>CM060928.1:538413286-539064036 GCA_030765085.1 Allium cepa
CGAAGGAGGTTCGAAGAAAGATTTCTAATAGAGGTTGCCAAGTCAGCATTGCTTAAGAAATTTGCAGATTTAGTCCAGGGGATAGATCGGTGATTGATTATGCTATTAAATTTTGATGAGCTATCCCATTACGGATATGCTGCTGTTGATACTGTCATTCGGAGGAATGATAATTTTATCAGGGCTAGAATCCTGAGATTGCCAGAGCAACCATGCCAAATCTCCGGGATCCATGTCATATAGTTGTTGAGATTGCTATTTGAAGAGGTGCTTTCTACTTTTGGAAAGGGAAACCAGCCGAGGTTCAGAATTTTCAGGGTAAGAAGGGGAAGTTCTTCAAGAAGAAAGGTGCCCAGTCAGGGGTAGCATCTAAAAAGAGCAAGGCTGATATTCTTTATTACAAGTGTGACAAGAAGGGGCACTATTCTAATGAGTGTCGCTCGGGTGATGGAAGAGCAGTTGCATTGAGGCCTAATGTGAAGTGCCAAATGGGGCATTACAAGTGTCCTGAGGCTGCTAAGGCTAGAAAGGGAAAGGTCTTTGTGTTGGAACCAACATCCTCTAGACGAACAACGGTCGAGAAAGGAAAATCTGTGATGGAAGGTATGCTTATGATTCATAGTACTCCATCTAGGATAATATTTGATATTGGTGCATCAGACTCATGTATATCTCTGTATTTGTTAGATTGCTCATGTCTAGAACCTTTATACCTTATTACTCCTTTAGGGGTCGCGAATCCTATAGGAGGGTATGCAACTCTGGGAATGAGATATGACCAGTTAGAACTTGATTTGTTAGGTCATATGTTTGTATGCAGTTTATATGTTTTTGATTTTGTGGGTTTCAAAATAATATTGCGTATGGATTGGTTAGATAGATATTTTGCCAGGATATTTTGCCAGGAGGAGAAAATATCATTGAAGCACCCTAATAGCTGTAACCGAGTTATTTAATCAGTAAGGAGTTTATATGGAAATGCTTATGTGTTATTGGGTGCCATGGGAATGGAAGCAGAGTTGAAATAGGTTTATGTTGCAAGAGAGTTTGCAGAGGTGTTTGAACCAATTTTAGGATTGCTGCCGATAAGAGAAATCAAGCGTCGGATAGATCTCGTACCAGATGCTGAACCCGTAAGTAGACTACCTATTAGGATGTCACCAATCGAGATGAAGGAAGTGAAGGTGCAGCTAGTGGAATTAGAAGGAAAGAATTTTATCCGGCTAAGCAGTTTGCCTTGGAGAATGGTCATGGTATTCGTGAAGAAGTCAGATAGGTCGTTAAGGATATGTATCGACTATCGTATGTTGAACGAGAGGACGATCAAGAATAGGTAACATTTGCCAAGAATCAATGACTTATTCGATCAGTTAAGTGGAGCCAGAGTGCTTTCCCATTTGGATTTAGTGATAGGTTTCCATCAGCCAAGAGTGGTAGACGACCGTATTCCTTTGATGGCATTTAAGACCAGATATGGGTCTTATGAAAGGTTGGTTATGCTTTTGGGTTTACTAATGCACCAGCTTTCTTTGTGGATTTGATGATCCAGGTTTTCCGTGAGTACTTGGATATGTTCGTGTTGGTTTTTATTGATGACATTTTGGTATATTCTAAGAATGAGAAGGATCATGCAGATCATCTTAGAATAGTGTTAGAGACGCTAAGGCAACATTAGTTGAAAGCAAAGTTCTCAAAGTGTCATTTCTGGAAGAGAGAAGTAACGTTCCTTGGTCATGTAGTTTCCGAGGAAGGTTTAGTAGTTGATCCGAATAAGATTGAAGCTGTTAACAATTGGAAGAGACTAAAAAGGATAAATGAGATTAGAAATTTTCTTGGACTTGTAGGATACTACCGGAGGTTCATTAAGGACTTCTCCCGGATAGAGGCATCCCTGACTATGCTTACCAGGGAGGACGTGATGTTTTTTTGGTCTGACAAATGTGAGGAGGCATTCCTTAGATTGAAACATTTGTTAACCAATGCGTCCGTGTTTGTAGTTCCAGATGGCAATCAAGGGTTGGTAGTTTATACCGATGCATGTGGCACTGGGTTAGGTGCTGTGCTAATGCAGAATGGAAAGGTTATTGCTTACAATTCTAGACAGCTTAGACTGCATAAAGTGAGATACCCTGCTCATGATTTAGAGTTAGCAGCGGTAATCTTCGCATTGAATGTGTGGAGATATTATCTTTTGGGAGAAAGGTTTGGGCTATTCACGGATCATAAGTCGCTATGATATTTATTCTCTCAGAAGGAGCCGAACATGAGACAGTGGAGATGGCTGGAGTTTGTTGCAGCTTATGATTTTAGCATCGAGTATACACCGGGAAAAGGAAATAAGGTGGCAGATGCGCTTAGCAAGAAGCATGAAAAAGTGATGTTAGCTATGTTGGCGGAATGGAAAGACTTGGAAGCGCTGGCTGCTTGCAGTATGCAGTTGAGATAGACTGCTAGATCTAGTCGGAATATCGCTATGATGTCGTGTTTGGAAGTTCGACCAGTTTCGATCAAACAAATTGCTTCTAGGCCGAAAGAGGGTCAGTGTTAGCCGATAGGATTAGAAGGTTAGAAACTAGAATCGAGGTTGATGATTTAAAGGATTTTATTCTTGACCGCAGGGGTTGGTTGAGAAAGAAGGAATAGCTATGTGCTTCGGACGTTGGAGACCTTAGGAAGGAAGTTCTAAGGGAATGTCATCGATCAAAGTTTACGATTCATCTCGGGGGAACCAAGATGTATCAGGATATGCAGAGAAGTTTCTTCTAGGAAGGAATGAAGAGGAATGTTGGCTTATGGGTAAAACAGTGTTTGAACTATCAACAAGTAAAAGCCGATCATCAGAAGCCAAGTGGTATGCTACAGCCTTTGGATGTTCTAGTTTGAAAGTGGGACTCGATATCCATGGATTTTATTGACGGGCCAAGGTCAAACCAGGGTAATGAAAGTGCATGGGTCATAGTGGACAGATTCACCAAGAGGCCCATTTCATTCCAGTTAGGTCAACCAAGTCGGCACCTATTGGCTAAGTTGTTCATGAAGAATATCATTAGACTGCATGGATTTCCTGGTAGCATCATCAGTGATAGAGTTGCTTTGTTTACTAGTGAGTTCTGGAAGAGCCTGCAGAGTGTGTTAGACAATAGGCTCAAGATGAATACCGCTTATCATCCTCAGACCGATGGGCAGACAGAGGGAGTCAACAAGGTACTGGATGATCTATTGAGAGCTTGTATGCTAGATTTTAGTGGTGCTTGGGAAGATTACTTGCACTTAGTGGACTTTTTCTATTATAATAGTTATCAAACTACTACAGGAATGGCACCTTTTGAAGCTTTGTATGAATGGCCATGCAAATCACCAGCATGTTGGTTAGAGACCAGAGATAGATTGGTCCCTGGTCTAGATTTGGTGAGAGAGGCGACGGAAAAGATCGAGTTGGTACGGGAAAAAAATGAAGGAAGCTTAGTCTAAGTAGAAGAGTTACCCAGACAAAAGGTGTAAGGACCTAGAGTTCTCTGTTGGAGATAGAGTTTTCATCAAGGTATCGCCGATAAAAGGTGTGGTTGGTTCGGGAAGACCGGGAAGCTAGCACCGAGATATGTTGGACCATTTCGTATATCAGAGAGGGTTGGGAGACTCATATACCGAGTAGTTTGGTCAGGCTCTACAATGTGTTTCATGTTTCTCATCTTAGGAAGTATGTTCGTGATCCAGAAACTACTATCTCTCTAATGGCAATGGAAGACTTAGTGATGGAACTGGATATGACTTTTGCGAGGCGACCACTTCGGGTTGTAGCAAAAGATGAGAAAAGGCTAAGGAACAAGTCGGTCAGTTTGGTGAAAGTTCAGTGGAGCGACAACGTGAAGGACTGTACTTAGGAGACAGAAGATAGGATTATGGCTACTTTTCCTGAGCTATTTTAGATGGTATATTCTATATAGGGTTTATATAGAATTTGGCTGGTAGGTTATACTATCTTGCATGCATGGGTTATATGCTTGTTGTTTGGTCCTTACTGAAATTTCAGGGATGAAATTATTTAGGGGGGTGTCTGTAATGCCGTTGAATTTTAATTAACATTATTCGGGATATTTAATTGGATAAATTAAATAGAATAATGTGAATAATTAGGGAGATGATATTATAAAATCCAATAGCTACATCTTAATGAATGAACTAAAATAAAACTCAACTAAATTAAGAAGGAGGAATTTTCTAAGGGGTAAACTTGAAAATGGGACTGCATTTATTAGTATATATCTCTTCCTCCACCTTAATAAATTTTACTTTCTCATTCATAACTCCTCATCTATATTTCGATCGGTTATTAAAAGCTCCAGGAAGAGCAATAAATTGAAGATAAAGCTAAGGAATTAAAGCTAGGAAATTATCTCATTCTCCAATTAACTAATCAAGATGAATAATCGTGTTTATCATTTCATTTTCTATGTATGGATCAGCTATGGTTTATACCCGATTCATTTTTGTGATTCCGGTTAGGATATAACCATTCAAACCTTTTTGGGTAAGACAAAGGTGTTTTTAAATGCTAATGGGCTAATTAACATAGTTTATTTTGAATTTGGTTAAATTTTGAATTATATTGATCTTCATATGCTTTGAAATTTTAATATCTTAAAATATGTAATTTAAAGGTTTTTTGATGATTTTTGGGGATTTTTCCTTAGTGGTTTACTAAGGTAATTAAATTATTCATGCCCAAGGGCGAAACTGAGAAATGGCTTCCGAATTGGTCAAATTCGGAGGGAAATCGCTTTCGAAAATTATTTAAGAAAGAAGAACATCGTTTTAAGAAAAATGTTGACTATTTAGTTCTTTTTACTGTTTGAAAGTACAGGAGGAACCTCTTGAGCAATCATATTTAGACAAGCAAGAGGAACCATCACTTTCGTAGCTCCAGAACTTGCTTCCAACTACATAGCCCACTTTCACCCTTTTGACTAAGTCGAAAGGTACCTTTTGTCTAAGTCGGAAGGTATGCATTTACCTTTCGCCTAAGTCAAAAGGTAGGAATGGTGTCGGACGGAAGAGAGCATAAGGATGGAGGCTGCTTCCTTAGCTTTCGAATGGAAATATAAATGCTTTCGAATTAATAGGTTTTGAAGGGGAATCCTTCGACTCCATCATTTTTATAAAGATAAAAATTTTACACTCAAGAAGGGGTTTCGAAGGGGATTTTTGAAAGTTTAAACCTTCAAGAGAATTGTTCTAGATGTTTTCCACAAATATGTTTTAGAACCTTTCTACTAAGTCGAAAGGTAGGAGAGGAAACGGAAGAGCTTACATCCGAACCGTCCCATTGTTTTAAAAATTAAGTTTTTAATGCCTTCGAAAGCCATGCCTTCGAAGGAGATGTTTGCTTTCATAGGTATGAAGTTGAAGGGTTGCTTTCGACTCAGAACTTCGAAAGGAATGAAGTCAAAGGGGAGCTTCTAACTTCATTGTGCTTTATGTTTTATATGCCTTAAGTAAAATTTTGCTAATTTGAAGGGGTTACTTTGAAGGATTATAGCATAAAAGTACACATATGTTTGAAAATATAGGGGGAATCCTTATATAATTTTTTTTTGGCAAGGCCAGCCGGTTTTATAGTGGGCCGTCCACTTTTTATTACGAACCTAATAAAACTTGAAGTACAGGAGTAAGGTAAAAGCACCTTAACTACTAAGAAAAAGAAAAAATACAGCACAGGGGTGTGATAGACATACCGCAACTACTACATGAATATTAAAAACAACTACTCCTCTGAAGAGGAAAAATCACCATCATCGACTAAAATATAGGAAGACATCAAAGGGACATTCCCCAAAAATCCTGCAAAGGGGCGGAAAAGGGTAGCAAGACAAGGATCATAAGCCACAGCATCAGGAGAGTAAATAAAAGTACGATCCTAGGTAGAATCATCAAGCATGATAGAATTCGAACTAGCAAAATGACCGTCCAAATCAAGAGCTAAGGAATCACCAGAAGGTCTGTAATAAAGGCACCTAAGGTCTAGATGATCATTGGAAACGAATCTAAAGTAAGAATCATCCAAGGGGTTAAATCTCATATCAGAAATGAGATCAACCCAACACCTCTCAGCATCAACCCAAACAACAGAAGGACAAGGAGGACCAGGATCAAGGGAATCAACAGGAATTGCAGAAACATCACCAACGACCAACAAAGCAGAAAGGGAGGCAGGGCTAGTAGTAGAAGCTGGAGGTGGACCCGGGACAGAAAAAGGAACTGCTAGAGGAGGGTCAAAAGTAGAGACAGAGGAAGAAACCTTGGGAACCCATTTCCTAAGCGGGAGGCGAGGCAGAGGGATCTTAGGAGCAACACCGGAGACAACAGAATGCGAGCAGGGGATAGCCAGGTGGCCAAAAGAGTGACAGGAGGTACAAAATATCTGGTCCCAACCGTAGCGAACACGGACCTCCACAACATGCCCAACTGCTAGCTGAACAGGAATAGAAGAAGGGAGAGGCTTATCAGGGGAAATCTCAATCAGAGCCTTAGCATACACCAATTTTTCACACGCAACTGTATTTGAATCAAAACATTTCAATTTTCCTACATTACAAGCTAGCCAGTTCAAACAAGCTATCCAGTTTAAATTGGATGTTATTAAACCTTGGGGACACCGGGGTAGGTTTAATGTTTTCGATACATAGTTTGGGGTTACAAATGGAAATATTTTTTCAAAAAATATATTGGGGCTATGAATGTGTTTTTATTAAATTTAACCTAATTCGGGCTACCAATGGGAATATGTTAAACAGGCGGTATATCCGGGGGAAATAAATAATCATGGGGATCCTGAGTTTTTATACATAATCATGGGGATCATGATATTTTAATTGGCCAAGTGTTGGATTCTTGGTTGACATAGGAAAACCATGAAATGTTCGGTGAATAGCCCACATAAATTTTCTAAAGAAAAGAATGTTTTGCCAAAGGTGGTTAGCCTCTAAATTTGGCACCCAAGGGTTCATAGTCATTCTAGGAAAACTATGGAATGTGCAGTGGATAACCCACACCAACTTTTATAAAACAATGTATGATGGATAATCTGCATTTATTGTAAATGGATTTGGGCCGGATAGTCCTACTCAATTATGACGGATAGTCATTTTAACTATTTTAGAGGGGAACTCTAATAAATTGATTTTAGATGGAAAATCTAATATATTGCTTTTAGATGGGATATCTAATAATGGGTGGATGGGATATCCAATGTATATGATCTATGTCTTTATTTCATATTATATTAAGACTAATCATTTTGGGTGCAGGGGCATAGTAAATGATTTACATGTTTTGTTTTGAATACTGTTGACGGAAAAATCCGTTTCGCTAAGCGGCGTGGTCTTACTAGGTATCTATTTTGTGATAAGAGATGTTAAGGGATTATTCATACCAAACTTATTGTCTGACTTGAGGTTTGTGTTTCTCCACAAACTCTTAGGTACTCAAAATTAATTCGAGTAGTCTAATAGTGGGAAACTTTCAGGTTTTGGATAAATAAGCTTTCGAAGACGTGCAGGAGGTTGTGTTAGCTATATAGGAGCTATTTTATGTTTTTCCACTGTGATGTACTAAAAATGTAGCGTTAATATTTATTAGTACTCTGATCATCATATGGGGACATCTCCATATGTCGCTATTATAATATTTTATACATGTATTTGTGATCTGAACGTGGTTAACGTATGAGATTATGTAATTAAATATTAAATTTTAATTTGCGTGAAATGGAAATTTCTGTTTATTGGAAGTTTAAAAATTTTCATATTCATGTGCTCCAGTGTATCAATATTAACTATGCCACATTCGGTTTCCAAGAAATAACAACTTCCTACAGCATCAGTAACAGTTAGTTTTGGGCCTTAGAAGGCGGGATGTTATACGTACTATGTAAAGAGTTCCAGATATGTACCCTTTATGCTTTCCTCAGTTTCCCATATGCAACCGCCTTCATTCTTTCCCTATTTAACACCGTCTTCCTTCTAAGCTGTTTTGTATCGCATCCGATAATACGAACTGACCTACGAGGTCTGGAAGTTTCTAGTTTAATCTCGACATCATCAAGTAGATTTGGTGCAATCTTCATGCCCGAGTCATGCACAAACTTCCACAAATAAGATACATGGAAGATGTTGTACACGCCCGCCATCTTTTAAGGAAAGTTGACCCTATATGCTAGGTTCCCAATCCCTTCTACTATCGAAAGTGGACCTATGTATCTTGGTTCTAACTTCCCCTTACCACTTGTTTGAAGAACATTCTTCAGCGGAGAACTCTTCACAAATAACATATTGACGACAGAGAACTCCAAAACTCCGTGTCTATTAGCATAGCTTTTTTGCCTATCCTGATTAGCTTTCATCCATTCCCAAAAGAACTCTATCTTCTCTGAGGTTTCTCTAATTATATCTAGCTTAAGAATCAGTTTCTCACCTTCCTCCTACCAACATGTATGGGCATTACATAGTTGGCCATACAATGCTTTATATAGTGCCATACTGATACTAGGCTAATAGCTATTGTTTTGTGCGAAAACTACTAAATGCAAATGATCATCCCATGAGCCTCTAAAAGTCGAGTATGCTAGCTCGTAAGAGATCCTCTAATATATGATTCACCCTCTCAGTCTGCCCATTAGTTTGCGAGTAACAAGCTGTACTGAGATGCAGCTTGGCCCCCATTTCCTCTTGTAAGCACTTCTAAAACCCATTAATGAATAAAGGGTTTCAGTCACTCACAATACTCTTTAGTACACCATGGAATCATACCACCCATTTCAAATATCACTTGGCCAATTTGGATGTCGTTCTAATTGACTTGATGGGTATGAATTGGGCGCTCTTCTTTAATTTATTGACTATAACCCCAATGTTATCGTACCCTCTTTTAGTCTATAGCAATCCATCAATAAAATCCATCGTAACCTACTCCTATTTCCAGTTGGGAACTTTAAGTGGTTATAGCAACCCATTTGGATTCTTTTTCTTTGCCTTCACCAACTAGTAATCTATAAACTTTGAAATGAATGTCTCGACATCCTTCTTTATCCCGTACCATGGAATTCTCATAATACCTTATCTTGCAATCCTTTGACATCAAGAACAAATGGTATCCCACCCTTACAAAGCCAACCATCTCAGTCAAGCCTATGCCACTTCATCTCCTCAGACTCTATTCCTTCCTCTATTTTCTCCATGATCTCTGCTAGTCTAGCATCTTGCCTTTGACAAGTGCCGATCCGCTCAATCACGGTATGTCTGATAATCAAGCTTGCCAACATCTTTATCTCAAACTCATAATGAGGTCCGAAGTCATAACCAGCAATATACTCAATCTGCTTCCACTCTAGAATATTGCTTCTAAATTGGAACGTATTCTACTTAGTCAATTGATGATTTCATTTCCCTTACCGAGTGTATAGGAAATGTCAAAGTCATAGAGGCTAAGAATTTCAACCTTCGTTGCTAGCGATGGTTGAAGTCCTTCTAATAGAAAAGGTGCTTCAACAATTTATGGTCCGTGAATATCTTGAACCTCTCTCCAAATAGATAATTACTCCAAATCTTTAAAGAAAATATTACCACCAACTCCAAATCATGAGTAAGATACTCCTTCTCATGCAGTTTTAGCTGTCAATTAGCATAGGCAACAACCTTTCCCCTCTATGTCAACACCGTACCAAGTATAATACCATATGCATCTATGTGTACTACGAGCTCCTCATCCCCTATCGAAATAGTCAACACTGGTGCACTCGTAAACCTCTTTTTTAGACTCATGAATGCATGCTCCCACTTCGTGCCTAAACAAAATTCTAATTATTCTTCATCAAATTGGTCAGCGGTGTTGCTACCTTCGAGAAGTCCTTGATAAAACATTTATAATATCCCGCCAACACTAGGAAGCTTCTCACATTAGTAGCATTCTTTGATTAATTATAATCCTGAATCGCTATTACCATGTCAGGTTCTATTGTGATGCCTTGCTCAGAGATGACATTATCCAAGAGTCTCAATTCCCTCCTCCTGAAATGATACTTTGAAAACTTTTCTTTTAACTTTTGCTTCCTTAACACTTCAAACACAATCCTCAAGTGCATCTTGTTTTCCTCCTCTATCATGAATAGACTAGGATATAATCCATGAAAACACATGAGATCAACAAAGTATGCCGGAGCATTGGTTAGCCTGAATGGCATAACATACCACCGATAGAAATCAGACAGCATATGAAGCGCAGTGATTGGCACACTTCTTTGCGACTATCAATTGGTGAAATACCATAGCCAAATTTAATTAAGAGAACACATTTGTACGATGGAGCTGATCGAACAAGTCATTAATATACAGAAGTGGATACTTGTTCTTCCTTATTACTTTATTCAGCTCATGGTAATCAACACACAACCTCAGAGAGTCATCTACCTTGTTGGTGAGTACTACAAGCACACCTTATTCGGATATGCTCCTATGAATAAACCCTCGCTTCCAAAAATCATTCACTTGCACTTCTAAATCCTTTTTCTCTTTGGGTTACATATGCCTCAAAGGCATAACTATTGATTTGACATCCTTCACCAAGTCTATGCAGAACTCAATCTCTTGGTGTGGTGGTAATTCAAGCACATATTCAAACATGTCCCGATACTCTATAGCAATAGGCACATATGACAACTTATCTTATGGAACCTTAAGCAAATATAGAGATCTAACTATAACCCCATCCTTTGGAAAAACAACCAATCAATACTGTCTGCTCCTCCACAGCCCAATCGTCACCAATAGCTTTTTGCAATCCACCACTAACGAATACTTCCTCAGCTAGTTCATCCTCAAAATAATCCCAAACCCAATGAAGCTTAAATAAAGTAATCATAAAGGTTGGTCAACATTTTTGGGTTTCAATCCCAATCATCTACTAGGTCACTAGATATAAAGGAATGTGAATTCCTGGTATCGAATAAAACATATATAGGAACATCATAAATGGGAAATATACCTGCAACAATAGCACTTTTACCCTTTTATTTTGCTGAGGGAGCACTCGACGAAGTCAAAACAACGTCCGAAGCATAAGCCTTTACCACCTGCTTTTGCTTTATTGGTTCTGGACAATACCCCTACATATGCTCTACCTTGTTGCAGCTGAAACACTTCTTGCCATCAACTTTACAATTCTTACTCAGCTGGCCACTCTCTCCATAGTTAAAACAAGTGGTTCCCACTTGACTTTCTTCTTAGCATATTTATTCTGGAACTGCTTTCTCTTCCCATTCCATTTGTTTTTGCCTCCATCGCTTTGTTATGGTTTTGGCTCTTCTTTAACCACAATAGCAGATTTGGACTTGGGATACAAACTCCCTAGCGATAAGCTTTCTTGACAAGTCTCTCAAATGTCTCATTGATATGACTCACCAACTTGTCTCTCAGATAGTCATCCAAACCCATGATAAATTTCTTATTCTTCCTTAAAGGAGTGTCGATGAAGGACATCTTATACTTTGGTAAAGCATCAAACTGAGTAACATACTCAGAGATTGACATGTCTCCCTACTTTAAATCAGCAAACCTCCCGAATAGCATCGACTTATGAGCAGTCAGAATGAACTTCTCCTTGAATTAGGTTTTGAACTAGTCCCAAATAAACCAATCCTTGGGCATAACAACTCTGATAGCGTTCCACTAGTTCATTGAAGCTCTCGAGAAGCGAACCTCCTCTTTATAGCACTGTCCAATTCGAGGTCATCAAAGATCCTGTTGTAGATGTCCAACTAATCCTATACTTCTATAGTTGATTATGTTCCTTGGAATGTTTTGTCTCCTAGACTGGCAAAATCCTCATTCAGCTTAACGAAATCAACTCGAGGCACTTGCACTTGAGGAGCGCCACCAACAACAACATTCGAAGCGAACACTTAAGCATTTTGCAGCATGTTCACGATCATCACTTTGAACATCACCTGCAAGTAAAGGTTAGTAGCCCCCTAATCCGCTCGTTCTTTGACTCTAGAGATGGAGTTCATCACAGTGTTTCTTGTATGCCGATCATTCTTGATCTATAATAAGAATGATCGTTCTCTCATAAAGAAAACTGCATTAATGGTACTTGTATGTGCATGCGACTTATATACTAGATATAATCCTATATGGTTTTGAAAACAAAAATATATATAACTAGTATGCTCTCTCTTGTGCATATAAATATTCATAATCCACTCTAGGGTGATAATTCCTTTCCTTTCTCTATTGGGACATGGTATTAACTCAGGTTAATCATGTAACCTAATCTTTGATACCAAATATGATGACTGCCCAAACCAGTGACACACAATATAACTAGATAATATGATGCTGCCATGCCCGTTCGATGTAGGATGATTATCAAGTGTAAAAATAAAACATAACGGAACCTATTGTATATCTCATAGTGCATCGAATAATATATAATAGTCATCTCAGATATAAAACATGAGAGACATTAATAACTAAGGAGAACAGATCCACAAAGTTATACAACATAGAATAGAGTTTATACAAAGTAGAAATTAGCTCAAATGAATCATCTCATGATAGTAAAGAAAGCACTGCCTAGGCTCCATAGTGTTGCACAACAGAATAAGCAATAGAATATCCATATATAATATGAGAAAGCTCCATCCTACTCATCCTCCGCATAACCACTGCATATACCTAGACCTACTAATTGGTCTACTCATATAAGAGTACTCAAGATAATAAGAAACAAAACATAAAACCTCGAGCCAGACAATAGTTAGTATGAACAATAATGAATCTCAAAATACAATACAATTTGATATAGTAAGGAACAAGGGTATATGAACCATACCCAACCTATCCCTATAACCAAAGAGATAGCACATAACATCATATTATGTTATTACACTATCATTATAAAAAAATGTACTATGTCTTAAGAATATCGAGTGTCTAGTATCCACGTCCGAAATACCTACGTCAGCTGACATCCTTAGAGTGATTGACTATGGAGGAAATAATCAAAGCAAACATAGCATCCATCAAACAATCCTTACTATCACTCAAGTGCTTCAAATATATGATAACTCGTATGATTGTGTTAATGCTAAAGACTAATGGAAAAGTCTCAGTTCCTTGGTGCTCGAAATCCATGCCACTCAGTAGGCCATGAAAACTAAACTGAACATCTAAACAGTCCAGGATATATGGACATGTCCTAGATCCAGGGGTATGTGTCCTAATACTCAATAAGCATCCTCATCAATCCCTGCTTTATAAGTACATTAGAACACTCTGAGCATCAACGATTCCTTTGCACACATCTTTGAACCCATCCTAGTTTGATCCATTCCATCATAACCGTAGAACCAATCCTTTTCCTACCTACTTCAATTTCCATAGTAGAGCACGTCCTAGCCCCAATTCATAGATTTGCGTCCTAGAACCTATCTCATCACATCTTCCTATAATAGAGAATGTCCTAACTCTACTTTACCATTTTGCATCCTAGAACTTGTTCTTATGGGCTATCAACACGATTCACGTCCTAGAGCCATCATTATCAAAACACTTCTGGACCTCCTCATTAGTTGTAGAGTCAATATCTCGAAGTCTCAAAACCAATATGTCGAAGCACTCCAATATCGCTTAATTCATTAACCATATGTATACATCATGTTGTCATATCTACATCAAGTGACGATCGAATGAACGAACACCACTAGCACGACCCAAGGACCATACACTTCACCTCCTAGAGGTCCTTTCTTGACCTGAGCAAATTTTACAGGTCGGTACCAACATGAAGTGGTCGACACCGAGCTGTAGTTTAGTCCCATTGTTGTTCTTTGGCCTTTATTCGAGCTCCTCCTCTCCTTTTTGAAGTCCCAAGCCAACTTCTTCCGGTTCAGATCGGCACTGATCTGAACACAGCCAATTTTTTGCCTTCAGCTTCCTAACTTTTCTCCATTTCCTCCAAGAAAGCCCAAAGCATTCCCACATTTTCCTCGACCAACCTAACTTAAATCCTACCGAGTTGATTTAGCCTTTAATCGAACCCCAAGCCTTTCCCCATCTTGCCTGAAGCCAACCTCAATTCCACCACCAAATTTCCCAAAGCATGACTCGATGCAAGATTACCATCAGCCTAAAGCTCCACTACAATCCTGAATTCCACTCAGCACCGACTCGAATCCCTTTGTCCAAACATCATGTGAATTGAATCTAAGGCTCCACCTATGCTCTATAGCCCCTACTCTAAGTTTCATCCAATTCCGACCACTTTTGCCTCCGATTTTCCCAATTCGACCTCTTTTCTAACTACCTAAAAGCATAAGTAAAACATATCAAAATACAACATAAAAACCTGAAATATCGTCCATATACATCTATATACACATGCAATTCATCAAAACACGATAATCATACAAGTCCTAGCCTAGATCTAACTTTTACTGTAGCATGTCGATATGATCAAAAGGGGTTATAAAACCATTTAAAAACCATTTTAAATCATTTTAATTTCTACCACAAACATGTATAAAAGTATGATTAAAGTTATAAAAAATTTTACCAACAAAATTATCTTAAAAAGTCAAATTTAACTATATGAAACGCACAAGATAGTGAGAGGTCAAGAACCATTCACCAATACCTAAAATACTAATCTTTCTTTTAGATATGAAATGGACAACAAGGAGAACGAATTTAAATCTACCTAGAATGATAATCTCCAATTCTTCTATGCTAATCACCCTTATAATGATAGGCCATCATTAATAAGAAAATGGTTAGCTTTTTGATGAAATTAGGATTAATGGAGGCTTATGATTGTATTAGGAAATGGGAAATGTGATTGAAGATGTCCATCAGGCCTAATTAGGTGAAAATCCTGAAATTAGTTAGTGGGCTTGGGTTTGGGCCTAATTAATTCCCAACTTATTCTGGCTAAAAGTAGGCAAAACTTAAAACAGCCACAGCTTTCAAACGGCAAGACTGTTTACTATTATGACCATTCTACGGAATGATAAACCATCATCCTGAAGCAATGGAAGTGATTTGAGACCTTATCAATATTATAATCCATACAAGATTTGGAGTGTCAAAATTGTTGCATAGAAATTCGACAAAAATCATAGATGTGGAAAATGTTCCTAAGAGTAATTTCCCAAAATTTTAAAGTCAATAGGACCTCGTATGAATAAAATAATAAAAATTACAATTCTTTGATACATAAAAAGTGGATCTTACAGTCAAGCGTAAGGGATCTTGGACCACCTCAAATTTAGAGATTAAATACATAGGGTTCCTACTTCTTCTTACAGTATTAACACGCCATCAAAAGGATTCGTTTCGATTACATCATAACATATCCGAAATAGGTTTTATCTCCCTCCCCATCCCATCCTTAGGGAGTAGTTGACTACCGTCAATCTGTCCCTCATCCAACTATCTCCCATCTCTTTTTACCTATTCAAGTCCACTTTTATCTTGTATGTCAAGTGCATGAATGCCTCCTTTACATGTTGTGAGTTGCTATTTTTGCACTCGTTTATGAGAACACTGTTGCTGATTACAATGGATTCGTTTATATTTAAGCTTTAAAAGTCGTTTTTTCTGTTTCTCCTCGTAAGGCTAAAAGATAGGCAGACCATTTTTTCTATATTTCTAATCATGGAAGTTTCATTCCTTCTAGATCTCAAAGTATTGCTATCACCCCTTTACCATTTGGTTTTTCGTTATTGCTATTACTTTTAAGCTGCGCTGACCCATGTGTTCTTTCTTTTCTTCTTTCCTTCTCTTATCCTCTTTTGTTGTTAGTTAGTTAGTTAAATGCCCTAACTTACAATGTGAGGAGCGAGACTCATTTTTAGTGCGTAGGCAGAACATACTCATTCCCGACAAGGATGCCCGTAAAGGTTTCAATGTTTTCACTGAAGTGTTATTGCATAAATATGACTTCCTTGACCACATCACTACTTCTCTCATTCAGTTTTTCCTTACGATTTCATTAGTTCTACACTGCATGATATATTTATTATTTGTGCGAACATATTTGTGTGTATGAGTTAGTGTATGTGTATGTTCCTATGTGTACCTGTTTAATGGCCTTTTTCTATAAATTATCTTTTGTTTAGATGCATTCAAACCGTAGAAACCAATCAAGAGAAAAACGGTTAGCACTGTAGAGGAGCTATTTACGGGCAGTTCTACCCTTCCATCTCCTCCTGATGACATTCCTGCTGTTGCAATGCCTTTCCTCAATGCATTCCCTGCTTCTCAGCATCTCTTGCCCCTTCTAGAGGGCAGTGTCATTTCTACATTAGTTGAACAGATGGGGCAACTCGTGATCAATGATATTTCAACTCTTAGTTTTTCTTGCTTCTTTTCCTTACTTTTTCCATTTATAGAGCCTCATACTATCAAAGTTTTCCACTGTTTACATAGGAGTTCGCCTTATGTGATATTTTGACTCTACTTCTGAAGATAAGAGTTTTTTTTAAAAAATTGCTTATTTGTTAATTCGTTTGGTGCAGGGCTATGCTTTGGCGACGAAGTTGCATCGATCATTTGAATCCTTCGAACCAATGCTAATAACGTCTTTGGCTGAAGCTCAAAAGCTAAATTGGAAAATTGAGCTCGAGCGTAAAAGGGAGGATCCATGAAAGAAGGAGCTCTATGAGCTTGAAGTGGAGTATTATGATGTTGAGGCTCTTATAACAACAGCTGAGGGTGACCGTGTAACAATGAAGGGGAAGGAGGAGTAATTAAAGTAGATACTAGCATAGACAATCAAAGATGTCGAAAGTTTTGCTCTCAATGTTCTTTACTAGATATATGCACATATTAAAAGATAGTTCTTTGAGGAGTGTCTCGATGACCTAGAGGTTAAGGTGAGCTTTGAATTTATGACCAACTCTGCAATTGCAAAAGCTACCGGAGAGCACTGTCATAAGTTATGGTTCGAGGGGTGCAATATGGCAGGTTCCTCAGTAGTTGTTCAAGTAGATTCAAATGATTCATACAATAAGGAAGTGTGCATATCTACGCTCAACGTCGAAGTTTATCCGGCTTGTGATCTCTCGCACTCGACTAAAGTAAATATTTACGTTGGAAATTGGAGTGGCTACAACACAATGTTGGACCTTAAGGCTATTCAGACACTAGAAGTGGTGAAATGTGTATTAACTACTTACTTATGAATATAAAAAATTGTATTTACTCAAATTGCAAATAGAAAGAAGTAATCAGAGAATAAGTAAGTAATAAAGTAAAATGCAGTAATGTAAATAACAACCGGATTTTTATACTGGTTTGGATTAACCAATCCTATATCCAGTCCTGCACTCTATCGTGCAGAATTCCACTATAATCGCTTGCTTTCCACGGATGGCAAGAACAACTTTACAATCTTGGTTTCACGGGCTACAAGACACACCCTCTTGATTTTACAGGCTACAAGAACACCTTCTTCTTATCACCAACAACAAACTATGGCAAGTAGTCGTATCTCCAATATAGATTCTTGCAAATTTGGTACAATGATCCTATAGACCTTCAATGGCAATATATCTTTGAATTCTTTGAGGAATAGGATGAAATCAGAGAGAGAATGATGTGAATTAAAGTACAACTCGCTGATATTATGTGGTTTGCAAATCAATGAAGAATTGGATTGAAATAGTATCGATTTGCAGGGAGATTGAAAGAATATGCAATGGATTTCTTTTGCAAATGTTTGGAGAAGAAGGAGTAAGAGAAAATAAGAATTATTGATGTTAAAATTTGTTTTCAGAGGCCTTTATATAGTGGTTGAAGAGACTTGACTTTTGGTGAAGAGGTGGAGGGAAATGTCTCTTCATTTAAAATTTGAAATTCTGAAAAACGGTTAGCATGTCGACATCCCCCTACCCCTCATGTCGACATGGGTGTGTTGCAAAATGAACAGCAACACTAATAAGTGTTGCAAATTTTCAGAATTTCAAATACCTTATATTTGTGGATTTTTGTGATTCGGTTGAGGTCAATGGTTGATGATCTTCAAGTATAATTGTCATGATATCTTTAACAAGATATTCTAAGGTTCAACCAACTCATCAGCACTTCAAACACCTTTATGCTTCAGCATTCTTCTCTAATTGGGTTTTGTTCTTCAATTGCTCTCTGATTAACATTCTTATATAATTCATTTGCTTCCACTGTATTCTTATTTATCTCTGTAAATGTCTCCACAATATATCTAATATGACTGCATAACTCGAAGATACGTTAGTAGTAATATTTGTGTGGTTGTTGTCATCAAAATCAATACCTATGGTATTAACAATCTCCCCCCTTTTGATGATGATAACCATATAAATCTTTGAGAGATAAAATATAATACTTTTATATTTGAATCCCCCTAACTCTATGCACTCCCCAATCATTTTTCCTAGTATATTTATACATTTTCTCCCCCTTTGTCACAAACAAAAAAGGGCGAAAAAGAGTCGCTTAAATCAATGTAGACAATATGTAGAGTTTGTATATAGCGATAAATGCTTATAAATAAAACACATGAGGGTAAACCAAATCAATTCAAACATGAAATAAACTTATCAAATAATAAGATGAGTTTTAGAGCTACCGACTTTGTCGATGCCAATAACAAATCGTTTTCATATTTATCCAATGTTCAATAGATTTCTTGTCATATGCTTTGAGCATCTGTTTTCTAATATACATTGTTTGGTACCTGAAAAATTATAAAATATGTACACTAGTACCCTTTTTATTTTAGGGTCCATGGGGTTAAGTTTTGGGATGCCAAACCCATGAAGAGTTTGAATATCCTTTCAAAATATAATCATTAGATGAATGAACCTTATTAATAAAATTATCAATATATTTTTCTTTTTCAATATCGTCCAACCTTTTTGGAACCCATAAATTAATTAATCTACTTGGAGGTTTTAACTTTAATTTCCAAGGTTTAGGTTTGAACTTGGTAGCCTTAACAAACTTAGTATTTTGAATACTATTTTTCTTTGATTTAGCCTTAGGGGTGTATCCAAGTCCATGTTTATTCCTAGTGTGTTTAGATGAAGATAATAATTTTTCTTGATTATCCTTCCCTTTGTTAAATTTATCGATATCAGTTTTCATTTTGTCAAAATCCTTATTGCGGTTAATCATAACTTTGTCTAGAGATGTTAGTTTGTCATTCAGATCAGTGATCTGTGACTTCATTAAAAGATTTTCTGATATTAAGGATTCATTTTCACTTTTTAGTTTTTCAAAACTTCCAAATGTCAAATCCTTTTCATCATTATACCCATTAAATCTTTCAGTTTCATCTTCTAGACATTGTTTTTCTTCAGTTAACTTTCATTAAACATTTTTAAACTATCTATCTCTGCCAAACTATAATTGTAATCTTTCGTAAGTATTTTATATCCCTGATACATATCATTCAAAATATTAGTAATTTCTTTATTAAAATTCCATATTTGGTCATCCTTTTCCATGAAGCACATGTTGGCATTTTCTGTTTCTGAATCACTATCACTAGATGATGTATCTAAATTATCCCATTTTGCATTGAATGCCTGTTTCCTATCCTTATTGAACGTGTTTGACTCTGATTTCTTTAGTTTGGGACAGTCTCGTTTCAAATGACCGGGTTTATCACATTCGAAATACTTAACAACATTTCCATTTCTAGAATTTTTGTTGTTAGTTTTTCGAAGTTTGTTTTTATCCAATACTTCAAGAATTTCTAGAACTTTTTAGTCATAAACTCGATATCATCATCAATAGCATCATCATCTGGTTCATCTTTGCCGGTCATAGCATTGAGTGCTAGTGATTTCTTCTCATTTTCCTGATTCTCTTTTCTAGTCTGCAATTTTACTTCATAGGACATTAGCTTACCAATTAAGTCTTCTAATTTCATCATACTAATATCATTGGCTTCTTCAATTAACGGAATCTTCTGATCCCCTTCACTAGGAAGTGAATTCAAGATCTTTCTGACTTGGTCTTCTTTAGCAATTTTCTTTCCTAATGATATAAGGCATGTACTATATCTTGAAATCTAGAATACATATCATAAATAGACTCATTTGATTTCATTTGAAAGAGTTGAAACTGGTTAGTTAGCATAGATATCTTTATTTGTTTTACTTTATTGGTGCCTTCATGTATGACTTGTAGTGTACTCCAAATTTCATATGCAGAATTACAAATAGACACTCGATTAATTCATTTCTATCTAAGGAGCAAAATAAAATGTTCATGGCCTTAGAGTTATCAAGTGATTGTGTCTTTTGGCCTAGTTTCCATTTTGAATATTCAGTTTGAGGCTCCATGTACTCTATTTGGGTAAAGTTCCAAATGTCCAAACCATTAGACTGCAAATAACATTTCATACTACAAGCCCAATAAGCATAAGTACTACCATAAAATAGAGGGGGCCTAATGGTAGATTGCTCTTCTACAAAAGTGTTAAAAAATGTGTTACTGGTGTCATTAGCCATTTATACTTTTCAAAAACCAAGTTATGAATTTTTGAAAACCAATGCTCTGATACCAAATGCTGGAAACTGGAGTGGCTACAACACAATGTTGGATCTTAAGGCTATTCAAACACTAAAGTGGTGACATGTGTGTTAACTACTTGCTTATGAATATAAAACTGCATTTACTCAAATTGTAAACAGAAAGAAGTAATCAGAGAATAAGTAAGTAACAAAGTAAAATGCAATAATGTAAATAACAACCGGATTTTTATATTGGTTCGGATAACCAATCCTACATCATTCCAGCGCTCTATCATGCAGAATTCCACTATAATCTCTTGCTTTCCACGGATGGCAAGAACATCTTTACAATCTTGGTTTCATGGGCTACAAGACACACCCTCTTGATTTTACAGGCTACAAGAACACCTTCTCCTTATCACCAACAACAAATTATGGCAAGTAGTCGCATCTTCAATATAGATTCTTGCAGATTCGGTACAATGATCCTATAGACCTCCAATGGCAATATTTTCTTTGAATTCTTTGAGGAATAGGATGAAATCAGAGAGATAATGATGTGAATTAAAGTACAACTCTCTGATATTATGTGGTTTGCAAATCAGTGAAGAACTGGAGTGAAACAGTATCGATTTGCAAGGAGATTGAAAGAATATACAATGGATTTCTTTTGCAAATGTTTGGAGAAGAAGGAGTAAGTGAAAATAAGAACTCTTGATGTTAAAATTCGTTTTCAGAGGCCTTTATATAGTGGATGAAGAGACGTGTCTTTTCGTGAAGAGGTGGATGAATCGCCTCTTCATTTAAAATTTGAAATTCTAAAAAACGGCTAGCATGTCGGCATCCCCCTACCCCCATGTCGACATGGGTGTGTTGCTAAATGAACAACAACACTAATAAGTGTTGCAAATTTTCAGCATTTCAAATTACCGTATATTTGTGGATTTTTGTGATTCAGTTGAGGTCTGATGATCTTCACGTATCATTGCCATGATATCTTTAACAAGATATTCTAAGGTTCAACTAACTCCTCATCACTTCAAACACCTTTATGCTTCAGCATTATTCTCTAATTGGGTTTTTTTCTTCAGTTGCTCTGATTAATCTTCTTTTATAATTCATTTGCTTCCACTGTATTCTTGTTTATCTCTGTAAATGTCTCCATAATATATCTGATAAGACTGCATAACTCGAAGATACGTTAGTAGTAATATTTATGTAGTTGTGGTCATCAAAATCAATACATAGGGTATTAACGATTTAAAATCTAGTTTTTTTTGTTTCCTAATTGTTCTCTAGGGATTTATAAGAATTTTTTAATTATTCTTCTGATAAGTTCATGTTGTTATTCTTTTTTATGGTGGCTTTTGGTTAGGGTTTTGTAGTTGATTATGAATTCAAGTATTCTGTATCTTTTTTGTATTTCATCTTCTTATGTTAGTAGGATAGTTGATTTGGTGTTTCATGCTGGATATAGTCATGTATTAGAATTAATACTTTTCTTTTTTTAGGTAAGGATTTTTACTATTGATAAATACCTTTTAGTGAAGTCATCCAACAAAGATGATCTAGTTTGATCGCGAACGTGCATATTAAGAGTTTAGAAAAGCATGTTATGGAACTCTTATCAAGAAAAGTTTCCTTGGGGAAGGAAGTTGAGAGGAAAGGTATAGTATCCGATTAAGGAAGGAATATCAATAACTTTAATAAAAGATTAAAGGAGTTATTCATGAAAAGGATGCACTTTACAACCTAGTAATGTGTAGGTAGGGCTCTTCACTGAAAAATGGACTGCTTTCTTTAGGACATCCTCACTTGTTATGGTTTAGAGATAGACTTAGCCATTGGTGCAATACCCTAAATTTTTGCATATATCATAAATAATGATAATAAATGATAATAAATAAAATTTGAAATTTAATTGGAGGGTAATTTGGCAAGTTTTAATAGAAGGGAAAAATGGTAATTTTTTAAAATGGCTGAATTACTTGGCTAGAGTAAGACCATGCATAATTCATGTTTTTTGGTTAAGATAGATTATCCACTTGCCCAAATCAAACATCGTATGAGTGAGATATCAGAGTTTCATTTAATTGGACTGAATCTGGAACTGAGTTAGGTTATGCCCATAGTTTGAATTCAAATTTCAAACGATCGTTCAGATTTTCCCTCCTAAAGACCATTTAAATATATGTAAATTCAGTCTAACATCTCATTTTTGAAAACACCAAACAAATTCATCTTCCTCCTTTCCTCATACAAACATCAAATCGTTAATTCTTAAAGAAATTTGATGAGACAAGTTGCATTGGGTTCATAACTAGATTCTCTATCATCTATTCAACTCTAAAAGAGACTGATTTATGAAAGCTCGCTCCATCAAACCTAATTAATATAAGGTTGGTTGATTCTTCTACAACCATGCACCTCGCTGCATTAGGGAATTATAGATCGAGGAAGCCAAGCCATAAGTAGAGTAAGGGTTATAGGTGATTACGGAGATTTGCATTTCTAGAAATTTGAGACAACAAACTCAGGTTTCTTTAGCCTGGAAATTGTGAATGTTGCTTCTCCAATCCTTATATAGTACTATGATAATTCTATAGGAAATTTTAAGGCTATCCTATGATTTAATAATGAAGTAAAACAGCCTAAACGATAAAATACGAAACTTTGAAACTCTATTTATGAGAAATTTATAGAAACCTAATTTCAATACCAATTCAAATAAATTCCTTATTAAAACTATAATCTGATGATACAAATAGGTTAGGACCCTAGAAACATAATAGGTAGTGTACATATATGATATAGAATCATCAAAACAATGCATGAAGCAAATGAATCAAAATCCGGAACAAAGTAAAACAAAATAACTTCAAAAACCTTTTTCTAGGTTGCACACTGGTCTACCAGTGGACCACCCAGATTTGGGTATTTAGCATTTTTAAACACTATTTTGACTTGTGGTGATCTGACTTTTATGTGACATTTCCCTAGCGATTCTATAATGAATTATGGATTGGTGAAGTGGCTGTCTAGGTGCATAAATTGATGATAATATTCGAGATAGGGATGTAGTAGATAAGGCCTTGAAATGGCCGATGGCATACGAACCATATACTGGTCCATTTTTTAAATTTATTTATGTAAGAATGTAGTCAATGTTGACTTGGATGATAGAGGAATATGTGTAGCCTCAGTGATAACAAAAATTGTGGATGTTGTACGTTCGGCTTTTGGATCGAGTAGTTGGCAATATGAATACATATATGGTCTTGAATCAAAATTGTGTGATAATCACACACACACTTGCATATAGTTCTGGGCGATGAACAGATACCAAACCTTGTAGTGCATACAATGGGTCCTTAATTCATGGTATTAACGAGATGTTCTACTGTAGAGCATCGGGGATGGTTCAGGAGAGTTTTGATGTGGACAACAATCGACCTATAGCGTAAGTGGCAGGATCAGCATGAGTCCAGTGCATGACTATCCTTTACCGCATGGAGCGGGACCAGAGAGTTATAAACGTGTAGTCCTTTACCATAAGAGGCAAGTCCGGAATACATTTAGGCTTACTTAGATAGTATAATATCGTTCTGTAACGTGGTGCAAGCGGGTCCAAAAGAGATTATACATAGGCTTAAACCATGTTATATAACTGTCATAAAATTATATAAGTCTTAGATTGGTTTCACTTACTTAAAAAACCTTGTTCCAAGAGTAGAGCTAGGGAATTTTATAGGCCCTCCCCAACTGACCCCTCGTTTAGCCAGACTCTCGTAGAGGCAGTTTTCGATCTTGAGATTTCCAGCTCATTTTAAGAGATTATTACATGCCTCCGCAAATTACAGGCTACTAAAGTTTATTTTCTAAGGCTCGAACCCTCTCCCTCTGCTGGGGAGATGAGAACCCCTGCCAACTCCACATTGAATTACAGACGTATATCTGACCCACTCCTATATTATTCTGTCTACATTATTCAGGATAATGGAGTCTAGAGACGTAATGGATCAGGAGGCGTGGATTTGTACATATTGTAAATATCAAGTATAAATGTTGTATATAACCTGATTTTAAAACATGATGTTACGGTGCGTGGACTTGATATAGTTTGGCGTGTATATACTTACGTTATAATATGTAATTATAAAATATGTTTGTTTAATATGACATATCGTATGACCATTCACTACGACTCTAAAAATTATTAGTTAGTTTTACTTTTTATCTTACGCTTTCTCTCTCTTTGGGCATATAATGTGTGTTATCTTCCAACGACTCGCCATTTTGGGAATCTGTTGTAATTACAGGGTTCTTAAATGGTGGGTTGTTACATTTGGTATCAGAGCAGAAGTTATAAGATTAGGGATGTGTAGAGAAAGTGAACTTGTATATTTTATGAAATACATAATATAAAAGTGCTAAACTTAGTATTTGTAAATGCACTGTATCCAATTCCAGTCTCTGATTATTTTGTTATCCATTGAAGAGTTGCTAATGAATCTCATTTACAGATAAGTGAAGCATGCATAATTCAAAGTAAATTGGAATAGAGACCAAAGTTAGTGGAGTTAATGTCGAAGCGGATGCCAGTACCTATTATTCCGCCTTTTGGCAAGGCCGTAATACCAAGGACTTGGTTGGAAACCAAAGACAATTTGGCTTGGATGTCGGTTATACACAGGTTCACTAGGGATACTGGCGAATTCTGTCTGAGTTCGGATCAAGCTACAATTAGCATGACATGACAAGTAAAGCTATGAAAGCCAAAGTTCTAAAGTTCAGGTCAATCGAAGTTCTTACACTCAAGTTATGGATCGATCAAAATCAAGAGAGAAGGACTCGGTTCGTATCCATCATGCTCATTCTCCTTCATGTCCATCAACAATCGTCATTTCGTATCAGTTACATTCATGCATACTTCATATCAATCTTCCCATCCACACAGTTCGTATCGATCGGCCAACTACCAATATGAAACATACCATCGAATGATCGATACGAAGAACACATGCAATGATCAATACGAAAAGAGTCATGTAACAATCAATATGAAACAGCATCTAAAAGAGACGATACGAATGATGTTACATTAGGTCAATACGAAGAAACGTGGTCAAAAAGAGGAAATGGTCACTCGGCATGAAATGTGGATCTCTCCTGAACCACTGCTCCACATCACCACTAAACAACTGATCGATACGCATAGCATCGATACGAAATGCTATCGATACGAACCGATCGATACATACAGTTCGGCCCATTGCAAAGTCAAACTTGGACCGATCATAGCTCAAAATTTGAAAGTCCAAATGCTATCAAATTTTTATAGGAGCTTACCACCTCAACATTGTCTCTGATCGATCTCAGCTCAAATGGATGTCGTTTTGATCGATATGAACAAGGTAGTGATCGATCAAAGATCGATCCCAAATGACGTCAGATCGTTTATGTAGACCCACCCACGTGGGAGGAGAGGTACCAAGATCTAAGCTAGATATTTTCAGACTACACCTATAAATAGCAGCCCTATGCCTTCAGAAAAAGGACTTTGGATGCCATTATGCCGTTATTCTGCCGGAGATCCATTGTAACTTGAATGTTTGAGTTATTATCCATTGTAATCAGTTAGTAAACATCAATAAAACAGCAAATCTTCCAAAGTGAACATAGGCTACAATGCCGAACCACTATTAACCTCGGTATTTTTACATTTCTATTTGCTAATTTTGGCGTGTTTGTTAGGTTAGCCTCAATTTACATTTAAATTCTTCATTTTAATCTCCTCAAATATGTCTGAAGAGTGTTGTGCCCAATTTTGGTACAAACACTTTTGTGCTTCCACTGAGAAAACCTAGTTTTTCTCCTGCTCATGGGATCTACTGCCGTCATTAGACTGCATAAATCTAAGGAGAAGTCCAGATCTGATATCTAGTAGTTCCTTCCATTCTTTTCAGATTCCACCAGATCTAGGAAGAGCTACATCACTCATCATGGTTACTACCAGAACCGCTTCAACTGTTGCAAATCCTGAAGGAAGGGATAGGCAGAATCCCACGCAGCTAAATACAATAGGTCAAGCATTTACCGGAGCTCCAGATCCACAAGGTCTCGTGACTAGGGATGAGTTCCAGGTTCTAATGCAAGAGTTAACTCATAGCCATTAGCAACTCACCCAGTAAATTCATGCCAACACAGAGCTCACGAACCAATTGAACGAGGAAAGACAAAGGAGATCCAGAAGGGATCATGCTTCTTATTCATCCATAGAGAGCTCATCTTCTTCTGACTTCATCATAGACCTACATGCCAACGGCTAAATGGAAACTATACGGAAGCCTTTGGGCATAAGCATGCCCTGAATCTCGTACAATCCAGGGTTGGTTCTTTTACAGGAAACCAAGCGGACCTCCTTCCGAAGAGAGGCACTTCCTTGTCACATCATCGATAGCCACATAGCTGCCGGCGCTATAAATTTGGAAGCTAAGATTCCAAACAGAGCAGATCCGACCCTTCGTCAACATGTTCAAGCTCCAGAATCCTTTGTTCCTAAAGATCCAGAGCTAAATGGGCAATGAACAGACCATCGACCATGCTTGGACCGTTCCCTCAACATGGAACCCGACCACACCTTGGCTCCAAATGTCCAAATTCCTGACATTCCAACCATAATCTGCCAAATGATCCGTGAAAGTCAAGGCCTTACTAATGACGATTGGGGAATCTCCTAAAGTTATACTCCGTTCACAAGCGACATACTTTATACTAAGCCACCTCGTCGATTCATAATGCCTACCCTCCCTGTGTATGAAGTTCAGATCTTAATTGGCACATATTAAAGCATGAATGGCTCATGAATGCCGCATGAGCTGACGATGCAGTTAGGCGCAGGAGTTTTCCTATATCGTTGGGAGGTATTACAATGATGTGGTTTACTCATTTACCCCCAGACCTATTTCCAGTTTTTATTAGTTGGCTACGAATTTCAGCGAACAATTTCGTATGCATGTCATAAGGCTAAAGGATGTCAACACCTTATCTAGTGTTACCCAAGCTTCGGGAGAGACACTTAGACGTTATCTGGAAAGGTTTCATGCTACTTATGCTTAGGTCAGCAACTCGAATGACAATTATATCTTAATGGCACCAACTAAAGGAATTGATCCCGATTTCGAGTTTGGTAGTTGGTTGGCTAGGAAACCCCTCACATTGCTAGATTGTTTCTATGCTAAGGGGCCCGGTTTTTTAGGAGAGAAGATGCTAGACGATCTAGGAAGCAGGATGATGTGGGGTCCAATGTCGAAGGATTTCAAAGCAATATTGATGTGAAATAGACCAGTGAGAGTTCTGGTAAAGTGCAGTTGAATATACACAACAAGCAAGGTCAACAGAAAGGTAACAGAGGTTAGGGAAAGAAGAGAGATCAAAATCATGGACCGAGACCCAAAGCTCCCATGGTTGATCGATATACCTCATTGAATACATCCTTAGAGAATGTTTATTTGCATACATGTAATACCGGACAGTATAAGAAGCCTACTCCGAAATAGTCATTTGAGAAGCAGATAAAACCGAAAAGTTCTATAGATTCCATGATTGCTATGGCCCCAGTACTAATGAGTGTCATCATTTACAAGACATCATTGAGAAGTTAATCAAAGAGAGAAAGTTGGAACATTTTGTTCGGGCACCACAAAATGGAGGTGCGGGCCCATCTAAACCAAAATAAGGACAAGGCCATGCTAGGCCCAAGGAACCCGTGCATATTAGCGGGAGGTTAGTTATAAATACAATTAGTGGAGGTCCTTATCCAACTGATCAGATCTAGAAGGAAATGTATTCATATGCCAGTTCGATTAGGCATGCAGATTTCGAGTGTTGCAGTAATGTTGATGATGGGGTCCTTGCGAAACAATAGAAAACGATGACAGACGACATCATTTTTAAGAACAGAGATGCTGACAGAGTCGAGACCCCCACTATCTTTCCATTGGTGATATCAGCTCAGATTGGTCCTTCTTGGATGAAGAGGATCCTGGTAGATAGGAAAAGCTCCGTAAACATTCCTTTTAAGCGAGCTTACAACCAGATGAAAATAGAAGCAATAGACCCAAACCCGTGTCAGTCCCACAGACATGGCTTTAATGGAAGTGCAATTACACCCACTGGGATGGTGGAGTTGTCAATTGAGTTAGGTGTCGGAAAGTGTCGGAGAGCTCGGATGCTATAGTTTGTTGTGTTAGACATTAATTCCCCATACAATGCTTTCTTGGGCCGGTCGGCCCTCTCTGAATTCAGGGCAGCGATTACCCCATGGTGTTTGACTCTAAATTTCCCTACTGATAACGGGGTTGGAGTGGTTCATGGAGAACAAGCGGCTGGACGTGCCTGTTATGTTGCTGACCTACAGGAGGCACAACGGAAAGAGAAGAGCAAGGACGTAGTGGACTCTCTCTACGTCCGTTTTTTGAAAATTGACAGCTAACGCCGGGGCCTAGGCCTGAGCGCCACAACCAGTTACTGAAAGATCTTGATCCACAAGGTAATGATAATGAAGTGGAAGTCAAAACAGTCCGGCTTCCCCGGTAGAGTTGATGATCGATGTTTCGATCGATGATAATAATGACTCCAGCATGATAAAGTCGAATCTCAACTTAGCTAACAGATGAGAGAGGAGTCGGTTGAATTCTTCAGGCAAACCTCGACGTGTTTGCTTGGGCTCACTCAGATATTGCGGTATCTCGTCGGACATCACGAGCCATGTGTTGAATATTGACTCGAAGCATGTCCCTGTCAAACAGAAAAGACACAGTATGGATCCAGAAAGATCTGCCGCCTTGAAGAAAGAGGTAAATAAACTCAAGTCGAAAGGGTTTATTCGAGATGAATTATACTCGGAGTGGGTATCCAATCCAGTGCTTGTCAAGAAATCCAACGGGGAATGAAGAACTTGTGTGGACTACTCAGATCTGAAAAAGGCCTGCCTTAAAGACAGTTTTCCACTTCCCAGAATTGATCAACTTGTAGATTCAATGGCCGGACACAAACTCTTATATTTCATGGACGCATATTCTGGGTACAATCAAATACCAATGCACCTACCTAATCTGGAGCATACCAGCTTTGTCACTGATCTGGGACTCTGTTGCTATAAAGTGATGCCGTTTAGACTCAAGAACGCTGGGGCAACTTACCAAAGGCTCGTGAACCGAATATTTGCTAACCATATAGGAAAACCTATGAAGGTGTACGTGGACGATATGCTTGTAAAGTCACGGTTATCCATCAATCATGTCAAAGACATGGAAACAATGTTCAACATCCTTCGATAGTACCGAATGAAGCTAAACCCATTGAAATGTCACTTCGGAGTCGCATCTGGAAAATTCCTTGGATTCATTGTCAATGCTCGAGGAATTGAAGCCAATCTTGAGAAAATCTGGGTGATTTGAAATCTCAAGACTCCCAAAACCATAAAGCAAGTAAAAGCCTCGATATGAAGGTGGCAGCCTAGAGTAGATTCATCTCCAAATCCACAGACAAGGGCATTCCCTTCTTCGATCTGATCAGAAATGGGAAGTGTTTGCACCAAAATTGGTTACAACACTATTCGGTAGTCTTTGAAGAGATAATAATGAAGAATGTAAATTGAAAATGAGGATTATCTGACGTAAACTCCAAATAACGGTAAAGTAAATGCGTAGACAGACGATTTATAATGGTTCAGCGTGTTGCCTACGTCCACTATGAAGTTTTTTGCAGTTTTATTGATTCTCTTTCAATGATTACAAGTTGTTACAGTAATCAACAGTGAGTTATAACTGGAAATTCGAATTCAACAGCAAAAATATGATGTAGGATGATGGAGATCTCAATCCGGCAGAGTCTGGGCGCTTGAGAGTCAAAAAGATCTCTTTTCTGTTGGCTCCGGGGCTCTATTTATAGGCGTAGGAGGCTGAGATCGCGCTCAAATCTCGGGAGACTTTTTCTGGCACGTGAGTGGGCCCACGCAACCAACCTCATAAAGTTTCAAGTCGATCAGTAATTGATACGAAGTCATTTTGCATCAATCAAGATGATGTCCAATAGAGCTGAAATTTAGTGGAGACGTTCCTTAGCATGTGTGCAATCTCCAGTGAAAATTTCATGGCATTTGGATTAGTAGATCTCTAGATATCATGGATACGAAATGGAATGCTTTGGTTGCTATTTGGTTCGAATCGATTCCTTCGAATTGATTGTTTTGTATCGATCAACTCACGTGGACTTGTGATGGCATGGCACGTACATTTCGCCTCGATCCGGTCTTCACTCCGAGTTGACCGCATCGACTCCATATATTTCACCCCATTCGTATCGAGGGATGACACGTCATCAAATATGTTGACTCGGTGGATTCGAATGAAGCCTCGCTGATGGATTCGAACATGGCTTCACTAATAGATTCGAATGAAGCCTCACTGATGGATTCGAACAAAGCCTCACTGATGGATTCGAACAAGGCTTCACTGATGGAGTCGAACAACCAATGGTCGATGGATACGAACAAACCTTTATCTAATGGATACGACCCTTGTAGCTTCTCCATGGATACGAAGTCAATCAATGAGAACTTGAACCTTTCGATGGATACGAAGGATGGTGATCTGATGGATGCGAAGCAGATACTATCTGATGGATACGAAGCGCTTCATCTGCTGATGGGTACAAATGAGACCGAGTCGAACCGAGGCATGATGGATTCGAACTTGATCGATACGAACGGCGGCACTTCGATGGATACGAAGTTGATCGATACGACAGGTGGCACCTCGATGATACAAAGTCATTGGAACCTGATTGATATGCTTTTCCCTTCAAATTGAATCGATCATAACTCGAGCGTATGAACTCGGATTGACTTGAAATTTGAGATGATGACTTCTATGACTTTGGTTGTCATGCACTATTAATTGTAGCTCAATCTGGACTCAGACAAAATTCAGCGATATCCATAGTGAAGCAAAGTTGACCAATCTCTGAGACGAACTATCCTCTGTTTTCGATCGATCTTTTGGTATCACGGCTTTGCCAAAAAGCGGGATAACATTTGCCCTTCAAAGTACGTCTTGTGGAAACATGACGTGCTTTGAAAAGCTGTAATTTCTCCCTGAACAATCATTGCTCTTTTGTCGAAGGTTGTAACCTTGCGTTGATATGATTGATTGCTATATAATAGTGCTTAGCTGTTGGTTGTTGTAATCGTAACAAGATCAGTGTACGATCCCTGTGAATGTTTAAAATCGAATATTAGTCTGACATATATGCACATATGTTAATTTGACTCTCGTTAACGTTGTGTGTTCACGAGTCGTTGTCAGTTTTGTTTGTTATTGAATTTCGTATCGATTCTCTCCTGAACCGATTTGAAATTCGAGTTGAAACAACGCTTGATGGTTGTTTTTGACTATCCTCTTGTATCGATCCTCTCCTGAATCGATGTAAAAGGTTGAAAAGTAGTTTTTCATATCGATGTGAGTCGAAATAATGGATACGAAATGATAGTTCGTATCGATGAGCTTGGATGGATACGAAACATCTGTTCGTATCGATGAGTTTGGATGGATACGCAATATATATTCGTATCGATAGGTTTCGATGGATACGAAATTGTTGTTCGTATCGATATGCAGTGGATGGAGTTGCGAACTTGCTGATGTGAACGAGGGCTTTGAGCCGATGGAGTTCACAATCTTAAGCTGTCCTTGCTGCTAGCTTCGTGTCGATGGATCCGTCGTCTATTTCGAATCGACAGAAATTTTTGGTGATGGATTCGAAACTACCGTTCGACTCGAGCGTTAGGGTGACCGGTGGTGACTAGCATGGACTGGGAGGCGAATCGACCCGGTTCTTCTATGGCTCATATAAATACTTCGCACTTGGCCATTTTTTCACTTTTTTTTTACTTTTACTGCTGCCTTTTGCTTTCGTATTGATAGAGAGTCCAAGAGAAAGAACTATTTAGCCTTCGAATCGATTCAGTCCTTCAATCCTTTGAAACTAAACATTAAAATCAGGTAATTAATGGATAGAATCATGTTTAGAACGATGAAACTCGAAATCTCAATCCATCCTTCTTGCTTTTATGATCGATTTCGATGAATTTAAGATCTGAGCGAGTGAGAGCAAGATTGGGGATGGAGCACGGCCATGGAGTTAAGGCCTTTTTGGAGAAGAAGGAGTTGTGGAGTTTTCGAATCGAAGGAGATTATGCGATTTCGTATCGATACGAATATGAGAGCGGCGATCGATGCGAAGCCAGTGTTCTCAGATCAATGCGAAATGGCGTGCCCTCGATCGATACGAAACGTATCGTTTCAAACTGGATCGACACGAAACGTATCGAGTCGAACCTGATCGATACGAAACGTATCGAGTCGAACCTGATCGATACGAAACGTATCGATTCAAACATGATCGATACGAAACGTATCGATTCGAACATGATCGATGATATATCTCTGACTCGATATGAATTTGAACCGCGGCGACCGATTCCAAGTTGAAACTAGATGTTTTGCGCCTTAAAATACTTGACTCCGATGAGCTTCTGCCTTGCATGACTGAACTTGATCGTAGAACTGCATATTGGACTTCCTTTCGAAGCTCGCCGATGGAACCGTAAATTAAAAAATATAATGAACTTCAACTTGGATCGACCGCTTACGCCTGGATGGCACGGTTGTGACGGTCAGCGATGACGGTCATTTCCGGTTTGATTTTCAGAGTTTTGTTGTTCATACATTTCAGTTTATTCTGTAGAATTTGCTCAAGTAATGCACAGCACTGCACGACACATTCATGTACTTTACACCGAGGAACGCACGGGCTTTTTAGCATCTAACGATGATTTCTCGTGAGTTAGCTAGTTATGGAAACTTCAAGTTCACAGCCACAAGAAACTCAGAGTTCGGGCCCTCCCGTGCTTGAAGTACCGGAGATTGAAATTGAAGTTATCGGTCCAGCTCCGGATGAGTTACCTGACGCATCCTTCATTAGTAACCCGTCAGACTCTGTTCCGTCCAACATTTCTTAAGACATGCTTGGAAGAATATGTTTAAGGCATGGTTTGTTGATGGATGACGTGTTACTGCTGGGGCCAAATGATAGACCGCACAATCCACCGGAGGGATATACCGTATTCAATCGCCACGCGTGCGCAGCTGGGACACTCCCTCCGTTTAACCAGTATATAAGAGAAGTATTGTCATTTTTGAGGATCGCCCCATCTTAGCTGCATCCGAACGGATACGCGTCACTCAATAGCTTGTTCATGGCATTTATGGAGTATCTCTATCGACCGCCACTCCCGATTGAGATCAGATACTTGTTTAACTTCAAGAGTCGGGCTGATAGTCCATCTTTTACATTCCTGGAGGCGGTAAGAAATTGCCAAGTGATCAAAAGGGCTTGGACTAGATTGAGCTACTTCAGGACGGAATGGTTTTATGTTAGGTGCCCCCCAGGGATCGCTAGGCGATGGCTATTTATACGTGAGTATTGTTATCTTTTTAAGTAGTTGATAAAACTGATGTATTTAAAGTTGAACTCACATCTCTTTTCCTTTTCAGCCGTAATTCAGCGACCCAAAGGTGAACGTTTCAAGGAGATAGTTCGGGTTTTTCAAGAAATCCCAAGTGAAGAGAGGAATATCGAGATGCTATTGACAGATATGAATCTCAGGATTCTTAGACTGATCGAACGAAGCAAAAGCATAATGCTTGACGGTGTCTTAAGAACTATCTCGAAAGGACGAGTTAAACGAAGAAAACCTAAAGTTGTCGTGATTGAGGAGGCTGACTCGAAGAGAACTCATACCGATGAAGAACCATCGGGCGAATCTGCGGATGTAGCCCCAGATATCGAAGAGCAAAGAAAAGGCAAGGCGGCCATTAAGCCACCTAAAAGGGGAAATGGAAATCGGTTGTCACGGGCCGACCCGCCTCCGGAATTAGAATTTCAGAGATATCTCCCCCGAGAACTGATAATCTTTATGAATGGCTCGCCTTTATTCCAATTCCGGACGATGTTTCCTTGCAGCATGATGCCGGATTGGACGAACTTTCAGAAGCCTTAGTTTTGAGTGAGTCTCTGCCCACTAGTGTAGTTGACACATCTGGTTGGTTGGGGGGTTGCACCCACATTCACACTTCACGGCACTACGCGATTTCTAAATGTAATACGTTCACTATGAGAGATTACTAATTTCTTTTTATGCTTTTTGCTTCGCAGATACTATGTCTGGTAGAGTTTCGATGCTTGGTAGCCTTCGTAAGAAACGCCAGTCTTCTTCATATTATGAACCATACAAGAGGGAAGGAGATAGAGACTATGACTATGGGCGCTCGAGTCATGAGCGCTCTGATAGAGACAAAGATTATAGGCGTCAGTCTCGATCTCGCATGCCACCTCCTAGAGCTCTTGCACCGCCTCCGGTTCATGTTTCGAGGCCTCCAGAAACTTCATGGCCCAAGCCGTCTTCCCAACCATCGAGGTCTGATACTCATCGCAGAACGGAGATCGCGACCTCCCCATCAACAGAGCAGACATTGACGGAGCCTTCGGGAGAAGGAGTAGTTAGGCTTGCTCAGCTGAGGAAAGAATTTCCTGAAATTTGCTTCGATGGGTTTGTCTTTCCCCCACATCTAAAAAGGATACCGTCGACAGTTGCACCTATGATGCATGACTATCTCTCAGACGTATTCTTCCAGTATCAAGAATGGTCAAAAACCACAAAGAAAGCGTCAAAGGTGGCCTTTGATCGAGCGACTACGATTGAGAAGTTGGAGAAAGAACTTAGTCAAAAGGACCGCATTATTCAAGCGCTCGGTAGTGAGGCCGAGTCCTCTCGAAAGTTAGAGATTGAAGTTCTTAGAAAAGCCGATGAAGCTCAGGCAGCAGTGGATAGGATGAAGCGTGAGCATTATGCTACGGTGGAGGACATGGGCCACCGAAATACCATCGTAACTGCCAAGCGGGATGCGGCCTTGAAAGAGCTAAATGAGCTTAAGGCCAAAGTTTCAGAGATTATGAAGGAGAGGGACACCGCTAATGTTTCCGCACAGGAAGCGTGTGATCAGGCGGTGGAATTTCGGAGGGAAAGAGATGCGGCCTTGGAAAAGGTCCGCGAAATGAAAGCTGAAGTCGATGGAAAAGTTCGTCAAGCAGAGACCAAGATAGAGATAGAGATAGAGGAACTTCTCATTACTTATAATGCTAATGTGCTAAGGCACAGAAATTTAGCATGGCTTGACGATTATCCGACACATTTATTCAACGCCTGGAATTTATTAGTCGAAGAAGAGAAAGCATCACAGTCAGGCGAAGTTTTTGATGAGTTCGAGTTGGAGAACCGTATATTGACTGATGATGAGAAGAAGGTTCTCCACGATTTCATGATCTCTCATGCTAGAGAGAGGCTGGGTACCGAACACTTGGAAGTTGGTGAGGGGTCTGGCGTTGCGCATCCAGCTACAAGTTCAGAGATGATTACTTCATCTGGATCGAAGCCGATGCCACCGACTGAGCCGCAACTGGTCCTAGGCTATGACCCTGAGAAGCCACGCTTATCTCCCATAAGGCAGCATTCTTCTGAAGCTGTTCAGTCAACTACAAGTCAAGTTGAGGAAGGTACTCTACACAAATCTACTGTGTGTCTTAACTGAAGTATTTGTATTGAAGCGTGTTCTGACAACTTCTTTTCTTTCTTGTCCAGTGAGAAAAGTAACATCGACAGCGCCTCATGCAGTCCAAGAGTCACATCAAGAACAGGAGGTCGTTATTACTGAAGCGATCACCATGACGACAGCCGCGCCGACCGAGGTGACACAGGGGGGTTCAATTACTTTTGACGAACAGATGATGAATGAACTCTTGAGCCAGCACAGTGACCCCTTTGTTGACATGCCATTTGTTCTCGGCACGTTCCCACCAGTTTCTATTGTATCGTCATAGTCCACCGCTGCCTATCGTGAATCTCGCGCTGCTCATGAGGCTGAGATACTTGCTCAAATCGATGCAGAGATGGAAGCGGCAGCACACGGTGGTAATTCTGAGTGTGTTACGACGGCGGTTGATCCCACTCCTCTTGTGGTGACATCTTATAGGGACATGCTAGTCGGAACCATTGCACCCATTCCTCCCCCGGTGGTAGACCCGAATCCTCCGACTCCTCCAGAAGAGAATATTCCTTTAAGTTCAAGTTCGGAGGAATATATCGATATCATGCCTTCGTCAGAGGAAGATCAGCCAAAGGGTACGGGGTCGAAGTGGAAGACTGTTAGTGGTTCCAGTGGTTCCGCGCTGAAGAGAAAACCGAAGAAGAAAAAGTAGACGATCCCCTCTGGTGCATTTTTGGTAGTTTGGAAGTCACTTTTATTTTTCTTTCGCGGGCTATGTATAGATGCAGGCTTGGCCCCCTTCTAGTAGGAATTTTTTGGAAGAACTTGTACATGAATCTTCACATACAGTTAGCTAAAATAAAGTTCAATTTCTTTGTTTTAATTCTCATTTCTTTTGTGCTTAAGTATTTGCAGTGTTTAGCTTTCAGTCCAGTGTACTTGTGGTGTTTTTACCGTCAAGTAGAGTTTGTTTTATTTGCCAAGTCTGAAAATCTTGGTCACATGGTGTGATTGATGAATAAGTTGAACTTCGGCCATTGTTTCACTTCGGTTAGTGATTAACACTTAGCCTTTTGCCCTCCAATCTCGGGGAACAACATTTGTATTTCAGTGGTCGATCGCACTTATTGCAAATCTTAAGCATATGTCCACACTCTGGGGACTTAGGATAATTTGTGATCGATAATCTGGTTCGCACTCTGGAAATTTGAGAGTTATCGATGTTTGTAATACAGTTCGCACTCCAGGAACTTTGACTTGGTATTTGTATTCTAATTCACACTCTGGAAATTTGGAGTCGACGTTTATATTTTGGTTCGCACTACGGGAATCGGGAATTGATGTTTATACTCCACTTCACGCTCTGGGAACTTGGAGTCAGTATTGATATTTCGGTTCGCACTCCGAGAACCTGCAATTGATGTTCTCACTCCAATTCACGCTCTGGGAACTTGGAGTTGGCATGAATGTTTCGGTTCATGCTCTGGGAACCTGGAATTGATGTTTATACTCCAATTCACGCTCTGAGAAGTTGGACGTTGCGTTGATGTATCGGTTCGCACTCCGGGAACCTGGAATAGATGTTTATACTCCAATTCGCACTCTGGGAACTTGGAGTCCGTTCACACTCCGGGAATGATTTATTTCATGTTTATACTCCAATTCACACTCTGGGAATTTGGTGTCCGTACGCACTCTGGGAACGATTTGTTTGATGTTTATACTCCAATTTGTACTCTGGGAATTTGGAGTCCGTTCGCACTCTGGGAACATTTATTCGATGTTTATACTCCAATTCGCACTCTGGGAATTCCGAGTCCGTTCGCACTCTGGGAACGATTTATTCGATGTTTATACTCTAATTCGCACTCTGGGAATTTGGAGTCCGTTCGCACTCTGGGAACGATTTATTTGATGTTTATACTCCAATTCGCACTCTGGTAATTTGGAGTCCATTCGCACACTGGGAACGATTTATTTGATGTTTATACTCCAATTCGTACTTTTGGGAATTTGGAGTCCGTTCTCACTCTGGGAACGATTTATTTGATGTTTATACTCCAATTCGCACTCTAGGAATTTGGAGTCCGTTCGCACTCTGGGAACGATTTGTTCGATGTTTATACTCCAATTCGCACTCTGGGAATTTGGAGTCCGTTCGCACTCTGGGAACGATTTATTCGATATTTATACTCCAATTTGCACTCTGGGAATTTGGAGTCCGTTCGCAATCTGGGAACGATTTATTTGATGTTTATACTCCAATTCGCACTCTGGGAATTTGGAGTTAGTTCGCACTCTGGGAACGATTTATTCGATGTTTATACTCCAATTCGCACTCTGGGAATTTGGAGTTAGTTGTACGACTGTCGTGCGTCGGTCCAATTTAGCCTTTGATGTGATGGCTTGCCCCCGAGCTGAGGTTTCACTTAGTGAGTGGCCGGTCGTATCACAGTCACTCGCTATTTGAATAAATTCCTTTGTTCGATGGAACTTAGCTCTTCGTGTGTCGTGATTGTCGAATGTTGCATTCGGTGAATCACAGCTCTAGCTTGAAGAGATAGTAATTTATTGCTGGAACGGAAAAACATGGCAAAGTCAGTGCCTTGTTACAAATTCAAACTTTAGAGTGTAAAGGAAATTGCAAAGTATTCATAGACTGAATGAGCCTGTCATGTGTAATAGTGATGAAGATCCTCGTCGTTCCAGGCTCCTGACAAAGCAGGTCCGCCACTGACGGCGTTTATCGCCAATCTCCCGTCTAGGCGGGAAGAGTCCTCATGTCTCAGTCGATTGGGTTCATTATTTTGGTTTGATGGGCCCGCTTCTCTAGGCTGCAGCGCCCGAACAAACTGTTCCAGCTTCCTTTCCCTAATCAATTTTTCAACAAGATCTTGTAAGTGACGACACTCGTTTGTATTGTGCCGTAGCTTTCATGGAACCTGCAAAATTTTCCCGTCTGGATTTTCCTTTCTGACAATGGTTTTGGTGCAGGTTTTGGGTACTGAATTGTATTACAGGTTTGTAAATACAAGTTCTCCAGTGATATATTCAAAGGAGTATAACTGTCAAGCATAAGATTCTTGCGCTGTGGGCCACGATTTTGATCTCGTTTTCTAATTTGATTCACGCTCTCTCTTCGCCGCGTTTGTTTGTTTTTAACGTTCAACTGAACTTTTCCGAAGCTCTCACTGGACTATTTGATTTTGACATTGCTTTGGATCCCTTCCGTGCTTGGTCCTGCATCAGTTTGCTTCCTAGACTATTTCACGTCTTCCCTTCTTAGGAATTGAGCCGCCTTGGCGTGGAAACGGTCCAATGATGTAGGTGGTTTTCCAGCAAATCAGTTGCCAAACTTAGAATCGGGGTCGATCCCCTTAGTCAACGCCATAAGGATGGAGTTATCGTTTAGATTGCTGATCTCCGCACATGCAGTATGGAATCTCTCTAAGTAGTGTCTGAGTGTCTCTCCAGGAGCTTGGGTGACGCTAGACAGAGTGTTGACATCTTTTTGCCTTGCGACGTGCATGCGGAATTGTTCAACAAATTTTGTGGCCAACTGGTCGAATGAAGAGATGGACCGAGGTGGCAGTCGAGTGAACCACATGGTATTGATGCCCCCCAAGGATATGGGGAAACTACGATATTTCACTGCATCGTCAACTCTGGCAGCGGTCATCGACCATTCATATTTCAGAATATGTTGGTTGAGGTCGGAGTTTCCCTCGTACATGGGTAGAGTTGGCATCCTGAATTGCCGTGGGGGTTCAGCAGTAAGAATATCGTCCGTAAAAGGAGTGTGACTTCGGGAAATTCCCCAATCGTCATTGGTGAGACCCTGGCTCTCATGGATCATCTGACGTATCATGGTCGGAAGATCCGGCATTTGTACGTTCTGTGCGGCTCGTGCCGGAATGTGATTGAATACCACATCTGGGAATTGGACCGGATGTTGTTGGCGGTCCAAATCTTGCATTCTTGGCTCGTAGTCCTCTGAGGCGTAAGGTTCAGGGGTACGCCCACGCTGGCGACTGTCCGGGTTTGACTGACTTGGGGTATCGACCCTTGGTTCATCTGCGGCATTCGTGGCATGGTATTCTGTGGTGCGGTGAGGAATGGCACCTCCTCGGAAGGAGGGCCTGGTTTGGAAACTGACTGATGGAACAACTCTCAGTTGTCCAACAGTCATTGCCGGCTGATTTTCAGCAGCTTGTGTGTGACTCCCATCTAGCCGGGGTCGTGGAGATTGATTGTGATAATCAGAAGAGGAGGAACTTTCGCTGGAGGAGCGAGAAGCATGGTCTCTCTTGGATCTCTTTCGCTTTTGGCGATCCAGCTGGTTGATTAGCTCGGCGTTAGCGCGTAGCTGTTCTGTTAGTTGTTGCCGACTCTGGGTCAGCTCTTGGAGTAGCAACTGGAACTCTTTCCTAGTAACCGGACCTGATGGTTCTGAGTGTTCAGTAGCATCTTGATTAGAGGGAGGTAGTGGCGCAGGATTATGTCTATCATGTTCCTCTTGATCGATAGCGTTAGAGGTGGTCCTTATGCTAACCATCTTGAAGGTTGAATTCCTTTCCTAGACTTTGTGCAAATCCGAATAGAAGGAAAGGAACTTGGACTTGGTGATCTGGATCTCTCTCTTAGATTTATTCAATCCGGTATTGATGACATATCCAAAGAGCAGGAGAAAATCTGGGCTTTCTCAGTGAAAGCACCAAAGTGTTTGCATCAAAATTGGTCACAACACTCTTCGGGAGTCTTTGAAGAGATAATAATGAAGAATGTAAATTGAAAATGAGGATTATCTGACGTAAACTCCAAATAACAGTAAAGTAAATGCATAGACAAATGATTTATAGTGTTTCGGCGTGTTGCCTACGTCCATTGTGAAGTTTTTTGCAGTTTTATTGATTCTCTTCCAATGATTACAAGTTGTTACAGCAATCAACATCGAGTTACAACTGGAAATTCGAATTCAACAGCAAAAATATGATGTAGGATGATGGAGATCTCAATCCGGCAGAGTCTGGGCGCTTGAGAGTCAAAAAGATCCCTTTTCTGTTGGCTCTGGGGCTCTATTTATAGGCGTATGAGGCTGAGATCGCGCTCAAATCTCGGGAGACTTTTTCTGGCATGTAAGTGGGCCCACGCGTCCAACCTCAGAAAGTTTCAAGTCGATCTGTGATCGATACGAAGTCATTTCGTATCGATCAAGATGATATCCAATTGAGCTGAAATTTGGTGGAGACGTTCCTCAGCATGTGTGCAATCTCCAATGAAAATTTCATGGCATTTGGATCAGTAGATCTCCAGATATCATGGATACGAAATGGAATCCTTCGGTTGCTGTTTGGTTCGAATCGATTCCTTCGAATCGATTGTTTCGAATCGATCAACTCACGTGGACTTGTGATGGTGTGGCACGTACATTTTGCCTCGATCCGGTCTTCACTCCGAGTAGACCGCATCGACTCCATATATTTCGCCCCATTCGTATCGAGGGATGACACGTCATCAAATTTATTGACTCGGTGGATTCGAATGAAGCCTCACTGATTGATTCGAACATGGCTTCACTGATGGATTCGAATGAAGCCTCACTGATGGATTCGAACAAGGCTTCACTGATGGAGTCGAACAACCGATGGTTGATGGATATGAACAAGCCTTTCTCTAATGGATACGAGCCTTGTAGCTTCTCCATGGATACGAAGTCAATCAATGCGAACTTGAACCCTTCGATGGATACGAAGGATGGTGATCTGATGGATGCGAAGCACATACTATCTGATGGATACGAAGCGCTTCATCTGCTGATGGGTACAAATGAGACCGAGTCAAACCGAGGCATGATGGATTCGAACTTGATCGATATGAACGGCGGCACTTCGATGGATACAAAGTTGATCGATACGAAGTGTGGCACCTCGATGTATACGAAGTCACTGGAACCTGATCGATACGAAAGTGATCGATACGAAATCGGAGCTTTTACCTTCAAATTGAATCGATCATAACTCGAGCGTATGAACTCGGATTGACTTGAAATTTGAGAAGCTGATTCTATGACATTGCTTGTCATGCACTATCAATTGTAGCTCAATCTGGACTCGGATAAAATTCAGCGATATCCATAGTGAAGCAAAGTATGACCAATCTCTGAGACGAACTGTCCTCTGTTTTCGATCGATCTTTTGGTATCACGGCTTTTCCAAAAGCGGGATAACAGAAAGCAGAATTTTGAGTGGACGAAGGAGTGTGAAGGCGCATTCCAAGCACTGGTTCAACATCTAGCGACGCCACTTATTCTGTCAAAGCCGGTTGGTCATGAAAGACTATATATCTGCTTGGCGGTTTCAGCAAATGCGTTCAGTGCTGCACTGATTCGGGAAGAAGATTGAATCCAACGACCGGTTTATTATATCAGCAAGCGACTGATAGGGGCGGAGAGAAACTACCCGAAGTTGGAAAAGCTGGCTTATTGCCTCGTCATTGCCTCGAGAAAGCCCCTTCCTTATTTCCAGGCTCATCTTATCATAGTTTACACCGACCGGCCGTTACGACAGGTCCTTACGCTGCCTGAGACGTCTGGTAGGTCACTCAAGTGGAACATCGAGTTAAGTCAATTTGATATCTCTTATACACCAAGGCGAAGCATTCAAGGAAAAGTTCTAGCATACTTTATAGCCGAATTCATTATACTAGAGGACTTGCCAAAAACCAGTGAGTCTCCCAAATGCATATGGAAGCTGTACATTGGTGGCACATCAAACGACCGCTGCTCAAGCGCTGGAGAAGTACTTGAAACTCCCAAAGGTCAATCCATATGTTATGCTTTGAAGTTTGACTTCCGCACAACTAATAAGGAGGCAGAGTATGAAGCTTTACTCACATGACTTAGACTTGCCAAAGATTTGGGAATTATTGTTGTGAAGATCTACTACTTCTCACAATTGGGCATAGTCTAGGTTCGAGGAGAATATCAAGCTAAAGACTGAAGGCTGGCTGCTTATCTTGCTTGAGTTCGAGAAGTTTTGAATCAGTTCGACCACTATGCCATTTACTGCTTACCCCAAGAGCACAATTAAAAAGCCGATTCTTCAGCAAAGCTAGCTAGCACTGATGAAGCACTGAAAATAGGGCTCATCCCCGTTGAGACACTTACCACTCCGAGTATCGATCAAATAGAGACAGAGTGGGTGTATAAGGCAATACCCGAGAAGGAGTCATGGATAACCCCGTTCAGAAATTATCTTGAGCACGGGGCTTTGCCACAGCACTGTAGTGAGAAAAGATAGGTTCTTTGAAAAGCTTTTCTTTTCATTATCCAGAATGGAGTCATGTATAGGAGGGGATACTCTATTCCTTTACTCCGGTATATTGCCTGCGACGAGATCAGATGAGTGTTACATGATGTGCACGAGGGAGAATGCGGCGATCACACTGAGGAGCAAGCCCTTGCTAAGAAGATACTCCAATTCAGGTATTATTGGCTGACTGTGAATCAAGACGCATCGATGTATGCCAAAAAATATGATAGATGCCAGTAGCATGCCCGAATTCCAAGATCACCACCTACCGAAATCACTAAGATGGTCAGCCTATGGCCGTCCGCCGTATGGGGCATTGATATAATATGATCTTTACCTTTGGCTAAAGGTGGTGCGAAGTACGCCATCCTTGTAGTTGACTACTTTACAAAATGGATGGAAGTCGTGCCCCTTGTTACCATCATGATGAAGAAAGTGATCAACTTTGTTGCATGCAACATCATCTATCGTTTTGGCCTCCTACAAACAATTATCAATGACAATGGAGTCCACTTTGATAGTGTCGACTTCAAGAATTTCTGCCAAAATTTCCACATCTAGATGAAATTCTTGGCAGTTGCTCATCCTCAAGCAAATGGACAGGTTGAAGCTATTAACAAAGTTATTAAGTCCATCCCGAAGAAACAATTGGAGAAGGCCGGAGGCAGATGGGTCGATGAACTTCCCGTGGCCCTATGGGCCATCGAATTACCCACAAGTCCGCGACCGGCCACACTCCATTTTCACTTTCCTACGGCTCTAAAGCCGTTATTCTAGTTGATTTGGAAGTACCTTCTCATCATGTAACATATTATGATCCAAAGACGAATGCCATATTACTTGCTGGATCTTTGGATTTATTGGATGAGAAGCATAAAGAGGCTGATTTAAGGGCAGCCATACACCGGAATTGAGTTGTCCGATTATACAATGCTAAGATTCGACCCAGAATCTTTGAACTTGGTGATCTCGTACTCAAGAGAATCTATCCGATCCCTTCACATATGAAACCAACATAGGAAGGACCATATGTTATTGAATGGGACTTATTCAAATAGGGACTGACTGTGATCTGACCGGTCACTCTTTAAGTAAAACCCCGAGCTCGGGGGAAAGCAACAATGCTAAAGCCAAAAGGATTAATACACGATAATCCTCTAACGAACTCCGGCTCCCAGAGTGTGAACCGGAGTACGAGCTCCAAAACATAGGCTTGAGGAGGGTGGATCCCTCCACCCACAACTTCTCCCGTATTCAATTTAAATCCGAGGAGGATGGACCCGTCCATCCATGACCTCATCTCCATTTTTACAAGTTCGAGGAGGATGGACCAGTCTATCTACGACTTAGCTTGTCTACTCAGGGTGGATGTAATCCGACTGTCAACAACTCTGATCAACTCCTCATTCCTAGAGTGCGAACAAGATCCCAATACTTAAACAGATGTAATTGACCATCTTTCAACTAACTCCAGATTCCCAGAGTGCGAATGGGAGTATAACATTGAAACGGGTGTGATCGACCACCCTAAACTAACTCTGGTACCCACAGCGCGGACCAGAATATAAACACCAAAATGGGTGTGACTGACCACCCTTCGGCTAACTCTAAATCCCCAGAGTGTGGACTGGAGTATAAATATAAAACGGGTGAGACTGACCACCCACAAATCAACCTAAGTCCCCACGGTGCGGATGTATTTGTGAGTATTAAATAGGTGTGATTGACCGCTCGTAAAATAACTTAAGTCCCCGAAGCGCGAATATGACTTCAAACATTAAGCAGGCGTGACCGACCGTCGATGTACAAGTTTAATCCCTAAAGTGTGGATGCGAATACCAACAAATGAGCGAACGTGACCCGACCACTCAAACTCATTTCACTTTAACTATGTTCTGACCAACTTAAGCTAAAATTATTGAAGGCGGAGAACAACTACCGACCAACTACTTCAATTCTCCCCAGAACTGGGTGCATAACTCCAATACAAGCCACTAATCGAGATAATGCAATGTTGGGATTAGACTTAATGTTTAATTATGAACCGAAGCCATGACTTCAGGACTTGACAACCAAACTCAAGTCCGACTTGGAGACTAAAGGTCACGAGTACATTTAATGGAAATTCAATCTCTAATACACTTTAGGAAATAAACACCGAGCTACGCTGAAAACAAAAGGAGATTTTATTTCTACTATCCTTTGGAAAAAAATACAAGTACAAAAACTTATTCCAAGAACTCCTATAAGTAGGGGCCGAACCCGTATCTATACACGGCCTGCAAAAAGAAAAATAAAATCCTATCCTATCTATCTACCAAAAGAAGGAATAGAAGGACGCATTTACTCCTTCAACCTTTTTCTTCTTCTTCCTCGGCATTGACCCATTAGAGCCGCTGGGATGCCTCTTCAAGCCTTTCCCTTCCCGACCTCCTTTTGCAAGTTGATCTTCGGCCGGGGGAATTACAGTGGTCTCTTCCTCCGAGCTCACGGGGATCAGGATACTTTTTGAATGTGGAGTCGGAGGAATGGTGGCACTTTCAATATAAGAAGACAGAGGAGGCATACCAATAATGATGATTGTGCCACTAGGAAAAATCGTACGCATAGGGACCGGACCGAGACTCACTATACCACTCCCAATGCGACTAGCCTGAGCGGCTCTTTCCATTTCAGCGTTAATCTCTACCATTATAGCCTCATCCCGATTTGCTTGAGTGCCCACTGGAATGCCGCAAGTCGGGTTCAAGGAGCTAGCCGGAAACACATCTTCACCTATATTGAAAGGCAGATCGATGATTGGGTCACTTTGGTGGCCGAGGATTGCTTCCATCATTTGTTCATCAAGAACGAAACTGCACTCGTGCACCTCCCCGGTTGATGTAGTGGCTATTGTGGTTGTTGCCTCCATCATAATAGCTTCTAGCTTACGATGCAATTCTTGGGTTGCAGGAGGTTCCGCTGGTGCATCATATATAACAGAATAAAGATAAGAGAAGATATTAGTGACATCTTCCAACAATGCTCCTGCACTTAGGTAAATGGAAAAAGTGTTTAGAGTACATTCCTCAGATTGGCTCACATGCTAAGCCGATGCGCCTTCAGAAAATGTTCAAGTACTGAAGATATGTGCGGCCTGTCGGGATCGTACGCTGGGATAGTTGGAGGATCAATTCTAGAAGTAAGCTCAGGTTGGGTCGCTGCAGGCATTCTGGAGCTTCCTTCATGATGCCCGACTCCGAACCTCTCTCCGACGTTCGGGAACTTGGCAGATTGTCTTTCCTTTTCAAAAGTAACGATGGCATCATGAAGAATCTTTGGCTCATCTCCAACTAATATCCGATTTTCAAGCTCGAAGTCATCGATAGCTGAAGTGCCAAGGTCCGCCCATGCATTATATAGATGGAATGGGTAGTCTTCGAGCCAGCCCAAGTTGTGGTGTTTTAAGACATTGACGTTATATGTGACAAGGTCATCCTCAATAACACTTTCCATCCTAGCATCCACTGCATTTACCTCAGTTTTAATTCTGGCTTCAGCTTGTTGTGCCTTTAAGACTGCAGGCTCCCTTTCGCTCCCAAGAGCCACGTCTGCTCACACGCTTCTTGGACAGCTTTATTAGCATCATCTTTTTCTTTGACGGGCTCAGTAAACTACGCCTATCGCTCCTCAAGTTCTATGAGCACAACATCACTTTCTATCATGATAATGGTGGTCCTGTGGCCCATCTCTTCAACAAGGCCAAGTGCTCCTGCCGCATCTTTTCCATAGCTTATTCATCTCGTCGGATCTCTTATTGGCCTCTGTTCCCAAGTTCCTTAAAGTTTCATTTTCATTAGTAAGCACTTGCACTATGTGGTCTTTCTGGACGAGATCCTTCTCTAATTTCTCAATTGTTTTCGCCCGATCAAAGGCCATTGCTAAAGCTTTCTTTGGCGTCTTCACCCATTCTCTGTATTGATTGTAAACATTATATACATAATCATGTACTGTCTGCTCTCCCTCATTGGGGATTTACTTTAAATTCAAAGGGAAATGGAAACCATCGAAGCAGATATTTGGGAAATCCGTCTTTGACTTAGCTATTCTGATGGCCCCTTGTCCCATGGGCTCCATAGCAGTTAATGTGGTGACAACGGGAGTTTCTGCATTAAATCTTTGGTGTTGTTTGCCAAATCTCAAAGTTTAGGGAGGTGCTTTTTGACGTGAAGTTTCAGCAGTTTGTTTTCCGAAGTCGAACGTTGCGAAGGACCTCTAGGTGGTGGAGAACGCGACCAGGAGCGACGTCGACTTTGATACCGCCTCTCCCTATCCCTTTCTCTTTCATAACGCTCATGTTCTTGGCTGGGCCTGCCGCGATCATAGTCTCTTTTAGACTCGTGCCTACGAGATTCGAAACATAAGCTAGAAGTGTGGTGTGTAGAACGAAGACTACCAAGCATAGGTCCTCGCTTTGTCATCGTATCTGTAAAATGGAAAGAGAAATGGAGTTAGATATCTCCAAAGATTGAGAAACATGTGATTAAAGGTTGTGTGGAGCCGTGAATTGTGTGCGTGCATGTGTAAACCCCCCAACCAACTAGTTATGGCAGTCGTGCTCGAAGGAGTTGGCTCTCCTATATCTAAATCACTCTGAAGCCCCTCTAGTCCGATATCTTAATGTAAAAATAAGATATCTAGAATGGGAATGTGTGCCAGTCCCTCAAAAGAGCTCTCGATTCGAGAAGGAGAAGTCTCTGCACTTACACCAGTTATAATGGGAAGAGTAGCATAACAGTTTTGCTTCTCATGGATTTATGGGCAATAGACTTTCCTTTTTTTTCAGCTTTAAAGATCGAAGACTTTGCAAGGGCCTAGCTGAGGGCTCGTCTTCAGTGGGCATATTCTCATCACCACCGTGTTCTGTAATCACGACACTAAGAGCTCTTCTCCCTCCATGCCTCGGGGGGGGGGGGCCATTCTGAGAACTCCTGCTGAACCGATGCTTTAGTCTCTATCTATTAGCCCCACGACAATCAAATTTTTACATGTGAGGACTTGTTTGATTTCTCTATACACGGCTGGCACCGCTTGAAGAAACCTTACTATTCCTTTAAAATGAGCCCCATCGGGTCGTGGAATCGAAGTTGTATAAAAAGCAAAGTGTTAAACTAGGAACCAATTGATATTGTCTTGTTAATCAAGAAAGAGGTTGGAGAACATATGTTTGATTAGCCATTGTCTGGCGAATCCCGATGGACACCGAACGAATAACCATTCGGTCTTAAAGTAGCTTAGCTTGCACCAGCTCCCGCAACTGCCTAGAAATTTATAATCGCTTCTAGAAAAGTGAAAGAAGGGTTGTCCCTATGACTTTTTATATTAAACAGATATCTGATCTCTTCCACAGTCGAAGATTGGAAGAGGTGCTCCACGAAGATAATGTATAAGCTATTGAGCGAAGCATATCCATTTGGATGTAATTGAGGCAGAGCAATTCTCAAGAGGAGCTGCACTTCTCGAATGAACTGATTAAAAGGAGGTAGAGTTTCGACAATGCACATGAACCTGTTGCAAGCAGTATACCCTTCTTGGGAATTATGGGCTCTGTCATCCGTGTCCAGTACTAAGACGTCTTACATAGATAGCCCATGCCTAAGGAAAATCCTGCCTAACACGTCTTTAGAAATTTTTGAATGGACAAAATCCTGTAGGTTCATAATAAAAGCAGCACCCGACATCTCGTCCAGAGCGGGACTTATTACTTCAGCTGCAATGGCTGGCATTTTGATTACTGGAAGAGAAGGATTCTGGACATCCTGCGGCTCAGAACTTTTGGGTTCCATAGCTATTGAACTTAGTAAAAGTTGTCATTAGATGGCAATAAACCCGTTTTCCCCCGGCATGAAGTGCATGAATGTGTTATGTAGTGCGGTGCTACATAAAACTTAAGGTTTCTACAAATTCAAAAGGCGTTAGAATGACAAGAGTTTGAGATTCAACCAGAGTGACCATCATCACTGAACGTCACAACTATGCCAACCTGACTTCGAAGAATGATCCATGTTCGAGTTTGTTAAGTTTGTCAAGTTATAGTTCCATCAACGAGCTCCGAAGGGAAGTCAAATATGCAACTTAATAGTTAAGTTCAGATATGCAAGGCTGAAGTATGTCGAAGTCAAGTGTTCGACTATGTAAGATTTCGTGTCGGTCAGAATCAAAACATGGATCAATAGCTAGAAGCCCCATTCGGATGGATCGTGAAAGAAAGAACTTTGTATCGATCACCAGAAGGCAAGTTTGTATCAATCCTAAGCCCTTCATCTCGTATAAATTACGGGCCACATCTTCATATTGATAGAATCAATACTTCATATCGATCACATAGTCAGGTTTTCGTATCGATCGCTCCGGATCAATACGAACTCCCACCATCTCCAATCAATACGAAGCCCCTCCATCCCTCGATAGGAATCTCCATTGTTTTCAATCGATTTGAACTTCCATTGTTTTCAGACCGATATGAGTCACTCTTCCTTATCCATGATCTATATAAATGATTCCTTTGTATCCATCTGCCCTACTTCTTCTCAAAATGGAGTAAACGCGATTCCTTCCTTCCTCGACCTTGTTATGGCTTAACTCTGGCCTCGACACCACGTGAATCGGCCATGAATGTGAATGAATGGGCACTAGAACTCGAATTTCATCATTATAAGATGGATTATTCCAATTAATTACCTAGATTAAAGGATTGATTCGAGAGGTTAATGGGTTGTTCGATTTGAGGATGAAGACAGTTCTTTTTCTCGAGTGTTCTATCGATACGAAGGCAAGAGTAAAGTGAGAAGCAAGTGAAATTTTGCTAACCCAAATTGTATTTATATGGTTCACATCCAGGCAAGAGACGATTCATCTCCCAGTATCCAAGTATCGATTGGAGCGGTCAAGTTTGGATTGATACGAAGGTCGCTGTGCAAACCAACCTGAAACGGTCACAACTTCCATCGATACAAAGAAATTACATCGTAACCACCAATTCAGATCGATATGGAGTATAGCTGTTTGTATCCATCAGCAATCGACCTCATATGTCATTGATACGAATGCCACTGCCAAGTTATGTTTAGATCGTTCATTTTCCATCCATACAAAATGACAATTTTGTATCCATCCATTCGAAGACTACAAGAACTTACATTCATTAATACGGATCATCTCATAAGACCATCTACTTTGTATCGATAGCCAATGATACGAAACGTGTATCCCAACTTCTCATATCGATCCAGGAGAGGATTGATGCGAAGAAAGGACTTAAAACAACAATCAAGCATTGTAACAACTCAAATTTCACATCGATCTAGGAGAGGATCAGCACAAAACTCGATAAAAAAACTAAAAAACTTGCAGCGACCCATGAACGTGCAAACATGAACAGGAGTCAGGCTAACATACGTGCATGTATGACAGAATAACATCTAATTTTAAAAATTGATGGGAGTTGAATGCTCATCTGATGACAATCAAAACAGTGAACAACATATTTCTAGCAATCAATAATCAGTTATAACAAAACACTGCATGATCATTGGCAGTTAAAAACTTAGCATTTACATTACTAGAAATCAATCAATGGTTACATATCTTGATGAAAAGGCAACATTTGTTCAACAAATCGGATAAAACATTTTCAGAATAAAGAAAGAAGCTTTTCAAAGCACATCATGTTCACACAAGACGTACTTTGGGGGGCATATGTGAACCCGCCTTTGGGAAGGCCGTGATACCAAGGACTTGGCTGGAAACCAAAGACAATTTGACTCAGAGATCGGTTATAGACAGGTTCACTAGAGGTGTCGATGAATTCTGTCCAAGTTCGTATCAAGCTATAATTAACATGACATGATAAGCAAAGCTATAAAAGCCAACGTTTCAAATTTCAGGTCAATTGGAGTTTTTATGCTCAAGTTAAGGATCGATCAAAATCAAGAGAGAATGACTCGGTTCGTATCCATCAAAGACCACTCTTCTTCATATCCATCATGCCCATTCTCCTTCATGTCCATCAACAGTCATCATTTCGTAATGGTTCCATTCTTGCACACTTTGTATCGATCTTCCCATCTACACAGTTCGTATCGATCGGCCAACGATCGATACGAAACATACCACCGAACGATCGATACGAAGAACACATGCAATGATCAATACAAAAAGAGTCATGTTACAATCGATAAAAAGAAGCATCTAAAAGCATCGATACCGATGATGTTACATTAGGTTAATATGATGAAACGTAGCCAAAAAGAGGAAACGGTCACTCGGCATGAAGTACGAATCTCTCCTGAACCATCGCTCCAAGTCACCACTGAAAAACTAATCGATACGCATAGCAAATTGGTGAGAGATTGTTATAGCCGATAGAAGAGAATCCCATTACTTGGGAGATTTTCAAAAGGAAGTTTGAGACAAAATTCTTTGCTAGAGCTAAGAAGGGAATGTTGTTGGAAGAGTTCATTCGGCTTAAGAAGGGAGACATAACTATAAAGGAGTATGTGAAAACATTTAATAAGTTAGAAAAGTTTGGATTTGAATTAATCAATACCAAAAAATGATGTTTGATAAATTTACTAAGGGGCTAAATCCCCTAAAGAAGGAGTTGGCTTTGAATCTATACCATTAGGGACTATGTTTGAAAAATTGGTTAAGGGTGCTTTATGGAATGCTATAGGCGGAAATGTGAATAAGGAACAAGTATGGAATGTAGATCAAAACAAGTGTAAGAATGAAAGACCATAAGGTGGGTAGATTAAGAAGTATTTTATGTATGCTATGTAGTTAATATACGATAATATCGTTGATATATCGCTAATATATCACATATTACTCCTAAAATGATATATTTTCAAAATATCGCTTAAATACCATTACCGTATATTGCTTGATATTTACTGATATATCACTATAATTTTAGAGCAAATATGTGATATCTTTTAAGAATATCGTTCATTATCATATGTGTTAGATAAAATATATTTAAAAATAAATATCTTCACATTGTTAATATTTGTTTTTTGTATATGGTGAATGACAATATATGGACCATTTTAGAATTCTTAATGCATAAATTTTCTAGCTTTAACCATACTATTTTGGTTAGTTTTTCAATAAAGAAAATTCTACTTATTCCATTATTTTATATGTTTTATTTTCCTTGAAGTCTTTACCACTAAAGACAAGATCATGAAAGAGCTACTTCTCGTATTAGTTATTTTTTTATTTTCCATTTCTAATTGGAGAGTTAGCTTATGAAAGTTAATTTTATTAGTTATTATCATGCACTAAGAACTAAGAGTTAAAGAGCAGTAATGTCGTATATTTTCCATATTGATAAGGAACGAGCTAAAGTAGTAATTAGTATCAAATCAACATTACTTATTTGATAAATTAGTTGAAAATGAAAACGGTGAAACATAAATATGGAAAATTTGGGAAATTAATGTAGACAACTAAAAAATAATAAATAAAGTATAAAAATGAAGAAAATAATAAAGTTGTACATTATATGAATTTCTTACTTTTTATGTACCTATATTATGATTTGTATTTAATAGAATATCTTACTAAATAGGTTATTATCTTTAAACTGTATGCAATCAATCTTTGGTAGAAATTTGGCATTATTTATCCAAATAATCAAAAATTTGGCATCAATATGACATTATAACATAGTACAATATTTATATCTTGTTGCAACAGTAAACATAATACCTTCAATTGGATTTAAGATTGGTTTTCCATTGTGTGTCAACGGATTGGAACTCATGTTGGAGAAATATCTTCAATTGGATAATGTTGTTGATGAATTGATTAAGTTTGTTGTCATTAGAAAAGTGAATGGACCAAAGGGTGATTATTCTGTAGATCAAGACAAAAATGGTTCGGAGAGCAATGTTATTGTTAGCAATGTGAGTGTAGATTTGGAGAGTTCCAAATTGCATCAATTTGATCAAGCTGTCAACTATTTGACTGGGAGTTTCAGATTTGCTATGTATTGTTATCTTGTGGCTATAGGTAAATTTCCTCGTTCTTCTGCCCATGCTAGAGAATTAATTTGTGCAGCCAAATTAAAGAGAAGAAATTGTAAGAGATATCCGGATGGTAGTATTAGGAGAAGTCTTCGTTTAAATCATAAAGCTTTTTAGTCTCTTGATTGAGGGTTGTTGTTTTTTGGGGGATTTATTGTGATTTTTGTTGTTTTTGAGTTTTTAGTGGTTTGTGTAGATGTTGTATTTTGTGTTGTTTCAGCTTGGTTGTTGAGGTTGCAGTTGTGAATGTTTTTTCAGATGGTTGCTGCTCTTTTGGTATCGCTTTAGGCCTTGGTATCTGGATGGTGTTGTCTCTTTAGGGTTGGTTTGTAGTTTCTTAGGAGTTAGGGAGGGTTTGTTTTATCTTTTATATGGGGGTCTTTTGCTACCTGCCAGGCTTGTTGGCACCATCTTTTGTCAAAAAATATTTATAACATGTTCTACGCATGTCCGATAGTTTACCAATTTTATCCGATATTTTTAAGATATTGTAACATATCTTATATCGGTACTTGACCGATATGTACCCAATATCAAAATTAATTACGTAGACTGTATGTAAGAGATGTAAGAAGATAGGACATATAGCCAAGAACTGTAGGATAAACCTTCAGAAGACAACGAAGTATCATCAGCGTGGTAAGATGGGTCGTTTGGAAAAGGACCGTAGTTTGAACAGTCAGGGCAACAGGGACAGTCGTGATAACAAAAATGGTTGAAAGCAATTAAGTGTTACAATTGTGACCAAATGAGACAATAACACTTTGTAAAATTAATGATAACTAATAAATAATTAATAAGACTCTAAAAATGGAATTTGAGCAAACATTGGAATTTGGCCATGAACTTGCATCATTGTTTTCGTGGTGATTTTCCAAGCAACTTTCATATTTTGGGTTTCGCGGTCAACGCTCAAATAAAATGCTATTAGCGTTTGAAGTTTTCTAGAGTGAAAATAATTAAAACAAAAAAGGAAAGAAATAGCATTAAATATGAAACCTCACCTGTCGACCTCCTCCTTGGGCTAATCAACCGTTAATGGTCGACCGCCAATAGAGGAGCAATCAACCGATTTGAATGTGGCGGCAAGGGTTTGAACCTTAGCCAACGGTCCAGATTTAATTATTTTAATCTAATGGCTACATTGATTCACACGTCCATAAATAAAGGCCCGACCCCTAACATCTCTTCTCATATTTGCTTATCCAAGCAACAAGCTTGGCCATTATCTCTTCTACACTTCTTCTGAAAATTATAAAATATAATATATAAATATATAATCAAAGGAGGGTAGAAAATATAAGAGAAGAAGTGAATCAATACTGTGAAAAATGTAGCTTTTATAGTTATAAATATGTATTCCTCTTAACCCTAAATCTCTTCTCAGATCTTCAATTCTAACAGTGTACAGCCTTACTATACATATTCTTTTGGATTAGAAAGGAAAAGGAGTTAATTAAAAGAATGGAATCAGATTTAGAGATTTGGAAAGGTTTAAAAAGGTGAATGAAAAAATATATCATTTATTTATAATATTGAAATTATATTGTTGGATTTCATTTAATTGTTATGCCTAAATAAGATTTGATGAATTGAATGTTTAAAACAAATATATAGGAATATCGCCTACATATTCAATAAAATAGGTAATTAGAATAAGAATAGATATGCACAACGTAGTCTGGCAATTTGAACTTAGTCCAAAATATTTATTTTGTAGAATGTTTGTTTATTCTTGATCGATAGTTGGTTGTAAATTAAGTTGCCTTAGTTGAATTGGAATGTGAATTTCTATGTTTTGACTTATTCGGAGGCAGTTCCATGTAATTTTCATAAATTATCCAACTTCAAAATATGTATAAAAGCACGTCATTTGAATTACCAAGCGATATACTAAAAAAGGAAAGTAACGTGTAAGATATAAATATTTTGTCCCTAGTTTACGCCGTCTATTTCAGTAAAAGAAAAGAAATAATTCTTTGTAATTTAAAATGAAGCAAATATCACTTTTGGTTAATTTATGGAAAGTTATAATGGAAATCCCTTTTGCAAAAGCATCTCTGACAAAATAAAACGTAGAAAGGAATGCTATAGTTTAGAAGTTAATGGTTAGAATTCTAAATTAATAAATAAATACATATAACCATGCTTAACGTTTAGAAATAAAAATATATGTAAATAATGTAATTTACGATGATATTTGTGCTAGGTATTAACAGTGTAGTAATTATAGGACAAAGATTTATGGCCATTAATTACACATTAATGGACAATAAATTTGTAAATAATATAGAATTAAAAAGGAATTAAATGAGGACCAATTAGGGAATTTAATACGACATTTATAGGGAAACTGAATAGGCATAATAGATGGTTTTGAAATTGGTAAATGGATTAAATGAATTAAACGAGGATTGATTAAAGATTGTCTAATTTTGACATTAGTGACTAATTATTACGGGAATATACATTTGTTAGACTTTACAAGAAAACCAAAGCCGGAGCATATAAATTAGAAATAAATACATAGAAAACAGGTAAGTATTAAAACTATTAAATATATGTAGAAGGAAGTATAATTTTCATAGTAGAAAATTATATAGCTTTAATTATAAGTTTAGAACAAGTATGAATTAATAAGCTTAGCCTAACACTTAAGCTTTGCGTTTTTGGTTCAATTTAATGGATTGGGATGCAAGATCAATAGAGTTAAACAAAAGAAGTCTGCCTTACACCTAAATGCTACTAGAAATTGTGTATACTTACTACAGATGTGGGATATCTTCAACCATAGGACCCATAGAGAAGGGATATGTGTAGGATGTAGGAACGACTACTAGGACGGAGGTATTAAGTAGCTATTAGGGTCCGCCTCCTCCCTATTTAGAAAGTATTAAATGGTCGGGAATAACGGCTAGATATGGTAGTGGATATCTCGAGAAGGGTCTGCTTCACATTTGAGTATTAAGTAGCTATTATATAGACCTCGTCTCCCGCGCGATATCAACTAGATAGTATACACAAAGAATGATTAAGTGGTCTGATAAGATTCTATGCGATGTCAACTAGATAGAATCGGAGAGGAGTCCTCCTTGGGATAGGTATTAAGTGACGACGTCCTACCTAAAATGTAGGTATTAAATGGTTAGAGTATGCCTAGTTCTCATTGAAAAGGTATTAAGTGGCCCAGGTACTATCTCTTACATTATTAGGACATGATTGATGGTAGTTAGAAGGGACCGTGAAGAGGCATTGGCCTATAGTTATGGCTAAGCTGTAGAGTTGAGATGCATTAGTAATATGGCAATTTTCATAATGCCTTAACTAGGTGTCATTGATCTCTTTAGTTAGGATCGATTGACATGCGATTATGTTACAGAGGACACGCTTCGTGGATTGAGGTATTGAGTAGCCATTATGGGGTCCGCCTCCTCCCTATTTAGGAAGTAGTAAGTGATCGTGATTTTGGATAGTGAAACTTTCAGACATATATGTGGATGAGCATATAATTATATAGTTGTACCATGGGGAAGGTTGGGTTTGACATATCGTACGTTTATAAAAGGTTTAACGGATTAGCCGTAAATAATGGATATAACACTTAAATGGAAACCAAATGGTGTAAATTAATGCGATGGGTGAAGTATGCAATTATTCAATCACCAGAACGTTGTTCTGACCCCTTCCTCACAACAACCCACGGGTTAGGTTTAGTAAGACTAAATACCGGAGCAAGACGGTAACTATGGATGGTGAAGTCTTCTTATTCATTTCGACACTGACATGGAAATTAAAAATCCAAGGAATGATATTTTGAGGTAGCAACGTAAGCCAATACGTATGTTCTGTTATATTTCTCAATTCCACTGTGATTTTATATTAATCGCTCTTTGATATGTGCGTGAGATCATTACCATGTCAATTGTTATTGGGGGAACACAGTTATCTACTATTTGCCATTATTTTAAGTTGGTTATAAATGATGTAAAATTAAATTGTGATGCATATGTGCTTAGTTTTGTGGGATATGGTTGATCAGGGATGGATTGGATGACTCGGTATGAAGTAGTTTTGAATTGTCATAGGAGGATTGCTCATTTGAATAGTTTTTGGAAATGTGATTTGATATCTCTTTGCGAGCCAGTCTTTTCCATGATAAAGTCATGTAAGTACTCGTTAGACCTGTCACATGATGAATTAGCTTCTATCATAGTTAAATATTTTCGATACTTATTCGCTGAGGTTTTCGAACTTTTGCCCCGTAGAGAAATTGAGTTTAGAATTTGTTATCCCGCTTTTTGGCAAAGCCGTGATACCGAAAGATTGGTCGAAAACAAGAGACAGTTCATCTCAGAGATTGGTTGCATTCCACTTCGCTATGGATATCGATGAATTTTGTCCGAGTCCGGATTGGGCCACAATTGACAAGACATGACAAGCAAAGCCGCGAGAGCCAACGTTTCAAGTTTCAAGTCAATCAGAGTTCATACACGCAAGATATGATCGATTCAAGATGGAGGAGATAGCCCTTGTTCGAATCCATAAGATGTACCCTAGTTCGAATCCATGGCCAGAAATCATGTTCGCATCCATCGGTTCGTACCCATCTACTTCGAATCCATCAAGTTTGGACGTCCTTCGAATCCATAAGCCCAACCTTCCTTCGAATCCATCAGGTGGCCAGGCTTTGTATCCATCCCATTACCTTCCTTCGAATCCATCGATGTAACACATGATGGAATCCATCATGTTCCCCCTGCTTCGAATCCATAGATGTTGTTGACCTTCGAATCCATGAAGACACCTCTCTTCGAATCCAACCAGTGTTGTCGTTTCGTATCGATCAGCCGAAGTGAGATATGATCGATATGAACGAGTCTCGGTTCGAATCCATGCATAAGTAGAGCCTTCGAATCGATTAAGTCAAAGCGGCGAAATTCAAGCGACGACTCTATCAACTCGGCGAAAAATGTGGATCGACTCGAAGAATGCGCGCCACGTCAACCTACTAGCGCGTGCTTTGATCGATTCAAATCAATCAATTCGAATTGATCGATTCGAACGGAGCGAAAAGTCCAGGAAACGCTAATTCGAATCGGTGATATCTCGCGATCTACAAGTCCAAATGCTATGAAATTTTCACAGGAGCTTGTATACATGTTGAAGAATGTCCACGCCAAGTTTCGCCTCGATTGGATGAATTCTTGATCGATTCGAACGTACTTCGAATCGATCCCAAAGTGGGCCCAAATTCCCTGAGGTTGGGCTCGTGGGCCCCCTCACGTGCCAGAAGTGGTCTCCCTAAATTTAGGCGAAATATCAGCCTCCTACATCTATAAATAGAGCCCCAGGTCATTCAGAAAAGAGGATTGGAATTCTGAAGCGCCAAGACTCTACCGGATTCAATTCCATACTTCATTATCACTGTTGTAATCAGATTTGAAAGCTATCACCAATTGTAATCCGTTGTAATCGATTGGAATCATCAAGAGAATATCAATAAAGTCATAAACTTCAGAGTGGACGTAGGCAAGATCGCCGAACCACTATAAACCCTGTGTTTGTGATTGTTATTTGTGAATCATTGTGATTGCTATTGCTTAGATCTGAATACTACATTGATTGTTACTGGTTTGCGATCGTAAACGGGTGCTTTCACGATATTGGGTGTTTGTGGTCAATTTTGACGCAAACATTTTGGTGCTTTCACTGAGAGCGCTAACTCAGGAGTACTACCAATTAGAAGTTGATTCAGAAAGTTTGGAAGTTCAGATTCGAGAAATTATGACGAGACAATCGAGCAGGAGGCCAAGGCCAGAGAGAAGTGAACACCAAGGAAGTCAAGAGGCTTCCTCGGGAGCGAATCAAGCATCGATCTTCATCACTAGGGACGAGATGGAGACAATGATGAAGAAACAAGAGGAGCTGATCCAGAGTTTATTTCAACAAATAGGACAACTTGGAGCACAGAATAGAGAAGTGGATGGAGTTCAGAACGAAGCAGGACCATCCGGCGTAGCACCTGGATTAGGAGGCACACCCATGGAGAACGTTGACCCAATTTCAGAGAGAGAAAGAGGAACATCTGCACAACCCGAGAGTAGTAGGGGAGTGAACTCTCAGTCAAGGGGGAAGATCCCAGAATTCCCTCGTGGACTCGGGGGGCAGGTCTAAAGTGATGAGCGAAGGTTGCATCTTGTGGACAATGACAGACTGGCGGAGATGGTCAGAAAAGCTATGAGAGGCGGTTTGGTAAATAAAGATTTGAAAGATGTTAATAGGAGTCCTTTTACTCCAGCAATCAGGCGAGCTAGGAACCCACCGGATTTCAAGTTACCATCGTTGGACATGTATGACGGGAGAACGGACCCCACGGTTCATCTAACGAAGTATATGAGGCATATGGAAGTGCTGGGGGCATCAGAGGAGGTTATGGCCCGGTGCTTTCCATTGTACTTGGCGGATATTGCAACACTGTGGTTTAGACAATTGGAGAATGGATCCATCAGAACATGGAATGATTTAATTGAGAAATTTATGAGGCAATTCAGGGTTCACATTACAAGACCCAAGAATGTGATGACTTTGGCAACTTTAAAGCAGAAAGCCGGAGAGACTTTGAGGAGTTATCTAACGCGATTCAATGCAGCAGCAGCTTCGGTGGATCGAGCAGATCCATCTATGGTGGTAATGGCAGCTGTGTCCGGAGTAGCTGACGGCACAGAGTTCAAAAATTCATTGACCAAAGATCTGCCTGTGGATCTAGCGGAATTCTACGACAAGGCAGAAAAGTTTTTGCTATTAGAGGATGCGAATGCAGAAAGAGAAGAAGGAGAGGGAATAGAAGTTTATGTGCTTAAAGACAAAAAGCCTTTCGAAAAGGACTCAGGCAAGGATAAAGGAAAACGAAAGGCTGAGGATTATAACGACAGGTCAAAGCGGCAATGGAGGGAGCCGCGATTCACCACTTACACTGAGCTGAATGAGAGCCTGGAACGAATTTATCAGGATACCAAGGAGCAGGTTCCATATCGTAGACCAATGCGAAGGGATCCAGCTTCCGACGAAAGAAGATCAGATAAGTTTTGTGTATTTCATGAATTAAACGGTTATAACACTAATGATTGTAGTCACCTGAAGGACGAGGTAGAAGGACATATCAGGAATGGTATTCTCCTTCAATATGTGAGGAGGCGAACTCCAGTGGTGGAACCAGAGCGACCACCGCCTACATCAGCTAGAGACGACCCTGAATCAAGGAACCGCTTGATTATCAATTAATTAAAATAACGATGAACTAGTCGTAAGCTTCCACTAACACAATTAAATCATTTACGCATGTACGAGATCGCGAACGTTCTCCAGGCATGCTCTGAATGATCATTGACTGTTTCGTAGTGGGAACTTACACTTTGACATCTTTGCTTTGCTTTTGTTTCGTGTTGATTTGGACATTTGAACTTGGTTTGTTTGGGTATTTCTGTTTTAAAATTCATCTGTCGAATAGATATTTGATTCTGATGATTCTGAAATGGCTAAGCAACTTACACATGTACGGGGTGCGAACGATCCTTAGGCATGCTCTGAGATGGCGATAAACCACCCTGACAAACGATCCAGGGACCCATGCGAACGTGAGCCTGGTATCGGTAATACCAAGCCCTCCCGAGCACACTTTCTCGCCTCGAACGGCACACGATCGCGAACGATCACAACTCGCCACGAACGGCACCCGACTTCGAACAGTCACAACTCGCCTCGAACGGCACACGATCGTGAATGGTCGCAATTCGCCTCGAACGGCACGACTCGCCCCGAACGTCACAACTCATCTCACTTCAAATGGCTCGATCGCGAACGGTCGTCATTTGAGGTCCGCCACTTGACCGCACACGGTCACACTTCACCTCAAATGGCTCGATCCCGAACGATCGTCATTTGAAGTCAGGCGGATGACCATAAACGGTCGCACTTCATCTCAAGTATCCCGATCCCGAACGGTCGTTATTTGAGGTCGCATAGAACTGTAAATTCCTTTGCAGGACATCAACGGATATGAACATCTAGATCATGGCATTACAAAACACGCCTTCCTACCGCAAGGCATATTTTGGGGGGCAAATGTTATCCCCCTTTTTGGCAAAGCCATGATACCGAAAGATTGGTCGAAAACAAGAGATAGTTCGTCTCAGAGATTGGTTACATTCCACTTCGCTATGGATATCGATGAATTTTGTCCGAGTCTGAATTGGGCCACAATTGACAAGACATGACAAGCAAAGCCGCGAGAGCCTACGTTTCAAGTTTCAAGTCAATCCGAGTTCATACATGCAAGATATGATCGATTCAAGATGGAGGAGATAGCCCTTGTTCGAATCCATAAGATGTACCCTAGTTCGAATCCATGGCCAGAAATCATGTTCGCATCCATCGGTTCGTACCCATCTACTTCGAATCCATCAAGTTTGGAAGTCCTTCGAATCCATAAGCCCAACCTTCCTTCGAATCCATCAGGTGGCCAGGCTTCGTATCCATCCCATTACCTTCCTTCGAATCCATCGCTGTAACACATGATGGAATCCATCATGTTCCCCCTGCTTCGAACCATAGATGTTGCTGACCTTCGAATCCATGAAGACACCTCTCTTCGAATCCAACCAGTGTTGTCGTTTCGTATCGACCAGCTGAAGTAAGATATGATTGATACGAACGAGTCTCAGTTCGAATCCATGCATAAGTAAAGCCTTCGAATCGATTATGTCAAAGCGGCGAAATTCAAGCGACGACTCTATCAACTCGGCGAAAAATGTGGATCGACACAAAGAATGCGCGCCACGTCAACCTACTAGCGCGTGCTTGGATCGATTCGAATCAATCGATTCGAATTGATCGATTCGAACTGAGCGAAAAGTCCACGCCAAGTTTCGCCTCGATTGGATGAATTCTTGATCGATTCGAACGTACTTCGAATCGATCCCAAAGTGGGCCCAAATTCCCTGAGGTTGGGCTCGTGGGCCCCCTCACGTGCCAGAAGTGGTCTCCCTAAATTTAGGCGAAATGTCAGCCTCCTACATCTATAAATAGAGCCCCAGGTCATTCAAAAAAGGGGATCGGAATTCTGAAGCGCCAAGACTCTACCGCATTCAATTCCATACTTCATTATCACTGTTGTAATCAGATTTGAAAGCTATCACCAATTGTAATCCGCTGTAATCGATTGGAATCATCAAGAGAATATCAATAAAGTCATAAACTTCAGAGTGGACGTAGGCAAGATCGCCGAACCACTATAAACCCTGTGTTTGTGATTGTTATTTGTGAATCATTGTGATTGCTATTGCTTAGATCTGAGTACTACATTGATTGTTACTGGTTTGCGATCGTAAAGGGGTGCTTTCACGATATTGGGTGTTTGTGGTCAATTTTGATGCAAACAGAATTAACCTCGAGAAAGACACTAGACACATGGTGATGCCTTTGAGACATATGGATCTGAAGGAGAGAAGAGAATGGATAAACAAGTTTTAGAATTACTACAAAAAGGATTTATAAGGCAAAGTATTTTTGACTGCGGAGCACCTATCATTTTTGCTTCTAACATAGACGGTTCCCTAAGGCTTTATGTTGATTATCGAGAGTTGAATAAGTTGGCGAAGGTAAATCATTATCTATTACCTTGCATTGATGTCCTCCTCGATCAACTTGTTGGGCCAAAGGTTTTCTTGCAGCTTGACCTTGCTATAGGATTTCATTAGTTGGGAGTTGTAGTGAACAACATTCCAAAGATCAGTTTTCGTACTCCGATGGATTATTTGACCGGGTAGTGGCGCCATTTGGATCAACTAACACGCTGACTTATATTTTTGATTTGATGAGTAGGTTCTTCCAGAAGAAGCTGAATAAATTTGTGGTCATATTTGTTTATTATATCTTGGTGTTTTCTAGAGATGAGAATGAGCATGAGTTACATTTGAGAGAAGTACTTGACGCACGAAGACGTAACCAGCTAAAGGCTAAATTTTCGAAATGCTATTTTTGAAGGAGTGAAGTTCGATTCCTAGACATGTTGTATATGGAAGTAGGTTGAGGTAGATCTACGAAAGTGGCAGCTGTTAAAGATTGGAAGGCTCCAAAGAATGCTTTAGAAGTACGTAGGTTTTTGAGATTAGCCGACTTCTGTCGAAAGTTCATAAAGGATTTTTTGAAGTTATCCACACCATTGACAAAGCTTATGAAAAAGATTCTTGTTTATGTGTGGAATGCGAGTTATGAAGAAGCATTTGCCAAATTATAGGAGATGTTGATAATCGCACCTGTATTTGTTATCCCTGGTGGTACCAAACCATCTACTGTCTATACTAGTGCTTGCGGTACTGGTCTTGGTGCTTTCTTGATGTAGGAAGGTAGGGTTGTAGCATATGCAAGTTGGCGGTTAAAGATGCATGAAAAGAACTCCCTACACATGATTTGGAATTGGCTACGGTTATATTTTCTTTGAAGTTAAGGAGACACTATTTACTTGAAAAAAGTTTACTATTGACAAGGGATGAAGAGAGATATGATGAGGAATGTGGCAAGGTGTCTACTTATCAGAGAAGTAAGGCAGAGGAAAGTAAACATAGTGGATTAGTGATGCATTTAGAAGTTTCACAGTGGAAATGGAAAAGCATTTCAATGGATTTAATAGATGGATTGCCAAGGAGTAGAAGAGGTAATGAGAGTATTTAGGTTGTGGTGGATTGACTGACGAAGAGTGCATATTTCATTCTTGTAAAAAGTACGAAGATGGCATCTTCTTTACCTACATTGTATATTATGGAACTGATGAGATTGCATGGTATATCGATGAATATTATAAGTAACGGAGACCCACACTTTAAGAGTGAGTTCTGAGGGGCCTACATGAGAGCTTAGGTATAGAATTGAGAACATGGCATATCACCTATAAACGAATGTATAGACCGAAAGGGTGCATAGGATGTTAGAAGAATAGAAACATTACTACCTCTATACCCATACCATCCAAGAGTATTACTAAGTAACACTATTAGATAATATGGAGAATGAGGCGATATAGGGTACACATGTGAATATTCCCTTGGGCTAACACTGGTACGTATTTAAACATCGAAAAAATAACTTAACTATACGTACACAATATTGGCACAAAGCAATAAACACGCGTGCTTTTAGGGTAGAACAATACACATATATAGTAAATAATAGAGAACACAAAGTCAGAATCACAACGATAATATATAATATATGAAATATTAATTATACATGGTATGTCCAATATAAAACATATAGATAACATACGTGAAACTATATAATACTACAATGATGTACATCAATACAAATTTACTAATCTCCACTATGTCCAGATAACACAAGCCGATCTCCTCGTCGGTGCACCTGAAATGTCTTAGACCGACCCTAGTACTATGTAAATAACACACGAGTCAGACTATATCTAAATTGAGGGTCAATATACATACATATGCTCATTGTATACGGGGAATAATTTAATGATAACACCAATAGAATATCTCAAGTCAACATCCCCAATATCAATACATACATACATACATACATACATACATACATACATACATACATACATACATACATATATATGTGTGTGTGTGTGTGTGTACGTGTGTATCAATATATGTGTTGTATATAATTAAAGTCATAAACAATGCTCAAAGTATCACATACATCAAACATAACAAAACTATGCATAAAGATGTCATCACTGATGTAGAAGCACATCAAATCAAAAATCAACGAATCAATATCAAATGGATGAATCATCCATATCCAAAAATCTTCTTCAAAATACGGAAATTATCAATAACGGGATATCACCAAGTATAGTTAGGATAGCATATAGCAAATCCTTAAGTATATCTCTCAATCCCAATAATAAGAATATCATCATCAATGTATATGATACATTCAAATAGAATACGCAAACACATCCAATTAATGATATAGTTGGCGACATACGCCTATAAGAATATAAGGGGTGACACATGCCAATAATAACATAAGTGGTGACACATTCCAAAGTAGGATAATCGACGATACATACCTAAGAGATATAGTTGGCAACACATGTAATGAATGGTAATTTGCAACACACACCAATGAAAGGTAATAATTGACACATGCAAAAGAATGTTAATAGGAGACATATGCCAAAGAAGGATATGGGGATTGATCATACACTGGACGCAGTCTCAGGTATAATCGCAGCTCTCAAGTAAGTAGTATAAATAATACACATTTATCTATCACGCACACTAGAACTAGATGGAAGACTGACAGACACACTTGTTCCAAGAACTAACTTGTTTTGGCGAACTCAGCACATGTATTCTTCCAACACGGCTCCTATAATCTTAGTTACCTCAATGGCCATCGTGAGTCATATCCATCATTGTTCTCGTCTATGCAAGGACATGGTCACGAACCTACGCATGTGCCTAAATGGTAATAAACTACCGATCTAAATGACACTAGGGGCGATTCATTTTTGACACATGGCTTTTTACACCGTCGACACATGGCTATAATAATAAGGTGACAAAAATCAAGGGCGTACCACCGCAATCAGGCCGCTAGGATGGATATTATCCAATCTGGTTTACTCTCCCACACCATAAAGGAAGTCGGATAGTGACAGACAAACACACACAATATATATAGATATTGGCCGACACACAGCCAAATACGCATACCGACACACGACACTATACATATGCTGACCCATAGCTAAATACATATACCGACACATGGCTCTGTACAATTCTCGCCATACAGCTAAATACATGACTTATTGCAGCGAGCCTCATCATACATAACAAATCCCCATACGAGTGCCATTCACAAGTAAAGAATACTTGAATAAATAGCACAACGGTGTCACATACCACCAAGTGTTGCTAATTTCTTTATTCAGACCTCATAACTCGCTCCTCTATAGTATTATATATAACGAGCCCAAGGAATAACCAGAGTAATATTACAAAAGTCCCATAGCAAATAGTATTATAACTCCGTTTATTCTAATTCCTTGCTACATAGAATTAAAATCATCATAAGTAAAAATATACCAAAAATAGCAAAACCATGAACTCATACGAGGATGACATCACCATATCATATTATAATCATTAATCAATCCATAACAACGGTGAGTCACTCATATCATCCAAGATTATCATGGAATAGGTGATAAATAAAAAAAATGAAATCTCATCAATCATTTGCTTAAAAAGTATTCTTATTTAATATACATATTACCATAAATACATTAATCCTTATTTTGAAATTATTTCATATTTAAAGAAACTTAATATATTATAAATTTTAAATATCATTTAAAACCAAAATAGATTCATTTTCAATGAATTAATTAACATTTAAATAAATAAATATAAATAAATACCAAATTAATATTAAACATTTCTTTATAAAGCCGATTACTAAATACTATGTCTTTATTTTTAATAAACATTATTTATATATATTTATGTATTTTATCTTATTTTATTTAAATATTTATTATATTTTAAAACTGGATAATCCATCGGTCGACCGGTCGGTGGTCGAATGGTAGACCTTCCTTTCTTGGTCACCTGGAGAAAAATTCCAATGCTTTGCTCCATATCCGACCAACTTCAGCCATCATACCTTGCTCATCTTCACCAACTTCATGCACACATTGTTTATCATCCAAACATCATTTCAATTCAAGCATATACATAAAGAATATATGACTAAACATAGATTCTTGAGTGAAAAACACTCACTAGAAGCTTTTTCAGTCATTCATCCTCACTGCCACATGTTGTAGCATTACAATACATGATCAATCCCTTGTTTTCTCAATAGCTTTAGCTGTCAAGTGATATCTAATTTCAAAATATTGAATTTGATATTATTTTATATTTTGTGTAATTTGATATTAGTTTTAGAGGATAAGGGTTTCATAGTTTTTCTTCAGGAGAAAGGTGAAAAAATGATATGGAAGAAAATATGCATGGGTGTTTACTAAATAGGATTACACTCTCGAAGTGGAAAATTCTATATTTAAATTAATAAAATTTGAGCCTTGATCTAGGCTTATAGACTTAGGCTTGGCTCATGTTAAATTAATCTTTCTTATTATCTTCATTTTCATTTTTTTCATTTATAAACCTTTTCCTGTTTAATTTAAATAAATTCAAATTCCAATTCCAAAAATCATTTTTTTCCAAATCAATATTATACATTAATTATTTCACTTCATAAAATATTATTTTCACATTTTTAACTTATTTTAATGTTCGTCGACGGAAATTCTATCGGTTTAGAAAACCGTCGAACGAATTTAAATTAAAAATAACCGCAAGCGCACGGTGTACGAATGTAGCACGTGGCGAATATGTGTCGATCCACGGGGAATTGATGATTTTAAACTTCTATTCAATCAAATTAAACCAAAGTCGAGTGAAATTGTTGGATAGAACTAAAATGAAGCTAAACTAGAATTGTAATGTGATTAGTAAACTATTGAACTAGAGAACAATTTAGAGGCGAATCCACTCTCATATTTTTGTAAATCAACAACAAACAATTTATGATTTCTAACTTTGATTTAAGTGAAATATTGTTGTATTTATCATAAGCATGGTTTGTTTATGTTATTAATTAACATAACTCAAACCGTCAAACTATAATGCAACAAATACCCACTTATAATTCTCATGAAAATGAAGCAAAAGCAAAAGCTATTTTAATCTATTTACTATTGTATCTAGTAATATAGATCATCAAATTTCATTTTTACTTTAATTTCACAATCAAAAATGGATTAGCAAATGATGATACAACTTGTGTTTATGTTGAATAAGAATAGCTCATTTGCATAAGCAATTTAAGCTATCAAACTCACTTGTATAAACTTGCATCAAAATCCACTTCATGAAGCATAAACCAAATGAGATCATAAATCATAAAATGTTGAAATTATATAAAATTAGAGAGCTTCATCACCCCTAAATTGAAGGAGTTTAGCTACTCATTTGTGGCATTAAAGCAACACAAGTAAGTTTCAACATTAAAGAAAAGAAAATAGAAAATAAGAAAAGAAAGCAAAAGAGATTAGCTACTAACTACTTGCATAAAAGTAAATCTAAGCTATGAACATAAGGAGAAAGAGAGCATATAAATAAACATTATCAATAAAACAAAGAATAGCATGTAGAAAAGAGAGAAGAAAGAGGTTTGGAAGCCATTATTATTTCATAGAACATTGAGCTTACACTTTGATTTCTTAATTTCCTAAGTAAAATGAAAGAGTAGATGATAGTTTCATATACATAAGAGGGCTATATATACATGCATAAAACCCTAATTCTATTTTTAGGGGGCTACCTAAAATGCCATTTAGGAAGTGTGGCCAACAAGTAACCATTAAACACTAATTAATCCATCATTTGTTTTGCATGAAGCTTTAACCTCCACTTAGTTGTCCATTAGCTCCAAATTGTACTTTTAGGTAAGTGGGTGGGGTCCTCCATGTTCATGGCTTGAATTATTTCCCTCTTCTTTTCTTTGTATTCATTTGTGCATGCATATATCTTCATATAAGCCTCTTCCATATGCATCCAAATTCCTACAAAAATTATCAAAAAATGTCCAAGTAAAAATTCTTATATTGACACATGCACAAAATGACCGTTTTGCCCCTGAAGGAAGATGAAAATATGTTGGTTGGAAATAATTGAATTTTGGTTTTAAACATATTAAAATGCCCATATATGATGATTATTTAAATAAAAAGAGATAAAATATGGATGTAAATATATGCACAATTACGTGCATATCAAATACCCCCACACTTATCTTTTTATTCGTCCTCGAATAAAGGGAAACTAAGATAAATCCGTTTTCGTAGGAAGCACGATTGCATTGAGCGTATGCAACAAGCCGTTAAACCTCTGGGTGTCCCCAGTAGGACGAGTGTTGTCTCGTGAGGGTTTTCAGCGGATACTACCCACAAAATCCAAATGCATGACGAAAATATTTACAAAATGAAAGATTTATTTACAAAGAGATGAATGCAAATTTTTGAAAATATTTACAAATGAAGAATTTATTTTTAAATTGACACGAATAAGTTAAATATAGGTTTTGGTTATTAACTTGTTGTTTCGGTTGATAACAAAGTGTAATTACAAAATGGATCCTTAGTTGATTATCAAAATTTATCAAAGTGGTATTTTCATTTCTGTTCAATAACAAATCAAATCAAATAAGTAAAAATAGTGCTAGGATTTCAATTGCTTGCTCTCTCATTATTTGCAAGAAAAATTACACACCTAGCTCAGGTAAACTGAGGCCAGATATACCACCCATGCACTGCCTTTCGGGCTTATGAGAGGGGAGTACAAAGCATTGCGAGTGTACACACTTTCGTGCATACACCTATCGACCGTAGGTGATTTTTATTAAGTCTTTTTTTAACATGTGTTCCATACATGCATAACCGTGAGGACTTTTAAATGAGTATGAAATCACATAATTAAAGATTCCAAGTAATTCACCCATGCATAACCGTGCGGACTTTTAAGTGAGAGTGAATACTTGGATGTTATTATTTTATTTTTTTTTATTTTATTTTTAAGAGAGAGAGAGTTTTGCAAAATCATCTTAGCACCATTTAACTAAGAAGACAAAAAAAAAAATCTTATATCCTTTACTTTAAATCAACCACTATTTAAAACAAAGATTTTCAATTAGGATATATTTCATAATTAACACGCATGAATCTTCCTATATACTAGTTAAACCATTATTATTTGTAATCAAATTTCATTTTTATTTTTGTTTAGACAAATAAATTTCCAAAAATTTCAATTTAACAAACCAAAGCCATATATTTATCTTATAGTGTTTCTTTTAAAAATAAATCAAAAGAAAATTTGTCTACCTCAATGCCTCTATTTGAGATGATATGTCCAAGGACTATGCCTTGTTTGACCATAAAGTGGCATTTTTCCCAATTCAAAGTCAAATGTTTTTCTTTACATCGATTCAGAACCAACTCGAGGTGATGTAAACACTGGGAAAAAGAATCACCAAAGATGGAGAAATCGTCCATAAAAATTTCTAAAAAGCGTTCAATCATGTCGGAAAAGATGCCAACCATGCATCGTTGGAAAGTCGCAGGAGCGTTACATAGTCCGAATGACATACGTCGATAAGCAAAGGTACCGAATGGACATGTGAAAGTTGTTTTCTCTTGATCTTCGGGAGCGATTGGAATTTGGTTATAGCCAGAATAACCATCAAGGAAGCAGTAAAATTCATGGCCTGCTAAACGTTCGAGCATTTGGTCGATGAAAGGAAGGGGGAAGTGATCCTTACGTGTTGCGGCATTTAGTTTTCGATAGTCAATGCAAACAAGCCAAACCGTTTGAGTACGAGTTGGAATAAGCTCGTTTGAATCGTTCTTGACAACGGTTAGCCCGGACTTTTTCGGTACAACGTGAATTGGGCTAACCCATGAACTATCGAAGATTGGGTAAATGATTTCGTTGTCGAGAAGTTTAAGAATTTCATCATGCACCGCATCTTTCATTTTTGGATTAAGCCTTCGTTGCGCGTCATGAACAGGCTTGGCATCATCGATTAAATGGATGCGATATTGAACCAGAGCGGGACTAATTCCTTTTATATTGGAAATCGACCATCCCATTGCTTCCTTATTTTTCGAAAGGATAGATAGAAGAGAAGCTTCTTGGTCAAGAGAAAGATTGTTTGAAATGATGACAGGACAAGTTTCATTTTCACCTAAGTATGCGTACTTAAGGTGGTCGGGAAGCGGTTTGAGGTCCAATTTTGAAGATTTTCGATCGAAGAATTGGGTTGAGATTCGGACTCAACTGGAAGCGATTCAAAAGGAAGAGTGCATTCAATATCGTTGGGAATTTTCTGAAACAATTTTTCATACTCGGCCTCACGTTCATCGTTAAGATCAAGTGTTTCGTTTTCAACATTTTCGTGAATGGCACTAACTTCCAACGTTTGGTCACAAGGTTCATTCGATTGGATTTCAAGATTGAAAATATTAAGATTCAAAGTCATATTTCCAAAAGATATTTTCATTGATCCGTTATGACAATTGATTAAGGCATTTGAGGTGGCTAAGAATGGTCGGCCTAAAATCAACGGAATTTGAATCGAGGGATTCGTCTCGGGTTGTGTTTCGAGAACGATAACGTCAACGGGGAATATAAATTTCCCTGCTCTAATGAGCACGTCTTCGATTTCTCCCATGGGCTTCTTAATGGAACGATCGACAAATTGAAGCGTAACTTTCGTGGGTTTGAGCTCACCTAAGCCTAATTGTTCGTACACGGAGTATGGAATCAAGTTAACACTCGCGCCTAAGTCTATCAAACATTTGTTAATCGTCTTGTCTCCAATTGTACACGATATCGTAGGGCAACCAGGATCTTTGTATTTAACGGGCATGGATTGGGACAAGACTTCACTCAAACTAGTGGCTAAGAAGACTTTTTTGGGTACTCGAGTGTGTCGCTTTTGGTGCACAAGTCCTTAAGAAATTTAGCGTAAGTGGGGACTTGCTGAACGATGTCAAGAAGCGGGATGTTCACTTTTACTTGTTTAAAAATTTCCAACTTCTTTTCCATTTGGTTCGAGTGCTTCTTTGGTCGAAGATGATGTGGAAATGGAACACGATACTCGGTAGGCGGGTCTACTCGAGTAGAAGAAGAAGAATTTTGATTGTCGTTCGATTCGACGTTTGGCTCCACGTTCTGTTCTGAGTCGTTCATTGTTTTAGAAGCGTCGAGAAAAGTTTCTGGTAAATCATTTGGATTAACGACTTGATTATCGATTTGTTTACCAGAGCGGAGAGTTGTGATAGCATTCAACTGGGTGACGTTGCTATCGTGAACAACATGGGCTTGATTTGAATTTGCGTTTTTGAATAAAGGGAAACTAAGATAAATCTGTTTTCGTAGGAAGCATGATTGCATTGAGCGTATGCAACAAGCCGTTAAACCTCTGGGTGTCCCCAGTAGGACGAGTGTTGTCTCGTGAGGGTTTTCAGTGGATACTACCGACAAAATCCAAATGCATGATGAAAATATTTACAAAATGAAAGATTTATTTACAAAGAGATGAATGCAAATTTTTGAAAATATTTACAAATGAAGGATTTATTTTTAAATTGACACGAATAAGTTAAATATAGATTTTGGTTATTATCTTGAAAATTTATGTCATTTACTCGTCAAAATTTCCAACAAAAATAAAGTTATCATAACAAATAGACAATAGTTTAACTTGTTGTTTCGGTTGATAACAAAGTGTAATTATAAAATGGATCCTTAGTTGATTATCAAAGTTTATCAAAGTGGTATTTTCATTTCTTTTCAATAACAAATCAAATCAAATAAGTAAAAATAGTGCTAGGATTTCAATTGCTTGCTCTCTCATTATTTGCAAGAAAAATTACACACCTTGCTCAGGTAAACTGAGGCCAGATATACCACCCATGCACTGCCTTTCGGGCTTATGTGAGGGGAGTACAAAGCATGGAGAGTGTACACACTTTCGTGCAAACACCTATCGACCGTAGGTGATTTTTATTGAGTCTTTTTTTTAACATGTGTTCCATACATGCATAACCGTGAGGACTTTTAAATGAGTATGAAAGCATATAATCAAAGATTCCAAGTAATTCACCCATGCATAACCGTGAGGACTTTTAAATGAGAGTGAATACTTGGATGTTATTATTTTATTTTTATTTTTTTTATATACTTTTTTTAAGAGAGAGAGAGTTTTGCAAAATCATCTTAGCACCATTTAACTAAGAAGACAAAAAAAATGTTATATCCTTTACTTTAAATCAACCACTTTTTAAAATAAAGATTTTCAATTAGGATATATTTCATAATTAACACGTATGAATCTTCCTATATACTAGTTAAACATTATTATTTGTAATCAAATTTCATTTTTATTTTTGTTTAGACAAATAAATTTCCAAAAATTTCAATTTAACAAACCAATGCCATATATATATATATATATATATATATATATATATATATCTTATAGTGTTTCTTTCAAAAATAAATCAAAAGAAAATTTGTTTTTGGGATTTATTTTTTTGAAGAAAATGAAAATTAAAAAATGCCATGAAAAACTAAAGAAAAAATGAAAATGAGACTCCCCCCACACTTAATTTTGACTGTGTCCCCACAGTCGATGCATGATATAATGAGTGTAACGGGGAAAAATATGTACATATTTACAAAATGGGGTTAACATTCTTACTAGACGTAGCTTGGCTCATGAAGGATCATGAGCTCCTCCTCTTGGTTACCAGGAAATTCCAAGAAGGGTTTTAACCGATGACCGTTGACTTTGAAAATCGATCCATCCTTTGGGTTCTCTATTTCTATGGCACCATGTGGAATAACAGTTCATACAACAAATGGTCCAGTCCATCTTGATTTAAGTTTCCCAGGGAATAAATGAAGTCTCGAGTCATATAAAAGAACTTTCTGGTTAGGCGAAAACTTTTTCCTTAGGATTGACTTGTCATGAAAAACTTTGGTTCTTTCTTTTTAAATTTTCTCATTTTCATACGCGTCATTCCTAAGTTCTTCTAGTTCGTTGAGTTGTAGTTTTCGATATTCGCCACCTTTTTCATGATCCAAGTTTAAGTTTTTTATTGCCCACAACGCTTTGTGTTCAATTTCAACGGGTAAATGGCAAGCTTTACCATAAACTAAACGAAATGGGGACATCCCAAGGTTAGTTTTAAAAGCAGTACGGTAAGCCCAAAGCGCGTCGGTCAATTTCTGAGACCAATCTTTTCGATTTTTATTGACAGTTTTCTCCAAGATTTGTTTTATTTGTCGATTTGAAACTTCAACTTGGCCACAAGTCTGAGGATGATACGGAGTGGATAACTTGTGGGTTATCGAGTATTTTTTCATTAAAGTTTCAAAAGAACGGTTGCAAAAATGGGTTCCGTTATCACTGATTATTATGCGAGGTGTGCCGAACCTCGAAAAGATGTTTTCTTTGAGAAATTTCACAACAATTCTATGGTCATTGGTTTTGCAAGGAACGGCTTCGACCCATTTTGAAACGTAATCAACAGCGAGAAGGATATACAAGTTTCTAAAAGAATTTGGAAAAGGTCCCATAAAGTCAATACCCCAAACATCAAAGATTTCGATCGTAAGAATGGGGTTTAGAGGCATCATATCTTGTCGAGAAATTCGTCCAAGCATTTGACATCGATCAAAAGTTTTACAAAATTCGAATGAGTCTTTGAAAAGAGAAGGCCAATAGAAACCACACTGAAGCACCTTTTTCGCAGTTTTTCGAGGACCGAAATGTCCACCGCACGCTTGATCGTGGCAAAACGAAAGAACACTCCTTATTCATTATCCGGAATGCAACGTCGGATGATTTGGTCAGGACAATATTTGAACAATATGGATCGTCCCAATAGAAGTATTTCACCTGGGACATAAATTTGCATTTGTCCTGTTTGGACCAAGATGAGGGAGTTTGTTTAGTGACTAAGTAGTGTACCATGGATCGATCGAAATTGAAAGAAGTTTTTCATCGGGGAAGTTTTCATTGATTGGCAAAGAAGATGGTGCGTTCGAAAGACGAGATAAGTGATCGGCTATGACATTATCGGATCCTTTTTTGTCTTTGATTGTAAGGTCAAATTCTTGAAGTAAAAGGATCCAACGAATCAAACGGGATTTAGCATCCTTTTTAGCGAAGAGATATCGAAGCGCAGAATGGTCAGTGTAGACCGTAAAGTGTGAACCTATCAAGTAAGGTCGAAACTTTTCAAGCGCAAAAACGACAGCTAGAAGCTCTTTTTCGGTTGTTTTGTAGTTGAGTTGAGTGTCGTTCAAGGTCATACTCGCGTAGTAAATGACATGAAGGATCTTGTTGATGCGTTGTCCCAAGACAGCACCAATGACAAAGTTCGAAGCATCACACATTATTTCGAAAGGAAGATCCCAATTGGGTGCGCAAATGATTGGGGCAGAAATGAGTTCGCTCTTAAGACGTTCAATAGAAGAGATACAATCAGAGTTAAAATCGAAAGGAACGTCTTTTCCAAGAAGGGTCGTCAAAGGACGGGCCATTTTGCTAAAGTTTTTCACAAAAAGACAGTAAAAGCCAGCGTGTCCTAGAAATGATCGAATGTCCTTAACAGATTTGGGAACCGGTAGATTTGCAATGACATCGATTTTTGCTTTGTCTACCTCAATGCCTCTATTTGAGATGATATGTCCAAGGACTATGCCTTGTTTGACCATAAAGTGGCATTTTTCCCAATTCAAAGTTAAATGTTTTTCTTTACATCGATTCAGAACCAACTCGAGGTGATGTAAACACTGGGAAAAAGAATCACCAAAGATAGAGAAATCGTCCATAAAAACTTCTAAAAAGCGTTCAATCATGTCGGAAAAGATGCCAACCATGCATCGTTGGAAAGTCGCAGGAGCGTTACATAGTCCGAATGGCATACGTCGATAAGCAAAGGTACCGAATAGACATGTGAAAGTTGTTTTCTCTTGATCTTCGGGAGCGATTGGAATTTGGTTATAGCCAGAATAACCATCAAGGAAGCAGTAAAATTCATAGCCGGCTAAACGTTCGAGCATTTGGTCGATGAAAGGAAGGGGGAAGTGATCCTTACATGTTGCGGCATTTAGTTTTCGATAGTCAATGCAAACACGCCAACCCGTTTGAGTACGAGTTGGAATAAGCTCGTTTGAATCGTTCTTGACAACGGTTAGCACAGACTTTTTTGGTACAACGTGAATTGGGCTAACCCATGAACTATCGAAGATTGGGTAAATGATTCCGTTGTCGAGAAGTTTGAGAATTTCATCACACATTTCATCTTTCATTTTTGGATTAAGCCTTCGTTGCGCGACACGAACAGGCTTGGCATCATCGATTAAATGGATGCGATGTTTTAACCAGAGCGGGACTAATTCCTTTTATATCGAAAATCGACCATCCCATTGCTTCCTTATTTTTTGAAAAGATAGATAGAAGAGAAGCTTCTTGGTCAAGAGAAAGATTGTTAGAAATGATGACAGGACAAGTTTCATTTTCACCTAAGTATGCGTACTTAAGGTGGTCGAGAAGCGGTTTGAGGTCCAATTTTGGAGTTTTTCGATCGAAGAATTGGGTTGAGATTCGGAGTCAACTGGAAGCGATTCAAAAGGAAGAGTGTATTCAATATCGTTCGGAATTTTGTGAAACAATTTTTCATACTCGGCCTCACGTTCATCGTTAAGATCAGTGTTTCGTTTTCAACATTTTCGTGAATGGCACTAACTTCCAACGTTTGGTCACAAGGTTCATTGGATTAGCTTTCAAGATTGAAAATATTAAGATCCAAAGTCATATTTCCAAAAGATATTTTCATTGATCCGTTACGACAATTGATTAAGGCATTTGAGGTGGCTAAGAATGGTCGGCATAAAATCAACGGAATTTGAATTGAGGGATTCGTCATGGGTTGTGTTTCGAGAACGATAAAGTCAACGGGGGATATAAATTGCCCTACTCTAATGAGAACGTCTTCGATTTCTCCCACGGGCTTCTTAATGGAACGATCGGCAAATTGAAGCATAACTTTCGTGGGTTTGAGCTCACCTAAGCCTAATTGTTCGTACACGGAGTATGGAATCAAGTTGACACTCACGCCTAAGTCTACTAAACATTTGTTAATCGTCTCGTCTCCAATTGTACACGATATCGTAGGGCAACCTGGATCTTTGCATTTAACGGGCATGGATTAGGACAAGACTTCACTCAAACTAGTGGCTAAGAAGACTTTTTTGGGTACTTGAGTGTGTCGCTTTTGGTGCACAAGTCCTTAAGAAATTTCGCGTAAGTGGGGACTTGCTGAACGATGTCAAGAAGCGGGATGTTCACTTTTACTTGTTTAAAAATTTCCAACTTCTTTTCCATTTGGTCCGAGTGCTTCTTTGGTCGAAGACGATGTAGAAATGGAACACGATACTCGGTAGGCGGGTCTACTCGAGTAGAAGAAGAAGAATTTTGATTGTCGTTCGATTCGACGTTTGGCTCCACGTTCTGTTCTGAGTCGTTCGTTGTTTTAGAAGCGTCGAGAAAAGTTTCCAGTAAATCTTTTGGATTAACGACTTGATTATCGATTTGTTTACCAGAGCGGAGAGTTGTAATAGCATTCAACTGGGTGACGTTGCTATCGTGAACAACATGGGCTTGATTTGAATTTGCGTTTTCGAATAAAGGGAAACTAAGATAAATCCGTTTTCGTAGGAAGCACGATTGCATTGAGCGTATGCAACAAGCCGTTAAACCTCTGGGTGTCCCTAGTAGGACGAGTGTTGTCTCGTGAGGGTTTTCAGCGAATACTACCCACAAAATCCAAATGCATGATGAAAATATTTACAAAATGAAAGATTTATTTACAAAGAGATGAATGCAAATTTTTGAAAATATTTACAAATGAAGGATTTATTTTTAAATTGACACGAATAAGTTAAATATAGATTTTGGTTATTATCTTGAAAATTTATGTCATTTACTCGTCAAAATTTCAAACAAAAATCAAGTTGTCATAACAAATAGACAATAGTTTAACTTGTTGTTTCGGTTGATAACAAAGTGTAATTATAAAATGGATCCTTAGTTGATTATCAAAGTTTATCAAAGTGGTATTTTCATTTCTTTTCAATAACAAATCAAATCAAATAAGTAAAAATAGTGCTAGGATTTCAATTGCTTGCTCTCTCATTATTTGCAAGAAAAATTACACACCTAGCTCAGGTAAACTGAGGCCAGATATACCACCCATGCACTTCCTTTCGGGCTTATGTGAGGGGAGTACAAAGCATGGCGAGTGTACACACTTTCGTGCATACACCTATCGACCGTAGGTGATTTTTATTAAGTCTTTTTTTTAACATGTGTTCCATACATGCATAACCGTGAGGACTTTTAAATGAGTATGAAAGCACATAATCAAAGATTCCAAGTAATTCACCCATGCATAACCGTGAGGACTTTTAAATGAGAGTGAATACTTGGATGTTATTATTTTATTTTTATTTTTTTTATATTTTTTTAAGAGAGAGAGAGAGTGTTTTGCAAAATCATCTTAGCACCATTTAACTAAGAAGACAAAAAAAAATGTTATATCCTTTACTTTAAATCAACCACTTTTTAAAACAAAGATTTTCAATTAGGATATATTTCATAATTAACACGTATGAATCTTCCTATATACTAGTTAAACCATTATTATTTGTAATCAAATTTCATTTTTATTTTTGTTTAGACAAATAAATTTCCAAAAATTTCAATTTAACAAACCAAAGCCATATATTTATCTTATAGTGTTTCTTTTAAAAATAAATCAAAAGAAAATTTGTTTTTGGGATTTTTTTTTAATTTTTTTTGTTTTTGTGATTTTAAATCAAAAATAAACCATAAAAAAAATGAAGATGTGTCTCCCCCCCCCACACTTGATTTTGACTGTGTCCCCACAGTCAACCCAAGTGAAAGGGATGTTTATTATTATTTACATGAAAACGAACGGTATTTACACGAGATCAGAATATTGTCAAAAAGTAAATGAAACGATCTTCCAAAAACCGATTCATTTGTCTCGTCGAGTATACGAGACACAGCTTATGCTCGAAAAACCAATCTATAAAGATTTTGAAGTTGAATGTTGATTTGGAAAAACGAATGTCGTTTTATTGAAAATTGAATGAGTTGTTTTGTTTTCGATGATTTTTGGGGCAGATAAAACAAGTGATTGAAATTCAAGTTTATTTTCACCAAATTTAAATTCAAGTCTGTCATTGAAAAATTCTTCAAAATTATTGATTTCAAAATCAAAATGGTGATGTAAATCTTCCCCTTCATAATTTAACAACTCATTTTCGAAAAGTCCAAAGAATTCATGTTCATTAAATTTGTCTTCCTTTGTTGGATTATCGACAACTTTATTACATGTCCCAAGTTCAAAATTCAAAGTAGTTGTATTCAAATTTTCGAAATCAAGAAAAGGAAGATCGAATTTCAAATTTGGTTCCACATCCTTAAAAGAATTGAAATCCAATTCAATTACCATGTTTTCAACAACTTCATTAAGATTTTCGTTTTCAATTTCAAAAGTTGTTATTTGAAAATCATCGATTTGGGTAAAAGATGGATTCTCACTTGACTCATCACACATTGGAATTTGATTTTTTTGTTCACGTTGTTTCATATAAGTTTCAAACAACAAATCTGTGTGATCATCGTAAGTTTCATTCATTTGTTCAACAAAATCCAATTTGTAGTTATTAAATTGAGAATTTTCGATTTGGATTTGTTGAGAACAAAAATTTTCACTCGTAACATGGTTAAGATTATTCCCATTGCCAAATTCATTTGAAAAGTTGTTTCCATTTTCATGTTGAGTTTGAAATTCATTTTGGAGTTCGAAATTAAATTGGCATGGGTTATCATCGTAATCGTTTGAATTTTGAATTGAATTCAAATTTTGAAATCCTTGACTTGAGTTATTACACAAATAAGAATTACATAAATCATTTATCTCTTGATTTTTTCGTGTAGAAAGTTCGAGTAAAGATGAAATCATATCAATGCTATTTTCAAGAGTCGAAAGTTGGTCATCGTTTTGAAAATTTTGTTGTTCGAAATTTGAATTATTTACACAAAATTTGTTGTTAAAATATCCATACGAATTTGGAGTAAACTCATATGGATTATATTGATTTTCACAGTTAAATTCAAGTGAGTAAGAAAAAGGAAACTCGGTCATTTTCAAGATTTCTTTTTTTTTTGTTTTTTTTATAAAGAAAATATTTACAAGTAGAATTTATTTTTCAAAATGGAAAATTGATTTTTGTTTTGTTTTTGAATTTTCAAAGGAAAAGGATTTAAAAATTTCAAAGAAAAAGAAAAGGAATATTTAAAAAAAAAATTAGTTTTGGATTTTGAATTTTTTTGTTTTTTGTTTTTTTTTAAATATGCATGAACAAAAGTAACTAAATGAATGCAAGAGTTAATTGCAAATGATTTATCCTAAGTTAACCCAAAATTGTATATTCACAAATTGTCTTAGATAAACAAGATAGTTCTCAGCCAGGTAACGGGCACGATTTATCGGTGCACCACGAATCACCGTAGCAATGCAGCCGAAGGTTTAAGTACCTTCAGAGGAACAACCATGATAATATTTACGAATCACCGTAATATTTATAAATAGTTATTACTCCGCCTTAGCCTAGACACTAAGAAATTAAATTGTTCAAAAAAGACAAATTGTCAATATACAATTAAGTGTTATCGATGTCTAACCGTTATTATTAATCAAAATCTAAGATGAAATGCAGAACAGAAACTAAACGGATTAACAATGCAACTACGAATGAATTTTTTTTATTTTTTAAAATGCAAATGCAAGCAACCAACAATTCAATTCAAATAAAACTAGAAATGAAAGCAGAATTTTTTAGCAAGCAGAGCAATTTATTTTGACTAGCTAAGGAAGCAATTTTCAGCAAGCTATTCTTCCTTTATTTCCTGCTTTGGCAACCTGAAAATTAAAACTAAGATATCTACAATTTTTTTTTGGTTTTTTTTTGAAAGGAAACTTAAAAGTAGGGTTTTACTTAAAAAAAATTTCAAAAGAAAACCAACAAAAACAAATAAAAAAAATTAAAATTGTTTTTTTTATATATATATATATCAAAAGAAGAAAATCAAAGCAAATGAAAAACTAAATTTTTTTTCTTTTTGGATTCAAATTAAAACGAAAGTTGAAATCAATTCAACTTCACCCAAATCACAAATTATTTTTTTCTTTTAAATGAAGGTTCAAACAAAACACACACTCACTCACCCACTAAAAAATATATCCAAACTAAATCTCTCAACCCAACTCGTAAAACCCAAACCCAAAGCTCATTATCCTCTTTAATCTAAACCCGCAGTTCAAACAAATAAATAAAAAATTTGCTTTCCTTGCTGTTCGATTATCACCGCTGTTATTTCAAGTTCGCCCCCCTTTTTTTTTGGGAAATCAAACTCAGTTCACGCAAATTCAAGTATGAAATTGCAAAATCAAATTATGCCGTTCGAGAGTTGCTCGAGGAATAAGGAGGGTTCGTTGATGGTACTCGTCGATTAGGTCGATGAGGTTGTGGTGGGTTTTGGTTACGCAAGTTTCGGCGGTTAAGACAGAGGCAATGAGGTGTTGAATGGCAGGGATTTTGATGTTCAGGTTGCGGGTCCGAGCAAATTAGGGCTAAGGCGAATTGTATGATGGTGAAGTAGTTGCCGTGGATAGGGGATTTCAGGCGATTGACGATTATGAAGTGGAATGGGAATGGCGATTGATGGATGTTGTGATGGAGATGTCGAATGTTGAGGTGGCTATAGTTTAGTTTGTCTAATAGCAGTGGTTTGCTTGAGGAGTAGCTTGATGTCTGATGCTAGAAGTGGATGGTATGGTTCTGTGTGTTGACAGCAAGGAGGCTGTTAAGGTGATGGTGGTAGGAGTGTAAGTATTGAGGCAATGTAACAGTGGACTTGTGAGGTAGGTTGGAGTTTGAAGTGACTGTGAAGCATGGAGGGGCAGTTTCAAGTGATATGTATGTGGAGTAGAAACAGGGGAGCCAGTGTGGTATTTGGTGTGGCACAGTGAGTGGTGAAGGCTTACTGTATGGTTTGCAGTTTGACTGGTGGGTTGAAAGTGATTGAGATGTAGGTGGAAATTGATTTGTGGTCGGGGTTTTGTAACTGCTATGTTAGCTGATGGGTTGATGTTAGTTGAAGTTTATGAAACTGTTAAGGTGATGGCGGTAGGAGATGCAATATGGCCAGTTGTTTTGTGATGGCTTGGAATGTTTGTTGTTGTCGTGCACTAGAAGGAAGCAATAATGGGATTTGAAGGAGACGTGTGGTTGAAGTTCGATTCGTGTTGTGGTCTGGGTTTTGTGGTCAAGGTGGTTGATGGCAGAGGTTGGGTGATGCAGTGGAATGGTTGTAAGAGGTTGGGTTGATGGCAGAAGTTTGATTATTTGGGTAGGAAGAGGATTGGCGTGTTACTGTTGCGAATGAAGCAGGGGGTGTCAGAAAGAGTTGTGTGTGAAGCTTGCCGATGTGGTTCGTATATGGTGAAGTAGGGGAGAGTGCTTGCAGGCAGGTTGTGGGATGTTGGAAGAATGTGGGCGGTTTCTTGTTTTTGTAACAGAGGAGCAGAGTTTGGTTGAAGTCTCTTGTTTCAGGTTGGTGGTTAGATGAAGTGATAATGGAATGGTATGCAAATGCAATGTAAACACAGTGGTATGCTTGTTTGGTGATAGAGGAGTGTAGGCTGTGGTGAAATGGTTTGTTTGTGGTAAGATTTGAAGTGGAAAGAAGTGAATGATGGTGCTAATGTGTAGCAATGGCTATTGTCGGGTTTGGGTGAATGGATGGGTGGAAGGGGTTACAGTGCAATGTGATGTAACTGGAAGTTGCTGATGACAGGGGTAGTGAAGTATTGGCAGGGCAATTGTGTTGCTTGCTGTTTGAAGGAGTTATGTAGTGGGAGATGTTGTGATAGTAGCAGTTTGCAGGGGGTGAGGGAGTGAGACAGTAATTGTAAATAAAAAAGAAAAAACAGAGATGTATACTGTACAATGTAAACTGAAACAGAAAAAAAAATGGAATGAAAATTTCCTTTTCTTTTTCAATTGAGATTGCGTGAATGGTTTTTTTTTAAAAAAAAATAGAAATGAAAATTGTAAATGCAAGAAGAAAACAAATGGAACAACTACACTCACACAACTTAAATGCACACAAAACAAACACTCAAACAAAAATCAAACAACAAACACACAACAATTTTTTTTAAAATGCAAACACACAAAATAAAAATATGCAAAAATCAAAAGAAAATAATTCGAAGAATAGAAAATCAAAATCAAAACAATTCCCCGGCAACGGCACCAAAAACTTGTTAACTTGTTCGTCGACGGAAATTCTATCGGTTTAGAAAACCGTCGAACGAATTTAAATTAAAAATAACCGCAAGCACACGGTGTACGAATGTAGCACGTGGCGAATACGGGTCGATCCACAGGGAATTGATGATTTTAAAATTCTATTCAATCAAATTATACCAAAGTCGAGAGTGTGTTTAAGATAGAAAATGAGAATATGAACTAACTAACAAAAAGAAAAGAAATGCAAATATGAGGGTTAAATGTCAATTTAGAGAATAAATCCAATCTCTAGATCATGTAGTTCAACACATGAAATCATGATATCTCTTTTATGGTCATTAGTGTTTTAATTGATGTATTTATCATAAATATGACATATTTGAGCTATTAGTTAGCCAACATAAGTCATCGAACTATAACACACCCCTTAAAACACTTACTAACTCTCATGAAACTTGACAAAGAAAATGAAAATGAAATCTATTTTAAGTATGGCCTATTAACTATTGATTAGAAACATAGACCATCAAATTTTAATTTCAAATCACTTTCTTATGCCATAATCATATATTCATGAAGAGGCATTTGTGTTAGTGATTGTTTAAGCATAGCCTATTTGGTGTCAACAATATAGACTATCAAATTCAAGGCAAAAACAACAAATAAAACCACTTTTATCATCATCATTAAGCATAAAAAGAGAGCATGAATTAACAAAATATTGAAGCTACATTAATTAGAGAGCTTCATTACCCCTAAATTGAAGGGGTTTAGCTTCTCATATTTGTCATTTTATTAACAAATATAGCAAAAACATGAAAGCAAAAAAAAAAAAAAGAAAGCAAATGAAAAGAAAACTATTCTACTTGCATAAAAGTAAATCTACACTACTAGCATGAAAGGAATGAACATGTAAGTAAGAGGAAACACTAATTAACATTGTATAAAAAGAAAAGAAAATTACATAAAATAAAAATTGCTAAGTAGCCATGAAAAGAGAAAGAGAGCTTTCTTTTATTTTTGATCTAAACTAAACTAAAGAGAAGGAGGCCTAAGAGAGACTAAGAGAAGAGATAGGTTACATGAAACATATGGGTATTTATACATGTATGAAACCCTGATTCATATTTTTGGGGAATGTCCAAAATGCCCCTTAGGAAGTGTGGAGGCCAAGTAATTATTAACATGTCTTAATCCCCCATTAAGTGTACATGAATCCATTAACTCCAAAAGCATGTGCATTAGCCTTTAATTTGTACATTAAGGTAGGTGGGTAGGTGGGGTCCTCCATATTCTTCACTTTGAATTATTTCCATCTTCATTCCTTTGAATTAATTTTATGCATGCATATATTCATGAAACCACTTCTACTTGAGGTTAAATTCCTACAAAAATATATACAAATTTTCAGTTAATTTTTCTCAAATTAATATTCGTACAAAAATGACCATTTTGCCTTTGGATGAAGTTGAATATGTGACAATTTCAAATAATATGAATTTTGGTTTAAACAAGTTAAAATACCCAATATGATCATTTATTTAATTTAAAAAGAATAAATATGATGATTAAAATATGCACATTTACGTGCACATCATTTAACTTAAATATCTCTTACCATTAACTTTAATTAAATATTGATTAGAATCCAAGTTGTTACAAGATTTATTAGGAGCATGTATTCTGGATTTTTGAGATGCTTGGGTTGATCATTTACCATTAATGGAATTCACATAAAATAACAGTTATTAAGAAAGTACTGCAATGACACCGTTTAAAGCATTGCACAGTTGGCTTTGTAAATCACCTTTACGTTCATGGGAGTCGACGGAGAAGATGATACTTGACCATAGATGATAAAGGATACATCAGAGAAGGTAGAATTGATAAGGAAGAGGATGAAGACGGCACATGATAAACATAAATCGTATGCTGATAAAAGGCGAAAGGAATTAGGATTCAATGTTTTTGATCATGCATTTGTGAAAGTATCGCCTCTTAAGCATGTGATAAGGTTTGAAAGCTCAAGCAATTTGGCGCTAAGATTTGTAGGACCATTTAATGTGTTGGAACATATTGAAGGATTAGTTTACAGAGTGGAGTTACCAGATAGAATGGCTTGAGTTCATAACGTATTCCACGTGTCACATTTGCGAAACTGTGTACATGACTCAACTACAGTAGTAGATCCTAGTTAGTCAGAGGGTGTGGAAGTAAAAATTGAAGGAGGGACCTGCACAAATAGTCTAGCATGTAATTCGAAGGTTGAGGAATAAAGTGATCAAGCTAGTAAAGGTGCAATGGGGAGACGATCCGAGTGAGAGTGCATGCGAACCGATACGTTCTTTTGGTTAGTACAATTACTAGGGGTTAGATTTGGTTGGTTAAATGGGATGTTAGGAATTGGATGCTATAATCATTAGATGCTATATTTTATGTAACTAAATTTGCATTTATATAGAACTACCAGTTTTATACTAGTATTGCAATGCATCATGCCTATTATGCCATATGGCTACATTCATATTAGATGCATTTATCGCATTATATTAGATTCATATCAGTTATCATGCTCATGTTCATCCTATATTTTGTTTGGATGTCATTGTATGTGTGCATAACTTTGTTTAAATATTATGGTTGCTTTAATATAAATCATTACTTTGTACAATTAGTGTACGTATGCACGAGTGATATGGGTGTGTGAGCGAAGAGTGAGTGTGTATTACATTTTCCATTCCTTTGGAATTACAAAGACAAAATTCTTTTAAGGCGGGAAAATGTTATACCAAGAAATTTTGTATATAACTTAAATAATGATAATAAGTTAATTTTGAAATTTGATTGGATTGTAATTTGCTAAATTTTAGTGGAAAGGAAAAATAGTAATTTTTACAAAACAGTTGAATTAGTTGACGGGAATTGCACCATTACATAGCAATCATTTTTCGGTCAAGATAGAGTATTCATCCAAATCACACGTTATCTGAGTGTGATATCAAAGTTTTATTTAAGTAGGCTGGGTTTAGGACTAAGTTAGGCCAGGTCCATAGTTTGAATTCAAATTTAAGACGACGGTTTAGATTTTCCCACCTAAAGCCTATATAAAAAGTGTGTACATTCAATTTCTCACTTCTAACTTCTCATTTCTGAAAACAGTCAACAACTTCATCTTCATCCTTCCCTCATCCAAACATCAAATCATCAATTCTTAACAAAATTTAACAAGACAAATTACATTGGGTTCATAATAGGATTCTCTATCATCTAGAGTAAGAGATGTAGGTGATTGTAGAGATTTGCATTTTTTGGAAGTTCAGTACAATGGGCAAAATCGGGTTTCTTTGGCTTGGAATATTAGCGAGTGTGGCTTCTTCGATCCTTATATAATACAATAATTGACGATTAGCTATTTGGGTGCATAGATTGATGATAATGTTCGAGATAAGGATGTCGTAAATGGGGTCTTGAAATGATCAATGGCGTGTGAACCATATATAGGTGCGTAGTTTGGAATTCTTGATGTAAAATCATAGTCGATGTTGACCTGGATGATAGACGAATATGTGTACCCTTGGTGATAACAAAAGATATGGATGTAGTGTTTTCATCTTTGGATTGTGTAGTTAGCGATATGAATAATATATGGTCATGAATCAAAATTGTGACAATTATATATATATATATATATATATATATATACTGTTTTGGCGATGAACTAGTGCATGAATCTTGTAGCACACACGGTGGGTCCATGATTCATGGTATCAATGAGGCATTCTCCTATAGAGCATTGGTGCTGGTCTAGGAGAGTTTTGGTGTGGACAGCAGTTGACCTATAGCGCATGTGGTGAGACCAGGCATGAGTCCAATGCCTGACTATCCTTTACCGTACGTGGTGAGATCAGATAGTCGTAAAGTGTAATCTTATAATGCAAGGGAGGAGACCAGATTATATTTTGGGTTATTTAGATAGTATAATATCGTTCTGTTGTGTGATATAGGCAGATCCAAAAGATGTTATACTTAGGCATGAACCATGTTATATCATTGTCACAGTATTATATAAGTTTTATATCGATTTCACTTACTCAGACATATGTTTGACCGACTCCTTTATTTTTCTATCTATATTATTCAGGATGATGGAGTCTAGAGATGTAATGGATCAAGAGGCATGGATTTGTACATATTGTAAATGTGAAATATAAATATTGTAAATAACCTAATTTTGAAGACATGATGTGACAGTGGTGGATTTGATTTAGTTTGGCTTGCATAGACTTATATTTGTATTAGATTATGTAATTATAAAATATATATATGCAGTATGATATATTGCATGACCATTTTTGATGATACTCTGAAAGTTGTTTGTTTTAGTTTTTATATTATGCTCTCTCTGTATATATGTCATATGTATTATCTTCCAATGGATCCTATGTTGGGATTTTGTTACGTAGTTACGGGATTCTAAATTGGTGGGTTGTTACAATTGGCAACTATAATGTTGCGCTTGGCGTATATTATATAATGTTACTTATTTTGATGAAACTACCTTTACTTTTCTATGCCCATTTACTTTTTTAATTGACCATTTTATCCTTTATGTGGTACACAACCCAATGTTCCATCAACATTTGACCCATTCTTGGCCAACATCTTTGTGGCACATGTTGATGTTGGTGGAGGATTTGACCAACGACAACAAGCTCCTCAATTTGGACTTGGAAAGGGATCAGATGGAAAAGTAACTCTAGGATTTAACAAATGAATATAATGAGGCTAAACAATCTTTACTTAGGCAATATGATTGTATGATCAAGCAATGCTCAGAACTTAATATTGCAAATGAGAAGATAAAGGATCTGGAGGAGTTATTAAAAATGCAGAGGGGTTATGTTGGGTTATTCATAAAGCTGACATTAAGAGACTATAGAAAAACATTGAAGTGTTATATGAGCAAGTAGCTCATAGGCTAGCTAAAGTGGGAAAATAGTCTTCTAAGATGGTCTTTTCCGATGCTTCCTCCATAAGTGCAAATCCAAAAGCTCCCCCAAACATGGATAGCAAAGTAGAACTTCGGTGGGAAATGGAAATCATAGCTTATTACCAAAATAATGTTGATGAATTGAAGATTGCTTATGAAAATGGTTGGAGGTTCTAATAAAGAAGTGAATGTTGAGGGTTGCTCAACAGCCTACAAACTATTTAATCTTTTCATAAAGAAGACCAAAACGACCAGAGTAGAAATTTTGGATGATTTGAAGCAAGTGCGACATGTCGCCATCGAATGAATTAATGAGTTGGAGACTAGATTCTCATATTTGACCCCCCTATGCAATTCTTGCTATAGTCTTCTTACGTTTGCATTCTTGGAAATCGGGGTCCTTATAGCAACACAATCAAAGTTAGTAAAAAAATTAAGCAGGAGAAAGTTAAATATGTTATGACCGACATAGCTTTGAAGCACGCAGTTGATGCATTTAACCATTTCACACCAAAGTTAGAACTATAATATGAGGCCTCCCATTATAGGAACGCCTCATCATTCCTCGGTTGTCATAACTGATATTTTAAAATCTCTAGTTGTTCCTTCTTCCTGGTAGAGAAAAAGCTTATGAAAAACAAGGGGTCGAACTCTGATTAAGTTTTGTTTGCTATATATATTGCATTGTGTAATGATTTCTAACAGGAATTTGTAATAATATTATAAAGCTAGAGGCGTACCTTTTTTGAGCTTTATGCAAACTTTGTATGAATTTTCCTTTTTCTCTGTATAGTTTGAACTTCTCTTCTTTTTTATTATCATCCTCAGTTCTGAATGCACTTTTTTATATTCTACACTAGGCATAATTTATACAATTCGGGGTGTAGATGTTTTATGTTTTGATCATGAAGTTAAGTCATGTATTTACAACCTTTTATTTTGTGGGCATGATTTATATATTGGTTCGGCCAGTCTAATCTCCGTACATTCAGTGGAGTTTTGGCTGAAAATCCAAGGTGTCGAGTCATAGCTCTCGGTGCAACTTTGTAAGAGAAATGCGATTAACAAATGGATTTTTATATTGGTCAGGGCCATCCAATATCCCTGCATCAAGTTTAGTACTCTATTAACTTTGTTCAATCATAGTTTGGTATGTTATACTTTATTACAAGCATAGAAGTATCAAAAATATATGGCCGGAGGTGCTCCGAGTTCCATGTCCTTGGAATCAAATTCCCATCAGGTCTGGAGAGATGGCATGCATTGTCTGAGTGCATCTCTGCGATTACCCAAAGGTCCCTCCCAATTTTGTCCAATTGCACCTTCTATTGGATCCTCTTTGTGCCAAAATTGGTCACAAACACCAGATAGTTGATAATTCACGATCACATATTTCAGATAAATAACAAGTATGAAGATCACTCAGAAAATTCAAAGAAAAGTAGTAAACAACACATAATTTATAGTGGTTCGGCGATCTGGCCCACGTCCACTTTGAAGTTTATGACTTTATTGATTCACCTGATGATTTCAATCAATTACAGCAGGTTACGGTTGACAATAGCCTTGAAGTTTTAATATAATAATGATAGCGAAGTGTAGAATTGATCTGGCAGAGTCTGGACGTCGAACGGCCCAAAAGATCCCTTTTCTGTAGGCTTCAGGGGGCTATTTATAGGCGTAGGAGGCTGATATCGCGCTCAAACTTTGGGAGACTTCTTCTGGCATGTGAGTGGGCCCACACGACCATTCCCGGAAAGTTTCGACTCGATCTATGATCGATACGAACCAATTTCATATCGATCAAAAACTGATCCAATCGAGCTGAAACTTGGCAGGATTGTTCTTTAGCTTGTACGTAAGCTCCTATCAAAATTTTGTAGCATTTCGACCTGTGATTTGTGAGATATGATCGATGCAAGATCATAATTTTCGGAATACTGTCCAGTTCGAATCCGTTATCTCGAATCGATGCTCTTCGAATCGATGGAGCACGTGACAACGCGGCGATGTGGCACGCACTGCTCGCATCGATCCGCCTTTTGCTCCGAGTTGACCGGGTCGCATCCATGAACTTCGCCTCGTCTGTATCGATGACCGTTACATGGCCCGCATCTATCAACAACGTTCACGTCATATCGATTTACAGCGTTCTCATTTCGAATCGAAGGTAGTGGCCCAACTCGTATCAATGGAAGTAGTGAAGTTCGTATCGATAGTTCTGTGCGCATCCACTAAACCGACCCTTGTTCGTACCAATGGGTGGATACGAACAAAAGAGGGCTCAATAGGTTCGAATAGGAACATGATGGATACGAAAGTAGGAACTTTGAAGGGTTCGAAGGAAGCCCTCTAGAATGGATACGAACTAGTCCTCTGTGTTGGATACGAACCAATAATCCCGATGGATACGAAGTTGGCATAGGTCGATCGATACGAAATGCATCGCCTGCTAATGGATGCGAAGATGACCGATGCGAAACGATGGATGCAACATGGATGGATTCGAACCATGGTTCATCAATGGATACGAAAATGTGGATTTTTCCTTCAACTTGCATCGATCATAACTTGAGCATACGAACTTGGATTGACTTGAAATTTGGAATGCTGCCTTTTATAGCTTTATTGCCATGTCTTGTCAATTGTAGCCCGATCCGGACTCGGACAAAACCCATCGATATCCATAACGAAGCAATGTATAACCAATCTTTGAGAGGAACTGTCTTTGGTTTTTGTTTAATCTTTTGGTATCACGGCCTTGCCAAAAGGCGTGATAACACTTGCCTCCTAAAACATGCCTTATGATGGAAAGGTGTGTTTTGTAATGCCAAAAGCTGGATGTTCATCTCCTGTCGACACCTGTAAAGTACTTGATAGTTTCATATGACCTCGAATGACGATTGTTTTGGATCGTATGCCATTTGAGGTGAAACGGGACCGTTCGCAGTCGAATGACGTTCGTGGCAAATGGTGGAATGGGACCGTTCGTGGTCGGATGCCGCATCAAACGAAGGGCGGCTATTCGAGGTTGGACGTCGTTCTAGACGATTTGCGATCGTTCGCGGCCGGGCGTCGTTCTTGACGAATTGCGACCGTTCGAGGTCGGGTGCCGCACGAGACAAAATGTGATCGTTCGCGATCGGATGCCGCATGAGGCAGAAGGTGATCTTTCAGATCGGATATCATACTAGATGAATTGTGATCATTCATGGTCGGGTGCTGCACGAGGCAGAGTTTGATCGTTCGCGATCGAATATTGAGGGGGGCTAGCATTACTAGAGTCATATATCACGTTCGGGTGAATTTCTGAATTAGCGACTTTGGCGGTTCATCGCCATACAAGGTGTGCTTATGGACCGTTCGTGATCCAACGGATATACAAGTAACTCCATTTACAGAATTGCAAATATCAATTTAATGCTCATATGAATTCTCTAACTAAAATGTCCAAACAAACCAAATCCAAATGTTCAAATCAAAACTAAACAGAAGCAAGACAAGGATGTTAAAGTGCAAATTCTTACTACGATACGGTCAATAGTCATTCAAAGCATGCCTATGGATCATTCGCGATCCCATACATGTGTAAATGGTTTAACAGCGTTAGTGAGAAATATACAACTTCTTCATCGTTATTTCAATCAATTGATAACCATCCGGTGTCCCGGTTCAGGGTCACCCCTAGCTGATGTAGACGGTGGTCGTTCTCGCTCCACCGCTGGAGCTCGCCGCCTCACATACTGAAGTAGCCAACCGTTCCTGATATGCGCTTCCACCTCATCCTTCAGATGTCTACAGTCATTTGTGTTATGACCGTTCAGTTCGTGAAATAAGCAATATTTATCTGATTTCCTCTCGTCAACAGTTGGATCCCTTCGCATTGGTCTACGATAGGGAACTTGCTCTCTGGTGTCTTGGTAGATTCGCTCCAAACTTTCAATCAGCTCCGAATAAGTGGTGAATCGTGGCTCCCTCTACGGCCGCTTTGACCTGTCATCATTGTCCTCAGACTTTTGTTTCCCTTTACCAATCTCTTCACCTTTTCCAGATGGGTTTCCACCCTTGACAGCATATACATTGATTCCCTCTTCGCTTTCTGCACTAGCATCCTCCAATCGTAAAAACTTTTCAGCCTCATGATAGAATTCTCCCAGATCAATGGGCGGATCTTTGGAACGAATTTTTAAACTCTATGCCATCAGCTATTTCGAATAAAACCGCCATCATAACCATGGATGGATCTGGTCGGTCCACTAATGATGCTGCCACATTGAATCGCGCAGAAAACTCCTCAGAGACTCCCTGGCTTTTCGCTTTAAAGTTGCCAAACTCATCATATTCTTGGGTCTTGCAATGTGAACCCTAAATTGCCTCATGAATTTCTCGGCTAAATCAGCCCACGTTCCTATGGAGTCGCTCTCCAGCTGCCTAAACCATATTGCTGCGATATTTGTCAGATACAATGGAAAGCACCGGGCCATGACTTCCTGTGATGCCCCAGCACTTCCATGTGGCTCATATACTTTGTCAGATGGACCGCAGGGTCTGTTCTCCCATCGTACATTTCCACTGATAGTAGTTTGAATTCTGGCGGGTTCCTCGCCATCCTAATCGCAGGAGAAAAAGGACTCATGTTCACATCTTCAAGATCTCTATTTAATCCGCCTCTCATGACTCGTTTGACTATCTCTGCCAATCTATCATTGTCTCCAAGCTTTAGTCCTTGTTCATTGCCTTCGATCTGCCCCCCGAGTCCATGAGAGCTTTCAAGGGTCTGCCCCCCGGTTGAGCATCCATCCCTCTATCACCGCCAGGTTGCTCGACACCCCCTGATTCTCTTCCCGGGATTGGATCAACATGCTCTAGGTGTGTTCCCCCTAGTCCTGGTGCTACGTCGGATTGTCCTGCTCTATTCTGAACTCCATCTACTCCTCGATTCTGCGCTCTAAGTTGCCTAATCTATCGAAACAAATTCTGGATCATTTCCTCCTATCTTCTCATCATTGCCTCCATCTCATCCCTGTTGATGAAGATCGATCCCTGATTTGCGCCTGAAGAAGCCTCTTCACTCCCTTCATGCTGAGTCATATCTACCCTTTGTCTTCTATTTGATTGTCTTGTCACGATTCTTCAGGTATGAATCTCTAAACTTTCAATTTCAAATAATAGAACTCCTGAATTTGCCCTCTCAGTGAAAGCACCAAAATGTTTGCATCAAAATTGGTCACAAACACCCGATAGTTGATAATTCACAATCACAGATTTCAGATAAATAACAAGTATGAAGATCACTCAGAAAATTCAAAGAAAAGTAGTAAACAACACAGAATTTATAGTGGTTCAACGATCTGGCCTACGTCCACTTTGATGTTTATGACTTTCTTGATTCATTTGATGATTTCAATCAACTACAATAGGTTACAGTTGACAATAGCTCTGAAGTTTTAATATAACAACGGTAGCGAAGTGTAGAATTAAATCCGCCAGAGTCTGGACGTCGAACGGCCCAAAAGATCCCTTTTCTGTGGGCTTCAGGGGGCTATTTATAGGCGTAGGAGGCTGATATCACGCTCATACTTTAGGAGACTTCTTCAGGCACGTGAGTGGGCCCACGCGATCGTTCCCGGAAAGTTTCGAATCGATCTGTGATCGATACGAACCTATTTCGTATGGATCAAAAACCGTTCCAATCGAGCTGAAACTTGTCAGGATTTTTCTTTGGCTGGTACGTAAGCTCCTGTGAAAATTTTGTAGCATTCGGACCTATGGTTTGTGAGATTGATCGATGCAAGATTATGATTTTCGGAATGCTGTCCAGTTCGAATCCATGGTCTCGAATCGATGCTCTTCGAATCGATGGAGCATGTGACAATGCGACGACGTGGCGCACACTCCTCGCATCGATTCGCCTTTTGATCCGAGTTGACCGTGTCGCATCCATGAACTTCGCCTCGTCTGTATCAGTGACCCTTACATGGCTCGCATCGATCAACAACGTGCACTTCGTATCGATTTACAACTTTCTCATTTCGAATCGAAGGTAGTGGCCCAACTCGTATCGATGGAAGTAGTGAAGTTCGTATCGATAGTTCTGTGCGCATCCACTAAACCGACCCTTGTTCGTACCGATGGATGGATACGAACAAAAGAGGGCTCGATGGGTTCGAGTAGGAGCATGATGAATACGAAAGTAGGAACTTTGAAGGGTTCGAAGGAAGCCCTCCAGAATGGATAAGAACTAGTCCTCTGTGTTGGATATGAACCAATATTCCCCGATGGATACAAGTTGGCATGGGTCGATCGATACAAAATGCACCGCCTGCTGATGGATGCGAAGATGACGGATGCGAAACGATGGATGTGACATGGATGGATTCGAACCATGGTTCATCGATGGATACGAAAATGTGGATTTTTCCTTCAACTTGCATCAATCATAACTTGAGCGTACGAACTCGGATTGACTTGAAATTTGGAATGTTGGCTTTTATAGCTTTGCTTGCCATGTCTTGTCAATTGTAGCCCAATCCGGACTCGGACAAAACCCATCGATATCCATAACGAATCAATGTATAACCAATCTCTGGGAGGAACTGCTTTGGTTTTTGTTTAATCTTTTGGTATCACGGCCTTGCCAAAAGGGGGGATAACAGATCCTTTATGTTAGCCGTTATTTTCCTTAGGACTAGATCTCCGCTATGGAATTTCCTTTCTTTAAGTTTCGAGTTATATGTTTTAGCCATTCTTTGCTTGTAAACTACATATCTGATTACCACCTCATCTTTTATGTAAGACCCGAAATTTCGCTACTTCGAAAATGAGAGTTTTCATTCTTTTTAAATTCAAAAGGAATTTAAAACTTAAATAAATATGTTATAAATAATATATATTTATCTGTTCTTATAGTTAATAGTTAAGAAGTATAAATTTGGATTTTAGAACAAATCAACAAAAGTTAAGTTTTGTTAATAATAAATAAAGGCTCAAATAAATGGATTTAAATATTTATTTAAAAAGATAAATCTTATTAAAAACATCAAATAAATATAATAAAAGTATATTAAAAGATTTTAACGTATATAATAATCTTTCTACAAAAATAACCAAAATTTGTCGCATTTTGTCAGTATTACATACACTATAAAATTAGAGATTTTGATATTAATTAAATATGACATTAAATATAAAGAGACATGTTTTTATTTATTTAAAGGAGTAAAAAGATCGTTTTAAATTTTGGTTTACTTTAGTATATAGCTTAACAAAAAGGTTAAATTTTGGCTGTAAAATTTATCGACAAAAACACCGTTTTCAACCGAAACAAGTTGTCGATAAGTTGTTGCAACTTGATACATTTTCTAATATATAATTGCAACTTTACAAACTTTTTAAACACTTTACATTTATCACTAAAAGAGAAAAGGATTTTACTTTTGAAAAAGTTTAAATAATATAAAAAGGTGAACAGACATGATTTGACTTATTAAATTTTATTTTAAATCTTTATGAACAACATCATTACCTTACTTCTTATCTCATTAATGAGATTTTATGCTTATACATATAAAAGAAGCAAAAATTTATGATTTAACCATTACAAACATAAAAAAGTGACACATCTTCACCTCTTAACACACTCTTCCATAACCATCATTCCATACATTAATTGCAACTCAAATCAAAGCTAATCAAAGTTCAAAAAGTAAACAAGACTATTTGTGTCACTTACCAACAATATCTTCACTTATAAATACAACCTCAAACCCCTTCATTTTCACTTCACTTTCATTTCACAAAATTTTCAAAATCCTTCTCTACTTCCTCCATTTCTCTTCTACTTCGAGCTATCACCTCCACATCACCAAAAATTAGCCACAACATCACTCGGACCTCCTATAACACACGTACACCCCCTCCTCCTTACATACCAGAGCCCAAATATTCCATACACCCACTTACCACGGCGAGCCCTACCCACCAACCCGAGCCCAAAACCCACCTGCCCAAGCACTTGCAACCCGTACCCACCTCCTCACTTACATACCCAAGCCAATACGCCATATACCCAAGGCCGTACACCCCATTTCCCTCCAAAGCGCATGGCCAAATAAAAAAAAAAGAAAAAAAAAGGAAAAGGAAAAAGAGAGGAAACGACAACCGCGAGAGTTCTAGACGTTCGGAAAAAGCACATTAGTTCGAGAAGCACGTTAGCATACATAAAGATTGATGGAGTGGATATGAAGGTGAGAAATTCTCATCCCTTTTGAATTTATATTTGGTTATGTTAAAACAATCAAATTTATATCCTTATGACATATGAATGTTCATACTAAATTGATTATTAATATGGATGATTGATAGTTGGTTAGATAATTGGATTGTGATAATATATCCTGTTATGGTATTAATAGTGAATGTTGGATTTGAAATCATATGTTATATGATTGGTTGAATGGGTGTTATGTTAGTGATAAATATGGATATTGGTTATCATTTTGATTTAATAATCCCTTTGTTAATAAGACCAATTTTAGTGATATGAGATATTTTGGAAAAATAAGTCTTTTCTCAATTAGAAGTGAAATTAAAGTAAAAATAAAAGAGAATTTGAAATTTGAAGTGAAACGTGTTTGAAAAGGATGGTGAAATTGAAATTGAAATGAATAGTAAAATTAAAATTGAAATGAATTGTGAAATTAAAATTGAAATCGATTTTGAAAAATTGAAGTTGGGATTAAGGTTGAATTGAAGTTTAAATTGAAATTAGATTTAAAATATGAGTTTTAAATGTGTTTAATTTGAAGTTAGAATTGAAATTGATGAAATTGGAATTTAAAATTTAATGTTAAAATAATGTGAATATAATAATATTATAATATGGAAATGGTGAAAATTCATTTTAAAAGGTAAAAATATTTATTTAAAATGATTTATAATGAATTATAAATTATAGAATTCAATTTGAATAAATTATTTCAAATATTGAAAAATAAGTAAAAACTAGTTGCGTCGCGCAATGGTAGTTTGCGATTTCGCGCTGAAAAATTCAAATGACTGTGTAGAGTGGAATATAGCTCGGAATTCTTTGAAATAAGAGAACTCCGGACTATTATATCCATATCTTTTAAAAGAAGAAAGAAAATCAAAGTTTCGTTGAGTAGAATTTTAAACAAGTCCAACTCAATTTTGTAGAAAAATTGTGCCATTACAGTTAAGTGACCATAATAGGAAATCTATTTAAATGAATTTTTTTAATTATAGAAAAATATGAAACAAATTTAATAAATCTATTTAAATAGTTTAAAAGAGATTTGGATTGGAAAATATGAATTATCGAATGTTTAAAAGTTGATTTAATCAAATAAACTTATAAAGCACTTTCCGCAGCACTTTTATGCTGAAATTGTGTAACTTTTTGAATATGAGTTTAAAAGTAACGATTTTTCCTGGAATCAATTATGAATGTTTTTAAAAGAAAAATTAAGCTTTTGAAAGATAGTTTGGAATCTTTATAATCAATTCCAAAATAAAATTGATATCTGAGTATGCGGAAACAACTAGTACATTTGTTCCGCTTGTAAGATCTAGGAAGATAAAACAAGGTGTTTAATTAAGGTTGGGGATGGAGCAACCTGTGCCCTGAAATTACCTAGCATATGTTTTCTTTTTGCAGGCGAGGGGTGGAATAGATCGAAAGGAAAGCCTTGATGCTCTAAAATAAAAAAGATTGTATTAAGTTTTCGAAATAGAAGAAGATTAGTAATATCCAAAATTTAAGCATTCTCCAGAATAAATGATTTCTACTTACTTAAAAACTTTTGCTAAGATTGATTTTAGGGTTTATCATAAACGATGTCTTAAATAACATTGTATATGACCCGTTTAAAAGTTAAGGAATTTGGATCGAGAAGTTAAGTAAGGATATTTGAGAATTTTCCAAAGCGAAAGAATGAATTACTTAGAATTATTCTACATTAAAAGAAATAGATTTCGCAATCACCCATAAAGAATTAAAGTGAAAGGGACTTAATAAATCATGTATACTCATATTCACTTTTTATCAATAATTGAACTTCGAAGGAACCGGGGTTGGATTTGGGTGATTCTTATCGTAAAACCACTTCGAACCAATGTATACGTTCGAATGCGAAGACATGTTGAAGATGATGATTATTAAAGACCGTGGATCTTCATAGTGTGAGGACTGCTTGTTGATTTGCTCGGGGTCGCACCCAATGTAGAGTTATATATAGCAGTGGTCTCCTCGTTGTGGAGATTTTTCGGATTGCAAGGACTACTTGCTACTTGTGGTAGTATGAGAGTGCCTTCGGTTTGTCCTGATCCTGGAAAACTTGTATGGATGTCTATCTGACATTGCATTTCTAAAGATTACGTACATTGGTTTTTACAAACGTACATCAGTGGTGGCGGAGAAGGCAACTTCTCTTAGCTTAACATGCTCCTTGAGATGTATGAGAACAAGGGTTGTATTTTTGTGGAAGGCAATTAGTTTTTAACGGAAATGGAAAATGTGGCGTTCAAAGATGTGATATGTGCTATGTGAAAATGTAAACGTTTCCTCAAGCCTCATCAAATCGAAAACGACCGAAACAGGATTAGATGCAGCAAGGCTAAGTGGGTCGTTCCCAATTAGGGTATGATCATCCCCTTCTAGATATATTTTTCCCTGCTATGACGTTCGAGATGTAAATTAATTTGGTTTGTATGCTCGAGCGCCCGGTTTAAAGGTCGGTAACGACCGAAGGATGACATTCGGTACTTTCTTGTTACAGAGGTAGGCCAGTCTTATATTGGTAGAGGGCATATGTTCTGTGCCTCGGGACAACCATCTAGAGGTGTACCCATTCATAAGGTAGATACTTCACTTGGTCATTCGTATGGAAATCCATTCTCCAATAAGAACCAATGGTTTTGTTTGTATTGGCGTAATGAATAGCCTCGAAATGCTATATGGGTAACCATTTCGGATAAGATTAATAAGTTTATTTGTAAATGTTTTCAAAGAGATGTCATTAGAAATAATATCAAAGGTTTTGATATAAAAGTGTTTTAGTTATCATAAGGTAAAAACCCGTCCGTGTTTATATATGGGCATGGTCTTATGAGATACTCTTTATTTTCAAATGGATTTTATTCAAAGGCTGATATATGGCACTGTCATTGATTATTGAGATTTTCTCACGCTTGTTATCAAGCCTGATCCGGGTATTTTCAACACTCAGGTCAGATCCGAGTATTTTCAAGTTTAGTCAAGACGGTTGGAGTTTCCAGAGGAAAGCTGGAGATATTCATCTACATATGAACATATTCTATTATCCGTCGTACTTAGTTTGTTTTAGTTGATATTTGTCGGCAATTTAAGGACAAATGATTATGACCGTCCATGCTAAATTTAGGTCAGACTCTGATATATGTATTTAAAAGTTTTCTGCTGCAAAGATATTTGTTCAATATTATTTGATATTCCATTCTTGTGAGATTCTGTTCTGTCTATTTTTCTTTATTACTCTTGATAATCTACAATTCCATGCAATTTGGGTCTGGCATATGTGGTTTATTGTCGGCACAAAGGCACAGAATTTTGGGTGGTCGCATTTTTTTCTTGAATTCCAATGCGATTTCTTTTAGAAGCGAGTTCTATTCCAGTGCATATGATAAACATCAGTGTGAGGGTACATCCACCTCTACTAGTAACATGGCCTCATATCCATATATTAATGGAAATGGTGTATGACCAATATGGGATCTAGTGAACGTTCTATATGTCCATAATACAAAAGGCGACTCCTCTAACCATTTTCTTTAGCCATCCTAAGCCTTTTCATGAACAACTTCTTTTTTGTTTTGTTCGCTGCTTTGACATGTTCATTAGCTTGCGGGAGGGCCATTAAGGAGAGATTTTTGATGTTTCCTTTTCCCCTACATGGATTATAGAATTCCTTGCTTTCAAACTGCTTTCCATCATCAGAGATTATCTTATAGGGAACCCTAAACATAGTAATAATAATTCAAACAACAAAAGCAACAATTTTCCTAGAAGTTATGGCTTCTAGGGCTCAGCTTCTACCCATTTGGTCAAGTAATCCATGGACACTATTGCGAACCTTGCGCCGCCTTTTGTTATCAGAAGTGGTCCTATCAAATCGATTCTTTGTATTTTGAACGGCCAAAGGCTGTCATAGGGTTAAGTTTATGTGATGGCTTCCTCGGGATACTAGAAAATCTCTGACACCTATCGCATCTTTAGAAACTTCTATGCATCGGCTAACGCGGTAAGCCAGAAATATCCTTCCTGAACTTCTCTCATGACTCTTACACCTTACTATTTTGTTATGTAACTTAGAGAAGGAGTTGAATAATTCCTCTAGTAAAGTATCTGATTGAAGAATGTGAAGTAGGGAGCCTAATATCTAATTTTCCTAGTCGTGTTTCAATCTACGAGCAAGGTTCCCTCCATTAAGCAGAGTTTAATGGAAATCATTCATGATTTTGTTTCTTCTTGGTTTATCATTGGTGGGGTGCTATCCTTTTGTGTCCCACCAACTTCTCCTTAACCTACATCCTTCTGGCGCCTTTCTTGCTTGGCTCGTTTTAGCACTAGAATCTATTATATTTTAGAAATACTTGGTTCAGTCAAGTATCCTTTAGGGACTGCATTCATTTCTTATGCAACCTTAGTGCTCACCAATTCGGCTAGAGAATCTGCCGAATAATTCTCCCATTTGCAGATTTTTTCTATATCAAACTGCTTGTGACAACCCTCACCCCTCTACATACCGATCCAAAGTCTAGGGTGACTTTTAAACTTGCGTCGGTGCCGAGAAGTATGAGTCATCATGTTTTTATAAATAAACAGATATGATCTAAGATATACCACACTTTCAGAACTTACAGCAGTATGGAACAAAATATAAATATAGAAAATATCCATCTTAGAAAATATCTCAAAATACATTCTCAAAAAATAGTATATAGTCAAATACACAGTACATAAATATGCCACTCATATCAGATAAAAGAAATACTAAGTACTAAGAAGATAGACAGTTACACGGTGCGTAAATAAGGGATAAGCAAATCCAGTAATGAGCTCGCCACTCCACATATGAAGATCGAGCCAAATCACCTACCGCCCTGTCCCTGTATGGTGGGGAAAGAAAGGAAAAAGGGTGGGCCAGACAAAAGTCTAGTGAATGAGTACATGTTTAATATATGATTTTTTGCACTAAAAATGGACAAACACCTCCAATTGGTTTGTTGTTGAGTTGTGAATACAGCGTGTATAACACAACTATTAAATTTGTATTATGATTTATTTTTAGAGAGTAGATCACATATAGGTTATATAGAAAATAAACTGCAGTAAAGTAAAGAACACAAAGATTTATAGTGACTTGACCAGAATGTGCCTACATCCACTGTCCATTTTTATTATTCTTCTTATATATCTTTAATACAATACTTGAGATATTAAATACAATGATCTGTAGATCAAAAGACAGTAAGATATAGCCCAAGGGAGTCTATTCGGCTATTCCTATCTGGCTATTCCGTCCTATCTCATTCTATTAGGTTGGTCCTTCTAGGTAGATCTTGCTAGATTATTTTGGTTAGACTGATCCTGCAAGGCTGTTCCTATTAGACAAAATCCTGCTAGGGTGTTTCCGCTAGGCTGTTCCTAGAAAAATAGATCCTACTAGGTTGTTCCTAGATAAACAGATCCTGCTAGGCTGTTCCTACGAAGCTAATCCTGTTAGGAAATTCCCAGCTTTCCTTGACTTGTCTTCTATTACTTTTGTAAGTTTGGCTCTCTCAAATTCTCTCCAATTGTCGTTAGAAGCTTTGGTATTTATAGGAGTGGAGAGGTATGGTGGTTATTCGAGTAAACCAGGCAATTTCCATCTATAACTTGCTAAGTTCAGATATTTCCATATATACACATATAATCAGAAGTTTCCATATATACTTAGATTTCATTCCATATATATTTGCTTAGTTCAACTGAGAGCTCCGTCTGGTACTAGTCGGTTCGATGTGGTGCAAATGGACATGTTGTAGGCTTGGTTCATGCACCATCTCCGTGGTTTAGCTCTTGCTACTCTATCTTTGCCCAGTCTTCATAAGACTATGCTCTTGGCCGGACACTTTTCCGCGGAACAATTGACCCTATTCGATACCCTTGGGTACCGGATATAATCTTAGGTATCGAACATGAGGAGGATTCTGCCTTTCTTTCTTCTCCTTCGCTCTTTGTATCGACTCCTTGTATCTTGCCTTCTCTTTTTTTCTTCCTTACATTAGAAATGGTTAGGCACCCAATAGTTAGACTCCCTATTCGACTACTCATGTTCCATAAAAATAATGTGCCTGCCACGAATCAGACGCATGACCTCTCCCTTAGAAGCTTGATGCCCAGCCACTTGAGCTACACACGTTTATGTGTCATAACTCGTTCATTTCAAGTTAGAATTGAATGAAACTTGGACCAATAGCTTTGTATCATTGAGTATAGTATTCTAATGCCTCTGAATGTTTTTTAGTTAGAGTGGGTAGTATCTCTCTAAGGTAGGGCCCGGGTCATTTAGGTGGTGGACAAAATTTAAGACGATCATATCTTCCAATCCGTAGCTTGAATTGAGATGCATTTTCGACCTAGGAGTGTGTCCTGATCTTAGGAAAATTTTATATGTGATTTAAATATATTTTCTGACTATTTTAATTTTGCTCCTAATGCTTCACAATGCCTTTGTGATTACATGATGACGTTTTTATCATGCATCTTTTGGTTGTTTCTATGCTCCTTGGCATCCTTTGCATTCATTATGCTGTGGCGAAAATGCCTACAACATTTGTCCCGCAAAGCATACTTTCGTAGAATAAAAAGTATGCTTTGTTTCATCCAAGCTAGTCTTTCTTTCTCTTGTGATGGTTATCTGGAACCTCAAATACCTATATCCTCATTCCTATCTTTTCATTAAGTTTTCCACAGCTAATATGTTATAGAGCCTTATTCACTTAGGGAAAGCTTGTTGATCGTTCCAAGGCATCCTTTATCAGTATGATGTTTGCAGTCCATTATTTCTTAGTAGTATAATATCTAGCATGATACCCACTAATTTTCTTCTCTATCTGGTAGGCTTTTGGTCCCTCTAGTTCAACCTTATTACCCCTAGGTCTAGAGGGTTGCATGTTGTCTAATGGACGTTCCAAGAATATCAAATTGTCATTCGAAATGGAATATACGGTGGTTCCATGGTACATGGACTTGAGATGTGTATTTTGTTGCATAATTGTAGTTTGGCCAAGACTGGTGGTTGCAATATAATTTTCCTACATGATTGCCAAGTTATTCCACTAGCGACTGCTTCATCACTACCATGCATACTTGTATTGCTCAACTATCAAAATATTTGGCTAAGTAAGTGGTTTTTTCTGATGTTTTGAATGTGGGTTGATCATGCGCTTATGTTATGGAGCTAATCTTCTTATGATGTTTATGCGTTGTTGCATCTGTTCATATTCTCCTTTTCCTAGCTAGTAACCAAGACATGTTTGTTCCATATGATTTATCGGTTTGCTTGTTCCATTTGTAACTTTTCTCGCTGCTATCATGCATACTTGTATGAGATCAATCACCAATAAACTTGATAGGGTAAGAAGTTTCTATGATGATGCTTCCACTAGCCACTACTTCATATTTCCTACATGAACACTCACACATGCACATATGTATCTTAAAGAAATTATAAATGAAACTATTATACCTAATTAGGATTAGTTACTACATTATGTTTGTATAGTATCCTTGCTTATCCATTAGCTTGTTAGTTATCTTTTATTGCTTCCTCATGTGCTTGTACATGGTTCATCACTAACAAGTTCAACACGGTGAGCATACTAGTGAAGTAGTTATGTGTTATCTTGTTAGCACTTCAAGCAACTCTTCCTTTGCCTCCAACATATTTGCATCGGATCAATCACTGGCAAGTTTGCTAAGGTGAGTAATCTTTGGTGGAGTGTCTTTGTTATCCAGTCCTATGTCCTTGTTTGTTTTCATGCATATATTCCATATGCACTTTGTACATGCTTGTCCTAGTGTTAATATATTTGTTGTCCTCATTTGCAATTCAAATATTGACTGCTTGCATTTAATGGCCTAACCGATAGTCACGTTTAACTATGTAGGAGCTCAGTTATCCACCGCTGATAGAAATTTTAGGTCGATCGTCAAGGATGAACCAACTAGGTGGCGGTTATGTTCTGATTGCCAATAAGTTAGGTTCTCCATAGCCATATCAGTAGCTTGTAGTTAATCATCAATTGTAGACACCCAGTTAAGGGATCACTTTGTTCCACCACTAGAGACAAGAAGTTTGAGCCGATCGTTATGGTAGACACACATTTAATGGATCAATTTGGTTCACCGCTATCGATGAGAAGATTTGGGGTCGATCGTCAATAGATGGTGAGTACCCATTTGGTGGTCATGTCCTAACCATGGGCTAATCTAGCTCGCCATTATCGACCAAGGTTTGGGGTTGATCGTCAATGGCGAACACCCATTTGGCAGCCATTTTCTGACCATGGGCTGATCTAGCTAATCATTGCCGGCTAAAGATTTGGAGCTGACCGTCAATGGCGAGCACCCATTTGGTGGTCATGTCTTAACCATGAGCTGATCCAACTCACCATAGCCGGCCAAAAGTTTAGAGCCGATTGTTAATGAAAAGCACCCATTTGGCAGTTAAGTCTTGACTATGGGCTGATCTGGCTTGCCATTGCCGACTAACGTTGGGGTCTACCATCAACAGCAAGCACCCATTTGATGGTCATGTCCTGACACGGGATGATTTAGCTCACCATTACCAACTAAAGGTTTGGGGCCGATCGTCAATGGTGAGCACCCATTTGGTGGTCATGTCCTGACCATGGGCTGATCTGTCTTGCTATTGCTAACTAAAGGTTTAGAGCCGATCGTTAATAGCGAGCTCTCATTTAACGATCATGTCCTGACCATGGGTTGATCTGACTCGACATTGTCGGCTAAAAGTTTGGGGCCAATCGTCATTGATAAGCACCCATTTGGCGGTTATGTCATGACCATTGACAGATTTTCCTCTCCATTGCTGGCTAAAGGTTTGGGGTCGACCGTTAATGTCAAACACCATATGGTGGTCATATCCTGACCTTGGGCTGATCTGGCTCGCTATTGCCAGCCAAAGGTTTAGGGTCGATTTTTAATGCTGAGCACCTATTTGGTCGTCATGTCCATACCAAGGACAGACCTTGCTCGCCATTGCCCACAAAAGATTTAGGGTTGATCGCTAATGGCGAGCACCTATTTGGCGATCATGTCCTAACTATAGGCTAGGCAATCATGTCCTGACCATAAGCTGATCTGCCTTGCCATTGCTGGCCAAAGGTTTGGGGCTGATCATCAATGGAGAGCAACCATTTGGCAGTCATATCATGACCATAGGCTAGTCTAGCTTGCTATTGCTGGCCAAAGGTTGGGGCCGATCGTCAATGGCAGCACCCATTTAGCGGTCATGTCTTGAACGTGGGTTGAATTGGCTTGCCATTACCGGCCAAAGTTTTGGAGATGATTGCCAATGGAGAGCACCCATTTAGTGTTCATGTCATGACTGTAGGCTGATCTAGCTTGCAACTGTCGGCTAAAGGTTTAGAATTGATCATCAATGTCAAGCACACATTTGGCGATCATGTCCTGATCATGGGTTGATTTGGCTCGCCATTGTCGGCCAAAGGTTTAGGCTCGACCGTCAATGACAAGCGCCCATTTAGTATTCATGTCCTGACCATGGGCTAATTGGCTCACTATTGCCAACCAAAAGTTCAGTCCAAGCTTTTCATAATTTGCTAAAGTTGGGTCCCCCAAGTATGCAGCGGCCTTGCATGTATAGTCGTAGAAATTAGGGACTTTATTTGGAATGGGCTTGTGGTGGTTTGGTAAGACCGGTCATCTATCATGGTTTCATGGACCTTATCCATTGGGTTTTGGATGACCGTGACGATTGACTAATCCAAGTAGTTCCTATAATCAGCGTGAAAAAAAAAGCAGTGGTTTTGAGAATTCCATGTTTCTTTGATACTGCTCCATCCATGATGATGAGAATGTAGGTTCCATCCCAGAATCACTGCAGATAAAATAAACAGAGGTTTTAAGCATTCCATGTTTCCCAGATACTGCTCCATCCATAATGATGAGAATGTAGGTTCCATTCCCCAGACCCATATATATAAAATAAAAGAGGTTTTGAGCATTCCATGTTTCCTAGATACTGCTCCATCAATGATGATGAGAATGTAGGTTCCATTCCTCAAATCCGTGTAGATAAAATATAGTTCTTCCCAGATGGGTCAGATGCCCCTATCCGAGGGGAATTCACTCCAGGACTGGGTTTCCTTCCTTGAGCGGATGATGCTCTATTCTAGAGTTGTATTGTTTCACTACTTTCTGCTAGAGTGTCATGGTTTTCAATATTGCCTCATCCCGCTTATCCTTAATCAAATCCAAGGACATGTTTAGCGATTCCTCATTCTCCTCTAAGTACTGAATTATCCTATGAGATAAGGCTATGGTTATATTGGGAAACATAACCTATAATTCGTAAGTCAAAGAAAAATGAGCATGTTCTATTGTAATTTCGTGGGAAGTGTAATACGCATAAAGTCCAGTGGTAGCTCATCCATCCGAGCTCCCCTATCATTTTCCAAATACTCCTTTATGAGATTTTTGAGAACCTTGTTGATTTCTTCAACCCATCCATTCGCCTATAGGTGAGGCACAAGAAAAGGTTTTCCTAATTCTATGTCGTCAATAAGAGTGAATTCTTGACTATCAGACTGCTATACATTGTCCGATATTTCCTGGAGTGGAATCCTCACTCGATAAAGTAATCCACATCCACTAATGCATACTCAACTCCACTCATTGCTATTACAAATTCTCCATTCAGATCAATATCAGTGAGATTTTTTTTCCAGGGTGTGCCCCCCAGTGTGGTCTCCTTGACTGCCTTGATGAACACTGTCTAATAATTCCTTAGCCTCTCTTATATCCATGCGTCTTAGCATTCAGTTAGTGAAAACAGTTCTGTATTGGATGCCATCCTGTGTGGTGTAAAGAAATTGCCCTGACATTACCTTCCTTACTTCATTTCAGTTCGAGGGTGAAGATTTTACTAGAACCAGACCTAAAGTGATTCATTTTCTAAGCAAGCCAAAATTTCCAAAATTGTTAGCAACTTGGTTTTCCTTCCATGGCATGTGCTTAACCGCATAACATTCTTAAACATATAGTAAAGCCTTCACCCTTTTTTATGTAGTATGCCAACCATTCTCTTTTGAACTAGAACTCCTAAAGTGCTCGATTCACAGGCATTTGCAAGTTGATGTGGATAAGTAGTATCCTAATTTCCAGATGTTTTGCTATTCCCAATCCTGCTATTTGCATACCAAACTCTGTCTTTTGGTCTAATCTGCAAGGTAAGAGGTCTATCCGACTCATAGGGGTCAAGAACATTCATTCTTATTCAGCTATTAGTACTTCTCTCACTTCCGCAGGTACCACATAGTCATGTGCGTGGTGTTATTACGCCTTAATCATTTCTATTAAATATCATTTAAAATAATTTTATTAAATTAATGATACTTTTGCATTATTGTCCCTGTATGTTATGAGGGTATTCAATCTCTTTGCTACCATGCTTCATATTCATATAATGTTGACTCTGTCTCTTAGGCTTTTCTGAAAAGAAAATGCCCTACCATCTGTAGAGATGTTAGGCCTCGTCTATGGAACGGGTCAGAATTACACTCCATTATCTCCGAAGGAGCTAAACTTGGTCTCCCATATGATGGAGTTGAACCCTATCTCTGGGACTAGGATGTTTATGCCCCACCATCTAATTACTTCGTTCTTAACAATTTTCATGCACATCAATCTTTGGATATTAAGTAGAAGGATATGCTCTGATGTCCATGAGGAAAACTAACACCGTGCCCCCAAGCATGGTATATACGCTTCCACGGCAAAGACTCAGTTATGTCGAGGGACTATAGTCTATAGTTTATAGCATTCTCACTAGAGTTACCTTAGCTTCTAACTCAGAGCATACCGGTTCCCATTTCTGCCATAGTCTGATCTCTAGTTTTTGATTCACCGTATTCCATAGTTTCCCTAGTAGCGAGATAGATTCTTTTAGGAGTCTTCATAAGTAATGAACGTGGAAACTTGCCCCATCTCCTGAAGTGTTTCCTTTCTCCAGTCCTATATCCATCTTTTGCATGCCCCTACCTGAGGCATTTCATCTCTAACTTGGTTGACATTTGTCAGCCATGCTTCGATATTAGAATCCTCCAAGAGCATAAGCATGTAGGCCGAGTAGTATAAGTCCCCCAAGTTGGAAGTTGGGTTCTTATCAAGTTCTTTATATAAATCCGTTTTTCTATTAATTCCATAAGCAATAACAATAAGGACACCAATTTATTTAGTTAACACATAGTGGCTACTATAGTGTTGAACCGTGTAAGATTGTTTTGTAAGTTTTGTCCATCCTTTCACTTGATATCCAAGTGTTAATGGATTAGTTCTCCAAATGAATAAACCAAATTGTCTTTACGTATGACATGAATAGAGGAAAGTAAAGACATCCTCTTCTTTCATAGTTCCAACAACCTCCATATGCTAAATGTGGTGCCTTAAATGTAGTCAAGGATTAGTATTTCCGATGTATTGTTCCATTACCATTGTCTTACAATTAGGGGGTTGACTACAAATATAATGTTTGAAATGACCTGACAATAGTTCATCTTATCAAGCTCTGGTCTCTTGCTCCGCTCACCTAACACTCGACACATTAGCCAATGATTCTCTCCCACTACTGAAATGCTTTCTTAGTTTGCTTGGTGGGTCACATCATGCCTCACATGCAATTGATCAAGCATATGGGTTCTAATCGGTATAAACTCAAACGGTCCTATTTTAGCAGACAAGAATATGGTCGAAACATCAACATTGACTTCTAGTGAGACATCCTTCCTTAGTCCAGCATGGGCTGTATCGTTCGTCTGGTACCGATCAGTTCTACATCAGTCCAATTTAGTTTGGGCCCTGGCCGGTTCAGTTCTAGGAAACATATTTCTATAGCTTCTTCTTACCTTGCCTATGTGAGATATGCTGATTACGGATCATAAGGCTAGAATCAACACTAAGGGGGGGCAATAGTGTTTTAAGAATTACTAAATTTTGAGTTTATATTAATTTGAAACAAATGTATGCAATATTCATACACAGATATGATCACAGAATCAAACACAGATGCAGAAATAAAGTAAAAGCAATAAAGGAAAGAACACACCGGATTTTATACTGGTTCGAAGTTATCGTACATCGAGTCCCGCACACTAGTACAGATTTCCTTTCAAAATCAATTTTTACAATTACACCCTCGATTTTAAGGCCATGAGGTACACCACTCCAGATTCACAATCCTCTAGGTAGAGATACTTGATTTTACGGGAAACAAGTTCACCCAATTGATTTCACATGCTACAATCACACCTTTTCTTGCTTGATTGATTTCACAAGCTACAATCACACCTTTTCTCACTCAACTAATTACAAAGAAGCCTATAACGCTGAATAGCGCTGAGATCTTGTTGAGATAGTGATAGAGAATCAAACCATAGATGATCTAGTTAGATTCAATGTTGATTTCGGCAGAGTAATGGTAAAAATGTATATAAAGAAATGTGGGAGATGAAGAGGAGTGAAATCAGAGAAAACATATATATATTCGTTTAGAACTGTCCCTATTTATAGTAGAACAATAGCCATGTCCATTCGTGAAAGGATATGACGAATAGACATTACATTTGAAATTCAAAATTTTGAAATAAACTACTACCTTGTCGACAAGGGTATATTGGGGTTGTCGATAGACCTATGGTATTTTTGGTACTTCATTTTTCTTTGAAAATAACTTCTATCTTATATTAAAACTATTTTAAACTTTATAAATATACTTAACTATAGTTAAAATACATAAATAAGTATAGAGAAAAATATTTTGGCATATATAAAATTTTACTATAATTTTATATTTAAATCTAAGTATAAATATTAAAAATTAAATATATTAAAAGATAGTTTAAAACCAAGGATAATTTGATTTTGAAGATAAAAATTATTTTGAGGCTAAAAGTATTTTAAAACCAGGATAGATGTTATTGATCTTTTTAAAAGGAAGATTTTGAAATCGTTTTGAAAACAAGATATATTTTTGTAAAAATATTTGAATAAAAGTTAGTGGATACAAAACAATGTTCCACTAGATTTTTCGTAGGTTCCACCCAACTTAGGGTTTCATTCCTTTAACAGGCTCGAAGTGGATTACATTCCACGAATAAATTGGATTTTAAGTTGCCAGTGCTTTTCTAGGAGTTTTAACAAAATTCTTAATTAAATTACTTATATTGAAATCTTGAACTCTTGATAATCTTGATACTCATGAGTCTTCAATCTTGATATCTTCAGTCTTGAGTCTCTATATTGTACAGTCTTTATTCTTGATACATGCATGGTTAAATCCTGCATATACATACATACATATACATATATATATATATATATATATATATATATATATATCTAAACTATAATGTTAGTATTTATATTTTATAATCTTATTTTAAGGCTGTTGTCATCAAAACCATCTTCTCAGGGACTTACAATCTCCCTCTTTTTAATGATGACAACCTTTGTTTATAAAATATTACTTCTATCCTCATAACTCCCCCTAAAACTAACAATTCCCCTTTAATATATGCCTTACTATCTTATTATATACTTCTCCCCCTTTTTCATCAACAAAAACTAACTCCAAACTATATAAATCCCCCTTAATCTAATACTATATGACATGTGATTATAATGATAGTGTTATCATAATTAATCATTACTTAATTCTAAAACTAAACCTTAGTCCTTAATTACTATCTATCCTAACTAAGAATCCATATATGATAATACTTATAATAGTGATAATGTAAGAATTAAATATAAGAACACAAATCATTTATCAATTATATATTGTTACATTTACATTTGCGTAGAAGACGAAAGTAAGATCATATAACAATAAGAAAGAGAGAAAAGAAACTAATGTGTGTCCTTGAAAATGGGAGATCTATGAACCGAACAATTTGGGTAGTGGAAACAAAAATTTCCACGTTGTTCGACTAGATTTCCATCCTTGTCAAATCACACTTCGCCAACGCAAACAACTTTGTCGTCATCTTCAACGTACTCTTCTTCCATGAGGGCTTCTTCTTCTTCCTTGCAGTCCTCTTGCACTTGATCTCCTGAAGGTTCTTCATCAATCAAGATCGGATTAGCGTGATTGTCCATTAGAAACTTTTGTAAGTTTCTAAGGATTTTGCCTTGTCTTCTTGTTCTTTGACCATTTTGAGTTGTACTACTTGAATTTCAGTCATTAGTTACAGTGCATCCTTCAAGAAATCCTCCATTTTCATCAATCGTGCAAGCGTAGTTCGTTGAAATGGTCCAGTAGAAGGAGAAGGGAACGAAAAGGTTGAATTTTTATTTGATTTGGAGGAGGAGGCCATTGTTTAATTGTTTTCAGAAGATAGAGCATAGAAAGGACAGAAAGAATGAACAAAATTTCGAAATAACAAGATTATATAACCACTTATTTGAATTTTGGTGGGAAAATTTTCAAAAGAAAAAAATCATCACATGTCGACAGGGGTATGGGAGGGTTGTCGACATGGTACCTATATTTTACTATTTTGATTTATTTTAATTTTTTTTAATTATACTTTGTTATTTATATTCTATATTTCAGTTTTTGAACAAATACCTAATTCTCTTCTTAATTTAGTAAATATAGATTCACTTAAGGGTTTTGTTAAGATATCAGCAATTTGGTTCTCGGAATTGATATAATCAAGAGTAATTGCTTCCTTACATATAGTATCTCTGAGAAAATGACGTCTGATATCGATATGTTTAGTTCGAGCATGATGAGTAGGATTTTTGGATAAATTTATTGCACTAGTATTATCACAATAAATTGGTGATTTTGGGATATTTAAACAAAAATCTTTTAAAGTTTGTTGCATATATATTACTTGAGAACAAAACAAAGCAGCAGAAATATACTCTGCTTGAGTTGTTGATAAAGAAACTGTGTTTTGCTTTTTACCAAACCAAGAAATCAGAGAATGCCCCAAAAAGTGACAAGTTCCACTTGTACTTTTTCAGTCCGATTTACAACTAGCATAATAAGCATCACAGTAAGATATTTATTCAAAAGAATCATTTTTAGGATAAAATAAGCCATAGTCAAAGGTGTGTTTAACATATCTTATGATACGTTTTACAGCTTTTAAGTGGGTCTCTTTATGTTGGGATTGATATCTTGCACAGAGACAAACACTATGCATGGTATCAGGCCTACTAGCAGTGATATAGAGTAGTGATCCAATCATTCCTCTATATAATTTTTGATCCACATCTTTCAAGAGATCTTCTTTACTTAGTTACTCATTAGTTGCCATGGGAGTGGGTTTTCCACTTGCAGTAGTCAAACCAAATTTACTGACTAGGTCTTTAGCATATTTTTCTTGATAGATAAAGATACCATTATCTAATTGTTTTATTTGCAATCCTAGAAAGAAGTTTAATTCACCCATATGACTCATCTCAAACTCTTTTGTCATTATTTTAGAAAATTCTTCACTCATTTCAAAATTAGTTGATCCAAAAATGATATCATCAACGTAAACTTGTACAAGTTGAATATCATTTTTATTTCTTTTAATAAAACGAGTATTATCTACTTTACTAATTTCAAAGTTTGATTGTAATAAGTAAGATCTTAGTCTATCATACCAGGCTCTAGGAGCTTGTTTTTGACCATATAGAGCTTTCTTAAGTTTGTAAACATGAGTTCGGTAATTTTTCATTTTCAAAAAGTGGTGGTTTTTCAACATATACTTACTATTTTACAAATCCATTTAAAAAGGCACTTTTAATATCCATTTGATATTATTTGAAATTATTATGATTTGCAAAAGCAAGTAGAATCCTAATGGCTTGTAATCTTGCTACGGGAGAAAATGTTTCATCAAAATCTATACCTTCTTCTTGACAATAACCTTGAGCGACTAACCGGGCTTTATTTCTAACAACCTCTCCTTGTTCATTCATTTTATTTTTATAAACCAATTTAGTTCCAATTATAGTTTTATTTTCAGGTCTAGGAACAAGTTTCCAAACATCATTTCTAGTGAATTGATTTAGTTCTTCTTGCATAGCCAAAATCCATGAATCATCAGTTGATGCTTCTTTTGGATTTTTGGGTTCAATAATTGATATAAAGGCTACATTGCTCATTTTACTTAGTTGATTTCTAGTTTTAACAACGGATTGCATATCTCCAAGTTGTAATATCCCGGAATTTTTGACAATATAAATTTAATAATCTGTAATAAAAATTAAGTTGATTTGATAATTTTTGTAAATAAATTTGAATTGATTTAATAATCTTACTTTGACAAATAGCTATATAGTTTTAAAATTGTTAAGATAAATTGTTTAAATTGATTTTAGCATAAATTTAAGTCTAAATGAGATTAATAATAAGATTTGTTTTATTTTTTTTAAAAAAATATTGATTAATAAATATGATTTGTAAATTAGATATGGAGTTTAAATACAACTAATAAATGAAACATTTATTCATTTAAATAACAAGTAACTTACAACCTCTCTTATATATTTTATTTAAATTATCTAAAATGTTATTTTCAAATAATAGATATGTGTATTGTTTTTATTTTATATTCATACATGATTTTATTCTTTAAAAATTATCTATATATAACTAAGTATTAAAAACTAATTAATTTTGTTAAAAGCTTTTATTAACTTTTAAATATAAATACTAATTAACATTTAATTATAACTAATTAACCTTAAAAGACATGTGTTAAGTGATTAGCATAGTAAAATGACAAATGTTAGTATATAGGACAAGTGGCATTTGTTAATTTAGTTTTTACTTTTATTTAAATCAACATTTCAGCCTATATTAACAAATCTTCTTTCCTTCATTAATTTTCTTTTCTAAATCTTAAGCTAAGAACAATGCTGAAAACATTAACTCAAAACAAATCTGAGAACAACACCCTCAAACACCAAATCTGAAATCAAAACAAAATCTGTACTTCACTTCTCATATCAATTTCAAGACCTATAAATCATTTTCTCAAATCAAAGTAGACAACCTGCAATCTACTTTCCAAAAGCAAAATCCTGTATTTCATTTTCAAAAACAATAATGCAAATCATTTTCAAAAAGAAAACAAGTCTGCGAATCAAGCCTGCTTGCAAATCTTTCCAACAACTCAAGTTTCAAAGATCAAAGCATTCATGCAGTTTTAATTTAGGTTTAAACATCAGCAACTACATTTTCAATCAAAGAGCATTTTTGGTTGATAAAAACTGCAATTTCAAAACTGTATATGCAAAGAAAATCTGAAGTCTGTTCTAAAATCTAGAAATTATCCTCTACATTTTCAAATCAAAGCAAGCAACCCAGTTTCCAAATTTCAAAAGCAAAGCAATTTTCCAGTTTTAAAAGTTCAAAGCTTTTTAAGAATCAAGGCTCTGTTCATCTTGTTTATAGGTGAGTAACATCACTATTTTAACACCTCAGTAAATGATTATGTTGCATGCTTACCTCTGAAATTAAGTATGTTGTGAATACATTTTTAAGTATATCTTTGTGCATATATATATATATATATATATATATATATATATATATATATATGAATATTTGGTTGTGTGCATTTGCTATGTGTTTGGATGCTTTATCTGGTTTTAGTTCCTAGGTTCTAAATCTAATCTTGAACCAATTTCTCTTGATCAAATATTTAATTGTACTTAAGTCTTAAACCAAATATGTTTGCTATAGCATAGATTTTAGTCCAAAAATTTGTTTAAGTTAAAATAATTTGTATGGTCTCTGGAAATAAATTAACAACAGTGCAAACTTTAAATAAGTTAAAATTCAATTGTCATGATTCATGCATTCAAGTATCTGAATCAAATGCTAAAACTTAAACTTGATTTTTGATATCAAAATTTCAATTTTTAGTAATGGGATTTGAAGGCATTTCTGGTTTGACCAGAAATAGGTATTTAAGGAGATTCTGATGATCTCGTTAGTCTGGAGGGTCGTGGTTCATTCTGGAGGAAGAGGAGTGGTCAGTGACTAAGGGAAAAATAGTGGATGGGTGTATAGATGACCGTGGCGATAGTGGTTGGTCGATTGAGTTTCGAAACCTAGTTTTGGGTGTGCTCTGGAATCTTGATCGACATTGTTCCTCTGGACGATCGAGTGCTATAAGATTCGAGGAGATGATAGCTTGGTTACTGAAGAAGGTTTGGACGGAGTTATAAACCTTCTGGTGGTCGGAATTTTGCAAGCAAGGTGATGATAGGTTTTGAGATGGTGATGCTCATGTATTTCCAGGTTTTGGGTTTCCAGGTTTTGGGTTAGCGCACTCGAATTCGAATTCGAGTTAGTGGTCACAATCTCATGATCATGATGGGTTGCGGCGTTGTTCGTTGATGTGGTGATGCTACCGTTGATGACCGGAGAGGGTCGAAGCCACGGTGCATATGCACGGTGCAGTGGTTGTGCCAAGTGGAGTTTTGGATGTTGCAGTGTTTTTGGGCTTGTGAAACTCTCGAGTAATTCTAGTTTTTACTCGAAGTAATGAATGGTTTAGCTCGAAGCAATATTTGGATGGCTCGGGTTTAGTAATGGTAACAGGTTTTAAACTGGAACTTGTATTGTTTTGTTATATAATTTTTAAAACTGAAATTTAAAAATGATAAGCAAAGAAGTATGGGCTTGGGTAAAGTGATCTGTGTTACAGGTTTTAAAGTATAACCTGTCTGTTTAAGAATTTTAAAATGAAATTAAAAATTGAGTTTAAAATGAAAGTAAAAGTTTTAAACAAGTTTTTAAATCCAAGTTTAGAGGCTGGAATTCAAAATTAAGTCTAAATCTCAGTTTTAAAATAAATTAAGTTTTTAAAACTTGAATTGTTAAACTACTTTAAAAGTGTTAAGTAGTTTGAATTTTAAAATAAAGTTTAAAAAGGTAAGTAAAGTTTTAAAATATGAAGATTAATCTGAAATTAAATTTTAAATAAGCATTTCAGTTTTGAAAATGTAGGAAATTTTTAAAATTTAAAATGATTTAAATTATTTGAAATATTTAAAGGGTAATACAAATTAATTTGAATTTAAATATGAATTTGGTTTTAAACCCTTTAAAAACTTCTTTATTAGGTGAGTATTTGTTTAACTTGTGAAATAAAGGGTTTAGAAATGTGTTTTAAAAACTTTGTTAAAGATAATTTGAATTCATTTTAAATCTTAAATTTAAAATGAAATTTGAAAGAAATTTTATATAAATTGTTTTAGTACTTTGATTAGTAACAAAGTTTGATCTTTAAGTAAATTAGAATTTAAAGATTTGTAATTCATTAAATTTATAAGTAAATTTAACGGATAATTAATTTATTTGATTAATTAATCATTTGGATTAATTAAATAAGTAATTAAAGGTTTAAACTAATTAATTAATGGTTAAGACTAATTAATTAGGAATAATTAATTGTAATTAAGGATTATTAATTAGATTTTAATTAATGATTAAGAATTAATTAATCAAGTAATTTAGAATTAATTAAGTTACAGTTAACACTTAATTAATTTAATAATTAAAGATTAATTAATGGATAATTAAAGATTAATTAGTTTATAATTAATATTGATTGATGGAAGTTAATTACTTAAGAAAAGTAATTAAAGAAATAATAATAGTTAATGATGGTCATTAACTAAGGATTATTTAATAATTAATTAATGTGATTAATTTAAAAAAATTAATTAGATAATTAATTAAATGATAATCAATTGTGAAATTTATTTAAGTTTAATTACTAAGTGGAAGTAATTAAAGAATTAATCAGTTAATGTAATTAATGGAGTTTAATGTGATTGGTTTAAATTAATTAATTAAGTTTAATTAATTTTAATCACTGGATGATTTGATAATAATTACTTAATGTAATTGATGAAGTATAATTACTTAGTGAAGTAATTAATGATAATTATTGGATGTAATTAGTGGAAGATGGTTTAAATTATGGAAGTAATTTGGATTAAATTACTTTATAATCAATCAAAGGATTAATTAAAGAAATTAATTAAGGAGTAATTAATTTGATAAGTAATTAATGGTAGTTAATTACTAGTGATAAATTGTGATGATGTGGTTATCTATTGTTGATGAATTATGTGACATCCTGTATTTAAAATTGAGTTGTATTTTACTTGAATAATTTAAGTTAAGATGATATTGGTTTCGAAGAGACCGGAGTCGGGTATTAGAAATTCCCGAAACCACTTCGATTCTTTATAAATTGATATGTGAAATTAATAGGCTGAAATGGAATGATTTGAGCGAATTGGACCATTTATTCTAAGTTTTGGAGCTTAGACATTGATATGTGAAATAGGTGATGTCTATAACAACTTGTGGAGTTGTAAACTGATATAAGTTACCATGGATTTATATAAGTTGTATGCTTTTGTATTCCATGTTAGATGGGTTTACTCACGCTGGTTTCCAGCCTGACCCGGGTGTTACTTTGATGTAATGCTCGGGCCAGACCGAGTATTACATATTTTCAGGTAAGGACGTTCTGGAGCTCAGGAGGCGAGCTGGAGAGCAGGAACGTATGGAGTGTTTCCCGCTGTGATATGTTGATGTATAACTAGGACATGTTGTTTTAAACTGTCCAGTGTTGTGAAAATGTTGTAACTCTGATGTGTAAAAAAGTAAATGTACTGATACAGTTTTTCTTTGTAAACTGTTATTTTATTTGATATTATATTCTCTCCGATGCGAATGTGAGATTTCTATGACTTGTTTCTTTTTTTCCTTCTATCTCTTTCTTCCTTTTCACAACTATCTGGAGTTTTCGAGATCGAAAATTCTGGGTTGTTACATTTGGTATCAGAGCTGAAGGTTAAGCGAGAAGCTTAGCTCTGGTGGGATTACTCATTAAGGATAGGGTAAGTGGTACCCTAGGATGAGTTGAGTGTGTATATATATATGAGAGAGCGTACTTGTTATTTTCTTATATAAGGATTTTAAATGATTTTATTTAAAAATATATTTTGTTATATAAAGCAATATTTCTTTCTAACTAATAGTAAGGGAATTGGTTGTTAAATTATTGAATTAAATTAAGAAGTAATAGAATTACAACCAAACTAAAATTAAATCTTGTATTTGGGAAAGGTTTCAGGATAAGGATAATTAATTAATTTATGTAATTAATTAAACTTTATTTAATGAGATTAATTAATGGATAATAATTGGAAATGATAAATAAAGAGGGAGTTACTTAATGAATAACTAGTGGTAAGTAATTTAAAGGACAATTACTTAATGAAGATAATTAAGAAATAAGTTAATACCGAATGTGATTAATTGGAATTTAACTTGGGAAGTTAAATGGTTGATTTAAATTAGGAAGTTTGAGTGATCTCAAAATGGGTTTGAGATCCGAAAATTGGAAATGGATGGATGTTTTAAAATAATTGGATGATATTACCCTATTATTATTAATAATCTTTGAGCTGTGAATTGGATTTGTTTACAAAGATGGGGTGTGGTAATATATCCATTATTAAGGTAAAATGGAATCATTTTGGACTTAAGATTTGAATGTTTAAGATAAAACTTTAAAGGTAAATTGATTTAAAGGAATTAAATCAACATTTGAAGTATTAATTCGAATTTATGTAATTCGAGATGGTTCAAATTGAAATTTGATTTGAATATTTAGAAATTGTGATTGAAAGTTGAATAGTTTTAAATTCAAAGGGAATTTAAATTGAATTTAGAAAGAAGTTGAGGTTAATTCAACTTGAATTGGGATTAAATCAATTTCAATGGAAATTGAAGTTATTTATATTGGAATGAGTCAATTTAAACGGAAGTGGAAATTTAAATTGAATTGATTGGAAATGGAGGTTGGGAATTGAGCAGTTTTGACTCTGGACTATTTTTAATACAAATTGTTTTAATATAAACCTATTTTTCCAAGCTATTCATTATATATACAACCTCTCTTTTAAAAGCCAAACTATCTTATACTTTTTTTCCAATTATTTTTGAAAGCGTTTAACGATTTTCCAACTGTTTTATAACCTAATTACTATATTCCAACTATTTTACAAAACTGATTATTATCTTACTATTATTTTGCAATTATTTAAAATTTCTATAATTATTTTAACTATTTTCTAACTATTTTACAAACTAGTAATTATTTTCCAACTACTTATCTATTTTAAAAAATTTCAAGCTATTTTCTAAATAAACTGGTCGGAGTTCAAACTGTTATTGATTAAATACCCAACTGAGGTAAAAGTTGAAGTGATGATCCAAATTGGGATTAAAGAGAATTGACTTGGTTAATAATCAATGAAGATAAATACGTAGGATGTACATATATTATTCTATTCGCATAGCGATTTGATCCAGATTCGAGCACAGAATTTCGAGATAGTATGCCGATCCGAGTTGGGATTTTTCACTCGATTTTCGACGGCGAACCTGGATATGGGTTGTTGATTGGTTTTGGATATTCTCTATCATAGTTATGACTATGCAAGGAGAATGACGGTTTCTGATCAAGAAACCATATCTGTGTCCGCACTAGGAAGTCGGGTGAACGATACTAGTTCGGAAATGAAATTGTGTGATCGAGATAGCGATCAGATGGGTATAGCGTACCGATGATATGTGTACATCGTACGAATTTGAATAAAATTGATACTGGGAATTTGTGGATTAGAAATGTGAAATGGTTTTTGAAATGAAAGTTATATTTTGTGAAGTAAAAGTGGAAATTGGATATTTCTATAATAGAAATTTACTTTATGGAAGTAAGTGATATGATATGTGGTTTTCTATAGAGTAATCAAATTTGAATATTTGATTTGGAAATAAACAAAGTTATATATCTTTGTTATATAAGATAAATCTCCCATTGTTGAATCTATTGCCAGAAGAAAAGGATTTTGAAAATGTTTGAAGTATAAAAGGAGTTTTATACAAGTTTGAAATGATCTAAAGTTTTAAAAAAAATTATATATATTTGTATATATATAAAGGATCTTATGAGGATTTTGGAAAAAGGTTTTGGGAACCTTTGGATTTAAAAGGATTTTTATTTTTGGGTAAAATCAATATTTAAATTTGGTAAGCCTAGTTTGAGAATTATCGATTTTGGGATAATCGATTTTGTGTAAAGGAGCCTTGTTTGAGATCATACTAGGTGTATATTTGAAAGATACTATATGTATATAGTATAAACTGTTTTAATGATGGCTCTGGAGAAAAAACGCTCCCTTGAAATGAACTTCTCAGGAGTGCCACCGGGTGGTGCTGCCTTGAGCCCCAAGGGGGGATTCTAAAGTTGATCCTGTGAGGAGTCCGGACAAAACTATTTCCTGGGGATTATGAGTAGAGTATACCATAGCGAAAGTCGTGTGTGCCGCTGAGAGCCAACAGTCTGCGTTTGATTTTATATCGGTAGACTGCGACCTATGGTAACATAGCGAAAGTCGTGTGTGCCACTGAGAGCCAACAGTCTGCGTTTGATTTTATATCGGTAGACTGCGACCTATGTAGGAGTGGAGAAGTTTCATTTTGACAGCGAAAATCAGAGGCCGCAGAGAGCCTGCAGTTACATGGACTTTTGCTGTGATCGCAACGTAACCCTGGGATGTAACTGCGATCTGTCGTAGGTTCCATGGCGTTATCGAGAGGCCGTGGAGAGCCTATAGTTACATGGACTTTTGCTGCGATGGCAACATAACCCTGGAATGTAACTGCGACCATGGATGGGAGTGATAATTTCCAGAGCATTCTCACCAAAGATATATCCTCTATTTTCAAAAGATGTTTTCTATATTTTCAATAAAATTATTTTCCAAGTATTTTCACTGGATGTTGAAAATGAGTGGTAAGTATTTATAGATTTTCAGTCTTACGCCTGATCAACGTATGACTGAATTTCTATGAGAACGAGGATGGACTTGTTCAGACATCGAGTTATAAAAAGTATTTTTATAAAAACAATTTTATAATATAAAATAGATTTTAAAAGTGTTTTAAAAAAATGATCATAGATAATCTATACGATTTTAAGCATTTTAATAAATTCTGGCTTCGTTCCTTTTCGAGGACGAAAAGATTCTAAGGGGGGAGAAATGTGATATCCCGAAACTTTTGGCAATATAAATTTAATAATCTGTATTAAAAATTAAGTTGATTTGATAATTTTTGTAAATAAATTTGAATTGATTTAATAATTTACTTTAACAAATAACTATATAGTTTTAAAATTGTTAAGATAAATTGTTTAAATTGATTTTAGCATAAGTTTAAGTCTAAATAAGATTAATAATAAGATTTGTTTTTTTTAAATATTGATTAATAAATATGATTTGTAAATTAGATATGGAGTTTAAAATACAATTAATAAATGAAACATTTATTCATTTAAATAACAAGTAACTTACAACCTCTCTTATAAATTTTATTTAAATTATCTAAAATGTTATTTTCAAATAATAGATATGTGTATTGTTTTTATTTTATAATTATACTTGGTTCTATTCTTTAAAAAATATCTATATATAATAAGTATTAAAAACTAATTAATTTTGATAAAAGCTTTTATTAACTTTTAAGTACAAATACTAATTAACATTTAATTGTAATTAACCTTAAAAGACATGTGTTAAGTGATTAGCATGGTAAATGACAAATGTTAGTATATAGGACAAGTGGCATTTGTTAATTTAGTTTTTATTTTTATTTAAATCAACATTTCAGCCTATATTAACAAATCTTCTTTCCTTCATTCATTTTCTTTTCTAAATCTTAAGCTAAGAACAATGCTGAAAATATTAACTCAAAACAAATCTGAGAACAAATCCCTCAAACACCAAATCTGAAATCAAAACAAAATCTGTACTTCACTGCTCATATCAATTTCAAGACCTGTAAATCATTTTCTCAAATCAAATTAAACAACCTGCAATCCACTTTCCAAAAACAAAATCCTGTATTTCATTTTCAAAAACAATACTGCGAATCATTTTCGAAAAGAAAACAAGTCTGGGAATCAAGCCTGCTTGCAAATCTTTCCAGCAACTCAAGTTTCAAAGATCAAAGCATGCATGCAGTTTTAATTTAGTTTTAAACATCAGCAACTACATTTTCAATCAAAGAGCTTTATTGGTTGATAAAAACTGCAATTTCAAACCTGTATATGCAAAGAAAATCTGAAGTCTGTTCTATAATCTAGAAATTATCCTCTGCATTATCAAATCAAAGCAAGCAACTCAGTTTCCAAATTTCAAAAGCAAAGCAATTTTCCAGTTTGAAAAGTTCAAAGCTTTTTAAGAATCAAGGCTCTGTTCATCTTGTTTATAGGTGAGTAACATCACTATTTTAACACCTCAGTAAATGATTATGTTGCATGCTTACCTCTGAAATTAAGTATGTTGTGAATACATTTTTAAGTATATCTTTGTGCATATATATATATACATATATATATATATATGAATATTTGGTTGTGTGCATTTGCTATATGTTTGGATGCTTTATCTGGTTTTATTCCCAGGTTCTAAATCTAATCTTGAACCAATTTCTCTTGATCAAATATTTAATTGTACTTAAGTCTTAAACAAAATATGTTTGCTATAGCATAGATTTTAGTCCAAAAATTTGTTTAAGTTAAAATAATTTGTATGGTCTCTGGAAATAAATTAACAACAGTGCAAACTTTAAATAAGTTAAAATTCAATTGTCATGATTCATGGATTCAAGTATCTGAATCAAATGCTAAAACTTAAACTTGATTTTTGATACCAAAATTTTAATTTTTAGTAATGGGATTTGAGGGCATTTCTGGTTTGACCAGAAATAGGTATTTAAGGAGACTCTGATGATCTCGTTAGTCTGGAGGGTCGTGGTTCATTCTGGAGGAAGAGGAGTGGTCAGTGACCAAGGGAAAAATAGTGGATGGGTATATAGATGACCATGGCGATGGTGGTTGGTCGATTGAGTTTCTAAACCTAGTTTTGGGTGTGCTCTGGAATCTTGGTCGACATTGTTCCTCTGGATGATCGCGTGCTATAAGATTTGAGGAGATGATAGCTTGGTTACTGAAGAAGGTTTGGACGGAGTTATAAACCTTTTGGTGGTCGGAATTTTGCAAGCAAGGTGATGACAGGTTTTGAGATGGTGATGCTCATGTATTTCCAGGTTTTGGGTTAGCGCACTCGAATTCGAATTCGAGTTAGTGGTCACGATCTGATGATCGTAATGGGTTGAGGCGTTGTTCGTTGATGTGGTGACGCTACCGGTGATGACCGGAGAGGGTCGAAGCCACCATGCATATGCACGGTGAAGTGGTTGTGCCAGGTGGAGTTTTGGATGTTGCAGTGTTTTTGGGCTTGTGAAACTCTTGAGTAATTCTAGTTTTTACTCGAAGTAATGAATGGTTTAGCTCGAAGCAATATTTGGCTGGCTCGAGTTTAGTAATGGTAACAGGTTTAAACTGGAACCTGTATTGTTTTGTTGTATAATTTTTAAAACTGAAATTTAAAAATGATAAGCAAAGAAGTATGGGCTTGGGAAAAGTGATTTGTGTTACAGGTTTTAAAGTATAACTTGTCTGTTTAAGAATTTTAAAATGAAATTAAAAATTGAGTTTAAAATGAAAGTAAAAGTTTTAAACAAATTTTTAAATCCAAGTTTAGAGTCTGGAATTAAAACTTAAGTTTAAATCTTAGTTTTAAAATAAATTAAGTTTTTAAAACTTGAATTGTTAAACTACTTTAAAAGTGTTAAGTAGTTTGAATTTTAAAATAAAGTTTAAAAAGGTAAGTAAAGTTTTAAAATCCGAAGATTAATCTGAAATTAAATTTTAAATAAGTATTTTAGTTTTGAAAATTTAAGAAAGTTTTAAAATTTAAAATGATTTAAATTATTTGAAATATTTAAAGGGTTATTCAAATTGATTTGAATTTAAATATGAATTTGGTTTTAAACCCTTTAAAAACTTCTTTATTAGGTGAGTATTTCTTTAACTTGTGAAATGAAGGGTTTAGAAATGTGTTCTAAAAACTTGGTTAAAGATAATTTGAATTCATTTTAAATCTTAAATTTAAAATGAAATTTGAAAAAAAGTTTAAATAAATTGTTTTAATACTTTGATTATTAACAAAGTTTGATCTTTAAGTAAATTAGAATTTAAAGATTTGTAATTCATTAAATTTATATGTAAATTTAATGGATAATTAATTTATTTGATTAATTAATCATTTGGATTAATTAAATAAGTAATTAAAGGTTTAAACTAATTAATTAATGGTTAAGACTAATTAATTAGGAATAATTAATTTGTAATTAAGGATTATTAATTATATTTTAATTAATGATTAACGATTAATTAATCAAGTAATTTAGAATTAATTAAGTTACAGTTAACACTTAATTAATTTAATAATTAATGATTAATTAATGGATAATTAAAGATTAATTAGTTTATAATTAATATTGATTGATGGAAGTTAATTACTTAAGAAAAGTAATTAAAGAAATAATAATAGTTAATGATGGTCATTAACTAAGGATTATTTAATAATTAATTAATGTGATTAATTTAAAAAAATTAATTAGATAATTAATTAAATGATAATCAATTGTGAAATTTATTTAAGTTTAATTACTAAATGGAAGTAATTAAAGAATTAAATACTTAATTTAATTAATGGAGTTTAATGTGATTGGTTTAAATTAATTAATTAAGTTTAATTAGTTTTAATCACTGGATGATTTGATAATAATTACTTAATGTAATTGATGAAGTATAATTACTTAGTGAAGTAATTAATGATAATTATTGGATGTAATTAGTGGAAGATGGTTTAAATTGTGGAAGTAATTTGGATTAAATTACTTTATAATCAATCAAAGGATTAATTAAAGAAATTAATTAAGGAGTAATTAATTTGATAAGTAATTAAGGGTAGTTAATTACTAGTGATAAATTGTGATGATGTGGTTATCTATTGTTGATGAATTATGTGACATCCTGTATTTAAAATTGAGTTGTATTTCACTTGAATAATTTAAGTTAAGATTATATTGGTTTCGAAGAGACCGGAGTCGGGTATTAGAAATTCCCGAAACCACTTCGATTCTTTATAAATTGATAGGTGAAATTAATAGGCTGAAATGGAATGATTTGAGCGAATTGGACCATTTATTCTAAGTTTTGGAGTTTAGATATTGATATGTGAAATAGGTGATGTCTATAACAACTTGTGGAGTTGTAAATTGATATAAGTTAACCTGGATTTATATAAGTTGTATGCTTTTGTATTCCATGTTAGATGGGTTTACTCACGTTGGTTTCCAACCTGACCGGGTGTTACTTTGATGTAATGCTCGGGTCAGACCGAGTATTACATATTTTCAGGTAAGGACGTTCTGGAGCTCAGGAGGCGAGCTGGAGAGAAGGAACGTATGGAGTGTTTCCCGCTGTGATACGTTAACTAGGAAATGTTGTTTTAAACTGTCCAGTGTTGTGAAAATGTTGTAACTCTGATGTGTAAAAACGTAAATGTACAGATATAGTTTTTTTTTCATAAACTGTTATTTTATTTGATATTATATTTTCTCCACTGCGAATGTGAGATTTCTGTGACTTGTTTCTTTTTTTTTCCTTCTATCCCTTTCTTCTTTTTCATAACTATCTGGAGTTTTCGAGATCGAAAATTCCCGGTCGTTACACAAGTATATTTTCTATAAGATGATCTTTTAAAATTTAATATTTTTATTAGGATGATTAATTTCATTATTAGTTTCAGTTGACTCTTGATTTTGAGTGATTAAATCTTCTTCGTCATTTGTATCTTCAAATTTTTTGAGACTTTCATCGAATGAAACATGCATTGTTTCTTCGATGGTGTTAGTTCTAAAATTAAACACTCTGTATGCTTTACTTCTATTACAATATCCGATAAAGATACCTTTGTCGGATTTAGGATCAAATTTATCTAGGTTATCTTTAAAATAAAACATTTACTTCCAAAATTCTAAAATAAGATACCTTAGGTTTCTTGTGTGAAGAAGTTCATAAGATGTCTTATCAATTAAAGGTCTAAGTAAAATTCTATTTAAAATATAACAGGCGGTAGCAACTGCTTCTGCCCAAAAATACTTCGGTAATTTACTATCTGAAAGCATAGATCTCGCACACTCTTGAGTCGTCCTATTTTTACGTTCTACTACCCCGTTTTGTTGTGGAGTTCTTGGAAATGAAATTTTTTGAGTTATTCCCTTTTTATTGCAGAATTCCTCAAACTTTTCATTTTCACATTCACCATCGTGATCACTACGGATGGTTATGATTTTTAGAGAAAGTTGATTTTGAATCCTTTTTGTAATGTTCTTAAAACATTAAAAAAGTATCACTTTTATGTTTCAAAAATATTGTCCATGTAAATCTAGAATAATCATCTACAATTACAAAAACATATTTACTATGATTTATTGACAGAATTTGAGATGGACCAAATAAATCAAGGTGAAGTAATTCAAGAGGTTTTGAAGTTGAAATCATATCTTTCAATTTAAAGGAACTTTTCCTAAGTTTTCCTAATTGACATGCATCACATAAACTGTCTACTTCAAAATTCATTTTAGGGAGACATCTTACTAGATCATGTTTTGACAGTCTAGATAAGAGTTTGAAATTCAAATGCCCAAATCTCTTATGCCAAATCCAAGGGTCACTTGTATTTTCCAAAAGACACAGGTTATCATTTGAAACTTTGATACTAAGAATATAAATATTCTTTTTCCTAATTCCCTCAAATATTATGGTTGAATTATTATCTTCAATGTGACACTTTACTTTTTCAAATTTAATTTTATATCCTTTACCGCAAAGTTGACTAATACTTACCAGATAACGTTTCATATTCTTAACTAGCAAAACATTAGTAATAATAGGAGTTTCAGAACCGACTTTGCCGATGCTAATCATATATCTTTTTGAGTCGTCTCCAAAGTTAACCAATCCTTCGTCTTTGTACATTATATCATTCAACATATCCGGATTACCAGTCATGTATCTAGAGCATCCATTATCGAGTGTCCATTTATTCTTTTTGATCTGCACAATTTATCCGTTGTGGATTGATTCCTCAACACGCATAAAGCATGTTTCCTGCACATCATACAATTTTGGTAGACAACTTGAATTTGAATATTGATTATATGCAGACTCAAGACAAGGATGATTTGAATATTTCTAAACTAGTATTAACAAGTTTTTTAAACATAGCCATTTTAAAAGCTTTTTCAAAATTAATATTATAAACTTTGAAAACCTTGCTCTGATACCAAATGTGAGAAATGCCGATTACGAATCTTAAGGCTAGAATCAACACTAGAGGGGGGATAAATAGTGATTTAAGGAATTACTAAATCTTTTTGAGTTTGTATTAATTTGAACACAAATGTATGCAATATTCAGACACAGATATGATCACAAAATCAAACACAGATGTAGAAATAAAGTAAAAGCAATAAAGGAAAGAACACACCGGATTTATATTGGTTTGGAGTTACACTACATCCAGTCCCGCACACAAATACCAATTTCCTTTTAAAATCAATTTTTACAATTACACCCTCGATTTCAAGGCCACGAGGTACACCACTCCAGATTCACAATCCTCTGGATAGAGATACTTGATTTTACGGTCAATAAGTTCACCCAACTGATTTCGTAGGCTACAATCACATCTTTTCTCGCTTGATTGATTTCACAGGCTACAGTCACACCTTTTCTCACTCAATCAACTACGAAGAAGCCTATAACACTGAATAGCACTGAGATCTTGTTGAGATAGTGATAGAGAATCAAACCAGAGATGATCTATTTAGATTCAATGTTGATTTCGGCAGAGTAATGGTAAAAATGTATATAAAGAAATGTTGAAGAAGAAGAGGAGTGAAATCAGAATATATATATATATATATATATATATATATATATTCGTTTAGAACTATCCATATTTACAGAAGAACAACAACCATGTCCATTCGTGAAAGGATATGACGAATAGACACTTCCTTTGAAACTCAAAATTTTGAAATAAACTGCTACCTTGTCGACAAGGGTATATTGGGGTTGTCGACGGGCCTATGGTATTTTTGGTAATTTATTTTTCTTTGAAAATAACTTCTATCTTGTACTAAAACTATTTTAAAATTTATAAATACACTTAACTATAGTTAGAATACATAAATAAGTATAGAGAATAATATTTTGGTATATATAAAATTTTACTATAATTTCATATTTAAATCTAAGTATAAATATTAAAAGTTAAATATATTAAAAGATAGTTTAAAACCAAGGATAATTTGATTTTGAAGATAAAGATTATTTTGAGGCTAAAAGTATTTTAAAACCAAGATAGATGTTTTTGATCTTTTTAAAAGGAAGATTTTGAAATCGTTTTGAAAACAAGATATAATTTCGTAAAAAAATTTGAATAAAAGTTATTGGATACAAAAAAATGTTCCACTAGATTTTTCGTAGGTTCCATTCTACTTAGGGTTCCATCCCTTTAACAGGCTCGAAGTGGATTCCATTCCACGAATAAATTGGATTTTAAGATGCTAGTGCTTTTCTAGGAGTTTTAACAAAATTCCTAGTTAAATTACCTATATTGAAATCTTGAACTCTTGATAATCATGATACTCATGAGTCTTCAATTTTGATATCTTCAGTCTTGAATCTCTATACTATACAGTCTTCATTTTTGGCACCTGCATGGTTAAATTCTACATATACATACATATATATCTAAGCTATAATGTTAGTATTTATATTTTATAATCTTATTCTAAGGTTGTTGTCATCAAAACCATCTTCTTAAGGACTAACAACCTATTCCCTTTCATCCATTCTTGATAGATTGCAATCAAAATTTCTGACTTGGTCTCTCTAGACCCGCATTTATGGTGCTTGCTTCATGAGTCCGATGAATGCTCCATTATCTCCAAAACTTAGCTAGGAGAGAATCTGTGACGACACGGAATTTTCGAGCATTTAAAATAGAAATATTTAATGGTTAAATATTAACTTGAATTCAAATATCACGATTTATTTTATGATTAAATTATTAAATTATATAATTTAAAGTTGGATAAAATGTTAAATCTGGAATTTTAAGCCTGTTAAAAATAATTTGAAGGCTTATAAAATTTATATTGATAATACTGAAGAGAATAGAAGTGTTAAAATCAAATTTAAGAATGGTTTGTTAAGTTTTGAAATTTAATATAGTTTAAATTGAATTTAAAAATAGCCTTCCGAGGCACAATCTCGAAATTCAACGAAACTAGTTCCATTGGATCCGTAATATTGTGTTATTAGAGGGTTTCAATTTTCGTAGAATTTGTAGTTGTTATGTGAGCACACGGTAAGTAAACGCGCTAAATTTTTATCAAAATTTAAATTTGAAAAATATATATTTATACCAGCCTGTTTCAGTTGAAATTATTTCACCTTTTCATTTCGAAATTACTGTAGTTGCCAGTACGGTCTCCTCATCGCTTCTTCAATACGCTTCTTCGTATAATAATTAAAAAGAGATAGATATTTTGTTTTCGTTCTGGAAACATAGCGAAACCTCTCTCTCTCTTCTCGCCCAAAATAAAAATAATGGCCGACCCCTTCGTTTTAAAATCGCTCGCATTAGAGAAAAAAAATTGCCGGAGCCTTTATTCTTCAAAATAGGGTAGGAATCGAAATCAACTACTTTTCCCAATCGAAATTCGAAATCGACTTCAAATTTTTTTAGCTGACTCCTTTTTCGAGCATAAGCAACTGGTGTGGCGGTGGAGCAAGTGTTGCGGCGGCGCTCGAACGCGATTCGGGGGGCATGGGGGTTTCGCGCGGTTGCGTAGGGCAAATCTCGGAGTTTGGGGGTTTGCAGGGGAGACGCGAGGCTAATGTCGCGATGAAGGCGGCTGTCAAAATTCGACGATCGAGAAGATAGCTCGTGTGAGCTCGAGAGTGCGTGGCAGTCAAGGTGGACAGCGACGATGCGATTTAGGGCGTGCGAAGCTTTGGGGATCTGTCGCGTCATTGAGAAGCTCGATCGATGAGGTATTAATCTCTGTTTTTTTTAATTTTAATAAGTAAATATTCATATGTTTGCAGAAAAAAAAGAGAGGAAAAAAATTTATTACTATAACCTGAACTGCAGTTGTTTTTTTATATATACACACATATATAAGTATTTCAATTTGTGTACATAGATTTGAGAAGGTATAATGGTTGTTTTTACATTTTAAATTCTTACCGTTAAATATTAAATAGACAGCATGACGACGAATACACATCTATTATAAGCATATTAAAATCGAGTATTTACAAATGCATGAGGGCTACGCGAGGGTTAATATTTTTGAATATCCAAATCTAAGGATAAAAACTATTCATTTAAATTAGTTACTAGGGATTTAACAGTAAGTAAAATCTGGAATTTTATTAACACTATAAATTTAAGTTTTAAATAAATAATTAAGTGGTGGATTTTTCGATTAGTTCGGATATTAATAAAATCATATAATATTTATTCAAGGTTTGAAATCTGGATGGAAACAAGCCGTTTGGAAGCGGATTGCAAATTAAAAGCCAAAGGTGAGTTAATATCACTCAGCTGAATTATAATTTAAATTTAATTGGTTAAATTTAAATAATTGATTGATTGATTGGCTTTGGTGTGTTATATTATGTATAGTAGTACATACTACACCTTGGAATGATTGATTTCCCGCATTATATAGCAGAGATTTTTATGTTGTGCTAGCGTTTGTGGATGCAGGGAAAATAGGTTGGAGGGATCCAATTGGATCCCTCAACATTTATTTAAATTATTTAACATTCTCTATCGTGATTATTTGATATTCTATGATGAATTATATTGGAATATTGGATGCTATGGTTTGATTGATTATTCTTGGGTATAACGAGTTACCAAAAAGAATATATATATATATATATATATATATATATATATATATATATATAAATTGGATTTTGGAAAGAAAATAAAAGAAGTGAATTCATAAGCGAAATAATTATAGAAAATTTGATTAAATTAAGAGTGAATTGAAAAGAAATGGGAGTGATATTAAAATACTAATAAATAACTATGAGTATGAAAAGATAAGATTTTGAATAAACAGAAATTAATGAATTGTAAAATTAAGTGATATTATTTTAATGGAATAAAGAATTATTTTAAAACTTAAAGTTTAAATTTATTTCAGAAGGATTAAGAAGTAAGTTGAGAAATCTAAAACTGGTATTTTCAGTTAAGTACTTTAAATCATAATTAAGGAATAAAATCTGAAAATTAATGTATTTTGGAATAAAAAGGAAGTAAATTGGAAATCAATTTGGAAATTGGTTCAAGTGTTTGAATTGGAAATTTAAAGAAGAATGTGAAGAGAAGTATATTTCTCTGGATAGCCAAGTACGTTTTCAAAATAATTTTTTAAAAATAAGATAAAGGTTTTAATGTGGTTTTAAAAGGCATATTTTAAGAAATTTATTATTTCTAAATGTTTAAATTATAAAGTAAATATTTTTCAAATCTATTATCGAAGTAATTATTTAAAAGGTAATGTAGTGTTTTGTTTTAAAGAGTGAAAGCATAGTTTTATATTTTGTAAAGTAACCTTATTTTCAAATATTCATATAGTATGTATTTTAACCCAATTATTGAAGTAGTTTTTAACTTAAATGTTTTAAAGTATATTTCAAAGTAAAACATTTTAAATTATTTTAAAAATCTAGTTTTGTGCTTGGTGATTCCTATGGAAATAGAAAATACTTGGAATTTATTCTGAGAAGGAAGATAGTATGAAAACTATTTTCAAAAGGGTTTGAAAAGTGGAAATATATCTTGTGAAGATATTTTGGAATTAATAAATAATTTGGGAAATTATTTATTGGATGATGGATGTTGTGAATGTTAATAGATAGTTAAATCACCGACTATCAATATTGGACAAATGCGTTGATCATTTAGAAGAGACCGGGATCGAGACTTATTTCTCGAAAACCACTTCGATCCGGTTTGTACGTTTTTGTGGAAAACGAGTTTGGATTCGAAGATGGAGCCGTGAAGTGCAAGGGCTAGTCGCTACTAATCCTGAGGATATTTCCAAAATGGATGTAGTTGGAATAGTGCCTTTGGTTCCGTTCGAACGCGGGACGAACTTGTATGGATGAATGCTTTCGGAACATCGTCAGGTGGGCGATGGGCATTCTAAGGGATATGTTCTAAAAAGGTAACGCTTAGCCTCAAGCCTCATCAACCGGGAATGACTGAAAATCAAGGGTTATGCAGCAAGGCTAGGTGGGTAGCACCCAAGCAGGGTGAGGTCATCCCTGTCTAGATGTCCCTTTTTATTTTGGCTTAGTGGGCGGTTGCTGATCCCAACCATGGGGTGATCTCACTCGGGATTATCCAGTAAGGGGTAGTCCCGGTCTTGTGTTGCAGAGGAGCAGGCGTACTCCTCGGTACTGTGATCTAGGCCACGTACTGTGACAGGTGGAACCCCAGTGCCTAGTCATTAGTTGGAAATCCATTCTCCCTACGAGCCTTGTACGAGTTTTGTTTGTATTACCCACTCTGTGGCTAGTAGCTGGAATTTAATAGATGTAACAATTTCGGCTATTTTATAAGTATTTGTATATAGACCCTATTACGATATCAGAGGATTTCTATAAAAATTGTTTTAGCTATTGTAAGGTAAAAACCCGACATGTTTATTTGTGGCGTGGTCTTACGAGATGCTTTTGTTTTCAAAGGTTTTTTGAAACTTTAATAATCAATTGAGTGTGATTTTCTCACGCTGGTATTCCAGACTGACTCGGGTGTTATTTAACTGTAATGCTCGGGTCAGAGTATTATAGGATACAGGATTTGATGCTGTGGAGCTCAAGAGACGAGCTGGATGATGATACGTACTTCCACACTTGTTTTATATATATTCCGCTGTGTAGAGTAGCTGTGTATCTTGGTGTATGCTATTGATGTTGAACTGTGATTGATGTACTCTGATGATGTAATATATAAACGAATATATTTGTTTTGTGTAAAGACCATTTATTATATATTATATTTTATTCCGCTGCGATGGTTAGATTCTGATGTTGTTTTCTATTTTCTTCTTCTACCTCTTCTTCTTTAACCCAAATGGTTCGTATTTCTGTGCAACTTGAGTTGATTGTTGTAGAATAGTGTTGACTCAAGGGGTACGGGTTTGCGGGTCGTTACACTTGGTATCAGAGCTTAGGTTGGTAATAACCTTGGCTCTGGTGGGAATTACTCATTAAATAGAGTACGTAAGTACTCTAGAATGAGCTTGAGCGTATTAATAGATATGAGGGCATATTTGTTAGTGAATATAAAATTGTTTTATATTGTGTTGACTTATCGGTTGAGTGTTTATGGATTCTGGTCGATGTGTGGGACGCCATGTTATCGATAGGAATTTCTAAACTCTTAAACAAAATAAACCGACACAGTATTGTTTTAAATAGGGTAAATAAAATAATTTTGCCCAAAATTATTTTTGTATATAAAGAAATGATTTTCCGTAAATTATTATAGTTATATATGGATGCTTGGATGCTCGGAGTGATAATATTTAATTATTATCATTATTGTATGAGAATTGGAAAAAAATTGAAATAATAACCAGGATTAAGGAATAAATTAATAAATAAGTGAGATTTATAAATGTGATTGATAATTGAATAAGGAATTGAAACCATAATTAAAAACTAAGAAACCAATTAGTATATGAAGGAAGTTTGTAAATATAAACTAAATGTGAATTATAATGCGATTAATAATTAAAATAAGATAAAATTCTAAAGTAATGTTCGAATATGAATTTAAAGAGTTTGGAATTTGAAAATTTGGGAATTTAACTTCCTTTGAATTTGAAAATGATTCCCAAGGGTTGGGAAAAATAATATATCTGAGAGAAATATTTTTGAATCGGATTTGAAATCTAGAGAGATTTGGAATTTAAAAATATTTGAAGGTTTTTAAAAGAGATAAAAGCATAGAGCTCTTTCGGTCGTTGGAAAATAATTTCGGTGATGGCTGCAGCATCATCGATGTTTATTTTCGAGTTTCCAAGAGAGAAATTGCTACCGAATTGTTTTGAATTGGAATTGTTTGCAATGGATGAATTTGATTTTTAGAAATGCAAGGAATTTTGGATATGGAAGATTTCAAAGGGAATTTTGAAATATTGAAAGACTGTTTAAACTTTGGAATTTTAACTAAGAATGTTATGGCATATAAAAAGTTTGATAAATTGTAAAATGGGAATTTGTTGAAATAAAATTCAACTTTGTAAGTAAGTAAAGTGGAAACTGGATACTGGAAGTTAAAATTTAAATTGTGTTAAATTATGTGTGGAAATAAAATTTATTGGTAGGCAAATGAATTGGTGAATGAATGAATGGATCAACTATTGAACTTATAAAGTAAAGTTGATATTAATAAGAAGGAATTGAAAATTTTAATCCGGGAATTAAAATTGAACTTAGGTGAATGAAGGTAAAGAAAATATATTTGAATTTAACTTGAGATAAGTTAAATAAAATTGAAATTGAAATTGAATTAAATTTGATATACAGTTGAAAGGTAAAATGATTATAATTGTGAAGTGAAAATTTATACCTTAAGCTAGTAAGTGTTATATATAATCTGGAATTTGGTTATAAGATGAAATGACTCAAATGAGGAATGAGCAATATAAGCTTTTAAGTAAATAAATAAGTTTTGAACTCATATATTGAGAAATAAAATTGAATTAAATTTAGATTGAATTGAATCAAATGTCAATTGTGTCATGAATGTTATTAGATGGAATTAAATCTTTGCTTAACAAAAATTCAAAGAATGATATGTAACTAGATTTAACTGAAGTTGAGTTGGAATAAAACTGAATTTAAATGAATTCAGTCTAATTATAGATAATATTGAATGGAATAAAATTTTATTCAAACAAATAAATGTAAATTGAGCAAGTATTGAATTAGGATAAATAAGCTTCGGAAGCTTATAAAAGAATTAAAAAGCATTGGAATATATATGTATATATATATATATATATATATATATATAACCCCTAGTTAAAAATAAAATGTGGATAAAATTGGTTGTAAATAGATGGGGAAGAGTGAATATTAATAAGTGAGTAGTTATAAAAAATTAAAAAGGGAATAAATAAGACAGAATGAAAATATTGTATTTTGAGATAAAAATCCAAACATGGGATATAAAATAAAATTGAACTCAAGGAAATCAATAAAATGATTTTCAAGATAAATGAAAAAGAAATCAAGTATGGGATTATAATTGGAAGTGTTGTTGAATGAAAATTTGAATTGGATTAAAATGGACATGGGAGAAATATAAACAAATCCAATTCAAACATAAATTGAATGCCTTATTATTAATAAATTCAACAATGAATTGTTAATGTAAATTAAAATTTAAAATGGATAAAAGAATAAACTAATCGAATAAATTAGTGGAATGGTTGGGATTTGATCAAAGGAAAATCAAATCAAAGATTGTGAATAGATAATTGAGTTTGGAAATGAAGCTTGAGTTGTAAATAGAAATTCAACTTAAAATTTTAGGTGAATTAAATATGAATTGAAGTTGTATGGAATTGGATAAAAGTAAATCCAATTCGAGTATGAATAAATTAAAACGAGAATGAACTTAAGTTATGAAATGGTAGTGAATTAAAGTAAATTAACTTAAGTTTAAAATTAATAGAAGCATGGGATGATGTCGTGTATAATAAAATAGTTTGGAATCAAATCTTTTTGGATATGAAAGAAAATGCAATGATAGTTTGCGAATAACTTAAAATGGGATGGGATTAAGTGTAAATTGTGTTGGAATCAATTTAAACTGGTTATAAAGCTTATGTTATTATTTATTCACCTTACTATTGTCGAATTGCATTAGAAAATTGGTCGTTCGACGTAAATGGAAGTTAGCAAAATTATATGAATCAATAGCAGTTTGATAAATTAATTTTTGCATCAATTGGAATGTGTATGAGTTTGTTTTGCCTAAAATGAATTAAATACAAGCAAGTAAGTTGTAAATCACTTGAACCGAATGGAATGGTTTGAGAATTGATTATAAGCAATTGTAATAAGTGTCGGAACCTTATATATGCTTATGGAAATTATATAACATGCATTATATGTGAAATTTATGCGTTTATGCTTGTATATCACATGCATTGTTACAGGATCGATGTTTTAGCTGTCTATATTTAAGTGAAATGCTATAAACTTCCTATATATAGTACTTATATGTTTAAATTGAGTAAGTACAGGTACCTGGAAGCCATGTGGCTGGATTTGGTCACGCTAAATGCTAAGAATATAAGCCGTTTGCTTAAAAATGCTAAATAAGGTACGCCTACGCAATAAAAATAGGAAATATGAACTGTTTTTGGTTTTTCCGACCGTGTGGGTCGATGTATATATATTTATATCTTTTGTCAAATTGCAAAAGCTCCTCCGTACAAAGGAGACTCTGCTAAAAATTTTCAGAAATTTTGGGAGTTAGAATTTTTTTTGATAATTTTTGGGAAAAATTTTAGTTAACGACAAAATGATTTCAAACTGGAAATTGAAATAAATTAGTGGATGAAACTACTTTAAAATAATAATATGAATCGGTATAAATGGAAGATAAAATTAAATGTTCGGAGTTGAAAATAAATTAAATTCATATGGAATGGGAGAACCAATTTGAATAGAAATAGATATAAACTAAAGGTGGTAAAGTGAAAATAAATAAAGGAATATATAAAATGCTTATACTATACTTAAGCAAGGAATGGTGCATTCTCAATTGGAAATTGATAGTACAAAAATATTCTAAGTTAATATTTGGATGAATAGATATTGTCATTTGGTAAGGAAGTCGATAAAATGTTTTTGGAAAGTTGTGATTGGATATTAGTGCTAAGCAGGATATACAGGTAATATAAAGGAAAAAGAGAATTGGTTTTTAATTCAAAAGATAAATTTGAATTGCTCGACAAAAAGGTATGTAATTTAAATTTTGGTATGAAATTTGATTGGGTTTTTGATCGAGCCACTTGGCTTTGGTTTTCTTTCGAAATTTGGGAGCCCGCAGAGGCGTTTTGTAGTTGTACCGAGCTAGCCGCGCAAAGGAGACGCTGGCGAAATTTTTCGAAAATTTAGAGAGTTAGAGATTTTTTGATAAAATTTTGATAATTCAAATTTGGATTTAAATATAAATTTGAATGGTTGGGTAAGTAAAGTATTCAGGAACTATAGAAGGTTTTGGGAAGTTGGTTGAAGTAATAGTGAGTCTTTAATAAAAGACATGTTATGGCAAGTTGATAAAACTATTTGGTTTTGGGGAAAAAGTAAACGGGTATTGGACCATTCTTCCTAACTAGAAATTTCGAGGACGAAATTCTTTTAAGAGGGGAGGAATGTGACGACCCGGAATTTTCGAGCATTTAAAATAGAAATATTTAATTGATTTTAAATATTTAATGGTTAAATATTAACTTGAATTCAAATATCACGATTTATTTGATGATTAAATTATTAAATTAAATAATTTGAAGTTGGATAAAATGTTAAATATGGAATTTTAAGTCTGTTAAAAATAATTTGAAGGCTTATAAAATTTATATTGATAATACTAAAGAGAATAGAAGTGTTGAAAACAAATTTAAGAATGGTTTGTTAAGTTTTGAAATTTAATATAGTTTAAATTGAATTTAAAAATAGCCTTCCGAGGCACAATCTCGAAATTCAACGAAACCAGTTCCATTGGATCCGTAATATTGTGTTATTATCGGGTTTCAATTTTCGTAGCACTTGGAGTTGTTATGTGAGCACACGGTAAGTAAACGCGCTAAATTTTTATCGAAATTTAAATTTAAAATTTATATATTTATACCAGCCAGTTTCAGTTGAAATTATTTCACCTTTTCATTTCGAAATTACTATAGTTGCCAGTACAGTCTCCTCATCCCTTCTTTGAAAGTGCGGTGTGTATACAATTATATGTGCTAATATAGTATACACGGATCGTGTAATATGGATTACAATACAAATGCAGAAATAGATGATAATAGCATTGTAAATAAAAAATAGAAAAATCACACCAGAGATTTTTATACTGGTTCGGAGCACCGTCCTACGTCCAGTCCCAGACTTCTATCTGGATTTTCACTATTAACTACCTCGCTTCACCCGGAGGAACAGGTTTACAATACCCGAACAGCCGAACGGGATTTCACGCCTCTAATATACTGAGGACTTCAACACTTGCCTCTTACAACACTGAGGACTTCAACACTTGCCTCTTACAACACCGAGGACTTCAACAAAAACAATTACAATTGTTGTTGACAACTTGTGCTCTTGTAAACACGGATTTGTCACTTGTAGTACACTCTTCCTATAATCTTATCCTCAAATTGTGAATGATGTTTGTGAAGATTGTGGAATTTATATTGCTTATTGAATCAAAATATATTGAGATAGTGTCAATGATTCAATAAGGAATGAAAGTAGTTTAGAGCTTTTTGAATGCAAGTGAATTCAGAGAATAGATAGAAAGCATATATAATTTTAATAAAACTTGTTGTTTTAATCAATGATATTGATGTGTATTTATAGAGAGAAAATAGTTATAACCCTTGGTGAAAAGTTGCAGTCAAAAGTTATGATTATTGATGAAGAAGAAGAGACGCAACCATTGAAGAAGGATGTGTCTTTTGGAAGAAGTTGCTCTCTGTTTAAAAACGGTCGACAGGTCAAAAACTAACCGGTAGACAGGTTTTTAAAAATATAGTCGTTATGTGCATGTGTGCACGTTTATTGTGCACATCCAACAGGAACGGTCGACCGCCTATATTTGGACCGGTCGACCGGTCTCTGTTAAATTGCACAATAAAGTGCACAACCTATATAAATGTGTATATATATATATTATATTTTGTGCATGATTATTTGAGGATAGATTTTGACAATTTTATTACTATTATAACATCAAATAATCAACCTATAATCTAGAGTACCATATGTAGGTCTTGATTTGTCGATCACTTTAATATTGTTGTCAGCAATCAAAATCTTCATAGAAGCTATGACTCAACATTCTCCCCCTTTTTGATTGATGACAATATAAAAACTCAAGTATAGAATCTCCCCCTGAATATGTGATTTCCTGCAGACAATTATTAGCTCCTTTCATCCTGCAAACAATTATTAGCACCTTTCTCCCCCTTTGTCATCGACAAAAAGGAGTAAACAATAGAAAATATAAACCAAAGAGAACAATGCATACATTCAAACACAGGATGTTTTGATGAAGTACAATGCAAGTCATAGTCTACTACGAATAAAAAGATGGACACTATTTAGTACAAGTGCCATAGATGTTTTTAAAGAAATGAAAAGAAAAACAAACTAACTTCATTCCGACTGAATCTCTTCCTCATCATCATCATCATCATCGTCGTCGTCGTCATCGTCATCGTCATCATCATCGTCATTGTCCCCACGACCTTGTCCGCTTGTACCACCGGATTCCTCGGATGTCGACCAAGTAAAAGTTGGAGGAGCCGGACGTTTTCCGGGGTCTTGATGTTGGGTCGAGACGGATGTGCTACATGATATAGCATCCCATATAGCGCCGAAGAATGACTTTACCTTATTGAATCGTCTATCAATTTTCGAATCCATTCGTTTTAGTCTTGATTCAAGTAAAAATTGATTCCGAGCGATGGTTTCAAGAGATTCTCTTGTAGATGATTTAGATTTCAATAATCTAACATCTTCAGAACGACGACGAGATGGTGGAGCTTGTTGTTCTTGAGTATCGCGTTGTTGCCATTGTTCGAAAGGCATAATATGAACATATGGAGGAGGAAGCTTCATCCGTTTGATAGTAGTGGAGTCAATACACTTTGGTGTAGAATATGCCGAATCCGGGGGTGTGACTCCACATGCAAGCAACATACGCATAATATACTCGTTATAGAAGAAATGTGGACGAGTAGAGTTATTTACCTTAAGAATTTCATCGAAAATCATGTGAACCCAATTTATTTCGATATCACAGTAGATAGCATAAAGAGCCTTGAAATTCTCTTTGTAAACGGCATCATAGTTTCCTAATCGAGGAAATAGAGAGTGCATTAGGACATGGTGTAACAACCTTGTAGTCGGTCGTAGCCCAATCGATTTGGTGCCGTTACTATCATCTTCTATAAATTTATGACTCGTACTATTCCGGGTGAAAACTTCACAAAATGTCGATGAAAACTCTTCACCTCTATTCGGTATTCCCAAAATAGAAGCAATTCTATCATAAGTGAGATAGATTCGTTTGCCACATACTACTGACCAAATAACTCCATTTGGATTATCCGGTGTATATTCCTCTAAATTCATATTCGCGTAAAATAGCTTAATCATCAAATGATTAATTTGTACGCTATTTACGGAAAAATCAATAAGAGGAGAGATACGAGATCTATTTGCTAATCTTTGAATACCGTATGCAGTGAAATCGTCGAATTTGATGAATGAGCCCGGATGGAACTTGTAATTTGTCATTTGATTCCATCTAGTTACTGCAACCGGAGATTCTAGCCATTTTCTAGCAGAGAGAGTAAGAGAAGAAGATTCTGATGTTGCTCTTTTCTTTGATTTCTTCTGAGGAGGAGCCATTGAAGAGAATTTGAGAGTTTGTGAAGCTTGAGAATATGAACTAGGGTTTGGAAATGGGAAAGTTTTCAGTAGAGAGTAGAAAGTAAAGAGGGTTGGTGGCAAAATATATACGTGAAGTATAAAAAAAAAAAGGAATAACTGCCGACCGGTCGACCGCCTGCATATGGCCGGTCGACCGTTTTCAACCCGAGAGCAAAACGGTCGACCGGTCATATTTCAGGGGGTCGACCGGTTTGGCTCTGTGTGCAAAAATGCAGAATTTGGCAAAAATTTTGAAAACGAGTCGAATGAATATATTATATATTATGTTATTATTGCAAAAATATACTGTATTACAAGAATTATATATGAAAGCAAAACAATATACATTATGGAATTCTAATGAGAAGGTGAGTTGTTATTAGAATTCTTGTCGTTTTCAATGCGTTTAGCCCACGGACTCCACTTATTTCGAGCTCCTTCGTTTTCGTTATAATTTCTATCCCAAGAGTTTGGAGTCGTTGAAGTCGATGGCCTGCATGGCATTGGTTCATGAACATCGTGCTTGTTTGATCCGCAGAAGAACGATGCCATTCTTTCTAAGACGGATAAACGTGCCGACATACGTTGTTGTTCATGATAGAGTTGGTTTTGTCCATAATGCAATTGTCTCTGTAGGTCGATTTGATGCTTTTGGTAGTGATGTATCTCATCGATTTGTGCCTTCGTGCGTGGAGAGCAAAATAGTGCTTTCTTTGCACGCTTGGATGTTGGAGTATGGCCAGGTGTGTGAAAACAATGGTGAGGGCATTCCGGCCTTTGTTTCGGTGTAGTCGGAGAGTATTGTTCCTCCGACTCCGAGCTTGTGATAGAAATATGAGATTCCTCTGCGCATTTGTCGCAAATGTGTGCCATGGTAGCTTGTTTAAGATGATTTATAATTTCCAGCAAGAAGGTGAATGAATGAAAGTGTATTTTTCAAACGTTTATATAGAAAAAAGTTTGCCAATGAACTTGAGGATAGGATTTGTTAGAGATAATTAGCCGTAAACAAAAACAATGATGCATAAAAAAAAAGTTATAAAAATAGGTATAGTTTGTTATAGGCTGAAATTTAAGAATTATTTGAAAAATATATAGCCTAAGTTTGAAGGTTACTTATTCTATTCTAGATCTTTCTGAGATACTAAGCCAAGCTCTCTTCGTAGTTTAATAAAACTAGATTCAAGTAATGGTTTAGTGAAAATATCGGCTATTTGATTGTCAGTGTGAACATATTCAAGATGTATATTACCTTTTTCAATATTATCTCTAAGGAAATGATGACGGATATCAATGTGTTTAGTTCGAGAGTGATTCACTGGATTTTTAGAAAGATTTATAGCACTTGTGTTATCACAGTATATAATAGAATTTGATAAATGAATATCAAAATCTTGAAGTGTCTGTTGCATATATAGTACTTGAGTACAAGCGAGAGCCGCTGATATATATTCAGCTTCACATGTTGATAGTGAAACACAATTCTGTTTCTTACTAAACCAAGAGACAAGTGATTTTCCAATAAAATGGCACGTACCACTTGTACTTTTTCTATCCGTCCGTGAGCCACCAAAATCAGCATCACTATATGATACTAATTCAAATGGACATTCTTTTGGATAGAAAAGACCAAAATCTTTGGTATTATTAAGATAACGAATTATACGTTTCACTGCTCGTAAATGTGATTCCTTTGGATCGGCTTGAAAACGAGCACATAAACAAACACTCATTAATATATCTGGACGACTAGCTGTAAGATAAAGAAGAGAACCAATCATGCTTCGATATAATTTCTGGTCAACATTCTTACCACTTTCATCTTTTTCAAGATGTGTAGTTGTACTCATAGGAGTTGGTTTACCAGATGTATTTTGTAATCCGAAGCGTTTGATAAGATTTTCACAGTATTTTTCTTGATTGATAAAAATACCGTTTGAAAGTTGTTTGATTTGAAGTCCAAGAAAATAAGATAGTTCTCCCATATGAGACATTTCGAATTCTTTGGTCATAATACTTGCAAATTCCTTGTAGAGTTTATCGTTTGTTGAACCAAAGATGATATCGTCTACATATATTTGGATAACCAGAATATCTTTTCGAGAATGTTTAATAAACAAAGTTTGATCGACTTTGCCTATTTCAAATCCTGAATTAATAAGATAGCTACGTAATCGTTCATACCAAGCACGAGGTGCTTGTTTTAAACCATACAGAGCTTTCTTAAGTTTGAACACATGGTCAGGATATTTTTCATGTACGAATAAAGGTGGTTGTTCGACATAGACATTCTCTTTGATAAATCCATTGAGAAAAGAACTTTTGACATCCATCTGATAAAGTTTGAAATTATGATAACAAGCAAAAGATAATAGAATTCTAATAGCTTCTAGTCGAGCAACTGGTGCAAAAGTTTCTTCATAATCGATACCTTCTTCCTGATTGTATCCTTGTGCTACTAATCTTGCTTTATTTTTGGTGATATTTCCTTGTTCGTCAGCCTTATTTTTATAGACCCATTTAGTACCAATTACTGACTGATCAGTTGGTCTCGGAACAAGTTCCCAAACGTCATTGCGCTCAAACTGATTTAGTTCTTCCTGCATGGCAATGATCCAGTAATCATCTATAGCAGCTTCTTTTGGATTCTTGGGTTCGATATTTGAGAGAAAAGCGACATGACCCATTTGATTGAGTTGACTCCTTGTTCTGACATGTGATGTTATTTCACCTATTATATTTTGGGCCGGATGGTCTCTTAATATTCTTGGTGGTGATTGTAATTCACATATTTGAGGAGTATTCTCAATAATTATTTCTGAGTCAGAATCAGTATTTGAGATGATTTGATTATCAATGACTATTGATTCGTCATCATCTGATATTGTGTGAGGATGCTGATAAATTTCATCAAAAGAGACATGAAGTGATTCTTCAATAGTTTTGGTTCGTTTATTAAATATCCGATAGGCCTTACTTTGTTCCGAATAACCGACAAATATTCCTTCATCGGCTTTTGGATCGAATTTTCCAAGCTGGTCTTTCGTATTTAAAATAAAGCACTTAGAACCAAAAACTTTGAAGTATGAGATTTTGGGCTTTCTTTTGTTAAACAATTCATAAGGAGTATTCTTGGTAAGAGGTCTTATGGACACACGATTTAAAACATAACAGGCAGTTGCAACAGCTTCTGCCCAGAAGTGTTTTGGTAAGGTGGTTCCATTTAATAATGTTCTTGCACATTCTTGTAAAGTTCGGTTCTTTCGTTCTACTACTCCGTTCTGTTGTGGAGTTCTGGGAAACGAAAAATTATGATATATACCTTTCTTTGTACAAAAATGTTCAAATTCATTATTTTCAAACTCTCCGCCATGATCACTTCTTATATTTTTAACTTTAATCCCTTTTGATTTTTGAATTCTTTTGACGAAAGATTTGAAATGATCGAAAGTATCACTTTTATTTTTTAAGAAAATTGTCCATGTATAACGAGAGAAATCATCAACAATTACAAGCACATATTGACTGTGATTTATTGATTGAACTCTAGTAAGTCCAAATAAATCCATGTGCAGTAACTCAAGCGGTTGTAATGTTGATATGACTTTCTTGGATTTAAACGATGATTTGGTCAATTTTCCTAATTGACATGCATCACAAATGTTGTTAACTTTAAAACTCATTTTGGGTAGTCCTCTAACTAGATTGTTTTTGGCTAGCTTGTCAATAGTTCTGAAGTTTATATGACAGAAACGTTTGTGCCATAGCCATGGATCATTGTCATTAGCCATAAGACACATATCTGAATTATGATTAATATTCATATTTAGAATATATATATTTCTGTCTCTATAACCTTCAAAAACCAAATTATGGTCTTTATCTAAAATACTACACTTATTATTTGAAAAGGAAATTATAAAACCCTTGTCACATAACTGACTAATACTAAGTAAATTGTGTTTTAAATTTCTAACTAGCATGACATTAGTAATAAGAGGTAAGTTAGATGTACCACAATTGCTCACATCGCCTTTGCCGATGATATAACCTTTTGAATTGTCTCCAAAAGTGACTGAGCCACCATCTGAGTATTTAATATTTGTTAGTAAGCTCTTGTCTCCCGTCATATGCTTTGAGCAACCACTGTCCAATATCCACTTTCCTCTTTTCTTCAGTGGGACCTGCAAACATAGAATTAAGTTCATGGTACCCACTTTTTATAGGGTCCTAAGAGTTAGGTCTTAGGAGTCCAAACCCATTTGGGTCCGGTATCCCCTTTATATATATAATTGTTATTAAAATGTACATTATTCATGAATTGCTGAATGTATTTGTTCCTAATCAAATTATTATTTGTTTTAGGAACCCATATTTTGATAGTCTTGACATCTCTCTTTTGAAATTTCACAACTGGTTTTGGTTTGAAATATAATAAACTAAGATTTTTCTTAGTTTCAGTTTTTTGTATTTTCTTCTTCCTTTTATTTCTAAGATGTTTCTTAGTTTCATGTTTGTTATATCCCAAACCTTGTTTATCTGAAATAGATTGTGAACTTTCAATGATTTTAGTCAAATTTTCTCGACCTTTGTTAAAGTTAGAAACATTTTGAGTAATGTCATCAAACTTTGTTTGTAAACTAGCTTTTTCTAGGTCTAGAATTTTGACTTTTTCTTTAAGTTCATGATTTTCAGTAGTGAGAGCATTATTTTTCTCTTTTTGAGCTTCTATTTCTTGACTCAAAAGAGATATTTGAGAGTCAACATTAGATGATGATTCTTGAATATTTTCAAGTTCTTCTTCTAATATTTTCTTCTCATCTTTTAACATATCTCGTTCAAACTCTGCTCTACTTAAATCTGCTTTGACTACTTTTAATTGACGTTTTAAGTCTTTATATTTGACTATCAATTCAGCATTAATATCAAGTAATTCATCAAATGTAGGAATTTGTACCTCATCTTCTGTTGCCATAAAGCAAACATTAGCTTGTTCATTCTCCGAATCACTTTCACTTTCTGATGAAGATGACTCTGAATCATCCCATGTTACTGAGAAGGCTCGTTTCTTTGATTTGTCCTTCTTATATTTGAATTTTTCATTTTCTGACTTTTTATATTGTTCTGGACAATCCTTCTGCATGTGTCCCTTTTTATGGCAGTTGAAACATTCTATAGCAGATGAAGATGGTTTATTTGATCCAGGTTTCCTTTTATTGTAGCGACTGGCTTTTCGATATTTTAGGAATTTTTTGAAACCTTTAGCAATGAACGCCAAATCTTCATCTTCAGAATCTGATTCATTTTCATCTTTCTCAACATGAAATGCTACATTTTTCTTTTCTTCTTTCTGTTCTTTTCTAGCCTGCAAATTTGCTTCATAGGACATTAAATTTCCTATCAATTCATCTGGCTTCATGACGGAAAGGTCATTAGCTTCTTCAATTGCTAATACTTTTCCTTCCCATTCATTAGTCAGAGAATGTAGGACTGTTGAAACAACATCAAAATCAGAATACTTTTGTCCTAACCCAATAAGTGCATGGTGAATAGTTTGAAACCGTGAATACATGTCATTGATTGTTTCATTTGGTTTCATTTTGAAATTTTGAAATTGACTTTTCAGCATGGCTATTTTGGCTTGTTTAACCTTGTTAGTACCTTCATGAGTGATTTTTAGCGTTTGCCAAATTTGATATGCAGTAGTGCAGATACTAACACGGTTATATTCATTTTGGTCTAATGCACAGAACAACATATTTATTGCTCTTGCATTTACGGCTGCTGCCATTTTCTCAGCCACAGTCCATTCTGAATAATCAGTTGTTGGATTCACTATTTCTCTATGAGTAGCATTCCAAGCATCATAGCTACTTGATTGCATAAAGAATGACATACGTGTTGCCCAATAACTATAGTTAAGACCATTGAAAAATGGAGGTCTTTGTGTCGATTGCCCTTCTGTGTAAGTGGTGTTTTGAGTGCTAGTACTTGCGTTATTTGCCATATTACAAGAATATATCAAATAACTGTGTTACGGTTATATGATGACCGTGCTCTGATACCAAATGAAAGTGCGGTGTGTATACAATTATATGTGCTAATATAGTATACACGGATCGTGTAATATGGATTACAATACAAATGCAGAAATAGATGATAATAGCATTGTAAATAAAAAATAGAAAAATCACACCAGAGATTTTTATACTGGTTCGGAGCACCGTCCTACGTCCAGTCCCAGACTTCTATCTGGATTTTCACTATTAACTACCTCGCTTCACCCGGAGGAACAGGTTTACAATACCCGAACAGCCGAACGGGATTTCACGCCTCTAATATACTGAGGACTTCAACACTTGCCTCTTACAACACTGAGGACTTCAACACTTGCCTCTTACAACACCGAGGACTTCAACAAAAACAATTACAATTGTTGTTGACAACTTGTGCTCTTGTAAACACGGATTTGTCACTTGTAGTACACTCTTCCTATAATCTTATCCTCAAATTGTGAATGATGTTTGTGAAGATTATGGAATTTATATTGCTTATTGAATCAAAATATATTGAGATAGTGTCAATGATTCAATAAGGAATGAAAGTAGTTTAGAGCTTTTTGAATGCAAGTGAATTCAGAGAATAGATAGAAAGCATATATAATTTTAATAAAACTTGTTGTTTTAATCAATGATATTGATGTGTATTTATAGAGAGAAAATAGTTATAACCCTTGGTGAAAAGTTGCAGTCAAAAGTTATGATTATTGATGAAGAAGAAGAGACGCAACCATTGAAGAAGGATGTGTCTTTTGGAAGAAGTTGCTCTCTGTTTAAAAACGGTCGACAGGTCAAAAACTAACCGGTAGACAGGTTTTTAAAAATATAGTCGTTATGTGCATGTGTGCACGTTTATTGTGCACATCCAACAGGAACGGTCGACCGCCTATATTTGGACCGGTCGACCGGTCTCTGTTAAATTGCACAATAAAGTGCACAACCTATATAAATGTGTATATATATATATTATATTTTGTGCATGATTATTTGAGGATAGATTTTGACAATTTTATTACTATTATAACATCAAATAATCAACCTATAATCTAGAGTACCATATGTAGGTCTTGATTTGTCGATCACTTTAATATTGTTGTCAGCAATCAAAATCTTCATAGAAGCTGTGACTCAACATTCTTCAATACGCTTCTTCGTATAATAATTAAAAAGAGTTAGATATTTTGTTTTCGTTCTGAAAACATAGCGAAACCTCTCTCTCTTCTCGCCCAAAATACAAATAATGGCCAACCCCTTCATTTCAAAATCGCTCGTATCAAAATTGCCGGAGCCTTTATTCTTCAAAATAGGGTAGGAATCGAAATCAACTACATTTCCCAATCGAAATTCGAAATCGACTTCAAATTTTTTTTAGTCGACTCCTTTTTCGAGCACAAGCAACTCGTGTGGCAGGAAGCAAGTGTTGCGGCGACGCTCGAACGCGATTCGAGGGGGATGGGGGTTTCGTGAGGTTGCGTAGGGCCAATCTCGGAGTTTGGGGGTTTGCAGGGGAGACGCGAGGCTAATGTCGCGATGAAGGCGACTGTCAAGATTCATGATCGAGAAGATAGCTCGTGTGAGCTCACGAGTGCGTGGCAGTCAAGGTGGATAGCGACGATGCGATTTAGGGAGTGCGAAGCTTTGGGGATCTGTCGCGTCATTGAGGCTGTGGAAGCTCGATTGATGAGGTATTAATCTCTGTTTTTTTAAATTTTAATAAGTAAATATTCATATGTTTGCAGAAAAAAAGAGAAAAAGAAGAAAAAAAAATATTACTGTAAACCTGAACTGTAGTTGTTTTTTTTATATATACACACATATATAAGTATTTCAATTTTTGTACATAGATTTGAGAAGGTATAGTGGTTGTATTTACATTTTAAATTCTTACTGTTAAATATTAAATAGACATCATGACGATGAATACACATCTATTATAAGCATATTAAAATTGAGTATTTACAAATGCATGAGGGCTACGCGAGGGTTAATATTTTTGAATATCCAAATCTAAGGATAGAAACTATTCATTAAAATTAGTTACTAGGGATTTGACAGTAAGTAAAATCTGGAATTTTAATAACACTATAAATTTAAGTTTTGAATAAATATTTAAGTGGTCGATTTTTTGATTAGTTTGGATATTAATAAAATCATATAATATTTATTCAAGGTTTGAAATCTGGAAGGAAACAAGCCGTTTGGAAGTGGATTGCAAATTAAAACTAGAGGTGAGTTAATCTCACTCAGCTGAATTATAATTTAAATTTAATTGGTTAAATTTAAATAATTGATTAATTGATTGGCTTTTGTGTGTTATATTATGTATAGTAGTACAACTACACCTTGGAATGATTGATTTCCCGCATTATATAGCAGAGATTTTTATGTTGTGCTAACGTCCGTGGATGCAGGGAAAACAGATTGGAGGGATCCAACTGGATCCCTCAACATTTATTTAAATTATTTAACATTCTCTGTTGCGATCATTCGATATTCTATGATGAATTATATTGGAATATTGGATGCTATGGTTTGATTGATTATACTTGGGTATAACGAGTTACCAAAATATATATATATATATATATATATATATATAAATTGGATTTTGGAAAGAAAATAAAAGAAGTGAATTCGTAAGTGAAATAATTATAGAAAATTTGATTAAATTTAGAATGAATTGAAAAGAAATGGGAGTGATATTAAAATACTAATAAATAACTACGAGTATGAAAAGAAAAGATTTTGAATAAATAGAAATTAATGAATTGTAAAATTAAGTGATATTATTTTAATGGAACAAAGAATTATTTTAAAACTTAAAGTTTAAATTTATTTCAGAAGGATTAAGAAGTAAGTTGAGAAACCTAAAACTGGTATTTTCAGTTAAGTACTTTAAATCATAATTAAGGAATAAAATCTGAAAATTAATGGATTTTGGAATAAAAAGGAAGTAAATTGGAAATCAATTTGGAAATTGATTCAAGTGTTTGAAATGGAAATTTAAAGAAGAATGTGAAGAGAAGTATATTTCTCTGGATAGCCAAGTACGTTTTCAAAATAAATTTTTAAAAATAAGATAAAGGTTTTAATGTGGTTTTAAAAAGCATATTCTAAGAAATTTATTATTTTTAAATGTTTAAATTCTAAAGTAAATATTTTTCAAATCTATTATCGAAGTAATTATTTAAAAGGTAATGTAGTGTTTTGTTTTAAAGAGTGAAAACATAGTTTTATATTTTATAAAGTAACCTTATTTTCAAATATTCATATAGTATGTATTTTAACCCAATTATTGAAGTAGTTTTTAACTTAAATGTTATAAAGTATATTTCAAAGTAAGCATTTTAAATTATTTTATAAATATAGTTTTGTGCTTGGTGATTCCTGTGGAAATAGAAAATACTTGGAATTTATTCTGAGAAGGAAGATAGTTTGAAAACTGTTTTCAAAAGGGTTTGCAAAGTGGAAATATATATTGTGAAGATATTTTGGAATTAATAAATAATTTGGGAAATTATTTATTGGATGATGGATGTTGTGAATGTTAATAGATAGTTAAATCACCGACTATCAATATTGGACAAATGTGTTGATCGTTTCGAAGAGACCGGGATCGAGATTTATTTCTCAAAAACACTTCGATCCGGTTTGTACGTTTTCGTGGAAAACGAATTTGGATTCGAATATGGAGCAGTGAAGTGCAAGGGCTAGTCGCTACTAATCCTGAGGATATTTCCAAAATGGATGTAGTAGGAATAGTGCCTTCAGTTCCGTTCGAACCCGGGACGACTTGTATGGATGAATGCTTTCGGAACATCGTCAGGTGGGCGATGGGAATTCTAAGGGATATGTTCTAAAAAGGTAACGCTTAGCCTCAAGCCTCATCAACCGGGAATGACTGAAAATCAAGGGTTATGCAGCAAGGCTAGGTGGGTAGCACCCAAGCAGGCTGAGGTCATCTCTGTCTAGATGTCCCTTTTTATTCGGCTTAGTGGGCGGTTGCTGATCCCAACCGCGGGGTGATCTCACTAGGGATTATCCAGTAAGGGGTAGTCCTGGTCTTGTGTTGCAGGGGAGCGGGCGTACTCCTCGGTGCTGTGATCTAGGCTACGTACTGTGACAGGTGGTACCTCAGTGCCTAGTCATTAGTTGGAAATCCATTCTCCCTACGACCCTTGTACGAGTTTTGTTTGTATTACCCAATCTGTGGCTAGTAGCTGGAATTTAATAGATGTAACAATTTCGGCTATTTTATAAGTATTTGTATATAGACCCTATTATAATATTAGAGGATTTCTATAAAAATTGTTTTAGCTATCTTAAGGTAAAAACCCGACATGTTTATTTGTGGCGTGGTATTACAAGATGCTTTTATTTTCAAAGGATTTTTGAAACTTTAATAATCAATTGAGTGTGATTTTCTCATGCTGGTATTCCAGACTGACTTGGGTGTTATTTAACTGTAATGCTCGGGTCAGACCAAGTATTATAGGATACAGGATTTGATGCTGTGGAGCTCAGGAGGCGAGCTGGATGACGATACGTACTTCCATACTTGTTTTATATATATTCCGCTGTGTAGAGTAGCTGTGTATCCAGGTGTATGCTATTGATGTTGAACTGTGATTGATGTACACTGATGATGTAATATATAAACGGATATATTTGTTTTGTGTAAAGACCATTTATTATATATTATATTTTATTTCGCTGCGATGGTTAGATTCTGATGTTGTTTTCTATTTCCTTCTTCTACCTCTTCTTTCTTTAACCCAAATGGTTCGTATTTCTGTGCAACTTGAGTTGATTGTTGTAGAATAGTGTTGACTCAAGGGGTACGGATTTGCGGGTCGTTACAGAATCTACCATATTTTCCATCATCATTTGCAGTCACTACAAGATTCTTCCCTAGTAGCTATACAGAGCTGCCTCCTTGATGTGGCATTCCAACCTCGTATACTTTGTTGGCTCATAGATAAGTTCCTCTAATGTGGCTAGTTTCTCCATTGTCGATCTCTTCGCACACTTCGTTCTAGGGTGCACTTCACTATGTAAGTTATAAAGGTAAGCCTTTCACCCATGTTCTGAATTTCAACGAATATGGCATTATATTAGGATATGTAGTGTCATAGCAACTCATCTTCAATTTGCTTTACATCAAATGATGTGTATCCATCTTTTGGATGTTTAATATGCACCCGGAATTAACTAATAAACTTCTTGTTTAAAATTTCCTAAGAATAATCAATCCTTAGGATTAACAACAAAACTACTTAGTGGTTAAGTCTGCTAGGAGCTGAGGATAGCACCTGCATAATACTTCCTCCATACTCTATTCATCAGCATGTGCTAGGTGTACCATCGTAAATGTACTACATGGTCAGCAAGTCCTTAATCTGGTTCGATGATAGGTGTTATGAAATCTATAGCATCCTTAGTAGTCCTGTCTCCAAGGATAAGGTACTGCTAAGCTAAGGTCCAAATCCTCACTCCGCTTATTCACTTTACTAATGATTAAAGCCATTCTACTCTTCAGTTTGGGTGACTGTCAATGATTGCTCAACCTTTCCCTTCAGGGAGAATGATTTCTTTCATCTTACTTAGAATGATTTAGTATTTAGTTATGGGCATGGTTATGGCTCTTAGATCGATCCAGTGATCATTTTGTCCTTCACTGACCAAAATATTGATGAGGGAATGAGAAACATTTTCTGCAGCTGCCCCCAGTTCGACATCATCCCTGTTTGGTTCGACATCGAACTGATTCCCAATCTAGCATCAGGCGTAACTCTTACTCATTTCATTCCTACGGTCTTCCTTCTTCAATCTCTTTGATTTTCATGATCGGATTCCTTGTCAGATTGCAACCCCCTTCTCATTCTGGATCCCCTAGATTGGGATCACCCTTATGTCAATTGTTGTGGCCAATAGTTTACGGCTATCCCAAGCGTGTTATGAGTTGGTACACCGTTGCTTGATGTTAGGCAGCGACACATTCGTTTAGCTTAGCCACAACTCTATCTAGTTGCCTCTAGTAATTATGTCCATTAGAATTGGAATGCTTGCTATATGATTATAATGATTAACAATTGTCTACTTGGATGCGTCGGTGTTCCCCGCATTCCCGATGGTAGCACCAACATTGTTCTTTAATCTCGAAAGCATGCTGAGGATCAATCTCTCTATGAAAGTACAAAACATTTTTGTACAAAAAAGGGGCAAACTCATATAATTGATTTGTTTTAGGGTTGTGAATATGGGGTGTATAATACAGCTATTATATTTATATTATGATTAATTTTTAAAGAGCATATCATATATAGGTTACGTAGAAAGTAAATTGTAGTAAAGAACACAAAGATTTATTGTGATTCAGCGAGAATGTGCCTACATCAACTATCCATTTTCATTATTATTCCAATAGATCTTTGATACATGCTTAAGATACTAAATACAATGATCTATAGCCCAAAAAATAGTAAGATATAGCCCAAGGGGATCTGTTTGGCTATTCTTGTCCGGTTATTCCTGTCTGGCTATTCCACTTAGGCTGATCCTACTAGGTATTAGGGTATTCTGGTTAGGCTGATCCCGTTAGACTGTTCTTGTTAGGCAGATCCTACAAGGTTGTTTTTAGCTAGGCAGATCCTGCTAGTCTGTTCCTGATAGGCTGATCTAGCTAATCTATCCCCAGCTTTCCCTTACTTGTATGCCATTATTGTTGTAAGTTTAGCTCCCTAGAATTCTCTCCCATTGTTGTTGGAAGCTTCGATATTTATAGGAGTGGATTATATGGCGGTCATTCTAGTAAATTAGGCAATTTCCATCTATAACTCACTCAATTTCGATGTTTCCATATATATATATATATATATATATATATATATATATATATACACACACACACACACATACATACATAATTAGAAGTTTCCATATGTACTCAGATTTCATTCCAAATATATCTTTCTTGGTTTGGCTAAGAGCTCTATTCGGTACTAGTCAATTCAGTGTGGTGCACATAGACGTATTGTTGGCTAGGTTTTTACATTATCTCCTTGGTTCGGTTCTTGCTACTGTACCTTTGTCGGTCTTTATAAGACTATGCTCCTGGCCTAGCACCCATTTCCACCGAACAATTAACCCTATTAGGTACCCTTAGTACCAAACAAGAGGAGGATTCTGCCTTTCTTTCTACTCCTTCTCTCTTCCTATCGACTCCTTGTGTCCTGCCTTCTCTCTTTTCCTTCCTTATGTTGGAAATGGTTAGGTACTCAGCAATCTTACTCCCTACCGGACCATTCCTAATGTTCCATAAATGTAATGTGCTTGTCAGGAATCGAACACATGCCCTCTCCTTTGGAGGCTTAATGCTCAACCACTTGAGCTACACACTTTTTTGTGCCATGACTCCATTTCAATCAGAATTGAATGAAACTTGGACCGACAGCTTTCTATCGTTGAGTAGAGTACTCCAATGTCTCTGAATGTTCCATTTGCTTAAAGTAGGTAGTAGCTCTCGAAGGTTGGGCTCGAGTCGGTTAGGTGGTGGACAAATTTTAAGATGATAATATTTTCCAATCCGTAGCTCAGGTTGAGATGCGGGTTTGACCTAGGTACGTATTCTGACCTTAGAATCATTTTACAAGTGCTTTAACTATTGTTATCCCACCTTTTAACAAGGCCGAGATATCAAGAAATTAACTGAAAATCAATGATTACTCATCCCAGTATCGATTATACGTTATAGGTTTACTATGGATATCGATGAATTTTGTCCGAGTCTGGATCGAGCTACAAATGACAAAGCATGACAAGCTAAGCTATAAAGCCAACATTTCAAATTTCAAGTCGTTTGGAGTTCGTATGATCGAGACATGATCGACACAAGTTAAGGAAAGCACGTCGTTCGTATCCATCATGAAGTCTTGTTCCTATCGATTTGTTCGAATCCATACAGATCGCATCTGTTCTATTCACAACGGTTCTGTTCAATCTCCTCCAAAATTGGACTGTTTGTATCGATTAAGTGAAGGATTTATTCGCATCCATATCAAACCACTAGTTCGTATCGATCATACAATCGATCGATACGAACAGAGACATGATTGATCGCTATGAATAGTATACCCCGCCTTTATAAGTAATTGATGCGAACAGCACCGTAGCAATCGATATAAACGAGTAGCTACCGATCGATATGAATAAAGTTCATGCGCAATGAAAACTAGATCGTTCGAAAAAAAAGTGAATCGATCCAGGACTTTCGTGCCACGTCACCTTGCATACACGTGCTTGAGATCGAGTCAAACAGATCGAGACGAAATGTATCGATATGAACACGACGGCTGGAGAAAACACTAACTTTCATCGATCATATCTCACAATCCACAAGTCCAAATGCTATGAATTTTCACAGGAGCTTACGTATAAGTTAAAGAAGGTTCATGCCAAATTTCGACTCCATTGAACAAAACCTTGATCGATAAGAATTACATTGTATCGATCATGTATCGAGTCGAAATCGTCTGGGATCGATCGCGTGGGCCCACCCATGTGCCAGAAGAGGTCTCCCGAGACCTGAGCGAGATATTTGCAACATACACTTATAAATAGCACCCAAGAGCCTACGAAAAAAGGATCTTTGGGCTATCTGATGTCCAGACTCTGCCGGAAACATCTTTGCACTACAAGGCTGCTGTCTTACTCGAATATTATCACTGTAACCCGCTATAATCAGTTGTAACCAGCAAGGAAGGTCAATAAAAGATTAAATTTTGAAGTGGATGCAGGCCGGAGACAGCCGACCACTATAAATCTTGTGTCTCTGACTATTTCTTTCCGTTGGAAGTTTATTATTCTTTATTTTTATTCTCTACATTACTTAGATCTATGATTTGTGATCATCTATTGCTGATCTGTGTTCATACACTAGTACATTCACGATATTTATGGTTTGTGGTCAATTTTGGCGCAAACACTTTAGGGCTTTCACTGAGAACAACTAGCACCGAGATACTTGATTTGGAGTTCAGATTTGAAAAACCATGCCAAGGCAATTAAGTAAAAGACAAAGGGCAAAAAGGAGCCAACATGAGGAGAGTCAAGAGGCCTCTTCTAGAGATGGAGTAGGTCCATCTTCGATCTACATCACTAGGGACGAGATGGAAGCTATGATGGATTCAATGCATGAAAGATTGCTGAAGAGCCAACGACAAACAATGCAGAGCTTCTTTGAGCAAATGAGGGCAGCCGGACCACATAACCTTGAACCGGCTATAGTTGCTGCCAACATAGGACAAGGAGCTGGAGCTACAGAGAACGCCGGAGGTCATATCCAAGACAAGACGCAGAGCATGAGGGCAATCGACAAGGACCTAAGGATGGACCCTCAGAGTCTGACACTGGAAGACCCATAGATGGAGCTCAACAGGCTAGAACCAATGCTTACATGAATGAACCACATGAAGAATATCACCCAGAATACCCTCTCGACATGGGGGCAGGGTGGAAACGTGCTTAGGAGACAACCCGTGGATGGAGACGAACGAATGGTTGGATTAGTGCGACGGATTATGAGGGGATGATTGCCAAGCGAAGGCATAGAAGAAGTTAGTCGTAGTCCATTCACTCCGAATATCAGAAATGCCAGAAACCCTCCTAAATTCAAGCTATCTATGTTGGAGGCTTACGATGGAAAGTCAGATTCGACCATGCATATTACCAGATACATCAGGCATATGGAAGTGCTAGAGGCATCCGAGGAAGTGATGGCATGGTTTTTCTCTCTATATTTGACAGATTTGGCTGCGCTTTGGTTCAGGCAGCTAGAGAATGGATCGATTAGAACGTTGGGCGAACTAGTGGAACACTTCATGAGACAGTTTAGGTCCACATAAAGCGACCCAAGAGTTTGATGGCCTTAGCTTCGATAAAGCAAAGGACTAAAGAGTCCATAAGAGATTTTCTACTAAGATTCAATGCAACGGTGGCTTCGGTAGATCACCCGGATCCATCAATGATTTTGATGGCGGCGGTAGCAGGAGTTGCAAAGGCACAGAATTTATGGATTCTTTGGAAAGAGATCCACCATAAGGTCTTGGAGAATTCTATCATGAAGCTGAAACATTCATTCGGCTGGAAGATTCATGCGCCGAGAGGTAGAAATTAAATGTCGTACAAGACGAAAGAACCTCCAAGGAGCAGTCTGGGACATACAAAGGAAAACGGAAGAAGGATGACAGATACGATGGCCTTGACAAACGGAAAAAATTCCAAGAACCTTGATTCAAACAATATTCTGAATTGATGGCAAACTTGGAATAGATGTACACGGAGACTCGGGGGCAACTCCCCTATCGAAAGTCATCCAGGAGAGATCCCACGGAATGAGAATGTAGAAGTGGCAAGTATTGCCTATTCCTTGAGCTAGAAGGGCATGCCACTGATGAATGCCGCCATTTGAAGGATGAGGTGGAAGAGCATGTTAAAAGCGGTAGATTGCAACAATACGTGAGAAATCGGGTAGCGGCTGTAGGACCTGAGCAACTACCGCCTGCACCCAACAGAACTAATCCTGGATCGAGATCACGACTCGTCATCAATTGATCAAGATGGCAAGGGCCAAGTTCAGGACTTGAACTTTGGTCAATTACATGAAATACTCAGATTTGATTTCAAAATAAAACGGCTATTCCATTTATGCATGTAAGGGAACTAGGGAGATCCCCAAGCATGCTCTGAGATGGTAATAGACCGCTCTGTCGGAGATATAGTATCTAGGTTTTTTATTTGTTGGTGATTGAACATTTGGAATTTGAGTTTAATAAATGAACTTGAATTTCTCAAAACAATCCTTTGATTGGAGAGTTAAAGGATGAATATTGAAAGTCAATTTAACATTGATCGCTTTATGACCCTACCCAGAGAGATGGGGTCCGGAGTCAAGAAGTGAGTTGCTTCGCTGGAGAGCGATAGGATGAACTCACTTAACGTCGTTCTCCATTCACCGAAGAGTGATGGGATCGAGGTTCGATAAGAGCCCGGAGTGGCTGTAATCGGCCTAGAATTTAGGCCATGGCATCGCTTAATGTGTAGGGACGCTGAACCGGAGTGTAGGGGGGTGTTGTCGCTTCGTCGGAGAGCGACAGGATCGGCTCACTCGACACTGTTTCCCCTTCACCGGAGAGTAACAGGATGAGATCCAGTAAGAGCCCGGAGAGGCTATGATCGGTCTAGGATGACCAAGAAATCGCTATATTCCCTCGCTGGGGCCAGAGTGCAAGGGATAAAAAGCAGCATCAGAGCATGACAGGATCTTTCTATTTAATCGTTAAGTTTGAGATGGACTTAGCAAGGGTCCGAAGTGGACGTCAATGGTCCAAAGAGGCCATAGGATTTGATTACTGATTTCCACAAGTGGAAAGGGATACTAATTCGGCTTTGAACAGCCACAAACTTGATCGACGATACTATAGCTATGGATAAAACATGTATTCATGACATTCGATTCGAAGCCATTCAAAACACGCCTTTTACCAAAAGGAATGTTTTGGACGGCAAAGTGTTATCCCACCTTTTAGCAAGACCGAGATATCAAGAAACTAACTGAAAATCAATGATTACTCATCCTAAGCATCGATTATACATCACAGCTTCACTATGGATATCGATGAATTTTGTATGAGTCCGGATCGAGCTACAATTGACAAGACATGACAAGAAACACTGTGAAAGCCAACATTTCAAGTTTCAAGTCGATCGGAGTTCGTATGATCGAGATATGATTGGTACAAGTAAAGAAAAGCACGTCGTTCGTAACCATCATGAAATCTTGTTCGTATCGATTTGTTCGAATCCATACAGATCGCATCGGTTCTATTCGCAACGGTTCTATTTGAACTCCTCCAAAATTGCACTATTCGTATCGATTAAGCGAGGGCTTTATCCGCATCCATACCAAACCACTAGTTCGTATCGATCATACAATCGATCGATACGAACAAAATCATGATTGATCGTTACGAACAGTACACCCCGCCTTTATAAGTAACCGATGCGAACAACATCGTAGCTATCGATATAAAAGAGTGGCTACGATCAATACGAACAAAGTTCATGCACAAGGAAGAAGCGATCATTCGGCATAAAAAGTGAATCGATCCGGGTCTTTCGCGCCACGTCACCTTGCATACACATGCTCGAGATCGAGTCGAACAGATCGATATGAAATCTATCGATACAAACACGACGGCCTGGAGAAAATGCTAACTTGCGCTGATCATACCTCACAATCCACAAGTCCAAATGCTATGAAATTTTCACAGAAGCTTATGTACAAGCTAAAGAAAGATCAGGCCAAATTTTGACTCCATTGAACAAAATCTTGATCGATACGAATTGCATTCGTATCGATCACTGATCGAGTCGAAATCGCCTAGGATCGATCGCGTAGGCCCACCCATGCGCCAGAAGAAGTCTCCCGAGATTTGAGAGAGATATTTGCATCCTATACCTATAAATAGCACCCCAAAGCCTACAAAAAAGGATCTTTGGGCTATCCGACATCCAAACTCTGCCGAAAACATCTTTGCACTACAAGGCTGCTATCATACTCGAATTTTATCATTGTAACCCGCTGTAATCAATTGTAACCAGCAAGGAAGGTAAATAAACGATTAACTTTTGAAGTGGATGTATGCCGGATATAGCCGAACCACTATAAATCTTGTGTCTCTGTCTATTTCTTTCCGTTGGAAGTTTATTATTCTTCATTTTTTATACATTACTTAGATCTGTGACTTGTGATCATCTATTGTTGATCTGTGTTCATACACTGGTGCTTTCACGATATTTGGGGTTTACGACCAATTTTGGCGCAAACAAATATATTTTATGACTATTTCAATTTTGCCCCTAATGCTTTGCCTTGCCCTTGTGATTGCATGATGTCCCTTTTACTATGCATTTTTCAGTCGTTTCAATGCTCCTTGACGTCTTTTCGCATTCACCATGTTATGTGGGAAAATGCCCACAACAAAATCAATATTAATTGCAAAATATTATTTTTAAGATATTATTATTATATACACACATTTATAATTACATTTATTTAAACCATATATTCAAGACATCATCCATATCAAATTAATTTATTTATTACAAATCAAACCATGCCATCAAACCAAAGTAAATATACAAATTTATACAAACCACTCTTACAAGTTAAATAAGACAAAACAAACTAGAACAAATACATACCCATAACACCTATTTCATAAACTGACGTTTTGTTTTAACTACTGGTGATTTGTGGATGGAGCAACTAGGTAGTGAGAAACAAAAATTTCCTTTTTATCCCACTAAATTTCCATGAATGTCATAATTGATTCCTCCTACACAATTACTCATTCATCCTCTTCATCTTCATCCTCATTATCAACATCATCATCTTCTTCATCATCTTCTTCCTCATCTTTGTCTTCCCCATCTTGATTCATATGGTTATGAATTGCAAGATTGATTTGGGTATCTTCCTATTCAATAATTATTGGATTTGTGTGATTATCCAATAGATTTACAAATTCCACGATATTATTCCTTGCTTTTCTTGTTCAATTTTGAACCAAACTTGCATTACTTCAATCTTCGGTAAGCATTTTGATAATATGCTTCAATTCCTTTTCGATATTGCCTAGTTTTGAGAATGTGAAGTCATGAAACGGGCTTGATTCTTCGCTTGGACATTTGAAGTTAGATGGATCCATTATTGATAAATTAATTTTGAATTTTTGAAGGAAAATATGAGAAAATGGGTCTAGAGTCTAATTAAGGTGATTAAATAAATAGTTTTTGAATTTTGAATGAGCAAGGAAAAAACTTGTTTTTGTGAAAATTGTCATGTATGTCGAGATATGCTTCCTTGATATGTCGGCATATATAGGGTAATTTTGTTTCTCATTTTTAATTTGTAAAAAAATTAATGTTTCTAAATTTCTTTAAATGAACATATTCCTTGTTCTCTTATTAATTTGATGAATGTAGTTTGTGCTAATGGTTTAGTTAAAATATTAGCTATTTAATTTTCTGTATTTTTAAATTTTAGTGGAATAATTTCTTTGTTTACGTTATGTCTTAAACATTATGTCTATATGTTTTATACTAGCATAATGTGTTGGATTTTTTGATAGATTTACTGCATTAATGTTATCACAATATATTGGCTATTGCTTTAAATTTAAACCAAAATCCCATAATGTTTGTTGCTTATAGATAACCCGTGAACATGCTAATGCTGCTGATAAATATAATGCCTCTATTGTGGATAGAGATACAGAATTTTTCTATTTAATAAACAAAGAGATAAGTGTGTCCTAAAAAGTGACAAGTTCCACCCATTTTTTTTGGTCAGATTTACATCTAGCATAATCAGGATCAATATATGATATTAAGTTAAATGAATATTCTTTTGGATAGAAAAGCCTATAGTCTAATGTGTTGTTAACATATCTGAAGATGCGTTTTACCGCTTGGAGATGTGTCTCCTTAGGATGTAACTGATATCTTGCGCATAGATATACTCTATGCATGATATCAGGTCTACTAGTTGTGATATAGAGTAAAGAACCTATCATATCTCTTTATATTTTTAGGTCAAAGTCTTTTAAATTCTCTACTTTATTAAGTGTTTCATTAGTTGCCATTGATGTTGGGTTATCGCTAGTGTTAGACATTCCAAACCTATTTACTAATTCTTTAGCATATTTTTCTTGAATTATTAATATTCCATTGTTTAAGTGTCTAACATGTAAACGTAGAAAGAATGTTAACTATCCCATGTGACTCATTTCAAATTAGCCATTATGTAATAAGATTCTGCATTTTGTAGTTCGTTTGTTGACCTAAAAATAATGTCGTATACATATATTTGTATGAGTTGAATATCATTGTTAAATCTTTTTATAAATAACGCAGTATCTACTTGTTATCCTGCCTTTTGACCATGAAGAATACGGATGAACCCGACGAGTCATACTTCGAAGTTATCAATGCAAGATGCCTAGAGAGATTATCATGAAGCCTAAAAACCAAAGTACAGCTAAGATCACAACACAAATACTAAACTACTACAAAAATTCAAGAGCCCGAACTCCATAAGTATGGGGTCGGTACCAACCCATCACTAGGTGTCAATACCGACCCATAAAACCTCCTCCAAAACTTCCTAACTCCTACTTACTAGCTCTACTTGATGCTAGAAACCCATTTTTAGTGTTGCCTTCAATTCCATGCAACTCCGTATCATTCTCCACGAGCTCCTAAATAAGCAACTTTGTTCTTCTACAACTCCATCATTTGGACCCTGGAATAAGGTAATATTGGTACAAAAAACTATGGAATCGCAAAGCTTACTAAGGGACGAACCGAAGCGAAGAGTTGAAGGCAACCATTTTGGCCATATTATCGGTACCGACCCCTACTCTTGGAGTTGTACCGACCCATCTAACCTAATAATGTAGCACTCTATTTTGATGGAGAAGTGGTCTACAGTAAGGAGAATGGTTTGGAGATCTTACGTACGAGATTTTAGATCCCTACCTCTATAAATAGAGAGGTAGGGTTCATTTTTAGGATCTTTTAGCTCTAACTTTACTCTATTTTCTTGTAATTCTGAAAATCAAAGGTCAGTGTTGTACCAACCCCTAAGAACCTCTGCCCTCAAATCAAAAGATAAATAATAAAATCATTAAGTGGACGTATGCCATAGTGGTTGTCGAACCACTATAAATCTCTATGTGTTCATTTCTTACTCATTTTAATTTATCTTCTTCACTTTTTATTGTGTTCTACTTTCTATTGGACGTTTGTGCTAATTTTGGTTCAAACATTTTGGTGCTTTCACTGAAAAACACTTGAACTCGCTAATTTAAGACTTTGGAAGATTCAGAATGACTAGATAATCAACTAGAAGGACGGTTGTCTTAGCAAATCAACCAAGGGTAGCCAAGAGATGCCCTCAAGTGCAAACTCCCCATTATTCTACATAACCAGGTATAAGATGGGAACTATGATGAATAGACTGTAGGAAAGGATGATGGCATGCCAAGAAGAGACGATGGAGAATTTTTTCAAAAAATGGGAATAGCTGAAGTCGCTGCAAATCAGAATGAAGGACCTGAAGCCAGAGCACAACTACCTAGGAGTGGGGTAGAATGACCCTGGATAAACCTTGATCCAAATGCACGGGTCGATACCAACCCCCAAGCATAGTTTGGTACTGAACCTCAAGGGCTCAGGGTCATAGGTTTTCCTGCTCGAGGAAGAAATGATGTACATTTTTAAGCTGAAACAGAGCATTTAAAAGCGGATCAAAGCACAACCATAGGAGTATTCACCAGAATTCCCCCGTAGAGTCGGGGGGTAGGCTAAGAATGCTAACCTTAGTGTCCCTTTGAATGACAATGATAGACTTTCTAAGTTGGTGAGACAATTTATAAGAGGTGGATTGCTTAATAGAGGTTGAAAGATGTGAGCAGGAGTCTATTCACTCTAACCATTCGGTATGCTAGGAATCCGCCTGATTTAAAACTGCCTATGTCGAAAACATACGATGGAAAGACTGATCCAACGGTTCATTTAATAAGGTACATCCGACAAATGGATTTGTTGGGTCCATCTAAAGAGGTTATGAGATATGGTGTTTCCCTTTATATTTGATGGGTTTGGCGTCCTTGTGGTTTAGGCAACTAGGGAACGGTTCCGGTACCATATGGACCGAGTTGCTGAAAAGATTTGTAAAGCAGTTCCGGGTCCATATTTTGCGATCCAATAATGTGATGATGTTAGCAAGTATAAAGCAGAGGGTCAGAGAGACCTTCTGAAGTTTTCAAACAAGATTCGATGTGGTGGCTTCCATGGTCGATAAGCCAGATCCTTCAATGGTTTTGATGGCAGTAGTTTTGGGAGTAACTACTACGACGAATTTCAAGATGGCAATGGAATGAGATCCTCTAAGGGATCTTGTAGAATTTTACCATGAGACTGAATGGTTTCTGTGCGCTGAGGGCAATAAGGAAAAGGTTAATTCTTTAGATGGTGGAGGATCACTCGGATCAAGATCTAGCATGGATAAAAAAAAGCAAAAGATGGATGACAACTTTAACGGATCAAAGCGGTGGAGGAGGGAACCGAAATTCTCTTCTTACATACTCTTAAATGAAACACTAGAGTGGATTTATCTAGATACCAAGGGGCAGATCTTCTATCGGAAGCCAGCGAGAAAAGAGCCTCCGTAGCACGAAAAGGCATATGGAAAATACTGCCTATTCCGTGAGCTGGATAACCATAACACAAATGATTGCAGGCACTAGCGGGATCTGATCGAAGAATAGGCTAGAGATAACCGATTACAACAATATTCAAGGATTCGAACTACGATGATGGAATAGAAGTAGTCATCAACCACAGCAAACAGAAATGGCCTTGGATCAAGGTCAAGGATAGTCATCTCTTGATCGAGATAGCAGAGAATCAGGTCCGATTCTTGCACTCTGTTTTTCCTTTTTCAATAAACCATGCAACAATATAGTCTATACATTTACTTAAGTAAGGAATCCCGAATGGTCCCTAGGCACGCTCAGGGCTGGATGCTAGACTGTAATGCCTTGGGAGGCAGTTACCTTGATGTTAGATTTTATGTTATTTCTAATATTTGAACTTGATTATTGCAATCCACATTGAACATGATGACTGATAGTGATCACTTTAAAGTCCTGTCCAGATAGACGGCTAGTGTGCAAGGTGCAAGTCCCTTAGTTGAAGAGCGAGCCGATGGACTTGTATGATATTAATCTCTTTAAAGTCCCATCCAGAGGGTTTGGACCAAAGTGCAAGAAGTTAGTCCCCTGATCGGAGCATGGTTGAATGGGCTTGCTTGTTGTTGAGTCCTCTTACCAGAGAGCAAGCGGATTGGTCTCAGTAAGGGTCCGGGGAGACCATGGACTTTGATGGCTTTAGGTCCTGACTAGTGTATCAGGACCTGAGAGTAGGAGGTAAATCACTTTACTTGAGAGTGACTGGATGGGTTTGCTTGTCATTGGGTCCTCTTGTCGGAAAGCGAGTCGATTGAGCTTATCAAGGATCCGAAGAGACCATGAATTTGATTATTGGCCCCAAAAGGCCATGGAATTGATTAACATCCAAACGGCCACGAATTTGATTATCGGCCCCGAACGGCTATGGAATTGATTAACGGTCTGGAGAGAACATGAATTTGATTATCGACCACGAACAACCATGGATTTGATTAACGATCCGAAGAGATCATGGATTTAACAATTCGGAGAGATCATCCCCTTAACTTGAACAGTAAATGATTCGGAGAGATTGCACATTCGATTAACTATAAAATGATATGATATCACATATTGAATACTAAACATTAAACGATCTGGAGAGATCGTGTGTTAAACTGAATCTTAAACGATATAGAGCGATCAAAACCTTAAAAAATGTATTGAATTTGATAAAAGGATTTGAATTCCTTGAAATTAAAACAAAAAGATAAATCTCAGATGAATATAGGATGCTTTTGATGTGTGATGTAATGACTCCAAATGAAATTAGAATTGTGATAATGTACGAACAACACTTAGGAAAAGTCTAGAGTCTTAGGCTATGACAGGTCTGGAACGACCCGTAATTAATAAGTAAATCTGAATGAATGGATGATTCATCAAGATTGAAGTAGACAAAGAGCTCAACTATCAAAGGTTGACATCCCATTTGTTCTTGAACAAAGCGCACCCGTGGATTCTTTTGTCGGGGCAAGTGTGATCCCGCGTTTTGACCAAGCAGTATATGGATGAACCTGATGATTCACACTTCAAAGTTATTAAGGCAAGACTCTCAGAGAAATGACCACGAAGCCCAAAAACCAAATTATGCCCAACATCACAACACAAATACCAAAATTCCACAAAAATTCAGGAGCCCAAACTCCATAAGTATGGGGTCGGTACTGACCCATCCTTAGGGGTTAGTATCGACCCAAAATACCTCCTCCAAATTTTCCCAACTCCTTCCTACTAGCCCTACTTGATGTTAAAAACTCATTTCCAGTGTTTCATTGGCGATTCCATGCAAATATCTATCAATCTCCACGAACACCTGAATCAGTAACTCTGTTCTTCTACAACTTCATCATTTGGACCCCAGAACAAGCTAATATCAATACAAAAAACTATGAAATCGCAAAACTGACCATGAGACATGCTGAATCGAAGAGTCGAAGGCAGCCATTTTGGTTATATTATGGGTTGGTATCGACTCATAATCTTGGAGTTGTGCAACCCATCCAATTTGATGACTTGGCACTCTATTTTCTTGGAGAACTGGTCTATAGTAGGAAGAATGGTCTAGAGATCTTATTTGCGAGATTTTAGGCCCCTTACCTCTACAAATAGAGGGGTATGGCTCATTTTTCAAGATATTTTGGCTCTAACTCTTCTCTACTCTATATTCGTGTAATTCTGAAAATTCAAGGGTCGGAGTTGTACTGGCCCCTAAGAACTTCTGCCCCCAAGTCAAAAGATAAGTAATAAAATCATTAGGTGGACATAGGTCAAATTTAGATGAACCACTATAAATCTCTATGTGTTTATTTCTTACTGTTTTAATATATTTTTCTTCACTTTTTATTCTCTTCAACTTTTTATTAGGTGTTTGTGCCATTTTTGATTCAAACACTACTTTCCCATTTCAAAGTTAGATTATATTAAGTATGATTTAAGTCTTCCATACCAAACTCTAGGTGCTTGTTTTAAACAGTATAAAGCTTTCTTTAATTTGTAAACATGATTAGAGAGTATTTCATCTTTAAAAAGTCGGGTTAGTTCAACATATACATCTTCTTTAATAAATCCATTTAAAAATGCATTTTTGACATCCATTTGAATTTTTTTAATTATTATGGTTTGGAAAAGTGAGTAAAATTCTTATGGCTTATAATTGGCAACAAGGGCAAAGGTTTCATCAATGTTTATTGCTTCCTCTTGGCTATATCCTTATGCAACCTAACATGCTTTATTTCTTATGACTTCTCCTTGGTCATTTAGTTTATTTCTATAAACCCACTTAGTTCTAATTATAGATTTATTTTCTGGTCATGGAACTAATTCCCAAACACCATTTCTAGTTAACTTAATTTATTTATTTCTTTTTGATTTTTAGGTTCGTTGGTTGAAATAAATGCTACAATACTCATTTTGCTTAGTAGATTTTGAGTTTTTACAATTGATTCTGTGTTTCTTAGAATAATTTCCTTAGGAAGACCTTCTAAAAAAATCTACTTGATTTGTTTGTATTTGAATCATTGGTGTTATTATTGTCATTGTTAGTTGTTTCGGTATTTCTAATCTTTTATTATCAATAGGATTAAGATTTTCTTCCTTACCATTACTAGTATTAGTTACTTTAAAATTTTCATCGGATGCAACATGTAAGGTTTCTTTAATAGTATTAGTTCTAGTATTGAAGATTCTATAGGCCTTACTTTTTTCAAATAACTAATAAATATACCCTTATATGATTTTACATCAAATTTGTCTAAATTATCTTTTGTATTTAGTATAAAACACGTACTACCAAAAATTTAAAATAAGATACTTTTGGCTTTTTGTCAAAAAATAACTCATGGGGTGTTTTCTTGGTTAATGGTCTTATTAAAATTATATTCATAATATAACATGCTATAGCAACTGTTTTAGCCCAATTTTTTTAGTAAACCACTATCATTTAACATAATTTTAGCATATTCTTGTTTGTTCTATTTTTATGTTCTACAACTTTATTTTGATTAGGTGTTATTGGAAAACAAAATTTAAGCATAATTCCTTTCTAATTAAAAAAGTTCTCAAAATTTTCATTCTCGAATTCTCCTCCGTGATCACTCCTTTTCATCTTAATTTTAATTAACTTTTGATTTTGAATTTTCTTAGTGAAATTTTTAAATATTTCAAATGCTTCACTCTTGTGTATAAGAAATAGTGTCCAAATATATCTCAAAAAGTCATATACTATTATGAAACATACCTATTATGATTTATTGATTTTATTTAGGATGGCACAAAGAGGTTTAAGTGAAAAGTTCTAAGGGATGTGCAGTCAAAATTATATCGTTTGATTTAAACAAACTTTTTTGATGTTTTCCGATTTGACAAGCATCACACGGGTTATTTACACTAAAACTCATTTTTGGATGCCCTCTAACAAGTTCATATCCGATTGCTTTGGATAAATGTTTAAAATTTAAATTACCAATTCATTTGTGCCAAATCTAAGGGTCATTAGATTTAGCTATATGACATAGACTATTATTATTCACTTTCATACTCAAAATGTAGATACTATGGTTCTGAACTCCTTTAAAAATGATTCTACACTTATTATCCTCGATGTGGAAAATGTCTATCTCAAACTTATTTTGAAACCCTTATCAGATAATTAACTAATACTAAGCAGATTATGTTTTAAATTCCTAACTAGCAAAATAGTAGAAATAATAGGAGTTTTAGAGTTAACGACGTTGCCAAAGCTGACGACGTATCATTTTGAGTTATCTCCAAAGTTATGTGTTCCTATAACGTGTAACGATGTCATTTAAGATATTAGGATTTCCATCCACATTCCTTGACCATCCACTGTCTAGTATCCATTTGTCCTTAATTTTTGATGTATGGTCATCTGGGTTTTTTCGCTATTTGCTAGGTAACATACCCGTTCCTACGATTTCACTTTATACGCTTTCAAATTTTCAAATGATTTTTCAACATTATTAATTTCTAATCTATTTGAGGGTAACTAAGGATTTTACGACTTTATTTTTTTAAAAGTGTTGAAAAGTGTACTACCAATGTTATTAGCCATTTATAATTTTAAAAAATCAAATAGCGAGTTTTTGAAAACCTAATGCTCTAATAACAAATGTGGAAAACAATGTTATATAAATTGTACTAGCATGAATGGATCTTACGGCTACTATAACACTAGATGGGGAGTGAATAATGTTTTATTGTTAACCCGCCTTTTGACGAGGTAGCATACAGGCAGATTTAACCCAATCGACTGCATAGTGATCAAAGCTGGATTATCACGGACTTGGTTCAGACAAATGGATGGACAATCAATCACAGATAATAAACATGATTATATGGCCAGAATATAGCATAGTCGTTGGACAAACAATGCTGGATACTTAAGTATGGGGTTTTGAAAAAGGTCGAGCTGCTCCGGGATCACAATAGGTTTACTTTGGGTTTTCAGGAGGATTGCTTCGAGTCAAAGAGGTGTTTGCTTCAGGTCATGATAGAGCATTCTTTGAAGGGGATGGCATTAGACCTCCTTAGATTAGCATTGTCTTGCTTCGGGTCATCTCAGCATTCACTTCGAGTCACTAGAGGGGTTACTTCGGGTCAGTCATGAAACGATCAAGATCCATGTAGAAACCCTCAATTTCGTACCTTCAAACCTCATCTATCACTTTGTATCCATCCCCATCCATTTCATATCCATCGGCCCACAAACATCAATTTGTATCCATCCATCAAGACCTTTTGGTTCGTATCCATCAAGCAATAGCGACATGCTTCGTATCGATCACTCACTTAATCGATACGAAGAAAAGAGTCAGGTATGGATACGAAGGGAAGACTTAAGCATCGTTACGAAACCATATGAGAAGCATCGATATGAAGGAAGGAGGCAGTCATCGATACGAAGAGCTTAGAAACCGATGGATATGAAGGAATAGTTCAAACCAAAGGAAATGGTCATTCGTCATGAAATATGGATCTCCCCAGAACTTTCGCTCCATGTCATCGACCTTATTACTCTGTTGAAACTTTTGCTCTACTACCTTATTACTCTGTTGAAACTTCATTATAACTTGAATTCTATTGATTGTACTATTGTAAATCAGTTGAGAATCAATAATAAACAGCAAGCTCCTCAAAGTGGATGTAGGCTACAACGCCGAACCACTATAAATCTTGCCTTTTTACTGTTTTCATTTTAATTTTGTTGTTCGTCATATTTATGTCCTCTTCATAGATTATATCTGTGATCTATGACTGAGAATTGGTGCTTTCATCCGTGATCAGGTGTTTGTGACCAATTTTGGCACAAACTTTTTGGTTCTTTCACTGAGAACGCTAGCATTCGAGGATTCTGAAGCTTGGATTTTGAATTTGAAGGCTTAGGAACTTGGATTTGGGAAGCCAAAGATAAGAAATCCACAAGGAGATAGAGAACGGAGAGGAGCCATCATAAAGGAAGTCAGGAGGCTTCCTTGGGAGCTAATCAAACCTCAATTTTCATCACTCAAAATGAGATGGAGATGATGATGGATGTTATGCAGGAAGGGACGCTGAAAAGTAGGAGGAAATGATGCAGAACCTACTCCGACGGGTTGGATAAGACGGAGTGTAAAATCAAGAGAACGGAGCTGTAGGGAATGCTGGAAATGTGGATCGTAAAGCCCGAGTAGTGGGAGCAGAGGAAGTCTAGAACCAGAATCAGGAGAAAGGAGCAACCAAGATATGGGATAGAGTGGGGCCATCGAGAATAGCTCCTGAACTATGGGGCATGCTTCCGAATCAGGTTGGCTGATTTCCAGGCAGGATACCAGGCGGTGCTGTGCAAGTAGGCGTCGATAGAGGAATGAATGCTCGTCGAGGAGGGCAGAATTCAGGATTCCCTCAAGAACTCAGGGGGTAGGTCGAAGGAAATGGACAAGGGCTACCACTTGGTGACAGTGACAGATAGGCAGAAATGGTCAAACGGTCCATGAGAAGAGGATTGGTGAATAAAGATTTAGAGGACGTGAACAGGAGCCTCTTTGCCCCCACAATTAGACAGGCTAGGAATCCACTTGAATTCAAGCTTGTTAGGTTCCGAAGATAGTGATTTTGATGACAACAACCTTTGTAACTTATTTTATTATAACTTATATACTAACACTATTGTCTAGATATTTATGAATGTTATTATGCAGGAATATCTAAGATAGGTACTGATTATTGAAGATTGTGTAGTATAAAGATCAAGAATGAAGAAATCAAGTTTGAAGACTCATGAGTATCATGGTCAAGATTTTAAGATAAGTGTCTAGTTTTTGTTAAAACTTCATAATAGCACGGATATCTTCATTTCGAATTTCACTTGGGATGGAACCCATTTCTTCCTTCTTAGTGGTTTACAAACTCATGACAAGTAGCTTACAAACCCATCACAATTGGCTTACAAACCCACGAACATCCTGGTTTTGTACAAGTTCTCAAGTCCTGATGTGATGAGATATTCTACAGGAAGAAGCTTGCAAAACTACTTCAAAATAATTTTCAAAACTGCTTTTCAAAATTTTTTAGCCTTAAAAATTATCTTTTCAAATGATTTTCAAAAAGATGTTTTAGCCTTAAAATATTCTTTGTTTTTTTTTAAATAAACTCTTGTTTTAAACTTCGTTTGTTTTTAATACTATCTTCTGATTTTTAAATATTTCTTTATAATGTATATATACTTGAGATTTAAAATCAAATTTATATATACATTCTAAAAAAATTATTTTTCTACTCTTCTTTATTTTAAAACATAGGAAAATTAGTTTATTTTACTCCAAAATTATTTTATCTTATTTCCCTTTCAATATAATTTTCAAAACAAATTTCACATTGTTTTTAACTAAGGGATGTCGACATCATGGGATACCTCATGTCGACATGGTGGCCGTTGAATTCAAAAGTTTCAATTTTCAACAGAAATGACTATTCGTTTAAATTTCTTCACGAATGGTTATGACCATTGGTACTCTATAAATAGCCATCACAAATGAATTTTTTAACTAACCATTTTCTTCGCTCCTTCTCCGTAAATCCATATTCTAAAATTTTCATATTTTTAAGACCGTGCCAAAATTCTGCCAAATTCTCAAGTGGATCAAATTAGAATCTCATTCTTGTTTGATTCTCTGCCCTTTCTCGAAGATCAAAGTGCTATTCAAAGTTATAGGATCAATTTGTAATCAGATGTTTATCGATTCTCTCTATAAGATGTGGTTGTGCCTAGAAATCAATTGGGTGATCTTGTGTCCCGTAAATCAAGAGAGTTTGCCCCGGAATCATGAGAAAGGAGGGTACCTCAAGACCTTTAGAAATTGAGGATTGTAATCTCGACATTGGTATAATAAAAATATGTATGAGGTGTTTGCCTTGGTACAGGACTGGATGTAGGGTAACTTCGAACCAGTATAAAATCCGGTTTGTTCTTTCCTTTTACTGCTTTTTACTTACTTTCTGCTTCTGTGTTTTATCCTCTGATTTTTTTGTGATTAAGTTCTTCGTATGTTTATATCATAAGTTTAAATTAGTCCATATAAGTCTTAGAATCCATTAAACACTATTCACCCCCCCCCCCCTCTAGTGTTAAATTAGCCTTAATATCCTTAATCCGCACCCTCTTTCAATTAGTATCAGAGCATATGTTTTCATAGTTTTCATAATCTGAAACTTGAAAAGTTAAAAATGGAATTTTAAAAAAATTTGTTTATACTAGTTTGAATTTATGCATTTCATCAAAGTATCATAAGTCTGCATATAGTTTTTATGAAAAATCAAGTTATCTACCGAATTGGTTTGTTATGCAGGAACAGACATGTTACATAGCTTTTGAAGAATCAACAACCAATGGAAAAACTATGCATATTGAGAAAGATAAATGGATACTTGATAGTGGATGTTCAAGGCATATGACTGGAAATCCCGAGATACTTAATGATATTATATATCAAGATGGTGGATTAGTCAACTTTGGAGATAACTCAAAAGGATATGTGATTGGCATCGGCAATGCCGGCAATTCTAAAACTCCTCTTATTTTTGATATTTTTCTAGTTAGGAATTTAAAACATAATTTGCTTAGTATAAGTCAACTATGTCAAAAAGGAATTAAAATTAAATTTGAAAAAGATAAATGTCACATCGAAGATAATAAGTCAAATATTATCTTTGATGGAATTAGGAAGAAAAACATTTACATCCTTAGTATGAAAGTTTCAAATGATAACTTATGTCTTTTGGCTAATACAAGTGACCCTTGGATTTGGCATAAAATATTTAGTCATTTAAATTTCAAACTGTTATCTAGGTTATCAAAACTTGACTTACTTAGAGGTCTTCCCAAGTTAAATTTTAAAGTAGATAGTATATGTGATGAATGCCAATTAGAAAAACTTAAGAAAAGTTCTTTTAAATTAAAAGATATGATTTCTACTTCTAAATCTCTAGAATTACTTCATTTAGATTTATATGGTCCATCTCAAGTTCAATCAACTAATCATAATAAGTATGTTTTTGTAATTGTAGATGATTATTCTAGGTATACTTGGACAACTTTTCTTAAACTTAAAAGTGTGCTTTTGAATTATTTAAAAAATTTGCTAAAAGAATTCAAAATCAACTTTCTTTAAAAATAAAAACTATTCATAATGATCATGATGGAGAATTTGAAAATGAAAATTTTGGGAATTTCTGTAATAAAAAAGGAATTACGCATAATATTTCTTTTCCAAGAACTCCACAACAAAATGGAGTGGTAGAACGTAAGAATAGAATGATTCAAGAGTGTGCTAGAATAATGCTCTCTGATAGTAACTTACCAAAAAACTTTTGGGCTGGACTACAGCGTGTTATATATTAAATAGATTTTAATTAGACCGTTAACTAATAAAACGCCATATGAATTACTTTACAATTAGAAATCCATAGTAGCTTATTTTAAAGTTTTTGGTAGTAAGTGTTTTATTCTTAATACAAAAGATAGTTTAGATAAATTTGAACCTAAATCCGACAAAGGTATCTTTATCGGATATTCTAATAGAAGTAAAGCATGTAGAGTTTATAATTTAAGAACTAACACTATTGAAGAAACAATTCATGTACCTTTTGATGAAAATTTCAAAGATACTGTAAAAATAGAAGATGAAGAAGAATTTGTAACTTTAAATAATGAACCTAATAAAATTAATTATGAAATCATTCAACCTAATAAAAGAATTAGGCTATTAAAAGATCATCCTATAGAAAATATACTAGGAAATATTGAATCTATAGTTAAAATAAGAAATCAACAAAATCGTATGAGTAATGTAGCCTTTATATCAGTTATTGAACCTAAAAATCCAAAGGAAGCATCATCTAATGATTCATGGATTCTTGCTATGCAAGAAGAATTGAATCATTTCACCAGAAAGGATGTTTGGGAACTTGTTCCTAGACCTGAGGATAAAAGTATAATTGGAACAAAATGGGCTTATAAAAATAAAATGAATGAACTTAGTGAGATCGTAAGAAATAAAGCTCGTTTAGTCACGCAAGGTTATTGTCAAGAAGAAGGAATTGATTATGACGAAACCTTTGCACCCGTAGCAAGACTAGAAGCTATCAGAATTCTACTTGCTTTCGCAAACTACAATAATTTCAAGTTGTATCAAATGAATGTTAAAAGTGCTTTTCTAAATGGTTTTGTAAAAGAAGATGTTTATGTTGAACGACCGCCACTTTTTAAAAATAATAAATTTTCAAATCATGTATATAAATTAAAGAAAGCTTTTTATTGTCTGAAACAAGCTCCTAGAGCCTGTATGAAAGACTAAGATCTTATTTACTACAATCTAGTTTTGAAATTGGTAAAACAGATACAACTCTTTTTATTAAAAGAAACAAAAATGATATTCAATTAGTACAAATATATGTAGATGATATAATATTTAGATCAACTAATAACGTAATAAATAAAGAATTTGAAATGAGTCATATGGGAGAACTAAGTTTCTTCATAGGACTTCAAATCAAACAATTAGATAAAGGAATTTTCATTAGTCAAGAAAAATATGCCAAGGATTTAATTAATAAATTTGGATTGACCACTTCTAGTGGGAAATCAACTCCAATGACAACTAATGTAGCTTTAAGTAAAGAAGATAAATCAAAAGATGTTGATAAAAAATTATATAGGGGGATGATTGGTTCGCTACTTTATATAATAGCAAGTCGTCTTGACATCATGCATAGTGTCTGTCTCTGTTCAAGACACCAATCTCAACCTAAAGAAACTCATTTAAAAGCCGTTAAAAGAATTTTAAGATATGTAAAAATACTTTAGATTATGGTTTATTTTACCTTAAAAACGATGTATTTGATTTAATTTCATATTGTGATGCTGATTACACTGGTTGTAAATCAGACCGAAAAAGTACAATTGGAACTTGTCACTTTCTAGGACATTCTCTGGTTTCCTTGTTTAGTAAGAAGCAAAACACTGTATCCTTGTCAACAATTGAAGCAGAATATATATATGCTGCTTTGGCTTGTTCTCTAGTTATATATATGCAACAAACTTTAAAAAAAATTGGATTAACTATAACTATATCACCAATTTATTGTTATAATAATAGTGCAATAAATCTATCTAAGAATCCAACTCATCATGCTAGAACAAAACATATTGATATTAGACATCATTTTCTTATAGATAATATAAGTAAAGAAGTCATAACTCTTGAAAATATTAATACCGATAAACAAATTGCTGATATATTAACCAAACCATTAAATGAACAAAACTTTACTAAATTTAGAAGAGAATTAGGTATACGTTCATTAACTGAAATATAAATTATAAATAAAACAACTATAGTTAATAATTAATATAAATAAAAAAAATTCTCAAAAATTGAACTAGGCATGTCGACATGACCCATCCCCCTATGTCGACAAATAGCCCGAGATTTTCAAATTTAAATTTCCCTTTAAAATTAGTTATTAAGTTATATATTTATATATTTCGACTTTTACTCCTTTTCTCTGTTCTCTTCTCTGTTATAAACTTCTAAAACAGTAAATTAATGGCTTCCTCTTCTAATAATAAACCTTCTTCAACCACTTCTCCTCGTTGGTCCTTTTCAACATTCCATACATGTATGAGTCATCAAAGTACAAGAGAAGATGAATGATTTGCTTCAAATGATGACTGTGACTCAAATGAGTCAACTGCGAATGGCTAGAGAACAAGATAGGCAAGGCAGTATCCTTAGGAATTTACAAAAATTGCTTATGGATAACAATGCCAATCCCATTGTCATCGAAGAATCATCAGAAGCCATGAATTCCAAAGAAGAAGAGCCTCTAGAAGAACCATAAGAAGATCAAGAAGAAGAAAATCCTCTGCCGAATCCGGATGTTCATATGGATGAAGACGATGGCGTTATTTGCGTTGGAGAGGTCCTTTTTGACGCTAATGGGAACTTGGCCGAACAACGTGGAAACTTTTGTCTCCACTATCTAAATTATTCGGTCCATAAATCACCAATAATTAAAGGTCCTCGTCAAGCGTTTTACTATTTTCTTGATTGTGTATTGGTTTGTTAATTTGTATATAAGTGTTAATGTTCTTCTAAAAACAATCTTTGGTGTGATCTTGAATTCCATTTAACTTAGGATGCTATATTTCACTCATACATAGTTATCATTCTTATGTCATATGTTTGCTTATCTCATTTTCTATTAAGTTCAAGGTTTATAGGTCACTTTTTTATTGATGACAAAGGGGCGAAGTTATATAGAATAGTAGGCTTGAAGTACGGGGGAGTTATTGGTGTAAGGGGGAGTTATGGTATAATCAAGGCGGTAAGTAGATTTTATAAGGTCGTCATCATCAAAAAGGGGGAGATTGTTAGGAACTGGAGATAATGGTTTTGATGACAACAACCTTTGTAACTTATTTTATTATAACTTATATACTAACACTATTGTATAGATATATATGAATGTTATTATGCAGGATATATGTAAGGCAGGTATTGATTATTGAAGACTGTATAATATAAAGATCAAGAATGAAGAAATCAAGTTTGAAGACTCATGAGTATCAAGATCAAGATTTTAAGATAAGTGTCTAGTTTTTGTTAAAACTTCATAATAGCACAGAAATCTTCATTCCAAATTTCATTTGAAATGGAACTCATTTCTGCCTTCTCAGTGGCTTACAAATCCACGACAAGTAGCATACAAACCTATGACAAGTGGCTTACAAACCCACGAGCATCCTGGTTTTGTACTAGTTCCCGAGTCCTGATGTGATGAGATATTCTACAGGAAGAAGCTTGCAAAACTACTTCAAAATAATTTTTCAAAATAATTTTCAAAACTACTTTTCAAAATGTTTTAGCCTCAAAAATTATCTTTTCAAATGATTTTCAAAAAGATGTTTTAGCCTTAAAACATTCTTTGTTTTGTTTTTAAATAAACTCTTGTTTTAAACTTCGTTTGTTTGTAAAACTATCTCCTGATTTTTAAATATTTTTTATAATATATATATATGCACTTGAGATTTAAAATCAAATTTATATATACATTCTAAAAGATATATTTTTCTACTCTTCTTTATTTTAAAACATAGGAAAATTAGTTTATTTTACTCAAAAATCATTTTATCTTGTTTTCCTTTCAATACCATTTTCAAAACAAATTTTACATTATTTTTAACCAAGGTATGTCGACATGATGGGATAACCCATGTCGATATGGTGGCCGTTGAATTCAAAAGTTTCAATTTTCAAAAGAAGTGTCTGTTCATTTAAATCTCTTCACGAATGGTTATGACCATTGGTACTCTATAAATAGCCTTCAAAAACGAATTTTTTAACTAACTATTTTCTTATTTTCTTCACTCCTTCTTCTCCGCAAATCCATATTCTAAAATTTTCACATTTTTAAGATCATGCCGAAATTCTGCCAAATTCTCAAGTGGATCAAATTAGAATCTCATTTTTGTTTGATTCTTTGCCCTCTCTCGACGATCAAAGTGTGAATAGTTATAGGATCAATTTGTAATCAAAAGTTTATCGAGTCTCTCTACAAGGTGTGGTTGTGCCAGGAAATCAATTAGGTGATCATGTTTCCCATAAATCAAGAGAGTTTTTCCCGGACTCGTGAGACAGGAGGGTACCTCAAGGCCTTTAAAAATTGAGAATTGTAATCCCGACATTGGTATAATAAAAATTTGCATGAGAAGTTTGCCTTGGTGCATGACTGGATGTAGGGTAACTCCGAAACAGTGTAAAATCCGGTGTGTTCTTTCCTTTTATCGCTTTTTATTTACTTTCTACATTTGTGTTTGATCCTATGATTGTTTTGTGATTAAGTTCTGCATTTGTTTATATCTTTAGTTTAAATTAGTCCGTATAAGTCTTAGAATCCATTAAGCGCTATTCACCTCCCTCTAGTATTGAATTAGCCTTAAGATCCTTAATCCGCACCCTCTTTCGAAGCTACCAACACAGAAGACGTATGATGGAAGGATGGATCATGTTGTTCATCTGATATGGTATATGAGGCACATGGAAGTACTGGAGGCATCAAAGGACGTCATGGCCTGATGTTTCCCTTTGTATTTGACAGATGTAGTAGCACTGTGGTTCAAGCAATTGGAAAGAGGCTCCATTGGAACATGGACCGAGTTGATTGAGAGGTTTATAAGACGGTTTAGAGTTCATATCTCAAGACCTAAGAATGTGATGAGTTTGACAACATTGAAACAGAGGACCGAAGAGTCTCTGAAGAATTTTTTAACACGATTTAATGCAGCGGTAGCATCGGTGGATCATCCAAATCCGTCATAGTTCCGATGGCGGCTGTATCTAGCATAGTTGATGGCATAGAACTCAAGAATTCATTGGCAAGGGATCTACCTATGGATCTAGGAGATTTTTACCATGAGGCAGAAAGATTTCTGTGATAGGAAGATGTGAAAGCTGAAAGAGAGGAAGGAGAGGAAGTTGATGTTTATGCGGTTAAAGGCGGAGATCCACTCGGGAAAGATTCAAACAAGGATAAAGGGAAACGAAAAGCAGAGAATGGCTTTGATGAGCCGAGTCGGCCATGAAACGAATCGAGATTCACCTCTTATACGGAATTGAGTGAGACTTTAGAATAAATTTACCAAGATACTAGGGGGCAGGTTCCCTACCGAGGCCAATCAGGAGGGAGCCAACCAATAATGAAAATAAATCTGACAAATATTGACTACTCCATGAGCTAGGCGGCCATATTACAAATGATTGTAGGCACTTAAAGGATGAAATCGAAGGACATATCCGGAATGGCATGCTGTTATAGTACGTGAAAAAGCAAGCAACGATGGTGGAACAGGAGCGACCACCATCTGCATCAAATGAAGATGGTCCTCGGATCAAGTCGTTAGCTTATCATCAACTGATCAGAGTGATGAAGAATAAGTAATAAACTCCACTATAAAAGGGTTAAGTCACTTACACATGTACGGGATCACGAACGATCCTCAAGCATGCTCTGAGATGACTATAAACTACTACAATAGAGATGCTTGCACTTTGATGTTTCAATTTTGCTTTTGTTTTCCCTTCTTTGTATCTGGATTTGATTTTCTTAATTAGACGTTTAAATTATAAGACTCATTTGAATGTAAAATCCGATATTTATAGTTCCAAAACCTAACCTTGAATGGTCAAATTTCGCCTCAAATGGCAGCCAACCTCAAATGGTCACAATTCGCCTCAACGGCACCCAACCTCAAACGGTCTTGATTCGCCTCGAACAACACCATTCATGAATGGACACCTATCGCCTCAAACGACATACGATCTCGAACGATCATTGCCCATAATCAGGTAAGATTATCGTATCTCTTCATAGGTCTTCGTCAGATTTCGAACAATAGGCTTATGGTGCTACAAAACACACCTTCCTATCGCAAGGCTTGTTTTGGTAGGCAAATTGTTAACCCGCCTTTTGGCAAGGCAGCATACGGGCGAATTTAACCTAATCGATAGCATAATGATCAAAGTTGGACTATCACGGACTTGGTTCAGGCAAATGGATGGATAATCAATCGCGGATAAAAAACATGACTATGAGGCCAGAATATAGCATAGTCGATAGACAAACAGCGTAGGATATTTGAGTATGGGTTTTTGGAAAAGGTCAAGCTGCTTCAGGATCATAATGAATTTACTTTGGGTTTTCAGGAGGATTGCTTCGAGTCAAAGAGATGTTTGCTTCGGATCACGATAGGGCATTCTTTGAAGGGTATGGAGTTGGACCTCCTTAGGTCAGCATTATCTTGCTTCGGGTTATCTCAGCATTCACTTTGAGTCACTGGAGGAGTTACTTCGAGTCAAAGTCATGAATCGATCAAGATCCATGTAGAAACCCTCAATTTCATATCCATCAAACCTTATTTATCCTTCGTATCCATCCCTATCCGTTTCGTATCCATCGGCCCACAAACATCATTTCGTATCCATCCATCAAGACCTTTCGGTTCCTATCCATCAAGCAATAGCGGCATGCTTCATATCGATCACTCACTTGATCGATACAAAGAAAAGAGCCAGGTATCGACGAAGGGAAGACTTTGGCATCGATGCGAAACCATAAAGAATTAATACGATGGAAGGAGGCAGTCATCGATACGAAGAGCTTGGCAACCGATGGATATGAAGGAATAGTTCGAACCAAAGGAAACGGTCATTTGACACGAAATGTGGATTTCCCTAGAAATTTTGCTCCACGTCATCGATATGAAGGAGCATCAATACGAAGACATCGATACATAGCCATCAGCCTACCTGCAAAATCAACCTTGGATCGATCCTAACTCAAAAAGTATAAGTCCAATTGCCTAAAAAAATTCATAGAAGCTCTCTTATCAACTGAAGAACCACCATGATCGATCTCAGCTAAAATGGAGCCAATCTTGATCCATACGAAGGCAATAGGGATCGATCAAGGATCAATCCCAAGCGACCCTAGATCGATCTGGTGGGCCCACCCACGTGTGTGAAGAGGTATTCCGATCTTTGAGGGAGATATTTCTAGATCTACTCCTAATAATAGCACCACCATGCCTACTGAAAAGGGGCATTTTGTTCTTCAATACTTTTACTCTGCTGAAACTCTATTATAACTTGAGTTCTATTGATTGTACTATTGTAAATCAGTTGAGAATCATCAACAAATAGCAAGCTCTTCAAAGTGAATGTAGGCTACAATGCGGAACCACTATAAATCTCGCCTTTTTACTGCTTTCTTTTTAATTTTTGTTTTTCTTCATATTTATATCCTCTTCATATATTCTATCTGTGATCTGTGACTGTGAATTGGTGCATTCATCTGTGATGGGGTGTTTGTGACCAATTATGGCGCAAACATTTATAACTTATATAAAAAAATTCTAAATAGTTGCAATATTTAAATCAAAATACAGGTAATCTATAAAAATATTGACTATTGTAGTAAAAGTAAAGTAAAAGTAAGAGAAATGATACCGGGAGTTTTATATTGGTTCGGATTAACCAATCCTACATCCATTCCTATATAATATCTATATAAGTTTTCTTTTAATCGCCCACTTTGATCAAATAGTAAGTAAGCCCGAACATAATCTTATTTTAAGGCAACAAGATACACCCTCCTGACTTTCCAAGCTCAGGGTAGACTCTCTTTATTTAACCAGGCAAAAAGATCACCGGCTTGATTTAAATGGGCAAAATGCACATTCATGAGATTTGAACAGGCAACGAGCACACCTACTTGATTTGAACAAGCAACATATACGTACACAAAATAGTAGTGAGAGTTGTTAATTTGAAATACAAATAGTTGCAACTCCGATACAAAATATCCAGCCTACAAAACCACATCATGGCAAATCCTTCAGGTAGAGGTGATAACATGTGTATTTAACTTCATTCAGTTCTAGCATCATCCTTATGCTAGTCATACTTCATCAACTTCTGTGTTGGGTCTGTTGACCCATTGTAGCTTGGCATCATCGTCATGGCGAATTACTTAGGGTATCAAGCTGCCCTAATCACCTTAGTAATGGGAATACGAATAGAAATGGTCTCCCTATTATCGTACTACTCCTGACTCTGTTACACTAATGTCTTCATTGTTTAAATCATCATTTCATCGTTGTCTTTGTTTTTCCCTAAGTGGCGGCCATTATGCGCATTATCGTGTGTTCGAATTGGCTAATGATTATGGCTAGCACTATAAGGACTAGGTCTACCTGTCTATGGCAAGTCCATTTTCTCAATTCTCTAACGATTTTTATGCGGTCTACGTCCTCTTTGAGCATTTCTAACTTTATCTCCTCTAGTAACTCCATCCTAAGGAATAACACCTTATTCATCATCATCATCAACATCATCTCCAGTGTCTCCTTGAAAGCTCCGTTTGGGCATCATATCAATCAATACCGATCCGTGGTTGATTAGTACTGATCAAATTTCAAAGTGGAGCTTCAAGTGTAGTTTGTTTCCTCTAAATCCTTGTTTCTCCAACACCTCATTCCATTTCTTTCTGCTTCCTGTCTCTGTGCTGGTAGGCAGAACTTTCCTTGTTTGAATTGGATGATGAATCGTCCCTATCATCATGATAATTTTGGTGAGATTCTTGTCCTTGGAGGGGTTGCTGTAGAAAGACAAGTTGTTTCTTCGTCTCCTCCATGATGGACAACTGAGATTCTTGCATTCTCTTATCCATATCTTCCGTCATCTGATCTAGTTCCTGCTTCGTCGAAAATTCCATTGCTTTGAAGTTTCTCTTCATTAGCTTCATGTTGAGAACCTTCTAGCTATCCAACGATTGGTCCTAATCTAGTAGGAGCCTTCTTAGGCGTCATTTCTTTCAGACTTGGTTAGAGATTTTATTCAAATCGTAGTGGCAATCACAGATTTAATCACGATCTTTATTCTCAATGAAAGCACCAACAATTTTTTTGACGTACTTTCTTGATGTTTTTGAACATTTTCAATAAAATCCTATGAAAATGAGTGATCCTCTAAAGGAGGCGAGCGCTCATACGATTTTTTTTCTACATCTAAAAAAGGAACTGTCAACAAGCCTAGTAGGCAGCGAACACTCCTCCCTTCATTCAAAGAAGCAAGAAGGAAAAAAGAAACTCCTAAACCTAAATAATAGAGCCATAATTAGATACTAATATCAAGAAATAAAACTTTAATATCCATGTGTCAGGAAGAAATGAAAAAATAAATACGGAAAACATCAAGTGAGCCACTAAGGTTGTCAATCAAATAAGCTATATCGTCCATTGAATGGCAAAAGGCACAACTATAGTTCCATTCACAAAAAAAGTAGTCAAAGTAGACTAATAGAATCAAATCAATAGTAGCATAATATCCCTAAACTCCAATGGTATAAGCAAGCCTAAAAAAGAAAATCCATGGTGTACCATCAAAAGGTAACCAACAAAAACAATCAAGCACCAACAATCCATCTGCAATATTGTAATAATATAAGTATTTCAATCCATAACAACCACTAAAATAGAAAAACTTAACAAAAATGCAAGTCCAACACATATTGATACATAAATTAATAAATATATAAATAAATATGTAAGAAAAGTAAAATGAAATTAGTTTCCAATCAAGAGTAGAATATTCGAAGAGTTATCTTCCTTAAAAGTATCTACTAGGTTATGCTTAAGGCCACATCGTGTCTTCCATTGTTATTAATTTTTTTACCTTCAATACGTAAATATGACTTTTTACCTTTTTAAGAAATTCCTTGAAGGAAACATTTTTAGCCAATTTATAGCGAGGAATTGATACTCAATTAATGCAAGTCAGATTACCCTATGGAATATTAACATTATTAAATATTCTTTGATTCCTTCCAAACCATAAATACCAAGTAACAGTAAAGATAATAGCAAGAAAAATTCTATAACCACTAGCATATTGAAATCTAAAACTACTCTAGTAGTAATCACAAATAAAATCAATGATGGTCATGCTAAAGTCAAAAATATTAAGAGTGTTTACAAGAATAGAATTAGTAAGGGAACAATAGCAGCGTAGATGTATTACGTTTTCCTAGTCTACATTGCATGAGACAATTTTTTTATCTATAAGCAAATTCATTTTATTTAAAAATTTCATTATGTTTAATTTTTTATGTAAGATCAATCAGATGTGGAGCTTTGTTCGGGAGGAGCATTAACATTCCAAATAAATTTAAAATGTTTAGTTTAGTCCTTGAAAAATTTATAAACTTGTAAATTGATTCTTAGGAATATATTTTAAAATTATCTCAACAAATTTTTGTATCACTCTAGTTATCTAAGTTATAATACCCTAGCTTTTTACAGAGTAAAGCAACTTAGGTTAAGGTAATACCTTCTAGAGTATGGTTGAAATTGACGTTGCATGGAAATTCGTTTTAAGGTCTAAAAACCTCGAAAATTAAGGCAATTCTGGAATTGCCTTAATTTAAAAAAGTTCTTTACAGTCAACTCTAAGAGGTAAAGAAAAAATCCAACTATCATGTAAAAATGATGTGTTATTCTTGAATGAAGTATATTGTTAATCCAAAGGTTTAAAATATTAATATAATTTAAGATAGATTTCCAATAGCGAAACATGTTGTTAGAACTAGAAGCGATATGGTGAAGATTACAAATTCTACCATAAAATTGATTCGAAATCATTTCTTTCCTAACATGATTTTCATCGTCGTCGTCATTATTATTATTAATAGATTTCCAAAGACATTTTTCTAGTAAAGACACGTTAAGATTATGTAAATGTATAACTCCTACGCCCTCATCCTCTTTGGGTTTACAAATTGTTTCCCACTTAATAAGACGGTTATTTAGTATAGGAACTATTCCTTCTCCAAAGTAATGTTCTTCCAATTTTATCTATTTTACCAATTATTTATTTTGGAAAAAGATAAAGAGACATCCAATAAATCGGTAGACCCGATAAAATAGAGTTAATTAGAATGATTTTACCTGCTCTAGGTAAAAACGCACAGTTCTAATTAGATAATTTTCTTTTAATTTTATCAGCTATTATTTCCAATTTTCATTTCTTGGCTTAGTTGGTGTAATCAAAAACCCTATGTAATGTATGGGAAACTTCATCATTTTACGATTAAGTATATCAGCAACAAGATTTTGAACATTATCGACATCATTCAAGATTAAAATATAACTCTTATTGTTAACACGCTTTTCGGCAAGGCAATATACAGGCGGATTTACCCTAATAGACTATGCGGTTATCGAGGTTGGAATATCATAGACTCGGTTTAGATGGATGGGTGGATAATCAAATACGAATAATGATATGAAGCTAGGATTAAGCATAGTCAATGGGAAAATGATGCAGGGTACTTGGAATATGAATTTAGGCTAATGGGTGATCTACTTCGGGTCGGCATAGGGTCTACTTCGAGTCGCCAAAGGATTTTCTTCGGGTTAGCAAGGGATTCACTTTGGGTTATAATAGGATGTACTTTGGGTCGAGTCGGCATTTAGTTTACTCCAGGTCCGCATTTGGTTCACTTCGGGTCGACATAAGGAACAACTTCAGGTCGACATATGGAAGTTACCTTAGGTCGCCAAAGAGTTTACTTCCGGTCGGCAAGGACTTCACTTCGGATCGGCATGGGCTCCACTTTAGGTCGGCGTAGCGCTTCAACTTCGGGCCGGTATGGCTTCAACTTTGAGTTGGCCTAGGTTAGAGTTCGTATCACTTTGAGTCAGCATTGAGTTTGCTTTAGGTAGGCATTGAGTTTTCTTCGGGTCAGCATATAGCTTGCTTCGAGTCAGCATAGGATGGACGAGTTAGGCTCGAAGATCGTATGGTGGGCCCATATAGGGGAGAAGGCCCTGTAGCCGAAGTTTCACCTATAAATACAGCAGGCTAGGCTTCAAAAAAAGGGATCTTCATTTTATTTCTCTTTATCTTCTATCCTAAGGCTACTCTACCATTTTTATTTTGGAATTTTGGATTGTAATTGTAATCAAATTTTTGATAATAAAAAGGGTTGTTCTAGAGTGGACGTAGGTCAAAGTTAGCCGAACCATTATAAATCTTGTCTCTCTTTTATTGCTTTCATTTTATTTCTGGTTATTCTTCATATTATATTCTCTACATATATTCTATATGTGATCTGTGACTGGATATTGGTGCTTTAACTTACAACAAGGTGTTGGTGGCCAATTTTGATGCCAACATTTTGGTGCTTTCATTGAGAGAGCTAATACTCATGGATTTGGAAATTTGGATCTTGGATTTGAAAGCTTAGGAACTCGGATTTAGGAAGTAATGGCTAGGCAATCAACTAAGAGACAGAGAACGTAGAGGAGCCATCATAAAGGTAGTCAGGAGGCTTCCTCAGGAGCTAATCAGACCTCAATCTTCATTATCAGGGACGAGATGGAAACGATGATGGATGCTATGCAGGAAAGGATGCTCAAAAGGCAGGAAGAAATGATGCACAACCTATTCCGACAGATTGGACAAGCCGGAGTGCCAAACTAAGGGAATAAAGTTGTAAGAAATGCTGGAAATATGGATCACGAAGCTGAAGCAGCAGGAATAGGGGAAGTCCAAAGTTAGAACCAAGGAAACGAAGCAAACTGGATGCGAAATAGAGCGGAGCCATCGGGAGATGCCATAACCGATCGTTCCACACTCGGGGGCATGCCCACAGATCATATTGGCTCAATTCTAGGCAGGATACCAGGTGGTGCTATGCATTTTGGTGTTAATAAGGGTATGGATGCTCATCCAAAAGAATAGATTTCAGGACTCCCTCACGGACTTGGGGGCAGGTTGGAGACAACAGACAAAGACTACCACTTGATGATAATGATAGGTGGCGGACATGATCGGAGGGGTCATGGAATTGATAAACACAGATTCAGAGGATGTGAATAGGAGCCCCTTCACTCCTACGATTAGGCAAGCTAGGAGTTCACCGCAATTCAAACTACTAGCACTGGAGACATAAGCAAGAACGGATCCTGTTGTTCATCTAACAAGGTATATGAGGCATATGAAAGTACTGGGGGCATCAAAGGAGGTCATGGCATGGTGCTTCCCTTTGTATTTGATGGATATAGCAGCACTATGGTTCAGACAACTGGAAAGCGGCTCTATTGGAACGTGGACAGAATTGATCGAAAGGTTTATAAGGCAGTTTAGAGTTTACATCTCGAGACTCAAGAATGTGATGAGTTTGGAAACACTAAAACAGAGGACTGGAGAGTCTTTGAGAAGTTTTCAAACGCGGTTTAATGCTGCGGCGGCATCGGTGGATCGTTCGGATCCATCCATGGTTTTGATGGCAATTGTATCTGGCATTGCTAATGGCATCGAGTTCAAGGATTCGCTAGCATGGGACCCACCTATGGATTTGAAAGAAATGCATATTACGGTTCTTAAGGCTAGGATTAACACTAGAGGGGGGTGAATGGTGTTTATAAAGAATTACTAAATCTTTTTGAATTTATGTTAAATTGAACGTGGATGTATGAAATATACAGACACAGATATGATCACAGAAACAAACACAAATGCAAAAATAAAGTAAAAGCAATAAAGGAAAGAACACGCCGGATACTGGTTCGGAGTTACCCTACATCCAGTCCCGCAACACAAGTACGAATTTCCTTTCAAAAGCAATTGTACAATTACACCCTCAATTTCAAGGCTACAAGGTACATCCTCCAGAATCACAATCCTTTGGGTAGAGATACTTGATTTCCGGGCCACAAGTTTACCCAATTGATTTCCAAGGCTACAATCACACCTTATCTCGCTTGATTGATTTTCAAAGCCACAATCACATCTTTTCTCACTTAATAGATTACAAAGAAGCCTATAACTCTGAATAGCACTAAGAACATTGTTGAGATAGTGATAGAGAATCAAACTAGAAAAGATCGAGTTCGATTCAATGTTGTTTTCGGCAGAGTAATGGTAAGAATATGTATTAAGAAATGTGGAAGAAGAAGAAGAGGAGTGAAAAACCAGAAAATCTGATATAAAATTCGTTGAAACTAACCCCTATTTATAGAAGAACAAAAGCCATGTCCATTCGTGAAGAGTTATGGCGAATAGACACTTCTTTTGAAATTTAAATTTTGAACTCAACTAACACTATGTCGACATGGTCATCATAGGCATGTCGACATCCCAAAGCAATTTTTGATGATTTGATTTTCTTTGAAAATAACCTTTATCTTATATTAAAACTATTTATAACTTTATAAATATACTTGAATATAGTTATAATTCATAAGTAAATATAGAGAATAATATATATAGAATTTAACTATAATTTTATATTTAAATCTTAAGTATAAATATTTAAAAGTTAAATATATTATATAAAGATAGTTTAAAATCAGGATTGATTTGACTTTGAAATTAAAGATAATTTTGAGGATAAAATTATTTAAAATCAGGATAGAGGGTTTTGAATCTTTTAAAAGGAAAGTTTTGAAATCATTTTGAAAACAAGATAATTTTGTAAAATCATTTGAATTAAAATTAGTGGATACAAAACAACGTTCCACTAGATTTTTCGTAGGTTCCATCTTACTTAGGGTTCCATCCCTTTAACAGGCTCGAAGTGGATTCCATTCCACGAATAAATTGGATTTTATGATGCCGGTGCTTTTCTATGAGTATTAACAAAATTTCTAATTAAAGAATAAATTACTTCAATTCTTGAACTCTTGATAATCTTGATACTCATGAGTCTTCAATCTTGATATCTTGAATCTCTATACTGTACAGTCTTCATTCTTGGTATCTGCATGGCTAAATCCTGCATATACATATTTATCTAAACATATAATGTTAGTATTTATATTTTATAATCTTTTCTAAGGTTGTTGTCATCAAAACCATCATCTCACGGACTAACAGGATTTAGGGGATTTTTACCATGAGGTGGAAAGATTTCCATGATAGGAAGATGCACGAGCAAACAAACTAGAGGTGAATGCCATGCAAAGTGCAGGATCATTAGGAGATGTAAATAGAAATGATAAGGGCATACGGAAAATGAATGACCGCGGTAATATCTCGAAAAAGCAATGGAGAGACTTAAAATTATCTTCTTACATGGATTTGACTGAAACTCTGGAAAGGAACTATTTGGATAGTCGAGGACGCCTCCAGTATCAAAGGCCGGTAAAAAGGGAACCCTCTGAATACGAGCGGGCATCAGAAAAGCATTGCCAATTTCATGAGCTGGTTGGGCACAACACAAACGACTGTAGACATTTGAAGGATATCATTGAGGAACATGTGAGCAATGGTTGTTTGCAACAATATATAAGGAATCAAGTTATGGCAGTGGAACAGAAGCAACCATTGCGTGCCTTGAATCAAGATGGCACTGGATTAAGGTATCCTCGTCAGCTTATTATTAGCTGATTGGATTTATGTCATGGAATAAGTAATAAAATCTGCAGTAAAACGGCATACTCACTTACACATGTACGGGATCGAGGACGGTCCCTAGGCATGCTCTGAGATGACAATGAACCGTTGTGCTTAGGTTTATGAAATTTTGTTTTTTCTATTTTAAGAAAACACCGGTTTCTTTCTGGTACTATGGCTATTTAGTTTTCTTAGTTGTATGGGCTTTTATTTCATATTTTACAAACTGAACACTGGAATGATTAAATCTATATTAATGTAATGAATAACACAGATCGCAGTTACGGCCCGACCGGAGAGGTGGGGCAATAATCGCGAGTTACGAGTCCCTTCTCCAGAGAGCGACCAGATGGACACGAACATAGATAAGTCCTCGATTGGGGATTGAGGCCAGAATAGGATACCCCACGGATTAAGTCCTGGACCGAAGAGTTGAGGCTGGAGAAGGATATTCATGGATTAAGTCCTCGGTTGGGGATTAAGGCCGAAGGAGGATACCGCATGAATTAAGTCCTTGACCGGAGAAGGATAACCATGGATAAGCCGTCGACCAGAGAGTCGAGGCTGGAGTAGGATAAAATGACCCAGAAAGGTCTAAGGATTCAGATATGGACCTAGAGAGGTCCCGGATTTGGATATGGACTCGGAGAGGTCCTAGATTTGGATATGGACCCGGAGAGGTCCCGGATTCCTAAATGGACCCGAAGAGGTCTCGGATTTGGATATGGACCCGACGAGGTCCCAAATTTGGATTAGGACCCAAAATGGTCTCGGACTTGGATAAAACAATTCGAAGAGATCATGGATTCGGTTAATGGATTCGAAAATGGATATCGACTTGGAACAATCATGAATTTTGCTAATAATACGGGGAGATCAAGGAACTGGATTGGCAATGGATTGGACTCTAGGTTGGATGATATAACGATTAATGGGTTATGCACTAACTTACCGAAATTCAATACACACATTCCAATAGCAAGGCATGTTTTGGGGGGCAAATTTTAACCCTCCTTTTGGTAAGGTAGTATACAGGCAGATTTATCCCAATAGAGTGCATGGTTATCAAGTTTGGATTATCATAGACTTGGTTCGATGGATGGATGGATAATCAACTACGGATAATAATATGAAGCCAGGATTAAGCATGGTCAATTGGTAAACGATGCAGGGTACTTGGAATATGGATTTAGGCTAAGGGATGATCTACTTTGGGTAAGCATAGGGTTTACTTTGAGTCGCCAAAGGATTTTCTTCGGGTAAGAAGAGGATTCACTTTAGGTTATAATAGGATGTACTTTAGGTAGGGTCGGCTTTTGGTTTACTCCAGGTCAGCATTTGGTTCACTTTGGGTCGGTATAAGGAACAACTTTGGGTCGGTATATGGAAGTTACCTCGAGTCGCCAAAGAGTTTACTTCGGGTCGGCAAGGCTTCACTTCAAATTGGCTTTGGTTCCACTTCGGGTTAGCGTAGGGCATCAACTATGGGTCGGTATGGCTTCAACTTTGGGTCGGCCTAGGCTAGAGCTCGTATCACTTTAAGTCAACGTTGAGTTTGCTTCGGGTCGGCGTTGAGTTTTCTTCGGGTCGGTGTATGGCTTGCTTCGAGTCATTATAAGATGGACGGGTTGGGCTCGACGATCGTTATGGTGGGCCCACGTAGGTGAGAAGGCCATGTAGCCAGAGTTTCACCTATACATACAGCAAGCTTGGCTTTAAAAAAAGATCTTTATTCCGTTTCTCTTCATCTTCTACCAAAAAGCTACTCTGCCTTTTTTATTTTGAAATTTTGGATTGTAACTGTAATCAAATTTCTGATAATAAAAAGGTTTGTTCTGGAGTGGACCTAGGCTGGAGTTAGCTGAACCACTATAAATCTTGTCTCTCTTTTACTTGTTTTCATTTTAATTTTGGTTATTCTTCATATTATATTCTCTACATATACTCTATCTATGATTTATGACTGGATAGCGGTGCTTTCACTTACAACTGGGTATTGGTGGCCACTTTTGACGCCAACACTTATCAACATTAATCTTAAGCCTTAAAAGCATTTCAATAATATGTAAAACAAATTTAAGAGTTGTAATGCGATGATGTAAATGTGAGGTAGAAGGCATGGTACCATCAACAAATTGAAGTACCAAATACCATCGCTGGTGATATCATTACCAACACTATCAAGAGCCACATTTGAATTAGAATGTTATATGATGCTACTGAACACATCCACTACTAAATTGAATAGTAAGGGCAAAAAAAGGATCATCTTGTTCAATTCCATATTTAGATTGAATTTTATTTCCTAGAATATTGTTAACCATTATACTTGAGTTTTCGATTTTGAGGAAGGTCATAATTACACCTACCAATCTAGAACTAAAACACCTAGCCTGTAATAAATAATTAAGAAAAATCTAATCAGTAGAACCAATTATTTTAGAAAAATCAAGCTAAAAGGGTACAGGTGATATTATTTTTACAACAACAAATTTTAAATTCATAGACTGCAATGACCGCAACCATGATAGTTCTCCCTTCATAAATATGGCTTGCGTAATTTTGATTAAAATATACATTTTTGTGCTTAACCTATTAGCTAAGATTTTCGAGATAATTTTAAGAGCATAGTTTATTAACAAAATAGGCCTAAAATCCTTAAACTCTATTGCACCACTTTTTTATGAAGAAGAATTACGTTAGCAATTTTAAATGTTCCTAATTATAGATTACCATTATAAACTTGTTAAACATTTTAATTAAGTCATATTTTAAAACATGCCAAAATTTATTATAAAAAAAAATAGCAAATCCATTCGCTTTGGGTGATTTATCACTAAGCATATAATTGATGGCCATAAAGATTTTCTCTTTTAAGAGTGGACTATCCAAATTTGCTAAAACAATCCTTTTTTAGGCCATAAAGCTTTAATTCTATGAACTTTGGTATTTGCAAAAATATCTTTGTGGTAGTTATTGAAGGCATTATTGAGCTCATTTTGATAAAAAAATTCCCATATTTTCAGTAAGTATTTTATGGTATTACCATGCTTACAAGATTGGCTGCTCCATGAAAAAACTTGGCATTCTTGTCTCTCTTGTTCATCCATTGGACCCTGGACCTCTGCTTCTACAGTATTTCCTCTTATGTACTTACCTTGTCTAATTCTTCTTTAAGATTTAAAAGTGCATTTTACTAAGAAAAGTTTATGATTCCAAATTATTCTAATTTGTTTAATTTTAATGTTTCAAAAAGTATATTTTCTATTTCAATCATAATGTTACCAAAAACATCTTTATTCATTTTTAGAAATAACCTTACATCACGAAGATTACAAATAAAAAATTTAGCTATATTTCCCAAATATTTAGTGTTATTATTACTCTTAGAAATCCATTTATTGGTAAATAAATTGGTAAAATTACTTTCCAAAAATTACATCGTTTAAATATAAATGTTTTATGAATTTAGTGACGATCCTCGCAAAAGAGAATATTATGACGGTGATCAGGACACATGGTTGGAAGCTCGTTAATAAGAAAAATATAGAACCTGTCTATTAACTTGAAAAATGGATCAACAACTAGAAATCAGACGAAAGCAACAGTTCTATTCAAAATAAAAGAAAAAAGTAAAGTGAGACACGAGAATGTTTATAGTAGGCGTAATCTCCGACGTACGTCCACTTTAACCTCTTATATTAGTTGTTCACTCTCCATGTTACTTCTAGTTATATCAGATCTGACTATTACCCAGTGGATCTTAGATTTACAATGGAGTTTCTGGAGAGTTTGAGAGGTAGATGATAGGAGTGAAGAAGAGGAAGAAGTCTCCAATGGCATCGAGATTAGATCCCAAAGTTAGAGTGTCAGAGGAGATAAAGCAGAAAGATCCCTCCTTAGTTGCAGCTAGGCTTGTATTTATAGGAGAAACGGTTGTGTTGGGTCAGAAGTTAACTTGATGCGGAGTCCAGACATTGACTCAAAGTCACGCGCCAAGTTGTAGAGCTTCCCGAGTTAACCAAACATGTCAGCACTGAATTAAACATGTCGACGACGACATGTTTCCTAGTTCAATTCACTTTGACCTTTCTTGCGTCCTACTTCTTACTTCATTTTTTTGCGTTCCATGTTATTTTCATTTATTGTTGGTTTATTTTGGTGATCGTTCCTTCATCACTTGGTTTATTCTACTGTTCTAGCTACTAACTCTTCAACTCTTGTAATAGGTGGCAAAAACCCTTGGAAGTCAATTGGATACATATGGGAAAGGTAGATTGTTTGTACCAAAATTGGGCACAACACTTTTCGGACGTATTTGAAGAGATTAAAGTGAAAAATATGAATGAAAAAGGAGGTTAATCTAACAAACATGCCAAAACAGAAAAACAGGAAAATAAGAACACAAGAGTTTAGGGTGGTTCAGCGTTGTAGCCCTATGTCCACTAGGGAAAGTTTGCTTTTTTATTGACTTTTCTAACTGATTGTAGTTTATTACAGTTGTACACTCTCGAGCACTTAAGATACAATGGAGGTTTCGGTAGAGTATTGGCGTAGAAGAGTCAAAAGTTCCTTTTTTGAAGGCCTAGGACTGCTATTTATAGGTGTAGGCTGAAAATATCTGGCTCAAATCATGAACACTCCTTCTCTCATGTGGGTGGGCCCACCAGATCGATCCAAGGTCGATTGGAATCGATCCATAATTGACACACACTCATTTCGTATCGATCCAAAACACATCCATTTGGGCGAAGATCGATCATGGACATTCTTGAGGTGGTACGAAAGCTCCAATGAAAATTTGGTAGCATTTGAACTTGTAGATTTTGAGTTATGATCGATTCAATTTTGCATTTGCAAGACATTATCGAGTTCGTACCGATAGCTTCGTATCGATGCTGGAACGTGTCGATCAGGGTGACGTTGCTCTATATTCTAGGATCGATCTACTTTTTATGCTGAGTGACCGAGTCTTCCTCTCGAACGTGTTCTTGTTCGTATCGATCTACTGTACCTTACTTCAAATCGAATCCTAATGCTATTTTCTATCGATAGCTTAATTGTCACTTCCTATCGATAAATGGATGATCCCTTTGTATCGATTACAGAGTAGTCGATTTCGTATTGATGATGCATGACCTCTTTCGTATCGATCAGTAACGATCGATACGAACCATATAGGTAAAGGACCGATACGAAGTGTCGTTCGTTGAATGACACAAAGTGTTGTGAACATGATTGGAAACGAAGCAGCTTCAATTTGATGGATACAAAGGAAGGTCGTGGGCAATGGATACGAACTACATCTCTCTAGGGGAACGGATACGAAATTTCATGGTTACAAATAGAATTGGTTTCCTCAACCTTGATCGATCAATATCTTGAGTATACTAACTCCGATTGACTTGAGATTTGGAATGTTATCTTCCGTTGCTTTGCTTGTTTTGTCATTTCAATTGTAGCTCGATCCGGACATGGGAAAAATTTATCAGTATCCATAGTAGACTTGTGCACAACCGATCTTCAAGATGAACTTTCCTTGGTTTCCAGTTAATTTCTTGGTGTCACAGCCTTGCCAAAAGGCGGGATAACATTTTCCCCCAAAGTACGTCTTATAAGAACATGACGTGCTTTGAAAAGCTGCAACCTCCATTCTGAAAAGTCCTATTCGATTTGCTGAATAGTTGTTTTCTTTTCGTCAAAAGATGTAACCTTTGATTGATTCTCAATAATATAAATACTGAATTGTTGATTGCCGATAATTGTACAATTCATCGCTGTAACTGAGCGTTTAGTGTTTGCAATCGGTTGTAATTGTCACAAGGTAAGTATTCGAATATTAGTACATCATGCTCGATCGCGTGTTTACCCGACTCCCATTAACGTTTGCACATTCGTGCGTCGTTGTCATGTTTTCTTTGTATCAAGTTCTTATCGATCCTCTCCTGGATCGATGTGAAATTCAGTTGTAAGAATGCTTGATGATCGCTTTAGCTCATTCCTTTGCATCGATCCTCCCTTGGATCGATTTGAGAAGTTGAAAATTATCTTTGTATCGATGGTGATCAATACGCAGTTAGCTATTTAAAGCATTTAGTATCGATCGTTGGATGGATACGAACCGCTTCATCTCAAATAGGCCGCAGATGGATACGAAATAAGATTCGTATCGATGATGTTAAAATTGCTTTGGTCGGTCATCAGATACGAACAGATCATTTCGTATTGATTGATGGTGTAGACCGCTTCAATCGGTTAGCTTGTAGTGGGAGACGAATTGGCATCTGCCACCCATATATATACATGACTCTGTAATTAGAAAAATCTTTACTTGCTCATTCTTCTGCCACTTTCGTATTGCTTCGAGTGAAAGGAAATTAAAACTGCCTTTGCTTTCAAGTCGAATCAAACCCCCCAAATCAATTGCTAAAAATGGGTAATTTCTCTAACAAAACCAATGTAAAAATGATGAGATCTTAATTTTTGTGTCTTTATACTTGTTCCCACGGTTGATTCAGGTGAAGAGGAGGCCATACATGGTCGGAGCAGGGTCAAGGAAGGAGGAAATGGCCCATGCGTTGCCTAAGTTGATCGGAGAAGATGAAGTGTGGGGATACAAAGAAAAACGCTCGTATCGATCTGGGATGAAGAGAGGAACCGTATCGATCAGGATATAGTAAGACTTCGTATCGAACGAATGATGTGTTTCGAACCATTTGGTGGTGGACTCCTCGTATTGATCCAAGGCCCTGCGATTGACACGAAGCCAGGGGAGTTAGCATCGATACGAACTACTTTTGGACGATCGATACACAGTACCGTTCCATGATCAATACGAATCAATGCTTCTTGCTATCGATACAAACTATGCTATTGGCGATCGATATGAACTGACTTAATGCATGATCAATACGAATTGCTTCCTCCTTGATCGATATGAATTATCCATTTGTGGATCGATCCAAGCTTGAACTTGATGGAGATGAAGTCCTTTGCACACTTGAACATTTAACTCTGACAAGCTTATGCCTTGCATAATTGGACTTAACCGTTTCACTGCATATTTGACTACCTTTCGAAGCTCGTTGATGGAACTGTAACTTGATGGAATTTGATGAACTTTAGCTTGGATCGATCTTCGAAGTCCGAATGGAACGGTTGGATGGTCAGCAATGACAGTCACTCCGGTTGAATTTCGAATCTTGTCGTTCGAACATCTATAGAATTATAAGTATTACGTAGCACTGCACTGCACAACACATTCACGCACTTCACACTGGGGGAACATGGGTTTATTGTTGTCTAACGATGGTTTTAATGAGTTCAATAGCTATGGAACCCCGAAGTTTGCAGTCAAAGGAAGTTTAGAGTCCACCCCTTCCTATAATCGAGATGCCAGCTATCGCAGTCGAAGTTGTTAGCCCTGCTCCAAATGAACTACCAAGAGCAGTTTTTATCGCACATCCATAAGACTCCATTCTTTCTAATATTTCCGAAGATATGTTGTGTAGGATATGTCTAAGGCATGGGCTATCAATAGACGATGTCTTGTTTCCAAGGGAGAGGATAGAGCTCACACTGCCTTGGAAGGGTATATAGCCTGTAATAGATTTATATGTGTAGCTGTGACACTCCCTCCATTTAATCAATTCATCCGAGAAGTTCTACTTTTTTAAGGATTGCTCCATCCCAATTGCATCTGAATGGGTATGCCTTGCTGAATAGATTATTCATCATCCTCTTGGTCCACCTTCTTCGACCCCCAACTCCAGAGGAAGTCAAATATTTGTTTAACATAAAGAGTTGAGGAGATAATCCTTCCTTCACTTTCTTAGAGGTAATTAGGAACTGTCAGATTGTGGTCGGGGCTTGGAGTAGGCTGAGCCATTTCAAGACTGGATGGTTCTATGTTAGATGTCCAACGGGGTTCGCCAGACGGTGGCTAGCAAGACGTAAGTGCCCTAGCCTTTTCACTAATTAAATGGATAATAGCAGTTGATGTCGATTCTAACATTTTCTTTATTTTACGGCTTCAATTCCGTGGCCCGAAGGGGCTCAGTTTAAGGAGATTGTAAGAGTTCTTCAAGAGGTGCCCGTCAAGCATAGAGAGATTGATGAAGTCCTTACAGACGAAAATTTGATCGCCGTTGGGCTAATTGATAGAGATCAAAGCATTAGACTCGTAGGAGTTCTTAGAACGGCCCCAGTGAGGCAAGCTCGAAGGAGAGCACCCAGGATAGTAATTACTGAACAAGGCGGTGATGACCATATGTCTGCTGGAGATGAGCCCGTAGCCGGGCCTTCGCATAGCACTTGATCTTTAGAGTGGAAGAGAAGAGGCAAGTCTACTGCTCGAGACTCTGTAAGGCGTAAAACCGTCGTGGTCTCTTTGCCCGTTTCCAGTCAAGAGATTCCATCTTCATGGATAGAGAGTTCTTTCAAAGGACTGGCGAACATCCCCATTCGGATGAACTTCCTTTACATCAAGATATTGGATTAGAGGGCCTTTGAAGCGCCTTCGAAGCGCCTTAGATGTAGGAGAGCCAACTCCTTTGAGTACGGCTATTACAACTGGTTGGTTGGGGTTTTACACATGCATGCACACACTTCACTACACCACACAACTACAAATCAAAGGCTATTCAATATCTGGAGATAATTAACTCTGCTTTTCTTTTCCATCTACAAAAACAACGTCGAAATTAGGATCCATGCTTGGTAGCCTCCGTCCTACGCGCCATTTATCTAGCTCATTTTCTAAGTCTCGCAGACGTGAGGTCGAAAGAGAGCGCAATCGTGGCTACTCTAGTCAAGAGTGGGAACCCTATGAGAGGAAAAGGAATAGGAAGAGTGAGAGGGAGAGGTAACCAGTGCCTCCATAAGCTTCAAGATCCAGTGAGTAGCACCGTAGAACTAGGACAGATGCTCTTGTCGTTACTATATCAGTGGCTATGGAGACCACGAGAGAGGGAGTCATTCGAATAGCTCAGTTGAAAACGGACTTCCCTAATATCTGCTTCGATGACTTTCACTTCCCCTCGAACTTGAAGCGGATCCCCGCTGGGGCAGAATAGACTATCCATGACGATGTATGTGATGTCTACAATCAATATCGGGAATGGGTGAAAATGGCGAAGAAAGCTTCTGCAATGGCCTTCTAACAGGCGAAGACAATTGAAAATCCGAAGAAAGATCTCGCCCAAAAGTGATCGGATAGTTCAAGTGCTCACTGCTGGGAAAGACACTTTGAGGAACTCAAAAACGGAGGCCTTGAATAAAGTCGATGAGGTGTACAAGTCTATGGAGAAAATGATGCAGGAACACTTGGCACTGGTCGAAGAAACTGGCTAAAGGACCACCACGGTCGTAGCAGAAAGGGATGTTGCGCTAAAAGAGCTCGAGGAACTCAAAGGCAAATTTGCTGAGGTCATCAAAGAAAAAGACGATGCCAATAAATCTGCTCAGGAAGCATGCGAGCAGGCTGTGGTGCTTAGAAATGAGAGGGATGCGGCTGCGCTAAAGGTTCAGGAAGCCGAGGCTAAGGTTAAGGGAGAAGTAAGAGCGGCGGAGGCTAGGTTGGAGGGTGACATTGAAGCTCTCCTGATCACATATAACGTCAATGTTTTGAAGCACCGTGACCTAAGCTAGCTCGAAGATTCCCCGTCACATTGTATAATGCCTGGTGCCGCTTGGTTGAAGATGAAAGGCAGAACAACAACAACGTCCATTGTTGAGTTTGAGCTGGAGAATCGGATATTGACTGAGGATCAGAGAAAAGTTCCCATGATGTCACGGTAACATACGAAAAAGAGAAGCTTGCCGCTCAGCACTTGGAAGTTGGAGACGGGCCTGGAATTGAACATCATGGAGCGAGTTTCAAAATGCCTGCATCAACTCAACCCAAACTTATTTCTACAGTAGACGCTCTAGCTATTCCAGCTTATGACCCCGATAAACCGCACTTGACTCTAGATCACGAGCATGTTTCTGAAGGTGCTCCGACTCCACGGGCCAATTTGAGGAAGGTATTCTAAAAACTTCTTTTTTGCACCAAAATTGGGCAACACCCTTCGGAAGTTTTTGAAGAGATAATAAATGAATAAATTAAATTGAAAATGAGGATTGTCTAACAAAAACTCCAAGTCACAGAAAAGTAAATTACACGAAAGACAACAATTTAGAGTGGTTCGGCAATTTGCCTACGTCCACTATGAAGTTTTATCTCTTTATTGCTTAATTCTTGAAGATTACAAGTGTTCTCAAGCAAAGTACAGCAGATAATAAGCTTAAATTCGAAATCAGCAGTAGAGGAGATGGTGTAAAATGATTCTGGAAGCGTCCGGGCGTGCTTTATCTCTAAAATTCTCCGATCCCCTTTCTGAATGACCAGGGGCTCTATTTATAGGTGTAGGAGGCTGATATTTCGCCTAAAATCAGGGGAGAATGCTTCTGGCACGTGATGGGGCCCATACGGCCGAATTCTGGAGATCCGGGCCCACTTTGGGATTGATTCGACCCTTGGTTCGAATCGATCAAGAAAGTGTCCAATCGTGATGAAACTTGGCATGGACATTCTTCTATGTATACACAAGCTCCTGTGAAAATTTCATAGTATTTGGACTTGTAGATCTCAAGTTATGATCGATTCAAGATGGTGCTCCTCGTCCTATGGATTCGTTCGAATCGATATGGTTCGAATCCATAGGGTCGAATCCAGCTCCTGCACGTGAGAATGATGATGTGGTGCGAACTTCCCGGGTTGATCCTCTTGTTTCTCCGAGTTTACTGGGTCGAATCCTAGGTTTTAGCTGCGTTTGCTTGGTGGATTCGAGGTGTTGGATTCGAAGGTTCGTTACCTTCGAATCGATGGAACCGGTACTCATTCGAATCGATCAAAATATGTTACTGTGGATCGATTCGAAGTTGTCTCAACATGGGGTTCCGAAGACATGCAGGGAATGGAGTCGGAGCTCCCTCAATTGCATGGATTTGAAGGACTCTCCCTTGATGGACTCGAAGGTGGGAATGCTCCAATGGATTCGATCTTTAGGCACGTGTGGATGGATTCGAAGCCTCTTCACTTGCATGGATTCGATGGATTCTACTTGATGGATTCGAAGTAGAAGAAGGTTTCATGGACTCGAACTAGGGCATACGAGTATGGATTCGAAGCATGGCCATCTGAGGGATCGCTCGATGGAGTCGAAGTAAAGGCACTCCTCATGGATTCGAAGTAATACATGTCTGGTGGATTCGAACTATATCATACGAGGGTGGATTCGAACCAAGGTTATTCCTTCCACTTTCCACTGGCGATGACTTGAGCACACGAACTCGGATTGTCTCGAAATTCGGAACGTTGGCTTCTATGGCTTTACTTGACGTGCCTTATCAATTATAGCCCAATCCAGACCCGGGCGAAATTCATCGGTATTTGTAGTTATCCGGCAATCATTCAATGTCGAGGACGTGTGATCCTGTTTTTCCAGTCAACTCCTTGGTATCTCGGCCTTGCCAAAAGGCGGGATAATATTTGCCCCTCAAAGTACGTCTTGTGTAAACATGACGTGCTTTGAAAAGTCGCAGTCTCACTTTGGACAACCGAGATATGCTCTTCTGAAAGTTGTATTCTTTATCGCTGCGATTAACTATCGCATGATTGTGATTTGACTGTTAGTTGTTGAAACCATGACGAGATGAACATTTGATCCCTGTAAATGTTAAAGATCAAGTATTAGTCATACATATGTGCATATATGTGCCACCTTGACTTTGGTTTACGTTGCATTATTGCAAGTCGTTGTTGGTTCGGTTTGTTATCGACTTCTGCATTGATTCTCTCCTGAAACGATATGAGATTCGAGCCAAAACATTGTTTTTTTTTTATTGTCTATGATCACTCTCTTGTATTGATCCTCTCCTGAATCGTAGGTGGACAAGTGATTTTCCAACTCGAAGCGACACGTTCATTCTCATCGACAGCTCCTGGTGGATTCGAAGCATGTCTGTTCGAATCGGTAGCTTTCGAATCGATGGTGTGATAGAATTAACACTTCGAGTCGATTGGATCTTCGATCCAGCTCTTGTTCAAGTGCTTCTTCGAATCGATGATGCCTCGCATCATGCTGCCTTGCCGGATTCGAAGTTTACGAAGGAGTCGGAGCCATGATGGATTCGAAGCCTCTGAAGGATTCAACGTTGTGATGGATTCAAAGCTTTGTTGGTTTCGAAAGTAGTTGTTCGAATCGATGGGATTGTGACCTGTGGCAAGCGGTCGACATGACCGGGAGATGAAGCGCCACTAATCCATCCTGGAATCCATATAAATACACGAGGCCGATTTTATTTTCACTTTTACTTTTTACTATTGCTTTAGCTGCTTCTTCGAATCGGTCTCCCAGAGCCAAATCAAACGTGCTTTTCCACGAATCGATCAAATTCCTTCAAGCTTTCATTTGTAATCGAATCAAATCAGGTAACCAAGGGATCGACTCCAGTTGAGAATGATGAATTAGGATTTATTGGCATCGATTCGATCTTTTCTTCTGAAAATTTTGAAGAGTTGTGAGATCTGTAATGGATCGATTCGATGGTTTTGAGAAATGAATCTCTTCGAATCGTATCGACCCAGAGCGTTGTCTTGAGGAACAGAACTTTCGAAGGACATTGTCCTTCTCTGCCTCGTATCGACTCAGAAAGTTGTCATTCGAATCGATTCACATAGCATGGTTTCGAATCGATGCTTGCGAAGAGCTTCGTGTCGATCGATTCGAAGTAATGGTCCAATGATAGATTCGAAGGCATGGAACTTTGATGGGTTCGAAGCAATTCTCATCGAGTCGAACCACACGGGTTCGAAGCTCATCGATTCGATCTTCATCGATTCGACTCAGATCATCATCAATTCGACTCGTATCGATTCGAGTCGATCGATTCAAACATCTTTGTCTCCGAGCACACTGCACTTCTGAGTTGATCCAAAATCTGAACAACGACCAATTTTAAATTGAACTTTGATGAACTTTAGCATACTTGACTCCGGCGAGCTTCGGCCTTGCACGATTGAACTTGACTGTAAGACTTGACCTCCTTTTTGAAGCTCGTCGATGGAACTATGACCTAACCAACAATATGACAGATTTATACTTGAATTGGTCGGTAGCATCTGGATGGTGTGGGAGTGACGGTCAGTGATGACGGTCATTTCCATTCTCAAATTCCAAAGTTTCATCATTCAGACATCTTGTTCCAACTTGTAAAATCTTTTTAAGTTATGCACAGCACTTGCACTGCACGACGTATTCATATACTTCACACCGGGGAATACACGGGCTTCTTTTGTACTTAACGCTGCTTTCTGGTGAGTTAGTTAATTATGGAGTCTTCAAGTTCTCAACAACAAGAGTACAAAGCTCGCCTCCTCCAGTGCTTGAGATTCCAGAAATCCCTCCTGAAGTAATAGATCCGGCTCCGGACGAATTGCCGGAGGCTTTATTATCGAGGACCCCGTTGATTCCGTCCAATCCAATATCTCCGAAGCATTGTTGGGTTGGATATGTTTGAAACATAACTTATCCCCAGACGACGTTTTGCTACCGGGCGTTGATGACAGACCTTACAATCCGTCCGAGGGTTACACTGCTTTCTATCGCCATGCCTGCGCGGGTGGAACTCTCCCTCCATTTAACCAACATATCAGGGAGATGTTATAGTTCATTGGAATCGCCCGCTCACAACTTCATCCCAATGGACACGCATTGCTGAACGCTATTTTCGTTTTATTTATGGATCATCTCTTTCGTCCGCCAAGGCCAACTGAGATTAGACACATATTCAACTTCAAGAGCAGGCGCGATAGTCCATCCTTCACCTTCTTGGAAGCAGTTAGAAACTGCCAGATCGTGACGGGAGCCTGGACCAGACTCGGTTATTTTAAGAATGAATGGTTTTTTGTTCACTGCCCCCCCCAGGGTTCGCTAGGCGATGGCTGTCTAGACGTAAGTGTCGTAAATCACACAAGCTTTCTTTAATAGTCGTTGCCAACACTTGAACTAATATCAGGCGTTTTTCTTGCAGCTATCATCTCATGGCCTGACGGTGGTCACTACAAAGGCGTTGTCCGAAGTTTACAAGGGGTCCGGAGTGATTTGCGGCACATCGACTCGGTGTTAACTGATGATAACTTAAGGATGCTGGGTTTAATTGAGACGAACCAGAGTATTGTCGTCGAGGGGTTGGCGAAACCGGCTTCGAAGACAAAGAAGAAGACGGTGAAAAGGAAACCCGACATAGTGATAAGAGAAATGAGCGATGATGAGAGGACGTCTACTGATACCGAGTTAGCGGCTGATCTTTCCCGAGTAAAAGAAAAGCGGAAAGGCAAGGCTGTTGTCCCTAAACTTAAGAGACGGAAGTCTGTAGTCGTATCTCGTTTGATCCCCAGAATTATTACCTCTGGCGTTGCTCCTCATCAATAAGGAAATATGTTTATAGGACTGGATGACATTCCCATCCCGGAATATGTATCTCTCCACCACGAGTCCGGGTTGGATGAACTCCGTGAAGCTTTAGAAATAAGCGAGCCTTTACCTGTTAGTGCAGTCGACACTTCTGGTTGGTCGGGGGTTTGCACATTTGCATACACTTTCATAATACTACACGACTTCCGCACAAATCGTATTGCTTTCGCCTGGTGTTTAACTGAATCGCTTCTCTTTTTCAGGTGATATATCTGGTCGTCACTCTACATTGGACAAACTCCGATGAGTACATCACCCTTCGTCTTATTATGAATCTCGACGTGGAGACACCGATCGCGATCGTGAACGGAGGCATCATGGCCAGGAATATTATGCCAGGGATTATCATCGCAGTTACTCCAGTCAGGAGCGATCGGATAGAGATCGGAGACACCGCTCCTCCTCTCGTTCTCCTCCGCCTCCCCGAAGCCATATTCAGGTGTCTGAGCCTCTACGACATCAACCATCTTCGTAGGTTTCGAGGCTCGAGCCACACCGTTCTAGAACTGAGGTTGCTATGACCACGGCTGCGGAGGAGGCCCCTATTGAACCATCTGGTGAAGGGGCCATTAGACTTGCTCAATTGAAGAGGGATTTTCCGGAGATTTGCTTCGACGCTTGTATTTTTCCTCCTAATCTTAAAAGAATCCCCGAAGACGCCGTGACCACGGCACTTAGCTACACCCGCGATTTCTATGCTCAGTATAAAGAATGGTATAAAGCGGCTGTTAAAGCTTCAAAAGCAGCCTTTGATCGGGACAAATTTATCGAGAAACTGGACGCCGACTTGGCTCTGAAGAATCGCATTGTTGACATACTCCAATCTGAGGCGGAATCTTCCCGTAAGGCCGAAATCGAATCGTTAAAAAAGGTTGATGAGACATTAGTTGAGATGGCGAAGATGCAACAGGCACATTGCACTTTGGTTAAAGATTTGGGCCATTGATACAAAAATGTCGAAGCCGAGCGGGATGCGGCAGTCAAAGAACTAGAGGAATTAAAGGCTAAGTTTGCTGATATGAACAAAGAAAAAGACGATGCTAATACGGCCGCACAAGAAGCGTGTGAGCAAGCTGTGTCTCTCCGAGCTGAGTGTTATGCGGCAGTTGCAAGGGTTAAGGAGGTTGAAACGGAGGTGGAGGAGAGAGTCCAGGCAGAGAGGTTCAAGATGGAGGCCGAATTTGACGAACTCTTGGACACATATAATGCCAATGTGTTAGAACATAGAAATCTCTCCTGGCTAGGAGATTACTCGATGCCTCTCTACAATGCCTGGAAGAAATTATTGAAGAACAAGAGGATGTCTTGCCCGGATGGAGTGTTAGATGAGTTTGAGCTCGAGTCACGTTTGCTTAGCGAGAATGAGAGAAAAACTCTTCATGAGGCGATAATTTCTGTTGAGAAAGAAAGACTTGGCATTCTTCAAGCAGAGATTGGTGAAGGTTCGGGTGTCGCGCATCATAGCGAGAACATCGAAGTCCCTATCCCTACTTCATCCGAAGCTACCACCGCGGTTGATCCACAAGTTATTCCTGCTTACAACCCGGACCAACCGGAGTTGTCCTCTGGCAAGATTGTTGTCTCCGAGCCCGTTCAAGTTCCAAGGCAAGGCAAAGATGGTACTTTGATTATTTCCCTCATGTCTTAAAGTATTGTTTTTCGAGAGAATTTTTTGGACTGATTACTTTTGCTCTCCTTTGTTCAGTGATTGAGAGTGTCGCATTCGTGCCCCCAGTTCCTCCGGTTCTATATCCTACACGCGGAGCTATTGTCACCGAGGCGATTTCAACTACTGCCATGGCCGGTGAGATGGGAGAGGGGAGCTCGATGTCATTCGATGTTCAAATGATTGAAGAGCTACTTGGTCACTCTCTTGACCCTATTCCTGATCCTTCATTCGCGACGAGTGGAGCTGCTCCAGTCTTCAGTTCTGTCGTAACAACCGCCAGCGTATCCAGCGCAGCTCAGTTGACTCGAGAAGAAGAGATTTTAGCTGTGATAAGCGCTGAAATGGCCACGATGGTGACGGTTGGTGGTCCTGGTAGCGACACTGCTCCTTCGAGCTTATCTTCTTTAATGGTGATCTCTCCCGGTGGCACGATAACTGCCTCGAGCGTTGCTGAACAAACACCTGTCACCGCCCCCATGCCTTCAGTTCGCCCTCACAAGAGGATCTCTATCCCTTCTAGCTCTGAGAAAGACGTTTATATTATGCCAGATCCTGAGGATGTTCCGAAGAAGGACAAAAAGTCTCGTAAGAAGCCGGGTAGTGGGTCTAGCGGCTCAACTCCGAAGAAGAAACCCCAGAAGAAGAAGGAGTGAACTTCTCGTTTTATCATGTGGTTGTGAAATGGCAATTCTTTTACCTTTTCTTTTGTTCTTCTAGAGCCGTGTATATATGTGGATTCGGCTTCCACTTAGTTGAAACTTTTTGACTTGCCATGTAATCAAACTTGTTTTTGTTAGTTGATTGAATGAGAAGTTGCTCTTTTCTTTTACTTAAGTGTTTTGCAATGTTTTATATATATATATACCAAGTATGGAAATATAATTCATGTCATGATTTGATGAATGAGTTGAACTCCAGATATAGTATCACTTTGGTTAGTGACTAACTCTTAGCTTTTCTGCCCCTAGTCTCGGGGAACAACATTTGTATTTTGGTGGTTGATCGCATTTTCTGCAAATCTTAAGCACATGCCCACATTCTGGGGACTTAGGATAATTGAGATCGATAATCCGGTTCGCGTTCCGGGAATTTGAGAGTTATCGATACTTGTAACACAGTCCGCGCTCCGAGAACCTAGAGTTGATGTTTATATTCTGTTCACGCTCTGGGAACGAGCTGTTGGACATTTATATTCCAGTTCACGCTCTGGGAATTTGGAGTCCGTTCGCGCTTCGGGAACGAATTGCTGAATGTTTATACTCCAATTCACACTTTGGGAATTTGGAGTCCGTTCGCACTCCAGGAACAAATTGCTGAATGTTTATACTCCAATTCGCACTCTGGGAAGTTGGAGTCCGTTCGCACTCTGGGAACGAATTGTTGAATGTTTATACTCCAATTCACACTCTGGGAAGTTGGAGTCCGTTCGCACTCTGGGAACGAATTGTTTAATGTTTATACTCCAATTCACACTCTCGGAAGTTGGAGTCCGTTCGCACTCTGGGAACGAATTGCTGAATGTTTATACTCCAATTCACACTCTGGGAAGTTGGAGTCCGTTCGCATTCTGGGAACGAATTGCTGAATGTTTATACTCCAATTCGCACTCTGGGAAGTTGGAGTCCGTTCGCACTCTGGGAACGAATTGCTGAATGTTTATACTCCAATTCGCACTCTGGGAACGAATTGCCGATTGTTTATACTCCAATTCGCACTCTGGGAAGTTAGAGGTAGTAAAAGGATTGTCGTGTATCAATCCCTGTAAATGCTGGTGTAGTGTTCTGTCCCCGAGCTCGGGTTTCACTTAGTGAGTGACCGGTCGTATCACAGTCACTCCCTATTTGAATAAATCCCACTGCGTGATGGAACTTAGCTCTTCGTGCATCGTGATACTATGCGTCATTTTCAGTGAATCACAACTTTTGGCTCGAAGAGATGGCATTTTATTGCTGGAATAAAGGAAATATGGCATAATCAGTTGCCTTATTACAAGTTCAAACTTCAATATGCAAAAATAAAATGCTAAGGAAGAAATTGACTAAAAATAGATAAATAAAGCCTCTCATGTGTAGTAGCGACGGAGACTCTCGCTATTTCAAGCTCTCGGTAAAGTAAGACCGTCAATGGTTGATAACTTGAACGTGCCATCTCCGAGCTTTTATGAAATCACATACGGCCCTTCCCAGTTTGGCTTCATGTGCGAAGGGACCGGATAAATTCTCTTGAGTACGAGATCGCCAGGTTCAAAGGTTCGCGGGCGGACCTTGGCATTGTATATTCGAGCGACTCGACCCCGATATGTGGCTGCCCTCAAATCGGCTTCTTCACGCTTCTCATCAAGTAGATCTAGAGATTCAGCAAGTAATATGGCATTCGTTTTCGGATCATAATATGTCACACGATGAGAGCGGACTTCCAATTCGACTGGAATAACGGCCTCAGAGCCATAGGATAGAGAAAACGGAGCATGTCCGGTTGTAGTCTTGTGAGTCGTTCGGTAAGCCCACAGAGCCATAGGCAGTTCATCAACCCACTTGCCCCGGCTTTTTCCAGACGTTTCTTCAAAATAGAGTTGATAACCTTATTGACGGCTTTAACTTGACCATTTGCTTGGGGGTGTGCTACTGTAGAGAATTTCTTGTGGATGTGAAATCGTTGACAGAAGTTCTTGAATTCGACACTGTCAAACTGGGCTCCATTATCGGTGATAATAGTATGCGGGAGTCCAAACCGGCAGACGATGTTGCGTACCACAAAGTTGATCACTTTCTTTGTTGTAATTGTTGCAAGAGGTTCAGCTTCGGCCCATTTGGTGAAGTAATCAACTGCGACGATGGCGTACTTCGCACCACCTTTAGCTAAAGGCAAAGCACCAATTATATCAATTCCCCATATTGCAAATGGCCATGGGCTGACCATTTGGGTTATCTCGGTAGGCGGAGCTCTGGGAATTCGAGCGTGTTTTTGGCATTTATCACACCTTTTGGTGTAGTCCATAGCATCGTGATTTACGGTAGGCCAATAATATCCATATCGAAGTATTTTCTTGGCAAGTGCTTGCCCCCCAGTGTGATCGCCACATTCTCCTTCGTGTACATCGTGTAACACCCGTTTGACTTCGTCGTGTGCGATAAACCAGAGAAGGGGAACAGAATATCCCCTTCGATACATAACTCCATTCTGAATGACAAATCGTGAAGCTTTTCGAAGAATTTGTCTTTTCTCACTTCGTCGTTCGGGTAATATACCACGCTTAATGTAATCCTGGTAGGGGGTCATCCACGATTCCCTGCTGGAAGTAGCTTCAAATGTGAATTCATTCTCTGCTCGATCAATGCTTGGAGATGATAAAGTCTCGACAGGAATGAGTCCCAAGTGTTGAGTTCGCATGTACTTGCCAACTTTGCCAACGAATCGGCTTTTTGATTGTGCTCTCAGGGTACGTAGAAAATGGTATAATAATCGAACTAATCAAGTACTTCCCGGACCTGGGCTAAATAAGCGGCTAATCTTCGATCTTTGGCCTGATATTCACCCCGAACTTGGCATACTACCAACTGGGAATCACAGTAGATTTCCACAGCAATAATTCTTAGGACACGGGCCAATTTCAACCCAGTAAGAAGAGCTTCATATTCGGCTTCATTGTTGGTTGCACGGAAATCAAACTTTAAAGCGTAGCATATGGATCGGCCCTCGGGAGTTTCGAGCACTATCCCTGCGCCCGAGCACCGATCGTTGGATGCACCATCAGTATAGCTTCCATATGTATTCGGGGGATTTACTAGTTTCAGGTAAATCTTCAGGTACAGTGAATTCGGCAATGAAATCCGCTAGGACTTGACCGTGTATGGCTCTTCTCGGAGTATATGTGATGTCGAATTGACTAAGTTCAATGTTCCATTTTAGTAACCTGCCGGACGTCTCAGGTCGTGTAAGGACTTGTCGTAACGGCTGATCGGTGTACACGATGATGGGATGAGCCTGAAAATATGGACATAGCTTCCTCGAGGCGATGACTATGCAGTATGCCAATTTTTCCAACCTTGGATAATTCCTTTCGGCTCCGGTTAATCGTTTGCTAACATAATAGACTGGTTTCTGTACTCGGTCTTCCTTCCGAACTAACGCGACACTGATTGCGTTTTCAGATACGGCCAGATAGAGGTATAATTGTTCATGATCAACAGGTTTTGAAAGAACGGCGGTGTGGAAAGATGCTGAATCGGTGATTGAAATGCGCCCTCGCATTCCGTAGTCCATTCGAAGTTTCGTTTCCTTTTTTGGATCAGGTCGAAGAAGGGTATGCATTTTTCAGTTGATTTCGAGATGAACCTGCTCAGTGCTGCAACCTTTCCATTAAGGCTTTGAACCTATTTTATGGTCCTTGGAGTTTGAAGATTCCTGATCGCCCAAATCTTTTCGGGATTGGCCTCTATTCCTCGGGCGTTGACGATGAACCCAAGGAATTTTCCGGATGCGGCTCCAAAATGACATTTTAGCGGATTAAGCTTCATCCTGTATCTCCGTAGGACATTGAACATTGACTCTAAGTCTTTGACGTGATCAGCGGGGTATCGCGATTTTACCAACATATCATCTACATAAACTTCCATATTTTTCCCGATCTGGTCGACAAACATTCGATTGACTAAGCGCTGGTAAGTTGCTCCGGCATTCTTTAGTCCAAAAGGCATGACCTTGTAGCAGTATAGTCCCAGGTCAGTTACGAAGCTCGTATGTTCTTGGTCAGGCACATGCATGGGTATCTGATTGTAACCAGAATAAGCGTCCATGAAAGATAATAATTCGTGCCCGACCGTTGAGTCCACAAGTTGATCGATTCGGGGAAGTGGAAAGCTGTCTTTCGGACAAGCCTTATTTAAGTCAGAGTAGTCGATGCACGTTCTCCATTTCCCATTCGGTTTTCGGACAAGTACAGGATTAGATACCCACTCCGGGTATAAAGCATCTCGGATAAACCCATTTGTCTTTAGCTCATCAATTTCTTCTTTGAGGGCGGCAGATCTCTCTGGATCCATACCGCGTCTCTTTTGCTTGACCGGGATATACCGTGGGTCAATATTTAAGGTGTGGCTCGCGATGTATGGCGAGATTCCACACATATTAGAGTGTGTCCAAACGAATACATCTAGATTTGCCTGGAGAAATTCGACCAATTCCAGTTGCGCTTGTGGGTTTAGTTGAGACCCAATTTTTAACATTTTTGAATCATCATTATCATCATTAACTAGGATATCAATTGTCGGTTCGGCGGGGGAAGCTTGACTTTCTTTAGACTTATCATTTCCTTCAGTGTCTCTGGGGTTTAGATCTTTCTAGAATTGGTCGTGGTGCCCGGGCCGAGGCCCAGGCACTAATTGTCAATCATCGGCGAAACGGACGCAGAGAGATTCCTCCACGCCCTTTCCTTTCTCCTTTCTTTGCACCTCTCGCGGTTCGGCAACATAACAGGCTCTCCCAGCAGCCTGATCTCCTTGAATGACCCCAATCCCGTGATTAGTGGGGAATTTCAAAGTTAAACACCATGGGGCGATTGCTGCCCTGAATTCAGCAAGGGTCGGTCGGCCCAAAAAAGCATTGTACGGAGAATGGATATCTAAGACAACAAATTGTAACATTCGGACCCTTCGGCGTTCTCCAACTCCCAACTCCACTGGAAACTCCACCACTCCGGTGGGTATATTAGCACTTCCATCAAAACCATGGATTCTAGATTGACAAGGTTTTAAATCTTTGGCTTCCATCTTCATTTGATCATATGCTGTAACGACCCGTATTTTTATGGATCGAAATATCGTAGAATAATTGTCATTAGGTCGTTGTTATTGTTTATGTTAACCAGAGCTTATCTTGTCCAGGAGCTTAGGTCGTGTGGAAGTTAGCTTAGGTCGTGTGGAAGTTAGCTCGTGTGAGCGACTTAAGAAGTTGGGCCAACTTAAGATGGGACGAGTTAGTGGGTTGGACCGACTCATAGGGGTGACCGACCTAGGAGGTGAGCGAGTTAAGGTGTGGACCGACCTAAGGAATTGACCGAGTTAAGAGAGTTGACCGACTTAAGGAGCATGGACGACTTAGTGGAGTGAGCGACTCATAGGGGTGACCGAGTCAAGGAGTTTGCGACCTAAGAGTTAGTAGCTTGCGGCTTAGAGATAGGTCGGTCGAAGCGAGTTACCGACCTAAGGAGAGTAGGTCGTTCGAGCGACTCAGGGAATAGCTTAGGGATTGGTTAGCTCGGCTATAAGGCTATATAGTTAGATCGTTGACTCGGAACTAGTTAGGTCGGCTATGCTGTTGAGTCGCATGAAGCATGAGTCGTTAGGTCGGGCAAGAGTGTTGAGTGATAGGTCGGTAAGCCGTGGAGTGTTAGGCCGTGTGTTTTAGGTCGTTACCGACTTATGTTAAGTCGCGTGCGTGCATGGGTAGGTTGTGGATGTGCATGTACTTTAGGTCGTAGGTCGGAGTAGTCGAGTCGTTGAGTCGTTAGGGGCTTGAGTCGTGAGTCGGCTAGTGGATAGGTCGGTGACGACTTATGGGGGCGGCCGACTTATGGTATTTTCTGCCTATAAATAGAGGGCTTTGGTTCACTTTTTCGCATCGGATTTCGAAGCAACGAAGTGCTGCCATTTTGAGAGCTCGACTATAACACTTTTTCACTTCTTTTCTCCACTCTAATCTAGTACTTACATCCATCCAAGATCGAAGATCCAAGAGCCAAAGTTGAAGATCTACATCCAACAAAGAGAGATTTCATCATTTGAAGCGGAATCTTGTCGGATCAAGCTAGATCCCTCGCTGTCCAGATCTGAAGTTAGTAGCTTTTGAAGTGTTTAGGTAATTCGGTGAGTGGTGGTTATCTCTCACACGGACCCAAAGGAGTATATTGGATCGGTGGTTTGGTTATGTGTTAAAGAGAGTGATTTCGTGCATTTTTCTTAAGTCTGCATGTAGATCTATTGTTCATGATGATTTGACATCTATCTTACTACATGTTCACTTATGCAAGTTCATTCATCAAGTTGTAGAGATATTGTTCATAATTCATGTTTGTTAGAATGCATGTTAGATTTGGACTCTTTATTTACGAAATTGCCATTATTGTTGTAATTGTTTATTTAGATCTTGTTTGAATGATTGATTACTTGGATTAATGTTTGATTTGATGGATTAGTTGATTGATAACTCGATTTGGACAAGTTGGTCGAAGATGATTCAAAAGCTAAGTGGAAAGGCTCTTGAATAAGGAAAGCTGCTTGTGGCATATGAAGCGGATGTTGAAGCTCATATGGATAGATTTGATGATGATGTTGAGATGGGACTTTGCCATGATACGATGAGGCAAACCATGATGTTGAGATGGGACTTTGCTATGATGCGATGAAGCAAAGCATGATGTGAGAAAGCCTTGGTTTAATCCAGACGGGATCATCCCAAGCATGTTGATAACTCGGTGATGTGGTCCGGGTTTGTGGGTAATGGTTAGCTTGAGAGGCGCTTGAGCTAGTATGGGAATAGTCATCGAGGAGGATGACTAGAAGGCTGAGATTTCATCGTTGTTGAAGGTTCTAGCATGCTCAAAGCAAGAGTACGTTGGAACGGGTCACGATGACGTTCCAAGCATGGGTCACGATGACGTGCTAGTACTCTGGGCAGATGCGATAGTCCTAGGCACGGGTCACGACGACGTGCGGAGCTATGTCTAGAACCGGGGTTACCATTAGCCCTTGGCAGACGGTCATTCAACTAACGGGGAAATAAAGGCAATGATAACAGTGATAGCCAGAGTCATGGATGTTTGGATGTTTGGTTGTATCGTCGCTTGGGTCAAGAGCGATGTTTTCAAAGTGCTTATCTGATCTTTGTTTAGGCCTTGGGGGTTTGTACTTGGAAAACACCGACCTTGACTCGAGTGATAATTACTTTGCTTTGAATGTCTGAATTGCTATGTTTACTTCTGCTTAGTGTGTCTGGGGGCTATCACTGTAGAAAGAGGTGGAGTGGGATGGTTGGGTTCCTATTCCTTTTTATCCTTTATGCTCTTTTGGTATGTCTGATAGTTGATTTACTGCTCACTAAGACTTTTGTCTGACTCAAGGTTTTATTTTTAACTCTTATTACCTTGGGCTGTTCATCCATATTGGAATGGGCAGACTAGGTAGTAGGTGACAGGTGCTGTTCTTAGTGGTCAACGCTGTTGATGTCGAAGACGAGCTGGAGGCTTTTGCATATTGTTTTCTTACTATATGTACTGGATGTTCCGCTGTTTGTTTGTATTCTCTGAGTGATATGTAGTGAGGCTTGATGTATTGACTGTTCAGATGCTTGTATCAAACTATTTTAAAGTGTATTGATGAAATTCTGGTTGAGGAGCTTCACTATATATATTTCTCTATTGTATTTTATCCATGCGTTGTGAGTTATACGATAGAGCTTATTGTTTTACCTTACCCTGATGATCGTCCATGGCAGCCTGGCACACTTCTCAGCGCACTATTATTTTGTTTGGTGCAGGAGTCATGGGCGGTCGTCACATTTGGTATCAGAGCTTTGGTTAATCGATTTTAGCCAACGCTCGCCGACATAACTACGTATGAGAGACGTAATTGTATTTTGATGGATAATTACTATATATAATATAGTAGCTTAGAAGGATTTGAACTCCTTATGTAGTTGTTTCTCAAGGTGTTCTAATCTTTCTTTTTATAGATATTAAGGATGAGTCGAAGAGAGAGACAAGCTGCTAGGAAAAGCCGTGCTGCTGAAGAGGCTGCTGATGCTGATTATGCTGCTATGTTCGATGCTATGATGACTTCGATCATGAGAAGGATGCCAGCCTCGGGGCGTACGGTAGATGTTGGAGTTCAGGTTCAAGCCCCAAAACCAGTGGATTTTGCTAAGTTGTGTAAAGACTATACTACTCTTGGAGGAAAGGTTTTCTTGGGAACAGAATCAACTATAGAAGTTCAGAGATGGATTGATGCTTGTAGAAGGATCTTTGGTGATTTGGGAATTGAGGATGCAACTAAGAGGAAGCTTGCATCAAGACAGCTTCAAGGGAGAGCTTTTGATTGGTGGAACTCTATCACCATTGATACTCCGGAAGAAGAAATTACTTGGGAGCAATTTCAAGTTAGATTTGAAGCTAAGTTCATTTCTACAGCTCAGAAATCCATTCTTTTTAAGAAGTTTGTGGAACTCAAGAAAGGTGGAAGACCAGTTCTTGAGTATGTTTCTGAGTTTGAAGCTTTGTCCAAGTATGCTCGGTCGTATATTGAATCCCCTTATCAGAAGAATGAGAAGTTTGTGACAGGCTTGGACACTTATCTTGGGAGATAGTTGGTGGATCATCTGGACAATCCGTTTGAGAAGCTTGTGGAGAAAGCTCTCAGGCACGAGAATATGTTTCCTAAGGAAGGATCTTTTGTTGCTGTGGCCAAGGAGCAAGGTGGAAACAAGAAGAGAAAGCAGCAGCAGCAGCAGAAGGGTAAGGGTGGCCAGAAGAAGCCGAAGGGTGAAGTGATCTGCTACAACTGTCGGCAGAAGGGTCATCTTTCCAGATATTGCAAGAATCCAAGAGTGCCGGTGAAGTGTCACAACTGTGACAAGCTGGGGCATATTAAGAGGAATTGTCCGGAACCGCGGAAGGACAAGCAGGTTGTGCAAGCTTATGCTTTGGGGGCTGTGCCGTCGTCTTTGGAAGCTCCTACTGCTGAAGAGAAAGGAAAGAGTGTGGTGGTTCAAGGTACTCTATCTATTTGCAGTGTTCCAGTTAGAGTGTCGTTTGATACCGGAGCGTCGCATTCCTTTGTTTGTAGTGAACTTGTAGGCCGGTTGGGTTTGGAACCGGATATTGTTGATAGACCATTGGTTGTGACTAATCCAGTTGGGGGTTCGTCTTGTTTGTGTATGATATGCCGTGGTCTAGTTGTGTCGAGTCATGATTGCTCTTTTGTTTGTGATTGTTTTGTTCTGAACTTTGCGGGGTTCGAAATTATTTTGGGTATGGACTGGCTTAGGAAGTATGCGGCGAAGGTTGATTGTGAGAGGCTTGAGGTGACAGTCGAGAATGTGGAGGGGCGAAAGGTTGTGTTACGATGTAATCATGAGGAAGGCGTCTTCATGAGCTTCATATATTCGCTTGTTGTTCCATGGGATGGACTGTCATCGATGCCTATTGTGAATGGATTTGAGGATGTCTTTGACGAGGTCAAAGGGTTACCGCCGCATAGAGAGATCGAGTTTCGTATCGATCTAGTTGAGGGAGCCAGACCCGTTGTGATGCCTCTTAGGCGGATGGCGCCTAGGGAACAGCAAGAGTTGAAGGTGCATGTTGATGACCTTTTACGGAAAGGATTCATTCAGCGTAGCATGTCCGAATGGGGTGCACCAGTTGTGTTTGCAACCAAAGCGGATGGATCGTTGAGGTTGTGTGTGGATTATCGTGAGCTGAATAAAGGGACTAAGAAGAACAAGTATCCATTGCCGAGAATAGATGACTTGTTTGATCAGCTTCACGAAGCTAGGGTGTTTTCTCAGATGGATTTGGCAACGGGATTTCACCAGTTAAGAGTGGCAAAGGATAGTGTGCCGAAGACTGCTTTCAGGACACCATCTGGTTTCTATGAGTGGCTGGTAATGTCGTTTGGATTGACCAATGCACCAGCATATTTTATGGATCTTATGAATAGGGTGTTCAGAGATCAGTTGAACAAGTTTGTACTTGTGTTCGTGGATGATATTTTGGTTTACTCCAGAAATGAAGAGGAACACAAGACACACATGCGGATAATTTTGGAAATCTTGCGGAAACATCAGCTGAAGGCTAAGTTTTCGAAGTGTCACTTCTGGAAGAGTGAAGTGAGGTTCTTAGGTCATGTTATCTCTGGAAATGGAATAGCGGTTGATCCCACTAAGGTGGCAGCGATCCAGGATTGGGTTAGACCTAAGAATGCATCTGATGTGAGAAGTTTTCTTGGATTAGCAGGATATTATCGTCGGTTTATCAAAGACTTTTCCAAGATAGCTGCACCGTTAACAGGATTGACGAAAAAGAACCAAGTGTTCAAATGGGATGCTAAGTGTGAGCAAACTTTTGGAATCCTGAAAGAGCGACTGACAAGTGCTCCTGTTTTGACTATTCCAAGTGGGAATGATGAGATGGTAGTTTACACCGATGCATGTGGTACTGGACTTGGAGCAGTGCTAATGCAGAAGGATAAAGTTGTTGCATATGCAAGTCGACAACTAAAGCCGCATGAAAGGAATTATCCGACTCATGATTTGGAGTTAGCGGCGATTGTTTTTGCTCTGAAGATGTGGAGACATTATCTATTGGGAGTTCGATTCGAGTTGTTTACAGATCATAAGTCGTTGAAATATCTGTTCTCCCAAAAGGATTTGAATCTTCGACGGCAACGATGGCTAGAGTTTTTAGCATCATATGATTTTGGTATAGCCTATACTCCGGGAAAGGGTAACGCAATGGCTGATGCGTTAAGTCGAAGACATGTAGGATTGGGAGCCATGTTTTCAGAATGGAGGAGTCTTGAGTATTTGGCTGGATTTGACTTCAGGCCCAGATGTGAATTGGAACCTGAGATGTTGGCAAACTTATTGATAAGACCTAATCTAGTGGAAATAATTGGCGAGGGCCAAAAGCGAGACGATAAGCTTGTCAAGATTATCCGTGATTTGGAATCTGGATTGGATCCAGAAAAGGATAAAGGATTCGAGGTCGATCGAGAGGGTTGGCTTCGGAAACAAGGACGACTGTTTGTTCCCGATATAGATGAATTGAGAGATGAAGTTCTGAAGGAAAGTCATCACTCGAAATTGACAATTCATCCAGGTGGAAATAAGATGTATCGGGACATGAAGAGAACCTATTACTGGGAAGGCATAAAGAAGGATGTTGGAAATTTTATTTCCAAATGTATGAACTGCCAGTTGGTAAAAGCTGAACAGAAGAAGCCAAGTGGATTGCTTCAACCGTTAGAAGTTCCTACATGGAAGTGGGAGCAAATATCAATGGATTTTATCGATGGTCTACCTAGAACCAGAGCAGGAAATGAAGGGATTTGGGTCATCGTAGATCGTTTGACAAAGAGTGCAAGGTTCATTCCTGTTCGATCAACTAGGACTGCATCGAAGCTGGCTGAGTTGTATGTTAAGTGGATAGTACGATTCCATGGTATTCTGAAGAGTATAGTGAGCGATCGAGACCCATTGTTCACTAGTGGATTTTGGAAGAGCTTCCAAGAAGTTTTGGGAACCGAGTTGTATTTGAGTACAACTTATCATCCCCAAACAGATGGTCAGACCGAGAGAGTCAACCGAGTTTTGGAAGATCTCCTCAGAGCATGTGTTTTGGATTTCGGAGGATCATGGGAAAATCATCTTCATTTGGTGGAATTTGCGTATAATAACAGTTACCAGTCAAGCATTGGTATGGCACCATATGAAGCACTGTAAGGAAGACCGTGTAACTCTCCGACATGTTGGGTTGAAACTAGAGAAAAGCTAATACTTGGGCCAGACATGATTCGTCATACTTCGAATTGTATAGAGATCATTCGGCAACGAATGAAGGCAGCCCAAGATCGTCAGAAAAGTTATGTCGATAAACGTCGTAAGGATTTGGAGTTCGATGTAGGTGATATGGTTTTTGTGAAGATTTCTCCTCTGAAGAATGTTATTAGATTCGGGAAGAAAGGAAAGTTGACTCCGAGATTTGTTGGACCATTCCCGATCATCGAGCGAATTGGAAAACTCGCTTATAAATTGGAGTTACCAGAAAAGATGTCGGGCGTGCACAACGTTTTTCATGTATCGTATCTACGGAAGTATGTGCACGACTCGAATACAGTGGTTTCTGCTGATAGCTATGAAGATTTAGAGGTTGATTCAGTTGTTACGAGACCTCGTAAGCCGCTTCGTGTTGTGGAAACCGACACGAAACAGCTTAGGAGGAAGACGATTACGTTGCTCAAGATACAATGGAGCGATGATGTTAACGACTGTACATGGGAGGAGGAAGAGAGGATGAAGGCAGCTTATCCTGAACTCTTCAAGGTATGGCCCTAAGGTGTCGTGGCATCCCATGAACTTGTATCTTGTTCTAGTCTTAGTATTCTACATGCTAGGCTAGAATTGGATGCATGGTTTGTTGATTGCTATGGATGGTAGGCATGCAGAATAGTTTTGATTGCTCTTGTTTATTTGGAATTTCGGGGACGAAATTCCTAAGGGGGAGAGAATGTAATGACCTGCATTTTTATGGATCGAAATATCGTAGAATAATTGTCATTAGGTCGTTGTTATTTTTTATGTCAACCAGAGCTTATCTTGTCCAGGAGCTTAGGTCGTGTGGAAGTTAGCTTAGGTCGTGTGGAAGTTAGCTCGTGTGAGCGACTTAAGAAGTTGGGCCAACTTAAGATGGGACGAGTTAGTGGGTTGGACCTACTCATAGGGGTGACCGACCTAAGAGGTGAGCGAGTTAAGGTGTGGACCGACCTAAGAAATTGACCGAGTTAAGAGAGTTGACCGACTTAAGGAGCATGGACGACTTAGTGGAGTGAGCGACTCATAGGGGTGACCGAGTTAAGGAGTTTGCGACCTAAGAGTTAGTAGTTTGCGGCTTAGAGATAGGTCGGTCGAAGCGAGTTACCGACCTAAGGAGAGTAGGTCGTTCGAGCGACTCAGGGAATAGCTTAGGGATTGGTTAGGTCGGCCATAAGGCTATATAGTTAGATCGTTGACTCGGAACTAGTTAGGTCGGCTATGCTGTTGAGTCGCATGAAGCATGAGTCGTTAGGTCGGGGAAGAGTGTTGAGTGATAGGTCGGTAAGCCGTGGAGTGTTAGGCCGTGTGTTTTAGGTCGTTACCGACTTATGTTAAGTCGCGTGCGTGCATGGGTAGGTTGTGGATATGCATGTACTTTAGGTCGTAGGTCGGAGTAGTCGAGTCGTTGAGTCGTTAGGGGCTTGAGCCGTGAGTCCGCTAGTGGATAGGTCGGTGATGACTCATGGGGGAGCGGCCGACTTATGGTATTTTCTGCCTATAAATAGAGGGCTTTGGTTCACTTTTTGGCGCTGGATTTCGAAGCAACGAAGTGCTGCCATTTTGAGAGCTCGACTACAACACTTCTTCACTTCTTTTCTCCACTCTAATCTAGTACTTACATCCATCCAAGATCGAAGATCAAGATCGAAGATCCAAGAGCCAAAGTTGAAGATCTACATCCAACAAAGAGAGATTTCATCATTTGAAGCGGAATCTTGTCGGATCAAGCTAGATCCCTCGCTGTCCAGATCTGAATTTAGTAGCTTTTGAAGTGTTTAGGTGATTTGGTGAGTGGTGGTTATCTCTCACACGGACCCAAAGGAGTATATTGGATCGGTGGTTTGGTTATGTGTTAAAGAGAGTGATTTCGTGCATTTTTCTTAAGTCTGCATGTAGATCTATTGTTCATGATGATTTGACATCTATCTTACTACATGTTCACTTATGCAAGTTCATTCATCAAGTTGTAAAGATATTGTTCATAATTCATGCTTGTTAGAATGCATGTTAGATTTGGACTCTTTATTTACGAAATTGCCATTATTGTTGTAATTGTTTATTTAGATCTTATTTGAATGATTGATTACTTGGATTAATGTTTGATTTGATGGATTAGTTTATTGATAACTCGATTTGGACAAGTTGGTCGAAGATGATTCAAAAGCTAAGTGGAAAGGCTCTTGAATAAGGAAAGCTGCTTGTGGCATATGAAGCGGATGTTGAAGCTTATATGGATAGATTTGATGATGATGTTGAGATGGGACTTTGCCATTATGCGATGAGGCAAACCATGATGTTGAGATGGGACTTTGCTATGATGCGATGAAGCAAAGCATGATGTAAGAAAGCTGTAACGTCCTGCCTTTTCGCATACTTTAAACCGACACACGTGCCAATTCAAAGCATACGCAAGGGCGGATAGTTATGGGGTAAATAAGAAAAACAGAGAAGAAATAAAACAAAACAAAATCTCACAGCGGAAGGATAAAATATAATAACAAATATACAGTTCATAAACAGTTTACAAAAGCTTGATTTTACTTATAAAATGAATATCAGAGTTACATATACCAAATACAACAAGGCAGCGGAATAGAAAGAGTGTGTAGTACAATACTATATGTATAAAAGAATACTGAATCTTCGTCTTCGTCCTCCAAAGCTAAAACCTGCTATCTTGAAACGCTCGGACTGACCCGAGCGAATTTGAAAAGACAAAAACACTCGAGTCAGACTAGAAAATCTTATGTGAGTTAAATAAACAGAAATAAATATGAATACAGTAACTCAAGAGATGCTCGGGATTTACATCTCCTAAGGATCCGTTAAACTATTTACTATGTAGTATATTGCGCTATTATAATAGTGTCTAATTGTAAAATAAACTTACTTTTAAATAGCGTTAAGGCTTTACATTTTCCACCTTAACACGTAAAATGCCAATAGTCTATACAGTACCGTAATACCTCCTGATCGGGAAGCTACCAGAGGATACTCCATAGGTACGACACAAATAGAAACTCGTAGTAAAGGCTCGATATGGTAGGTGACACGGCACAACTAGGCAATGCCAGGGTAGATATACCAATTGCTATCCAGGCTGGTGGAAACGCGTAGCCGCAGTAACCGCCCACCTCGGACTAACTCCCCCAAAAATCAAAATATAGAAGTGGCCACTGAATCAATCCAAGTCAAAGTATAATATCGAAGAGGAGCGTCCGATCAGAGGAATGACCTCATTGGCCTGAGAATCGCTCCTGTTTTAGCCACCTTATGCCAACTCACGGGAGTTGGGTCCACGTATTTACCTTACAGGAAACGTCGCCACCACCTACTTCATTCTGGAATCTCCACCGCGTACACGGTTAGTCAAAGTGGTTTTCGGTATCGACAGAGAGTATGTCCATATCCGATCCCGGTCTCTTTGCCAACCAATCGTTATTATAACACCGCGGTTATTTAAAAAAACAGTTTATACTTTAAAACCAGAATATAATCCCTTTCAAAACCATAATATTACGATATCATTTCTTCTTTAAAAACACAAACAATTTATTTTCATATTATTTTATAGAAGCCCAAATCAATGATATCGTTTCCCAAATAAAATTTTCCTTTCCAAAAATTATGTCACTTTTTATTATTTAATATCCCATGTAACCAATATTTTGTTTGTAACTTTCAACAAAATTCTTCGAAAATCCATAGTATTTTAAAACCATTATTTTCAAAACTAAATGGTTTGGATATTCAACGGTATGCGAATTAAAAAGGTTTAACTTAACTGTTGCTTTATAAAGAATAAATTACATGGCTTTCCAAATATTTCTTGTTTTAAAGTTAAACCAAATTCCAAAATATTACTTCAAGTCCCAAAACCATTTCAATTTTATATATATTTATATCCATTTTTGAGCATTAATATTTCAACTAAAGTTGGATTTTTATCCTTTCAAAATCAATATTCTATTAATTAATCTTGACCATTCACATAAAATCCATAATTAATAAGACTTCAATTTCTAGTAAAATATATATATATATATATATATATATATATAATTTTTCCACTTCAAATTATATTAGAATATCCATTTCTATTTATTTTGGGAAAATCCAATTACAAATATCATATCTTAAAATTTCCAACTTTACATTTAAACATAGGATATAAATTTACCAAACTCCATTTTCTAAATTTCTTCCATTTTCAATAAAGAAATTTATATTCCTTTTTATTTCAAAATTTCAACTTCATAGGTATATAAATATGGAATAAAATATTTATACAATATAAATTTAAGATTTATAGACCGTATTCAATCCAAACCATAGAAATCACATTAAAATAGTTATATATAGACCGCGGTGCCTGTATATAATTTTCTATCCTATGGTCAAGTGATACGGATATTTATCATTTCAATCCGCAATTTAAAAAATAAAACTTTGCGGTTTTATCATTTCAAACCACAATCCCGAATGAAATGTAAAATGTATGCTAACTTGCAGTTTAATGATATCAAATAAAACATCCATTCAACAACACATCCATCATCCAGTCACAAACATCAAGCAATATCAACCAATAACAAAATATGTTTGGAAATATACAACAGGTAATAATTGGCAGTTTAATTCAAATTATATTTATCAACTATAAATCTAACAGTTTATTTTCAGTGATAATTGACATAACTGTTAACTAGTAGTTCTTATGCAAACAATAATTTCTAACAGCCAATTAATACGCAATCAATCAATTTAATTAACAGCTAAATTCAAAAAAATGCAATTCAACAGATATGGGTGAAATAACATGCCAAAAGCTCATAAATAAATTTCTATTCATTTCTAAAATTTATTTAACAAACATAAAAGCTTCTAGTAATTGTGAGTGAGTTAAAACACTCACCTTTTGAATTTAAATCGAATTTAAACCCGATTTAAACCCAAAAATTCGCCCGTCTCATAATTCGTCCAAACCAGCGTCATCAGATCCGGAATTTAAATACGATCCTAACAAAAAAAAATTCGCGTGAAACCGATGTCGTATGAAAAAGTTATGACGAAAAACTGATTTGAAAACAAAATTAAATCAACAAAACAACTTACACACATTACAATGCCACGTCATCAAGAATATCACTCCCCCTAAACCCGCGTACCACTCTCCAGCGTGCCCAAGAAGACACGCACTTGCTAGAACCCTAACTCATGAAAAACCCAACCGCCCCCAAATTTTCGAAACCCAAATCAAAAATAGCCCCACATCCAACCGTTGATTCGCCCCAAAAATCATATAGATGCACTCCCCTCGGTCCCCTCTACAAAACCCAGAAACAGTTTCTCCATCCGATGAAGTTTTGTGCACTGATGATGAACGGTTTTGGGGCTGTTTGAATTTATTCTGGATGAATGACAGCTCCAATTGACAAACGAATTTCACCATGAGATTACGCGTATCGAATACTTCAACATATATTTTTTCTGGAATTTTCTGAAATTTTTGAGTTTTGACTTTTGATTTTGAACTGTGGACAGATCTGGAATTGGATCTGAGATGTATGCATTTGGGGAAGAGAAAAGAGTGAAGAAATGAACGTACAGCAAAAGAATAGAGACTAGGGTTTATAGCTGTATATTTATAGATAGGCTAGAGGTAGGGTAGCTAGACTGGATACGCGAACGTACGGAATAAACTATGGCCCAAAAATGGCTATTTTTAATATTTATTAAATAAATTAAAATAAATTATAAATCCAGTTTTTATGTTTCAACTTCTAATATTGGCCAAATTTTGTGACTTATATAATTCAAACAATCCCAAATGGTTTTCCAAGCTTGGATGTGAATTAAAATTTATAAATATATCAATTTTGCAGTGTTAATTTCCGCGTTTTCTTATTATTTAGGAATTATAAATTTTATTCGCAAAAACCCAATTATTAAATCATATACTCTTATGCTCTCACTTAAATCCAATTAGATAAATAGATTTGACTTCCATTCCAACTCATTTGATTGCAAATAAACTTTTTACCATAAATAAAATTCCAAATTATTAATAACTTTATTCCCATTTCCTTTACACACAAACATCGTATTATAAAGGTATCTACATTATTCTCCATTGGTTTGCCTTAACTTATTTAAGGTAACCTTACATTAATATCTATTGCTATGTTTTCAAATTATTCTTCCCTCATTCTTCTTTACTATTATTAATTCCAATCTTAACGAATTCAACATTATAAGTTTGATAAATTTATTAAATTCACTCAATTGTTTACAAATTCCATTTTAAATTCAATAACGTAATATTTTACGTTTAATTCTATTTTATTTGTAGTAAATACCCTTTGTTGGATTTAATATTCAAATAATAAATAAAATCTTGCTTTCTAAAGTTTTATCAAAAATGGTCCAACTAAATTTGAATTAGCTTTAACTTTATTTTATGGAATTAACTATTGCAATAAATCCAAAATGATAAATAAGGCTTGATTCCTATATTAACTACTTTGGTTCCAATTAACCTTTTATGGTGAATATGAATTTCAAGGTATAATTGAAATCTTTATATCCATTTGATTTCACTGTTTCATTTTTATTATTAAATCCATTGTAGCCAAATGCATGAAATTAATATACACAAATATTTTAAATCCCAACTTAAGTTTTACTTAACGTATAAATAAACGTTTAAATTTTCTTAATTGCAATAACTCAATTACCTTCATTCTTTTTATTCACGTAGCCAAATCTTGATTTAAAATCTTTACTATAACCCATAGTCTTATTAAAATAGGAATTTACACTACCTGTAACGTTAATTTCCATCAGTAAAGATCTTACACCCTTTGTTCCATAGATTTAGATTTCACAAATTTAGCTACTGCATTAATTCTTATTTATATAACATAAATGTTCATATACTTTGAATTCATTCCCAATTCACCAACTCAATTAATTATGCTTTACAAATGTGTTTCCAATATATAGGTATTTTATACTAATTGTTATCATACCCATAATTACACGCTTATAACTAATTCCCACATTTGCATAAATTTATTAAGTTAGAATGTTTATTAAGGTTTATGCATTTCCAACTTGTACTGATTTTACACAATTATTATGATTTCTCACAGTACGTTAAATTTATTAAATGACCATTTATTATAATTTAATTCCCTTAATTGAATCAATTGCTTATTATTATATATTCTTTTCATTCTACCATTCCTTCCCATTATAAATTCATTAACGTATTTACACATCTCTATCTTTCAAATATCAATAACCAAACTTGATTACAAACACTGTCCTTATCAATCTTCATAAATTTGTTCAGATCTATACTCCTTTATATAATTAGAGTTTATGTCTCTATTAGATTTCTTTTCACTACAGGCATAAATTATTACTATCTTACTAATTACATCTTTGTATTAATGAACACCATTCAAGTTAATATTTGTACTACATTCACAGATTCAACATTTGTTTGTTTCTTAAAATTAACTTTAAATCAAATTGTGACAATTTGCATTATCCACATTTATCGTCATAAAATCTAATTTACAAGCCTATACTTAATTATTACCCTACAATACGTTTACGTTACTATAATATCCACTCTTCCGTTACTACGTTTCTATAAATTTATTCGTTTATAAATTTATTGTCTGAAAGTTCTCCTTTTATTGACTAGACACAACAATAACCAAAATAATTAATTAGATTCATTTATATACATTAGATAAATGGGTACACTTCTGCAATAATCCTATAAATGAAAATATTTTGGTGCATAAATTTCTACATACTTAGTGCATTCATTTATTAAATTACAAATTTCCTCAATCCACATAAATCACCCATTCACATAGTTTAATTTAGCGTTTATTTAAATCTTCGTTTATACATTTAGAGTTTCTACTAAATTGAATTACACAACTTATGAACTTTAACAAATTTAGTTCACTTAATAATTTTCTAATGTTTATTAAATTGCAATCCAATCCATTTATCATTTCATTAATACCATTTAATCAGCTAATTATAACTAATAGCCACCCACCAATTTACGTTAATTCAATCCATGCCATATAAGTATTTAATTGTCAACATTAAATTACAATCACTATATCAATTTCCACATTTATTCTTAAACAAATTAAAATTTATATCAAATTAATTTATTAAATATTATTAATTCACGGGTCGTTACACTCTCCCCCACTCAAAACTTTTCGTCCCCGAAAAGGAAAAGAAGGGAGAAGGAAGAATAAAATAGTGCATCTTATTTCAAATATTAACTTATAAACAATATTTTACTGGATTAATTCCCTTTAATGAAATACACTTGTTTTATAATCATTATATCCTTTAATACTTGAATTATTAAAGTTGGAAAAATATTTTCACAAAATTCTAAGTTCAAAATTTCCTGAAAATTTTGGCAAAGTCTCCTTTGTACGGAGGGACTCTGGAGAAAATATAATATCCAAATATACAAATATATTACACATATTATCCAAATAAAATATCCCAACACGGGAAAATATATAAAATAGCGCTTTATACGTAATCCGGAAACGTACCTATTTGTCGGGCAATACGCTTATTATTACGGAACCAAAAGCATTAGCAGTTGCTTCCATAACCTGTATTTTCTTATAAGCCTAAAAGGTTAAATATTTAATTTAAAATGAACTATTCTAGTGGATTCAATCATTCATATCCAATCAAATGCAACAACCATACATTTTAACAAACAGCACACACCGCAAACAAAATCATTCAATCAAACAAACAATTAGTTGTTAGGTTCAAATACCGAAATTGTACGAAATGTAAAATAACTATCAAGTGCATCCTTTACTCAACAGTCTTAGATGGAACAAAGATAGATTATTTCTCCATCCAACAACTTCAAAATTCCTTACCCAACAACCATACATCAACCAAACAATTCAAATCAACACCAAAATAGTTTATTATTCATTTATTTCATACTTCAGTGGTTTGATTTTCTTCCCTTCATTTATGAGGGATTTCTTTGTTTCTTACAAGTTTTATTTCCCAACTATCACAAAATTCATTATATTTGTATTTCCTTTTATTACTTAAGTTTCCTTTTATTACCTAAGTTTATAAAATAAATTCTCATTAATAACAACAAATATTTTGAATATCTTCATTTCCTTACTCTTCACTTGTAAGATTTCCCTTAAATTCTTAATCTGCTAACATTCATTCTTATAAGTGGAAGCTTTTATTTATCCATTAACTATGAATTGCAGTCATTTAATTTTCCTACTTTCCATTATATTAGAATAGGGAAGATTAAAACATACTTAAGTCAATAATTATACAATAAATTCTTATTTTGAATTTCATTTTATATACTTAGGTTCATATCATCTATTAATAGTTCTTAACCCTTTTTCAGTAAAATTTCAATTATACCCTAAGTTTATACATTAAATTCTTATTATAACAGTAATTTATTGAATACTTCATTTTTCCTAAATTCCTACTTGTAAAATATTCAATTCCAGTTTCTCATTTAACACTTCAACTTTTATATTTGGGTAAGTTATTTCTGTTAAGGAAATTGCAATTGAACTTATACAAGTTTAATCTCCATTCTTTTAATTAAATTTAATGTTTATCCATATTACTCTTTGTCTCATATGTACTCAGTTTCTCTTTATAACTTTGCAATAATTCTCTTATTTAAATTAGAGGTTTCAATTCATTTATTACTTAACTTTTATTTTACTAACATAATTTTAAACAATTAATTAATGGAAAATTTTAGAATTAAATTCCGGTCAAATTTCAATTTATTTTGAAATAATAGATAAATAATTTCTTACACTTATATATCTCTAATTATATTTCAAAATAATCTGCAGTAGAATCTACTACAGTGGCCTTTCCCCTTCGAAACTCGAAAATGAAAGTCGATGATGCGGCCGTCATCACCGAAATTATTTTCCAGCGACAGAGAGGAAAGTACAAAATTTATTTTCTCCAAAATCTTATTTTAAACAATTCTTCCGAATTATCTAAATATTTGTATAAGAAAATACTTATAAACCAAATCATTATATTTCATAAATCCTTTGAAAACAGATTTTCAAAATCCCGGACTTAAGTTCTAAAATTTCCAATTTGATTCATTGTAATTTCAACTTAGCTTCAATTATTATGAATATTTTTATTACCTAACATCCAATCTATAGCAACCAAATATATATCTTTATAAAAATATTTTTATATATAGAAAATATAATAGGCAAAATTCTTTCATTCACCTATATTAAAACAAATATTATGTCGGTCTGTCCTATTAAGTGTTTAGAAATCCCTATTGATGACATAGCGTCCCATGCATCAACCAGAATTTATAAATACAAAGCGGAACAGATTAACACAATATAAAAATCTTTTCATTAATACTAACAAATACGCTCTCTCATATATATACACTCAGCGACTCCCATAGGATATTTCTACCCTATTAACAAAGAGTCAAACCCCACAAAGCCAAGGTTTATCGCTAAACCAAAGCTCTGATACCAGATGTAACGTCCTGCCTTTTCGCATACTTTAAACCGACACACGTGCCAATTCAAAGCATACGCAAGGGCGGATAGTTATGGGGTAAATAAGAAAAACAGAGAAGAAATAAAACAAAACAGAATCTCACAGCGGAAGGATAAAATATAATAACAAATATACAGTTCATAAACAGTTTACAAAAGCTTGATTTTACTTATAAAATGAATATCAGAGTTACATATACCAAATACAACAAGGCAGCGGAATAGAAAGAGTGTGTAGTACAATACTATATGTATAAAAGAATACTGAATCTTCGTCTTCGTCCTCCAAAGCTAAAACCTGCTATCCTGAAACGCTCGGACTGACCCGAGCGAATTTGAAAAGACAAAAACACTCGAGTCAGACTAGAAAATCTTATGTGAGTTAAATAAACAGAAATAAATATGAATACAGTAACTCAAGAGATGCTCGGGATTTACATCTCCTAAGGATCCGTTAAACTATTTACTATGTAGTATATTGCGCTATTATAATAGTGTCTAATTGTAAAATAAACTTACTTTTAAATAGCGTTAAGGCTTTACATTTTCCACCTTAACACGTAAAATGCCAATAGTCTATACAGTACCGTAATACCTCCTGATCGGGAAGCTACCAGAGGATACTCCATAGGTACGACACAAATAGAAACTCGTAGTAAAGGCTCGATATGGTAGGTGACACGGCACAACTAGGCAATGCCAGGGTAGATATACCAATTGCTATCCAGGCTGGTGGAAACGCGTAGCCGCAGTAACCGCCCACCTCGGACTAACTCCCCCAAAAATCAAAATATAGAAGTGGCCACTGAATCAATCCAAGTCAAAGTATAATATCGAAGAGGAGCGTCCGATCAGAGGAATGACCTCATTGGCCTGAGAATCGCTCCTGTTTTAGCCACCTTATGCCAACTCACGGGAGTTGGGTCCACGTATTTACCTTACAGGAAACGTCGCCACCACCTACTTCATTCTGGAATCTCCACCGCGTACACGGTTAGTCAAAGTGGTTTTCGGTATCGACAGAGAGTATGTCCATATCCGATCCCGGTCTCTTTGCCAACCAATCGTTATTATAACACCGCGGTTATTTAAAAAAACAGTTTATACTTTAAAACCAGAATATAATCCCTTTCAAAACCATAATATTACGATATCATTTCTTCTTTAAAAACACAAGCAATTTATTTTCGTATTATTTTATAGAAGCCCAAATCAATGATATCGTTTCCCAAATAAAATTTTCCTTTCCAAAAATTATGTCACTTTTTATTATTTAATATCCCATGTAACCAATATTTTGTTTGTAACTTTCAACATAATTCTTCGAAAATCCATAGTATTTTAAAACCATTATTTTCAAAACTAAATGGTTTGGATATTCAACGGTATGCGAATTAAAAAGGTTTAACTTAACTGTTGCTTTATAAAGAATAAATTACATGGCTTTCCAAATATTTCTTGTTTTAAAGTTAAACCAAATTCCAAAATATTACTTCAAGTCCCAAAACCATTTCAATTTTATATATATTTATATCCATTTTTGAGCATTAATATTTCAACTAAAGTTGGATTTTTATCCTTTCAAAATCAATATTCTATTAATTAATCTTGACCATTCACATAAAATCCATAATTAATAAGACTTCAATTTCTAGTAAAATATATATATATATATATATATATATATATATATAATTTTTCCACTTCAAATTATATTAGAATATCCATTTCTATTTATTTTGGGAAAATCCAATTACAAATATCATATCTTAAAATTTCCAACTTTACATTTAAACATAGGATATAAATTTACCAAACTCCATTTTCTAAATTTCTTCCATTTTCAATAAAGAAATTTATATTCCTTTTTATTTCAAAATTTCAACTTCATAGGTATATAAATATGGAATAAAATATTTATACAATATAAATTTAAGATTTATAGACCGTATTCAATCCAAACCATAGAAATCACATTAAAATAGTTATATATAGACCGCGGTGCCTGTATATAATTTTCTATCCTATGGTCAAGTGATACGGATATTTATCATTTCAATCCGCAATTTAAAAAATAAAACTTTGCGGTTTTATCATTTCAAACCACAATCCCGAATGAAATGTAAAATGTATGCTAACTTGCAGTTTAATGATATCAAATAAAACATCCATTCAACAACACATCCATCATCCAGTCACAAACATCAAGCAATATCAACCAATAACAAAATATGTTTGGGAATATACAACAGGTAATAATTGGCAGTTTAATTCAAATTATATTTATCAACTATAAATCTAACAGTTTATTTTCAGTGATAATTGACATAACTGTTAACTAGTAGTTCTTATGCAAACAATAATTTCTAACAGCCAATTAATACGCAATCAATCAATTTAATTAACAGCTAAATTCAAAAAATGCAATTCAACAGATATGGGTGAAATAACATGCCAAAAGCTCATAAATAAATTTCTATTCATTTCTAAAATTTATTTAACAAACATAAAAGCTTCTAGTAATTGTGAGTGAGTTAAAACACTCACCTTTTGAATTTAAATCGAATTTAAACCCGATTTAAACCCAAAAATTCGCCCGTCTCATAATTCGTCCAAACCAGCGTCATCAGATCCAGAATTTAAATACGATCCTAACAAAAAAAAATTCACGTGAAACCGATGTCGTATGAAAAAGTTATGACGAAAAACTGATTTGAAAACAAAATTAAATCAACAAAACAACTTACACACATTACAATGCCACGTCATCAAGAATATCACTCCCCCTAAACCCGCGTACCACTCTCCAGCGTGCCCAAGAAGACACGCACTTGCTAGAACCCTAACTCATGAAAAACCCAACCGCCCCCAAATTTTCGAAACCCAAATCAAAAATAGCCCCACATCCAACCGTTGATTCGCCCCAAAAATCATATAGATGCACTCCCCTCGGTCCCCTCTACAAAACCCAGAAACAGTTTCTCCATCCGATGAAGTTTTGTGCACTGATGATGAACGGTTTTGGGGCTGTTTGAATTTATTCTGGATGAATGACAGCTCCAATTGACAAACGAATTTCACCATGAGATTACGCGTATCGAATACTTCAACATATATTTTTTCTGGAATTTTCTGAAATTTTTGAGTTTTGACTTTTGATTTTGAACTGTGGACAGATCTGGAATTGGATCTGAGATGTATGCATTTGGGGAAGAGAAAAGAGTGAAGAAATGAACGTACAGCAAAAGAATAGAGACTAGGGTTTATAGCTGTATATTTATAGATAGGCTAGAGGTAGGGTAGCTAGACTGGATACGCGAACGTACGGAATAAACTATGGCCCAAAAATGGCTATTTTTAATATTTATTAAATAAATTAAAATAAATTATAAATCCAGTTTTTATGTTTCAACTTCTAATATTGGCCAAATTTTGTGACTTATATAATTCAAACAATCCCAAATGGTTTTCCAAGCTTGGATGTGAATTAAAATTTATAAATATATCAATTTTGCAGTGTTAATTTCCGCGTTTTCTTATTATTTAGGAATTATAAATTTTATTCGCAAAAACCCAATTATTAAATCATATACTCTTATACTCTCACTTAAATCCAATTAGATAAATAGATTTGACTTCCATTCCAACTCATTTGATTGCAAATAAACTTTTTACCATAAATAAAATTCCAAATTATTAATAACTTTATTCCCATTTCCTTTACACACAAACATCGTATTATAAAGGTATCTACATTATTCTCCATTGGTTTGCCTTAACTTATTTAAGGTAACCTTACATTAATATCTATTGCTATGTTTTCAAATTATTCTTCCCTCATTCTTCTTTACTATTATTAATTCCAATCTTAACGAATTCAACATTATAAGTTTGATAAATTTATTAAATTCACTCAATTGTTTACAAATTCCATTTTAAATTCAATAACGTAATATTTTACGTTTAATTCTATTTTATTTGTAGTAAATACCCTTTGTTGGATTTAATATTCAAATAATAAATAAAATCTTGCTTTCTAAAGTTTTATCAAAAATGGTCCAACTAAATTTGAATTAGCTTTAACTTTATTTTATGGAATTAACTATTGCAATAAATCCAAAATGATAAATAAGGCTTGATTCCTATATTAACTACTTTGGTTCCAATTAACCTTTTATGGTGAATATGAATTTCAAGGTATAATTGAAATCTTTATATCCATTTGATTTCACTGTTTCATTTTTATTATTAAATCCATTGTAGCCAAATGCATGAAATTAATATACACAAATATTTTAAATCCCAACTTAAGTTTTACTTAACGTATAAATAAACGTTTAAATTTTCTTAATTGCAATAACTCAATTACCTTCATTCCTTTTATTCACGTAGCCAAATCTTGATTTAAAATCTTTACTATAACCCATAGTCTTATTAAAATAGGAATTTACACTACCTGTAACGTTAATTTCCATCAGTAAAGATCTTACACCCTTTGTTCCATAGATTTAGATTTCACAAATTTAGCTACTGCATTAATTCTTATTTATATAACATAAATGTTCATATACTTTGAATTCATTCCCAATTCACCAACTCAATTAATTATGCTTTACAAATGTGTTTCCAATATATAGGTATTTTATACTAATTGTTATCATACCCATAATTACACGCTTATAACTAATTCCCACATTTGCATAAATTTATTAAGTTAGAATGTTTATTAAGGTTTATGCATTTCCAACTTGTACTGATTTTACACAATTATTATGATTTCTCACAGTACGTTAAATTTATTAAATGACCATTTATTATAATTTAATTCCCTTAATTGAATCAATTGCTTATTATTATATATTCTTTTCATTCTACCATTCCTTCCCATTATAAATTCATTAACGTATTTACACATCTCTATCTTTCAAATATCAATAACCAAACTTGATTACAAACACTGTCCTTATCAATCTTCATAAATTTGTTCAGATCTATACTCCTTTATATAATTAGAGTTTATGTCTCTATTAGATTTCTTTTCACTACAGGCATAAATTATTACTATCTTACTAATTACATCTTTGTATTAATGAACACCATTCAAGTTAATATTTGTACTACATTCACAGATTCAACATTTGTTTGTTTCTTAAAATTAACTTTAAATCAAATTGTGACAATTTGCATTATCCACATTTATCGTCATAAAATCTAATTTACAAGCCTATACTTAATTATTACCCTACAATACGTTTACGTTACTATAATATCCACTCTTCCGTTACTACGTTTCTATAAATTTATTCGTTTATAAATTTATTGTCTGAAAGTTCTCCTTTTATTGACTAGACACAACAATAACCAAAATAATTAATTAGATTCATTTATATACATTAGATAAATGGGTACACTTCTGCAATAATCCTATAAATGAAAATATTTTGGTGCATAAATTTCTACATACTTAGTGCATTCATTTATTAAATTACAAATTTCCTCAATCCACATAAATCACCCATTCACATAGTTTAATTTAGCGTTTATTTAAATCTTCGTTTATACATTTAGAGTTTCTACTAAATTGAATTACACAACTTATGAACTTTAACAAATTTAGTTCACTTAATAATTTTCTAATGTTTATTAAATTGCAATCCAATCCATTTATCATTTCATTAATACCATTTAATCAGCTAATTATAACTAATAGCCACCCACCAATTTACGTTAATTCAATCCATGCCATATAAGTATTTAATTGTCAACATTAAATTACAATCACTATATCAATTTCCACATTTATTCTTAAACAAATTAAAATTTATATCAAATTAATTTATTAAATATTATTAATTCACGGGTCGTTACAAAAGCCTTGGTTTAATCCAGACAGGATCATCCCAAGCATGTTGATAACTCGGTGATGTGGTCCGGGTTTGTGGATAATGGTTAGCTTGAGAGGCGCTTGAGCTAGTATGGGAATAGTCGTCGAGGAGAATGATTAGAAGGCTAAGATTTCATCGTTGTTGAAGGTTCTAGCATGCTCAAAGCAAGAGTACGTTGGGACGGGTCACGATGACGTTCCAAGCACGGGTCACGATGACGTGCTAGTACTCTGGGCAGATGCGATAGTCCTAGGCACGGGTCACGACGACGTGCGGAGCTATGTCTAGAACCGGGGTTACCATTAGCCCTTGGCAGGCGGTCATTCAACTAACGGTGAAATCAAGGCAATGATAACAGTGATAGCCAGAGTCATGGATGTTTGGATGTTTGGTTGTATCGTCGCTTGGGTCAAGAGCGATGTTTTCAGAGTTCTTATCTGATCTTGGTTTAGTCCTTGGGGGTTTGTACTTGGAAAACGCCGACCTTGACTCGAGTGATAATTACTTTGCTTTGAATGTCTGAATTGCTATGTTTACTTCTGCTTAGTGTGTCTGGGGACTATCACTGTAGAAAGAGGTGGAGTGGGATGGTTGGGTTCCTATTTCTTTTTATCCTTTATGCTCTTTTGGTATGTCTGATAGTTGATTTACTGCTCACTAAGACTTTTGTCTGACTCAAGGTTTTATGTTTAACTCTTATTACCTTGGGATGTTCATCCATGTTGGGATGGGCAGACTAGGTAGCAGGTGACAGGTGCTGTTCTTAGTGGTCAACGCTGTTGATGACGAAGAAGAGCTGGAGGCTTTTGCATATTGTTTTCTTACTATATGTACTGGATGTTCCGCTGTTTGTTTGTATTCTCTGAGTGATATGTAGTGTGGCTTGATGTATTGACTGTTCAGATGCTTGTATCAAACTATTTTAAAGTGTATTGATGAAATTCTGGTTGAGGAGCTTCACTATATATATTTCTCTATCGTATTTTATCCATGCGCTGTGAATTATACGATAGAGCTTATTGTTTTACCTTACCCTGATGATCGTCCATAGCAGCCTGGCACACTTCTCAGCGCACTATTATTTTGTTTGGTGCAGGAGTCATGGGCGGTCGTCACATATGCTCTCTTAAACAAGATATTTACTGAACTCCCACTGTCCACCAGGATCCTCTTCATCCAAGCAGGACCAACCTGGGCGGATATGACTAGTGGGTCTATAGTTGGAGCTTCGACTTTATCAACATCTCGGTTTCTAAATACGATGTCATCTGCCATCATCCTCTGTTGTTTGGCCGGAGCCCCTTCATCAATTGTACTACAACTTTCAAAACTCACATGCCTGATCGAATTGGCGTATGATTCCATTTCCCTCCAGCTTCGGTCCGCTGGATGAGGACCACCACTAACTGTATTTATGACCAACCTCCCGCCTGTACGAGCGGGCTCCTCCTGTCTCTCTTGGTTTTATGCACGATGTTGGTTTGACGGGCCCACCACCAGCCTGCGGTGCCCGCACGAATTGATCTAACTTCCTTTCCCTGATCAATTTTTCAATAAGGTCTTGCAAATGCCTGCAATCATTGGTATTGTGTCCATAACTCTCGTGGAATCTACAGAACTTCCCCGTTTGAATCTGTCTCTCCGATGACAGTTTCGGAGTTGGCTTCTTATACTGCATCGCATTACAAGTTTGTAGATACACGTTTTCCAGTGACGTATTCAGTGGTGTATAGCTTTCAAACATTTGCGCCCTACGCCGCGGGCAGCGATTCTGATCCTGCTTCTTATTTCTATTATCGCCGCTCCTCGGTTGGGTTTGCTTGTTTTGAATATTCAACTGTACTTTTCCTGAGCTCTCCCCTGACTGTTTAACCGCCACATTACTTTGAACCCCTTCATTGCCGGTTCTCGCATCGTCCTGCTTCCTAGATTGTTTCGTATCCTCATGCCTTAAGAATTGGGCGGCTTTGGAGTAGAAACGATCCAACGATGCGGGAGGTTTCCCAGCTAGCCAATTTCCAAATTCAGAGTCGGGGTCAATCCCCTTAGTCAAGGCCATCAAGATTGAATTATCATTGGGGTTAGTGATCTCTGCACAAGCGGCATTGAATCTTTCCAAATATCGCCTGAGTGTCTCTCTTGGAGCTTGAGTGACACTAGATAAAGTATTTACGTCTTTAGGCCTGGCAATGTGCATACGTGACTGTTCAACAAATTTAGTGGCAAATTGGTCAAATGAAGAAATGGATCGTGGTGGTAATCGTGTAAACCACATTGTCGCAATTCCCTCCAGAGAAATGGGAAAACTACGGCATTTTACTGCATCATCAGCTCTTGCAGTAGTCATCGACCATTCGTATTTCAAAATATGTTGGTTAGGGTCGGAATTTCCTTCATACATGGGAAGAGTCGGCATATTGAATCGCCGAGAAGGTTCAGCGTATAATATGTCGTCGGTGAACGGAGTATGACTTCGGGAGATTCCCCAATCGTCATTTGTTAAGCCCTGACTTTCGCGGATCATTTGGCGTACCATAGCCGAGAGGTCAGGTGTTGCTATATTCGGAGGGTGGTGAGCCAAAGTGTGGTCGGGTTCCATAGTGCGAGGTAGGATCTGGCGCTGTCGACGATCCGTATCTCGCCTCCTTGGCTCGGTGTCTTCTGGGACATATAGCCCCGAAGTATGTTCCTGCTGGTGGTAATTTTGATTGGAGTGATTTCGGGTATCAACTCCTATATCAACTGCAGTGGCGGTGGCTTGGTTGTCCATACTATGTTGTGGAACAGTGCCTCCTCGTGAGGAGGGTCCTGTGTGAAAACTAGCGGAAGGGCCAACTCTTATCTGCCCAATAGTTAATGCCTAGTTGGTGACCAGCGGTAGACGCATGGTTTCCGTCTAGCCTAGGACGGGTAGATCTGCCACTATAATCAGACGAGGCAGAGCTTTCAGTGGAGGAATGAGGGGCGTGGTCCCTTCTGGATTTTCTTCGCCTTTGGCGGTTTAGTTTGTTAGTCAACTCAGCATTGGCACGTAGTTGTTCAGTCAGCTGTTGTCGACTTTGGGTTAATTCCTGGAGTAATGCCTGGAACTCTTGTCGAGTGACCAGACCTGATGGATCTGAGTGCCCGGTATCATCTTGATTGGGTGGAGGGAGTTGCGGGGGATTTTGTCTATCGCGACCTTCTTGGCCGGCGGCAGTAGAAGTGGTTCTCGTGCTAACCATCTTGAGGTGTAGAATCCTTTCCTAGATTTTGGTAAATCTGAATAGTATGGAAGGATTCTGAAATTGAAGTCTGGATCTCTCTCTTAGATTTATGCAATCCGATATCGATGATAGATCCAATGTGCAAGAGAAAACCTGGGTTTTATCACTGAAAGCACCAAAGTGTTTGCACCAAAATTGGGCAACACCCTTCGGAAGTTTTTAAAGAGATAATAGATGAATAAATTAAATTGAAAATGAGGATTATCTAACAAAAACTCCAAGTCACAAAAAAGTAAATTGCACGGAAGACAACAATTTAGAGTGGTTCGGCAATTTGCCTACGTCCACTATGAAGTTTTATCTCTTTATTGCTTAATTCTTGAAGATTACAAGTGTTCTCGAGCAAAGTACAGCAGATAATAAGCTTAAATTCGAAATCAGCAGCAGAGGAGATGGTATAGAATGATTCTGGCAAAGTCCGGGCGTGCTTTATCTCTAAAATTCTTCGATCCTCTTTCTGAATGACCAGGGGCTCTATTTATATGTGTAGGAGGCTGATATTTCGCCTAAAATCAGGGGAGAACGTTTCTGGCACGTGAGGGGGCCCATACGGCCGAATTCTGGAGATCCGGGCCCACTTTGGGATCGATTCGACCCTTGGTTCGAATCGATCAAGAAAGTGTCCAATCATGATGAAACTTGGCGTGGACATTCTTCTATATATACACAAGCTCCTGTGAAAATTTCATAGCATTTGGACTTGTAGATCTCAAGTTATGATCGATTCAAGATGGTGCTCCTCGTCCTATGGATTCGTTCGAATCGATATGGTTCGAATCCATAGGGTCGAATCCATGCTCCTGCGCGTGAGAATGATGACGTGGTGCGAACTTCCCGGGTTGATCCTCTTGTTTCTCCGAGTTTACTGGGTCGAATCCTAGGTTTTAGCCGCGTTTGCTTGGTGGATTCGAAGGTTCGTTACCTTCGAACCGATGGAACCGGTATTCATTCGAATCGATCAAAATATGTTACTGTGGATCGATTTGAAGTTATCTCAACATGGGGTTTCGAAGACATGCAGGGAATGGAGTCGGAGCTCCCTCAATTGTATGGATTCGAAGGACTCTCCCTTGATGGACTCGAAGGTGAATGTGACGACCGCCCATGACTCCTGCACTAAACAAGGAAATAGTGCGCTGAAAGGTGTGCCAGGCCGCCATAGACGATCATCAGGGTTAAGGTAAAACAGTAAACTCTACCGTATTACTCACAGCGCATGGATAAAATACAATAGAAAAGTATACATAGTGAAGCTCCATAGAACAGAATCTCATCATATAAACTCATAATAGTTTGGTACAACAATCTGAATAGTCAATACATCAAGTCTCACTACATAACACTCAGAGAATCATACAAATAACGGAACACCCAGTACATATAGTAAGAAAACAATATGCAAAAGCCTCCAGCTCGTCTTTGTCATCAACAGCATTAGTCGCTAAGAACAGCACCTGTCACCTGCTACCTAGTCTGCCCATCCCAAAACGGATGAACAGCCCAAGGTAATAAGAGTTGAACATAAAACCTTGAGTCAGACAAAAGTCCTAGTGAGCGGTAAATCAACTATAAAACATACCAAAAGAGCATAAAGGGTAAAAAGGAATAGGAACCTAACCATCCCACTCCACCTCTTTCTACAGTGATAGCCCTAGACACACTAAGCAGAGACAAACATAGCAAAGCAGACAATTAAAGTAAAGCAATTATCACTCGAGTCAAGGTCGATGTTTTCCAAGCACAAACCCCCAAGGCCTAAACCAAGATCAGATAAGCACCCACAAAACATCGCTCTTGAGACCGAGTGACGATACAACCAAAGCATCCAAGCATCCATGACTTTGGCTATCACTGTTACCATTGCTTCGATATCACCGTTAATTGAATGACCGGCTCATTCTTTCATCCGTCCGTCAAGGGCTAATGGTAACCCCGGTTCTAGACAGAACTCCGCACGTCGTCGCAGCCCGTGCCTAGGACTATCGAATCTGCCCAGAGTACTTAGCACGTCGCCGCAGCCCGTGCCTGGGATTATCGAATCTGCCCAGCGTACTCTTGCTTTGAGCCTGCTAGAACCTTCAATAACAATGAGATCTCAACCTTCTAGTCATCCTCCTCGACGACTATTCTCATACTAGCTCAAGCGCCTCTCGTGCCATCCATTATCAACGAACTCGAACCATATCACCGAGTTATCAACATGCTTGGGATGATCCCGTCTGGATTAAACCAAGGCTATCTCACATCATGCTTTGCTTTATCGCATCATAGCAAAGTTCCATCTCAACACCATGCTTTGCCTCATCGCATCATAGCAAAGTCCCATCTCAACATCATCATCAAATCTATCCATATGAGCTTTATCATCCGCTTCATATGCCACAGGCAGCTTTCCTTATTCAAGAGCCTTTCCACTTAGCTTTTGAATCATCTTCGACCAACTTGTCCAAACCAAATCATCAATCAACTAACTTCTAACAATCAATCAAATCAAACATTAATCCAAGTAATCAATCATTCAAACAAGATCTAAATAAACAGTTATAACAATAAATGGAAATTTCGTAAATAAAGAGTTCAAATCTAACAAGCATGAATTCTAAGTAATATCTTGATGAATGAACTAGCATAGGTTAACATGTAGTAAAGTGGATATCAAAACTTTATGAACAATGGATCTACATGCAGACTTAAGGAAAATGCATGAAATCACTATCTTTAACACACAAACAAGCCACCGATCCAATATACTCCTTTGGGTCCGTGTGAGAGATAACCACCACTCACCGAATCACCTAAACACTTCAAAAGCAACTAACTTCAGATCTGGACAGCAAAGGATCTAGCTCGATCCGACAAAATTCCGCTTTAATGATGAAATCCCACTTCGTTGGATGTAGATCTTCAACTTTGGCTCTTGGATCTTCGATCTTGATCTTCGATCTTGGATGGAAGGAAGCACTAGATTAAAGTGGAGAAAAGAAGTGAATAAGTGTTGTAGTCGAGCTCTCAAAATGGCAGCACTTCGTCGCTTCAAAATCCGATGCCAAAAAGTGAAGCAAACGGGTGTATTTATAGGCAGATCCTTAAGTCGTTCGCCCTTAAGTCGTCGCCGACCTAACTACTCAACCACACACACGGCCTAACGCATGCACGTTCCTTCCCAGGTCGCCTAGACAACTTACGACTTAACACCCCACGTCTTACCGACCTATTACTCAACACATTTGCCCGACCTAACGACTTAACAATATGGTCGACCCAACGACTTAACGGCATACGACTTATCACCAATGCGCGACCTATCAACCTAAGTTGTCTGGACGACCTAACTCGTATGCCGACTTATCCTTAACTCGTTCACGACTTATCCCAACAAACAGATCTAACCACTAGGTTGCTAACTCGTTAACTCGATAACTCCTAAGCCGTTACTCTTAAGCCGTCCCAACCGACCTATACTACAACACGGCATAGCCGACCTAAGCCACAACCTTTAAGTCGCTCATCCCTATAGGTCGCTCACTCCACTAAGTCGGTGACCTTCCTTGGTCGTTCCATTACTTAAGTCGGCCAATTCTATAGGTCGTTACCTTACCCTAAGTCGGTCAATCTCTTAAGTCGGTCACATCCTATAGGTCGTTCGCTTCTCTAAGTCGGTCAATCTTTTAAGCCGTCCAAATCCTTAAGTCGTCCCACTCCTTAGGTCGCTAGCCGCTATTACTAACTCCCCTAGGTCGCTCGACCGGCCTGAACTCTATCACGACCTAATCCCTTAAGTCGTTCCAAATTCTCAACCTTCCCTGGACGACTTAGACTATAAACGGCTTAAGCTTTAGTTGACTTAACAACAATACGACCTAAAGCATACAGTTTGACGGTATTTCGATCCGTAAAACTACGGGTCGTTACATTCTCTCCCCCTTTGGAATTTCGCCCCCGAAATTCCAAACAAACAAGAGCAATCAAAAACTATTCTGCATGCCTACCATCCATAGCAATCAACAAATCATGCATCCAATTACTAGCCTAGCATGCAGAATTCTAAGATTAGAACAAGTTACAAATTCATGAGATGTTACGACACCTTAGGGCCATACCTCGAAGAGTTCAGGATGAGCTGCTTTCATCCTCTCTTCCTCCTCCCATGTACAGTCGTTAACATCATCACTCCATTGTATCTTGAGCAACGTAATCGTCTTCCTCCTAAGATGTTTCGTGTCAGTTTCCACAATACGAAGCGGCTTACGAGGTCTTGTAACCACTGGATCAACCTCTAAATCTTCACAGCTATCAGCAGAAACCACTATATTCGAGTCGTGCACATACTTCCATAGATACGATACGTGAAAAACATTGTGCACACCCGACATCTTTTCTGGTAATTCCAACTTATAAGCGAGCTTTCCAATTCGCTCAACGATCGGGAATGGTCCCACAAATCTCGGAGTCAATTTTCCTTTCTTCCCGAATCGAATAACATTCTTTAGTGGAGAAATCCTTACAAAAACCATATCACCTACGCCGAATTCCAAATCCTTACGACGCTTATCGACATAACTTTTCTGACGGTCTTGGGCTACCTTCATTCGTCGCCGAATGATCTCTATACAATCTGTAGTTTGTTGAATCATTTCTGGCCGAAGTATCAACTTTTCTTCTGTTTCAAACCAACATGTCGGAGAGTTACACGATCTTCCATACAATGCCTCATATGGTGCCATACCAATACTTGACTGGTAAGTGTTATTATACGCAAATTCCACCAAATGAAGATAATCTTCCCATGATCCTCCGAAGTCCAAAACACATGCTCTGAGGAGATCCTCCAAAACTCGGTTGACACTCTCGGTCTGACCATCTGTCTGAGGGTGATAAGCTGTACTCAAACACAACTCGGTTCCCAAAATTTCCTGGAAGCTCTTCCAAAATCCACTAGTGAACAATGGGTCTTGATCGCTCATTATACTTTTCGGAATACCATGGAATCGAACTATCCACTTAACATACAACTCAGCCAATTTCAATGCAGTCCTAGTTGATCAAACAGGAATGAATCTTGCACTCTTAGTCAATCGATCTACGATGACCCAAATCCCTTCATTTTCTGCTCTGGTTCTAAGTAACCCATCGATAAAATCCATCTATATTTGCTCCCACTTCCATGTAGTAACTTCTGACGGCTGAAGTAATCCACTTGGCTTCTTCTGTTCAGCTTTTACCAACTGGCAGTTCATACATTTGGAAATAAAATTTCCAACATCCTTCTTCATACCTTCCCAGTAATAGGTTCTCTTCATATCCCGATACATCTTATTTCCACCTGGATGAATTGTCAACTTCAGATGATGACTCTCCTTCAGAACTTCATCTCTCAATTCATCTATATCGGGAACAACCAGTCGTCCTTACTTCCGAAGCCAACCCTCTCGATCGACCTCGAATCCCTTATTCTTCTCTGGATCCAATCCAGATTCCAAATCCCGGATAATCTTGACAAGCTTATCGTCTCGCTTTTGGCTCTCGCCAATTTTTTCCACCAGAGTAGGTCTTATTGATAAGTTTGCCAACATCTCAGGTTCCAATTCACATCTGGGCCTGAAATCAAATTCAGCCAAAAACTCGAGACTCTTCCATTCTGAAAACATGGCTCCCAATTCTGCATGTCTTTGACTTAACGCATCTGCCACTGCGTTACCCTTTCCCGGAGTATAGGCTATACCAAAATCATATGATGCTAAAAACTCTATCCATCGTTGCTGTCAAAGATTCAAATCCTTCTGGGAGAAAAGATACTTCAATGACTTATGATCTGTAAACAACTCGAATCGAACTCCCAATAGGTAAGGCCTCCACATCTTCAGAGCAAATACAATCGCCGCTAACTCCAAGTCATGAGTCGGATAATTCCTTTCATGCGGCTTTAGTTGTCGACTTGCATACGCAACTACTTTATCCTTTTGCATCAGTACTGCTCCAAGTCAAGTACCACATGCATCGGTGTAAACCACCATCTCATCGTTTCCACTTGGAATAGCCAAAACAGGAGCACTTGTCAGTCGCTCTTTCAGAATTCTGAAAGCTTGTTCACACTTAGCATCCCATCTGAACACTTGATTCTTTTTAGTCAATCCTGTTAATGGTGCAGCTATCTTGGAAACGTCTTTGATAAACCGATGATAATATCCTGCTAATCCAAGAAAACTTCTCACATCAGATGCATTCTTAGGTCTAACCCAATCCTGGATCGCTGCCACCTTGGCGGGATCAACCGCTATTCCATTTCCAGAGATAACATGACCTAAGAACCTCACTTCACTCTTCCAGAAGTGACACTTTGAAAACTTAGCCTTCAGCTGATGTTTTCGCAGGGTTTCCAAAACAATACGCAAGTGCGTCTTGTGCTCTTCCTCGGTTCTGGAATAAATCAGAATATCATCCACGAACACAAGTACAAACTTGTTCAACTGATTCCTGAACACTCTATTCATAAGGTCCACAAAATATGCTGGTGCATTGGTCAATCCAAACGGCATTACCAGCCACTCATAGAAACCGGATGGTGTCCTGAAAGCAGTCTTCGGCACACTATCCTTTGCCACTCTCAACTGGTGAAATCTCGTTGCCAAATCCATCTGAGAAAACACCTTAGCTTCGTGAAGCTGATCAAACAAGTCATCTATTCTCGGCAATGGATACTTGTTCTTCTTAGTCACTTTATTCAGCTCACGATAATCCACACACAACCTCAACGATCCATCCGCTTTGGTTGCAAACACAACCGGTGCACCCCATTCGGACACACTACGCCGAATGAATCCTTTCTGTAAAAGGTCATCAACTTGCACCTTCAACTCTTGCTGTTCCCTAGGCGCCATACGCCTAAGAGGCATCACAACAGGTCTGGCTCCTTCAACTAGATCGATACAAAACTCGATCTCTCTATGCGGCGGTAACCCTTTGACCTCGTCAAAGATATCCTCAAATCCTTTCACAATAGGCACCGATGATAGTCCATCCCGTGGAACAACTAGCGAATACATGAAGCTCATGAAGATGCCTTATTCATGCTTACATCGTATCACAACCTTTCGCCCCTCCACATTCTCGACTGTCACCTCCAGCCTCTTACAATCAACCCTTGCCGCGTACTTCCTAAGCCAGTCCATACCCAAAATAATACCGAACCCTGCAAAGTTCAAAACAAAACAGACACAAACAAAAGAGCAATCATGACTCGATACAACTAGACCACGGCATAGCATACACAAACAAGACGAACCCCCAACTGGATTAGTCACAACCAATGGTCTATCAACAATATCCGGTTCCAAACCCAACCGGCCTACAAGTTCACTACAAACAAAAGAATGCGACGCTCCGGTATCAAACAACACTCTAACTGGAACACCACATATGGAAAGAGTGCCTTGAACCACCACACTCATTCCTTTCTCTTCTGCAGTAGGAGCTTTCGAAGATGATGGAACAGCCCCCAAAGCATAAGCTTGCACAATCTGCTTGTCCTTCCTCGGTTCTGGACTATTCCTCCTGAAATCTCCCGGCTTGTCACAATTGTGACACTTCATCGGCACCTTTGGATTCTTGCAATCCCTGGAGAGATGGCCCTTCTGCTGACAGTTGTAGCAGGTCATTTCACCCTTCGGCTTCTTCTGACCATACTTACCCTTTTGCTGCTGCTGTTTCCTTTTCCTGTTTCCACTCTGTTGTGGTTTGGACTCCTACTTGGTCACGGCAACAACAGATCCTTCCTTAGGAAACAGATTCTCATGCCTGAGAGCTTTCTCCACAAGCTTCTCAAATGGATCGTCCAAATGATCTACCAACTGCCTCCCAAGATAACTGTCCAAGCCTGTCACAAACTTCTCATTCTTCTGATATGAAGACTCAATATATGACCGAGCATACTTGGACAAAGCTTCAAACTCAGAAACATACTCAAGAACTGATCTTCCACCTTGCTTGAGCTCCACAAACTTTTTGAACAAAACAGACTTCTGAGCTGTAGAAATGAACTTAGCTTCAAATCTAGCTTGGAATTGCACCCAAGTAATTTCTTCCTCTGGAGTATCAATGGTGATAGAGTTCCACCAATCAGAAGCTCTTCCTTGGAGCTGTCTTGATGCAAGCTTCCTTTTGGTTGCATCCTCAATTCCCAAATCACCAAAAATCATTCTACAAGCATCAATCCACCTCTGAACTTCAATGGTTGATTCTATTCCCAAGAAAACCTTTCCTCCAAGGGCGGTATAGTCTTTACACAACTTAGCAAAATCCACTGGTTTTGGAGTTTGAACTTGAACTCCAACATCTACTGATGGCCCCGGAGCTGGAATCCTTCTCATGATCGAAGTCATCATAGCTACGAACATCGCAGCATAATCAGCAGCCCCCTCAGCATCACGGCCTTCCCTAGCAGCTGGTCTCCCTCTTCGACTCATTCTTAACATCTATAAAAGAATGATTAGTACACCTTGGGAAACAACTGCATAAGAGGTTCAAATCCTTCTAAACTACTATATTATATATAGTAATCATCCATCAAAATACAATTACGTCTCTCATACGTAGTTACGTCAGCGAGCATTGGCTAAAATGAATTACCCAAAGCTCTGATACCAAATGTGACGACCGCCCATGACTCCTGCACTAAACAAGGAAATAGTGCGCTGAAAGGTGTGCCAGGCCGCCATAGACGATCATCAGGGTTAAGGTAAAACAGTAAACTCTATCGTATTGCTCATAGCGCATGGATAAAATACAATAGAAAAGTATACATAGTGAAGCTCCATAGAACAGAATCTCATCATATAAACTCATAATAGTTTGGTACAACAATCTGAATAGTTAATACATCAAGCCTCACTACATAACACTCAGAGAATCATACAAACAGCGGAACACCCAGTACATATAGTAAGAAAACAATATGCAAAAGCCTCCAGCTCGTCTTTGTCATCAACAGCGTTAGTCACTAAGAACAGCACCTGTCACCTGCTACCTAGTCTGCCCATCCCAAAACGGATGAACAGCCCAAGGTAATAAGAGTTGAACATAAAACCTTGAGTCAGACAAAAGTCCTATTGAGCGGTAAATCAACTATCAAACATACCAAAAGAGCATAAAGGGTAAAAAGGAATAGGAACCTAACCATCCCACTCCACCTCTTTCTACAGTGATAGCCCCAGACACACTAAGCAGAGACAAACATAGCAAAGCGGACAATTAAAGTAAAGCAATTATCACTCGAGTCAAGGTCGATGTTTTCCAAGCACAAACCCCCAAGGCCTAAACCAAGATCAGATAAGCACCCAAAAAACATCGCTCTTGAGACCGAGTGACGATACAACCAAAGCATCCAAGCATCCATGACTCTGGCTATCACTGTTATCATTGCTTCGATATCACCGTTAATTGAATGACCGGCTCATTCTTTCATCCGTCCGTCAAGGGCTAATGGTAACCCCGGTTCTAGACAGAACTCTGCACGTCGTCGCAGCCCGTGCCTAGGACTATCGAATCTGCCCAGAGTACTTAGCACGACGTCGCAGCCCGTGCCTGGGATTATCGAATCTGCCCAGCGTACTCTTGCTTTGAGCCTGCTAGAACCTTCAATAACGATGAGATCTCAACCTTCTAGTCATCCTCCTCGACGACTATTCTCATACTAGCTCAAGCGCCTCTCGAGCCATCCATTATCAACGAACTCGAAGCATATCACCGAGTTATCAACATGCTTGGGATGATCCCGTCTGGATTAAACCAAGGCTATCTCACATCATGCTTTGCTTTATCGCATCATAGCAAAGTCCCATCTCAACACCATGCTTTGCCTCATCGCATCATAGCATAGTCCCATCTCAACGTCATCATCAAATCTATCCATATGAGCTTTATCATCCGCTTCATATGCCACAGACAGCTTTCCTTATTCAAGAGCCTTTCCACTTAGCTTTTGAATCATCTTCGACCAACTTGTCCAAACCAAATCATCAATCAACTAACTTCTAACAATCAATCAAATCAAACATTAATCCAAGTAATAAATCATTCAAACAAGGTCTAAATAAACAGTTATAACAATAAATGGAAATTTCGTAAATAAAGAGTTCAAATCTAACAAGCATGAATTCTAAGTAATATCTTGATGAATGAACTAGCATAGGTTAACATGTAGTAAAGTGGATATCAAAACTTTATGAACAATGGATCTACATGCAGACTTAAGGAAAATGCATGAAATCACTATCTTTAACACACAAACAAGCAACCGATCCAATATACTGCTTTGGGTCCGTGTGAGAGATAACCACCACTCACCGAATCACCTAAACACTTCAAAAGCAACTAACTTCAGATCTGGACAGCAAAGGATCTAGCTCGATCCGACAAAATTCCGCTTTAAATGATGAAATCCCACTTCGTTGGATGTAGATCTTCAACTTTGGCTCTTGGATCTTCGATCTTGGATGGAAGGAAGCACTAGATTAAAGTGGAGAAAAGAAGTGAAGAAGTGTTGTAGTCGAGCTCCCAAAATGGCAACACTTCGTCGCTTCAAAATCCGATGCCAAAAAGTGAAGCAAACGGGTGTATTTATTGGCAGATCCTTAAGTCGTCCGCCCTTAAGTCGTCGCCGACCTAACTACTCAACCACACACACGGCCTAACGCATGCACGTTCCTTCCTAGGTCGCCTAGACGACTTACGACTTAACACCCCACGTCTTACCGACCTATTACTCAACACACTTTCCCGACCTAACGACTTAACAATATGGTTGACCCAATGACTTAACGGCATACGACTTATCACCAATGCGCGACCTATCAACCTAAGTTTTCTGGACGACCTAACTCGTATGCCGACTTATCCTTAACTCGTTCACGGCTTATCCCAACACACAGATCTAACCACTAGGTTGCTAACTCGTTAACTCGATAACTCCTAAGCCGTTACTCTTAAGTCGTCCCAACCGACCTATACTACAACACGGCATAGCCGACCTAAGCCACAACCCTTAAGTCACTCATCCCTATAGGTCGCTCACTCCACTAAGTCGGTGACCTTCCTAGGTCGGTCCATTACTTAAGTCGGCCAATTCTATAGGTCGTTACCTTACCCTAAGTCGGTCAATCTCTTAAGTCGGTCACATCCTATAGGTCGTTCGCTTCTCTAAGTCGGTCAATCTTTTAAGCCGTCCAAATCCTTAAGTCGTCCCACTCCTTAGGTCGCTAGCCACTATTACTAACTCCCCTAGGTCGCTCAACCGGCCTAAACTCTATCACGACCTAATCCCTTAAGTCATTCCAAATTCTCAACCTTCCCTGGACGACTTAGACTATAAACGGCTTAAGGTTTAGTTGACTTAACAACAATACGACCTAAAGCATATAGTTTGACGGTATTTCGATCCGTAAAAATACGGGTCGTTACATTCTCTCCCCATTTGGAATTTCTCCCCTGAAATTCCAAACAAACAAGAGCAATCAAAAACTATTCTGCATGCCTACCATCCATAGCAATCAACAAACCATGCATCCAATTACTAGCCTAGCATGCAGAATTCTAAGATTAGAACAAGTTACAAATTCATGAGATGTTACGACACCTTAGGGCCATACCTCGAAGAGTTCAGGATGAGCTGCTTTCATCCTCTCTTCCTCCTCCCACGTACAGTCGTTAACATCATCACTCCATTGTATCTTTAGCAACGTAATCGTCTTCCTCCTAAGCTGTTTCGTGTCAGATTCCACAATACGAAGCGACTTACGAGGTCTCGTAACCACTGGATCAACCTCTAAATCTTCACAGCTATCAGCAGAAACCACTACATTCGAGTTGTGCACATACTTCCGTAGATACGTTACGTGAAAAACATTGTGCACACCCGATATCTTTTCTGGTAATTCCAACTTATAAGCGATCTTTCCAATTCGCTCAACGATCGGGAATGGTCCCACAAATCTCGGAGTCAATTTTCCTTTCTTCCCGAATCGAATAACATTCTTCAGTGGAGAAATCCTTACAAAAACCATATCACCTACGCCGAATTCCAAATCCTTACGACGCTTATCGACATAACTTTTCTGACGGTCTTGGGCTGCCTTCATTCGTCGCCGAATAATCTCTATACAACCGTAGTTTGTTGAATCATTTCTGGCCCAAGCATCAACTTTTCTCCTGTTTCCAACCAACATGTCGGAGAGTTACACAGTCTTCCATACAATGCCTCATATGGTGCCATACCAATACTTGACTGGTAACTATTATTATACGCAAATTCCACCAAATGAAGATAATCTTCCCATGATCCTCCGAAGTCCAAAACAGATGCTCTGAGGAGATCCTCCAAAACTCGGTTGACTCTCTCGGTCTGACCATCTGTCTGAGGGTGATAAGCTGTACTCAAATACAACTCGGTTCCCAAAATTTCTTGGAAGCTCTTCCAAAATCCACTAGTGAACAATGGGTCTCGATCGCTCATTATACTTTTCGGAATACCATGGAATCAAACTATCCACTTAACATACAACTCAGCCAATTTTGATGCAGTCCTAGTTGATCGAACATGAATGAATCTTGCACTCTTAGTCAATCGATCTACGATGACCCAAATCCCTTCATTTTCTGCTCTGGTTCTAGGTAACCCATCGATAAAATCCATCGATATTTTCTCCCACTTCCTTGTAGGAACTTCTGACGGCTGAAGTAATCCTCTTGGCTACTTCTGTTCAGCTTTTACCAACTGGCAGTTCATACATTTGGAAATAAAATTTCCAACATCCTTCTTCGTACCTTGCCAGTAATAGGTTCTCTTCATATCCCGATACATCTTATTTCCACCTGGATGAATTGTCAACTTCGGATGATGACTCTCCTTTAGAACTTTATCTCTCAATTCATCTATATCGAGAACAACCATTCGTCCTTGCTTCCGAAGCCAACCCTCTCGATCGACCTCGAATCCCTTATCCTTCTCTGGATCCAACCCAGATTCCAAATCCCGGATAATCTTGACAAGCTTATCGTCTCGCTTTTGGCTCTCGCCAATTCTTTCCACCAGAGTAGGTCTTATTGCTAAATTTGCCAACATCTCAGGTTCCAATTCACATCTGGGCCTGAAATCAAATTTAACCAAAAACTCGAGACTCTTCCATTCTGAAAACATGGCTCCCAGTTCTGCATGTCTTCGACTTAACGCATCTGCCACTGCGTTACCCTTTCCCGGAGTATAGGCTATACCAAAATCATATGATGCTAAAAACTCTAGCCATCGTTGCTGTCGAAGATTCAAATCCTTTTGGGAGAAAAGATACTTCAATGACTTATGATCTGTAAACAACTCGAATCGAACTCCCAATAGGTAAGGCCTCCACATCTTCAGAGCAAATACAATCGCGCTAACTCCAAGTCATGAGTCGGATAATTCCTTTCATGCGGCTTTAGTTGTCGACTTGCATACGCAACAACTTTATCCTTTTGCATCAGCACTGCTCCAAGTCCAGTACCACATGCATCGGTGTAAACCACCATCTCATCGTTTCCACTTGGAATAGCCAAAACAGGAGCACTTGTCAGTCGCTCTTTCAGAATTCTGAAAGCTTGTTCACACTTAGCATCCCATCTGAACACTTGATTCTTTTTAGTCAATCCTGTTAATGGTGCAGCTATCTTGGAAAAGTCTTTGATAAACCGACGATAATATCCTGCTAATCCAAGAAAACTTCTCACATCAGATGCATTCTTAGGTCTAACCCAATCCTGTATCGCTTCCACCTCAGCGGGATCAACCGCTATTCCATTTCCAGAGATAACATGACCTAAGAACCTCACTTCACTCTTCCAGAAGTGACACTTCGAAAACTTAGCCTTCAGCTGATGTATTCGCAGGGTTTCCAAAACAATACGCAAGTGCGTCTTGTGCTCTTCCTCAGTTCTGGAATAAATCAGAATATCATCCACGAACACAAGTACAAACTTGTTCAACTGATTCCTGAACACTCTATTCATAAGGTCCACAAAATACGCTGGTGCATTGGTCAATCCAAACGGCATTACCAGCCACTCATAGAAACCGGATGGTGTCCTGAAAGCAGTCTTCGGCACACTATCCTTTGCCACTCTCAACTGGTGAAATCCCGTTGCCAAATCCATCTGAGAAAACACCCTAGCTTCGTGAAGCTGATCAAACAAGTCATCTATTCTTTGCAATGGATACTTGTTCTTCTTAATCACTTTATTCAGCTCACGATAATCCACACACAACCTCAACGATCCATCCGCTTTGGTTGCAAACACAACTGGTGCACCCCATTCGGACACACTACGTCGAATGAATCCTTTCTGTAAAAGGTCATCAACTTGCACCTTCAACTCTTGTTGTTACCTAGGCACCATACGCCTAAGAGGCATCACAACAGGTCTGGCTCCTTCAACTAGATCGATACAAAACTCGATCTCTCTATGCTGCGGTAACCCTTTGACCTCGTCAAAGACATCCTCAAATCCATTCACAATAGGCACCGATGACAGTCCATCCCGTGGAACAACTAGCGAATACATGAAGCTCATGAAGACGCCTTCTTCATGCTTACATCGTATCACAACCTTTCGCCCCTCCACATTCTCGACTGTCACCTCCAGCCTCTTACAATCAACCCTTGCCGCATACTTCCTAAGCCAGTCCATACCCAAAATAATTCTGAACCCCGCAAAGTTCAAAACAAAATAGTCACAAACAAAAGAGCAATCATGACTCGATACAACTAGACCACGGCATAGCATACACAAACAAGACGAACCCCCAACTGGATTAGTCGCAACCAATGGTCTATCAACAATATTTCCAAACCCAACCGGCCTACAAGTTCACTACAAACAAAAGAATGCGACGCTCCGGTATCAAACAACACTCTAACTGGAACACCACATATGGAAAGAGTGCTTTGAACCACCACACTCATTCCTTTCTCTTCTGCAGTAGGAGCTTTCGAAGATGATGGAACAGCCCCGAAAGCATGAGCTTGCACAATCTGCTTGTCCTTCCTCGGTTCTGGACAATTCCTCCTGAAATCCCCCGGCTTGTCACAGTTGTGACACTTCATCGGCACCTTTGGATTCTTGCAATCCCTGGAGAGATGGCCCTTCTGCTGACAGTTGTAGCAGGTCATTTCACCCTTCGGCTTCTTCTGACCATCCTTACCCTTCTGCTGCTGCTGTTTCCTTTTCCTGTTTCCACCCTGTTGTGGTTTGGACTCCTCCTTGGTCACGGCAACAACAGATCCTTCCTTAGGAAACATATTCTCATGCCTGAGAGCTTTCTCCACAAGCTTCTCAAATGGATCGTCCAAATGATCTACCAATTGCCTCCCAAGATAACTGTCCAAGCCTGTCACAAACTTCTCATTCTTCTGATATGAAGACTCAATATATGACCGAGCATACTTGGACAAAGCTTCAAACTCAGAAACATGCTCAAGAACTGATCTTCCACCTTGCTTGAGCTCCACAAACTTTTTGAACAAAACAGACTTCTGAGCTGTAGAAATGAACTTAGCTTCAAATCTAGCTTGGAATTGCACCCAAGTAATTTCTTCCTCTGGAGTATCAATGGTGATAGAGTTCCACCAATCAGAAGCTCTTCCTTGAAGCTGTCTTGATGCAAGCTTCCTTTTGGTTGCATCCTCAATTCCCAAATCACCAAAAATCCTTCTACAAGCATCAATCCACATCTGAACTTCAATGGTTGATTCTGTTCCCAAGAAAACCTTTCCTCCAAGGGCGGTATAGTCTTTACACAACTTAGCAAAATCCACTGGTTTTGGAGTTTGAACTTGAACTCCAACATCTACTGATGGCCCCGGAGCTGAATCCTTCTCATGATCGAAGTCATCATAGCTTCGAACATCACAGCATAATCAGCAGCCCCCTCAGCATCACGGCCTTCCCTAGCAGCTGGTCTCCCTCTTCGACTCATTCTTAATATCTATAAAAGAATGATTAGTACACCTTGGGAAACAACTGCATAAGAGGTTCAAATCCTTCTAAACTACTATATTATATATAGTAATCATCCATCAAAATACAATTACGTCTCTCATACGTAGTTACGTCAGCGAGCATTGGCTAAAATCGATTACCCAAAGCTCTGATACCAAATGTGACGACCGCCCATGACTCCTGCACTAAACAAGGAAATAGTGCGCTGAAATGTGTGCGAGGCCGCCATGGACGATCATCAGGGTTAAGGTAAAACAGTAAACTCTATCGTATTGCTCATAGCGCATGGATAAAATACAATAGAAAAGTATACATAGTGAAGCTCCATAGAACAGAATCTCATCATATAAACTCATAATAGTTTGTTACAACAATCTGAATAGTTAATACATCAAGCCTCACTACATAACACTCAGAGAATCATACAAACAACGGAACACCCAGTACATATAGTAAGAAAACAATATGCAAAAGCCTCCAGCTCGTCTTTGCCATCAACAGCGTTAGTCACTAAGAACAGCACCTGTCACCTGCTACCTAGTCTGCCCATCCCAAAACGGATGAACAGCCCAAGGTAATAAGAGTTGAACATAAAACCTTGAGTCAGACAAAAGTCCTATTGAGCGGTAAATCAACTATCAAACATTCCAAAAGAGCATAAAGGGTAAAAAGGAATAGGAACCTAGCCATCCCACTCCACCACTTTCTACAGTGATAGCCCCAGACACACTAAGCAGAGACAAACATAGCAAACAAACAATTAAAGTAAAGCAATTATCACTCGAGTCAAGGTCGATGTTTTCCAAGCACAAACCCCCAAGGCCTAAACCAAGATCAGATAAGCACCCACAAAGCATCGCTCTTGAGACCGAGTGACGATACAACCAAAGCATCCAAGCATCCATGACTCTGGCTATCACTATTATCATTGCTTCGATATCACCGTTAATTGAATGACCGGCTCATTCTTTCATCGGTCCATCAAGGGCTAATGGTAACCCCGGTTCTAGACAGAACTCCGCACGTCATCGCAGCCCGTGCCTAGGACTATCGAATCTGCCCAGAGTACTTAGCACGTCGTCGCAGCCCGTGCCTGAGATTATCGAATCTGCCCAGCGTATTCTTGCTTTGAGCCTGCTAGAACCTTCAATAACGATGAGATCTCAACCTTCTAGTCATCCTCCTCGATGACTATTCTCATACTAGCTCAAGCGCCTCTCGAGCCATCCATTATCAACGAACTCGAACCATATCACCGAGTTATCAACATGCTTGGGATGATCCCGTCTGGATTAAACCAAGGCTATCTCCCATCATGCTTTGCTTTATCGCATCATAGCAAAGTCCCATCTCAACACCATGCTTTGCCTCATCGCATCATAGCAAAGTCCCATCTCAACATCATCATCAAATCTATCCATATGAGCTTTATCATCCGCTTCATATGCCACAAGCAGCTTTCCTTATTCAAGAGTCTTTCCACTTAGCTTTTGAATCATCTTCGACCAACTTGTCCAAACCAAATCGTCAATCAACTAACTTCTAACAATCAATCAAATCAAACATTAATCTAAGTAATCAATCATTCAAACAAGATCTAAATAAACAGTTATAACAATAAATGGAAATTTCGTAAATAAAGAGTTCAAATCTAACAAGCATGAATTCTAAGTAATATCTTGATGAATGAACTAGCATAGGTTAACATGTAGTAAAGTGGATATCAAAACTTTATGAACAATGGATCTACATGTAGACTTAAGGAAAATGCATGAAATCACTATCTTTAACACACAAACAAGCCACCGATCCAATATACTCCTTTGGGTCCGTGTGAGAGATAACCACCACTCACCGAATCACCTAAACACTTCAAAAGCAACTAACTTCAGATCTGGATAGCAAAGGATCTAGCTCGATCCGACAAAATTCCGTTTTAAATGATGAAATCCCACTTCGTTGGATGTAGATCTTCAACTTTGGCTCTTGGATCTTCGATCTTGGATGGAAGGAAGCACTAGATTAAAGTGGAGAAAAGAAGTGAAGAAGTATTGTAGTCGAGCTCTCAAAATGGCAGCACTTCGTCGCTTCAAAATCCGATGCCAAAAAGTGAAGCAAACGGGTGTATTTATAGGCAGATCCTTAAGTCGTCCGCCCTTAAGTCGTCGCCGACCTAACTACTCAACCACACACACGGCCTAACGCATGCACGTTCCTTCCTAGGTCGCCTAGACAACTTACGACTTAACACCCCACGTCTTACCGACCTATTACTCAACACACTTGCCCGAGCTAACGACTTAACAATATGGTCGACCCAACGACTTAACGGCATACGACTTATCACCAATGCGCGACCTATCAACCTAAGTTGTCTGGACGACCTAACTCGTATGCCGACTTATCCTTAACTCATTCACGACTTATCCCAACACACAGATCTAACCACTAGGTTGCTAACTCGTTAACTCGATAACTCCTAAGCCGTTACTCTTAAGCCGTCCCAACCGACCTATACTACAACACGGCATAGTCGACCTAAGCCACAACCTTTAAGTCGCTCATCCCTATAGGTCGCTCACTCCACTAAGTTGGTGACCTTCCTAGGTCGGTCCATTACTTAAGTCGGCCAATTCTATACGTCGTTACCTTACCCTAAGTCGGTCAATCTCTTAAGTCGGTCACATCCTATAGGTCGTTCTCTTTTCTAAGTCGGTCAATCTTTTAAGCCGTCCAAATCCTTAACTCGTCCCACTCCTTAGGTCGCTAGCCACTATTACTAACTCCCCTAGGTCGCTCGACCGGCCTAAACTCTATCACGACCTAATCCCTTAAGTCGTTCCAAATTCTCAACCTTCCCTGGACGACTTAGACTATAAACGGCTTAAGCTTTAGTTGACTTAACAACAATACGACCTAAAGCATACAGTTTGACGGTATTTCGATCCGTAAAAATACGGGTCGTTACATTCTCTCCCCCTTAGGAATTTCGCCCCCGAAATTCCAAACAAACAAGAGCAATCAAAAACTATTTTGCATGCCTACCATCCATAGCAATCAACAAAACATGCATCCAATTACTGGCCTAGCATGCAGAATTCTAAGATTAGAACAAGTTACAAATTCATGAGATGTTACGAACTCGGATTGTCTCGAAATTCGAAACGTTGTCTTCTATGGCTTTGCTTGACGTGCCTTATCAATTATAGCCCGATCCGGACCCGGGCAAAATTCATCGGTATTTGTAGTTATCCGGCAATCATTCAATGTCGAGGACGTGTGATCCTGTTTTTCCAGTCAACTCCTTGGTATCTTGGCCTTGCCAAAAGGCGAAACACTTCTCGTATTCAATAACAGTTAGGAGCATTGTCAAAAGATATCACTAATATCTTTTTCTTATCCCTATTCAGTTATAGGATCTGCACTGGCCGAGCCTCCTCAACCTAAGAGCTGCATCACGAGCAGAAGGCTATTATGACAAAGGCGACGATCGCTACAGCTACTACATCGACTGGGGAAGTTCATGAGAGTGCTTTTATTCTCGACGAACAAATGATGAAAGAACTTCTCAGTCGTCAGAGCGATCCACTTACCGACTTACCTTTTGTCATGGGCGAAGGTGGACTCACAGCTAGCTCCTCAAGCCCAACCAATAGCATTCTCATGGACGCTCAATAATTTCATGAGGAAGAGATAATGGTGAAGATCGATGTTGAAATGGAAGCGCCGCACAGGCCAATAACAATGGAGGTGGCATGGTGGGTCCTGACCCGCCCCCTTTGCGTATGATTTCTCCCGATGGTACAACCATTGTCACTGGAGTACCTCTTGTGTCCTTCCATATTGAAAGTGCCATTGTTCCTCCGGCCACGCATTTAGAAAGTATTCCAATCCCCATGAGTTCGGAGAAAAGGCTATCATAATTCCCCCGGCCGGGGATTAATTAGGGAAAGGCAAAAGCTCGAAAGACACCAAAGTGGCAGTTCGAGCGGATCGACTCCGAAGAAGAAGTCGAAGGAGTAGACATGTCCTTTTGTCTCTTCTTTTTTTGGTAGATGGACAGGAATTTTTTTGCTTCCTGTAGGCCGTGTACAGATGCAGGTTCGGGCCCCTGCTTATAGGAATTCTTGGAATAATTTTTGTACTTATCCTTTTCTTTCAAAGAATGGCCAAAATGAAATTCCATTTTGTTTTTAGCATAACTCTATGTTTATTTTTTTAAGTGTTTTTGCACTCGAATTTCCATTCAATGTACTTGTGAGGATTTTAGTCTCTGAATCGGACTTGAGTTTGGTTGTTAAGTCTCGAAGTCATGGCTTCAGATTATAACCAAACGTTGAGTTGAGTCCCAATGTTGTACCATCTCGATCGGTAGCTAGTACTTGAGTGTTGCCCCCAATCTCGGGGATGAATTGAAGTGGGTGGACGATAGTCGCTATCCGTCTTTAACGATTTTGATTTAACTTAGTCGGAACTAATTCAGAGTGAAATGAGTTCGAGTGGTCGGATCACACCCGTTTATTTATTAGGAATCGCATCCACACTCTGGGGATTCAACTTATGTGCTGGCAGTCAGTGACGCCTGCTTGATGTTTAAAATTATATCCACACTCTGGGGACTTGAGTTATTTTACGGGCGGTCAGTTACACCTGTTTAGTATTTAGAATTCGCTAGTGCTCTGGGGAATTAGATTGATTTGTGGGCAGTCAGTCACACCCAATTTGTGTTTATACTCCGGTCCGCACTCCGGAGACTCGGGGTTGTCTCACGGGCGGTCGATTCACACCCAGTTTGTGTTTATACTCCAGCCCGTGCTATGGGGACTTAGAGTTAGTCTATGGGTAGTCAGTCATGCCCATTTTGATGTTTATCCTCTAGATCACACTCTGGGAATCTGGAGTTGTTCGACAGACGCTCAGTCACATCTGCCCAAGTGATGTTATTCCATTTGCACTATGGGAACGATAAGTTAATCAGGGACGTGGACGATCGGATCACATCCACCCTGGGTAGGTAAATGAAGTCATAGATGGATGGATCCATCCTCCTCGAGCTTGAAAAAATGGGGATGAGGTCGTGGATGGACGGATCCATCCTCCTCGAATTTAGATTGTACATGGGCGAAGTCGTGGGTGGATGGGTCTACCATCCTAGAACCCATGTTTTGGATTTGCAATTTATACTCCAGCTCACACTCTGGGAACCGGAGTTTGTTAGAGAATTGCATTGTATCAATCCTATTTGGCTTCAGTATAGTTGTTTGACCCTAAGCTTGAGGTTTCACTTAGCCAGTGACCGATAGTATCACAGTCACTCCCTATTTGATAAGTCCGCCGTAGGATGGAATTTAGCTCTTAGTGCATCGTGATGGTCGCATGATGCGTTTATAGAATCGTTACTCTGGCTCAAAGAGATTGCATTTTATTGCTGAAATAAGAAAGTACGGCAAAGTCACTTGCCTTATTACAAGTTTGAATTTGGAAATTCATAAACAAATTTAAAATAAAAAGCAGAATAAATGAATAAATAAAGCATGTTATGTGTAGTAGTGACGAAGATTCTCGTTGTTCCAAGCTCCCGACAAAGTGAGACCGTCAACAATTGATAATTTGAATGTGCCGTCTCTGAGTCTTCGTTCAATAACATACGGTCCTTCCCACATTGGCTTCATATGTGAAGGGACCAGGCAGATTCTTTTGAGTATGAGATTGCCAAATTCAAAGGTTCTAGGTCGGACCTTAGCATTGTATAATTGGGTGACTCGACTTCGGTGTGCGGCTGCCCTCAAATCAGCCTCTTCACGCTTCTCACCCAATAAGTCCAGAGATTCAGCAAGTAAGATGGTATTTGTTTTTGGATCATAATATGTCACACTGTGAGAAGGTACTTCCAATTATCTTTAATGACGGCTTATGAACCATAGGAAAGTGAAAATGGAGTGTTGTTGGTCGCGGATTTATGGGTAGTTCGATATGCCCATAGAGCCATGGGAAGCTCATCGATCCATTTGCCTTCGGCCTTCTCCAGTTGTTTCTTCAAAATGGACTTGATAACTTTGTTAACAGCTCCGACCTATCCATTTGCTTGAGGGTGAGCAACCGCTGAGAACTTCTTCTTAATATGGAAACGTTGATAGAGATCCTTGAATTTGACATTGTCGAACTGGGTCCCGTTTTCGGTGATAATCGTATGTGGGAGGCCAAAACGGCAGATGATGTTGCGGACAACAAAGTTGACTACTTTCTTCATCGTGATAGCAGCAAGGGGCTCAGCTTTTGCCTATTTTGTAAAGTAGTCAATTGAAATGATTTCATACTTTGCACAACCTTTAGCCAGAGGTAAAGATGCAATTATATTGATGCCCTATGTGGCAAATGGCCATGGATTGACCATCTAAGTCATTTCGGTAGACGGGGCCCTTCGAATCCAGGCATGTTTTTGACACTTGTCACACTTCTTGGCATAATCTGATGTGTCTTGATTCACAGTTAGCCAATAATATCCATACCGGTGTATCTTCTTAGCAAGGGCTTTCCCCCTAGTGTGATCGTCACATTCTCCCTCGTGCATGTCATTTAACACTCGTTTGATTTCGTCGTGGGCGATACATCGGAGTAAAGAAAGGGAGTATCCTCTTCTGTACATGACTCCATTCTAGATAATGAATCACGAAGCTTTTCGAAGAACTTGTCTTTTCTCACTTCTGCGTTCGACCAAAGCTCCATGCTCAAGATAATTTCTAAAAGGTGTCATCCATGACTCCTTCTCGAATGTGTCTTCATGCACCCAGTCTATCTCTATATTATCGATATCCGGAGAGGTAAGTGTCTCAATAGGGCGAGTCCTATTTGCTGTGCTTCACCGATGCTAGCAAGTTTTCTCAAAGAATCTGCCTTTTGATTGCCCACTCGGGGTATACAGTAGATGGCATAATAATCACACTAATTCAGTACTTCCAAGACCCGAGCGAGATAAGCTAACCTCCGTCTCTAGCTTGGTATTCTCCTCGAACATGGCATATGACCAATTGCAAATCACATTAAATCTGCACAGCAATAATTCTCAAATCTTTGGCAACTCTGAGTCCCGCGAGTAAAGCTTCGTACTCCATCTCATTATTAGTCGCACGAAAATCAAACTTCAAAGCATAACATATGGATCGACCTTCTGGGGTTTCTAATACAACTCCAGGGCCTGAGCATCGGTCATTTGATCCGCCATCTGTGTATAACTTTCATATGTATTTGAGAGATTCATTGGTTTCGGGCAAGTCCTCTGATATACTAAATTAAGCGATGAAGTCCGCCAGAACTTGTCCTTGGATGGCTCATCTCGGTATATAAGAAATATCAAACTGACTCAACTCGTTGTTCCACTTAAGCAACCTACTCGACGTCTCAGGCCACATAAGGACCTGTCGTAACGGCTGGTCGGTGTAGACTATGATTGGAAGGGCCTGGAAATATGGACGAAGCTTTCTCGAGGCAATGAAGAGGCAGTAGGCTAGCTTTTCCAACTTTGGATAGTTCCTCTCCGCCCCGGTCAATTGCTTGCTAATGTAATAGGCCAATCGTTGTATTCGATCCTCCTCCCGAATTAATGCAGCACTGATTGCGTTTGCTGAAACTGCCAGATGGATGTATAGTCCCTCATGATCAATCAGCTTCGACAGAATAGGTGGCATTGCTAGGTGCTGAACTAGTGCTTGGAATGCACCTTTACACTCCTCAGTCCATTCAAAGTTCTGCTTTCCTTTCCTAATCAGATCGAAGAAGGGAATGCACTTGTCGGTGGATTTGGAGATGAATCTACTCAAAGCTGCCATCTTTCCATTGAGGCTTTGAACTTTCTTTATAGTTCTGGGAATCTCGAGATTTCGAACCACCCGGATCTTTTAAGGATTGGTTCAATGTCTTGAGCATTAACAATGGATCAAAGGAACTTTACGGATGCGACGTCGAAGTGACACTTCAACGGATTGAGGTTCATTCAGTACTCGAAGGATGTTGAACATTGTTTCTAAGTCTTTGACATGATCGACAGAGAGCCGTGACTTTATAAGCATATCGTCCATGTACACCTCTATAGTTTTCCCGATTTGGTTAGCAAACATTCAATTGACAAGTCTTTGATAGGTCGCCCTAGCGTTCTTAAGTCCGAATGGCATCACTTTATAGCAATAGAGTCCCAGATTAGTACAAAGCTGGTATGCTCCTGATCGGGTAGGTGCATCGGTATCTGATTATAACCGGAGTATGCGTCAATGATGGATAAGAGCTCGTGTCCGGCCATTGAATCTACAAGTTGATTAATTCTAAGGAGTGGAAAATTGTCTTTAGGGCAAGCTTTATTCAAGTCTAAGTAGTCCACATAAGTCTCCATTTCCCGTTGGGTTTTCTGACAAGCACTGGATTGGATACCCACTCCGGATATAACGCATCTCAAATAAACCTATTTTCCTTGAGTTTATCCACCTCTTCTTTTAGGGCAGTGGATCTCTCTGGATCATACCATGACTTTTCTGCTTGATTGAGACATGTCATGGGTCAATATTCAATGTATGGCTCGCGATGTCTGGCAAGATCCCACACATGACCGAGTGCACCCAGTCAAACACGTCGAGGTTTACCTGGAGAAATTCAACCAATTCCTTTCTCATCTGTTGGCTTAGCTGGGACCCGACCTTTATCATTACGGTGTCATCGTCATCATCGATTGAAACATCGAGCTCAACTCTATTGGGGAAGCCTGACTGTCTTTGACTTCCTCTTTACTATCATCGTCTTGTGGATCAAGATCTTTCAGGAACTGGTTGTGATGCCCAGGCCTAAGCCCAGGCGTTATCTGTCTATTATCGGTAAAATGGACGTAGAGAGATTCCTCTACGCCCTTGCCTTTCTCTTTCCTTGAACCTCCCATAGCTCAACAACATAACAGGCGCGTTCGGCCTACTGATCTTCTTGAACAACTCCAACCCCGTTGTCAGTGAGGAACTTAAGAGTTAAGCACCATGGGGCAACGGCTGCCCTGAATTCAGTTAGGGTCGGTCGGCCCAAGAAAGTATTATACGGAGAATTGATGTCCAACACAACAAATTGTAACATCCGGACTCTCCGAAGATCTCCTATTCCCAACTCCACTATAACTCCACCATCCCAGTGGGTATCATTGCACTTCCATTAAAGCCACGTATGCGAAACTGACACGGGTTCAAGTCCTTAGCTTCCATTTTCATCTGGTCATAAGCTCGTATGAAGAGAATATTCACGGAGCTTCCACTATCTACCAAGATCCTCTTCATCCAAGCAGGACCTACGTGAGCTGATATGACCAGTGGATCAATGGTGAGGGCTTCGACTTTATCGGCATCTCTATCTAGAAAAACGATGTCGTCGGTCATCGTCTTTAGGTATTTTGCTGGAGCCCCGTCATCAAGATTATTGCAACATTCGAAGTCTGCATGCCTAATTGGGCTGGCATACAACTTCATTTCCTTCCAGCTCTGATCAGCTAGGTAAGGACCACCACTAACTGTGTTAATAACCAATCTCCTGCCAGTACATGCGGGTTCCTCCAGTCTACCTGATTCTAAACTTGATTCTGGTTTGATAGGCCCACAGCTCCAGCCTGCGACGCTCTAAAAATTGTTCCAACTTCTTTTCTCGGATTAACTTCTCAATACTATCCTGTAAATGGCGACACTCATTGGTATTGTGACCATAGCAATCATGGAATCTGCAGAATTTCCCAGAGTGGATTTGCTTCTTAGACGACTGTTTCGGAGCAGGATTTTTATATTTCCTAGTATTATATGTTTGCAAATAAACATTCTCCACGGATGTATTCAAGGGAGTATAGGTGTCAAACATGGGAGCTCTACGTCGTGGTTCGTGATATTGATCTCGCTTCTTACCTTGACTTCCATCGCCTTTCTGTTGATTCTGCTTATTCTGTATATTTTACCGCACTTTACCGAAACTCTCACCGGTTTGTTTCATAGCGATGTTACTTTGAATGCCTTCCACACTGGGCCCCGCTCATCCTACTTTCTAGATTGTCTGAAGTCCTCTCACCTCAAGAACTAGGCCACCTTAGCATAGAAATGACCCAGCGATGCAGGGGGTTTCTCATCCAACCAATTGCAAAATTTCGAATCAGGATTGATATCATTGGTCAGTGCCATAAATATGGAATTATCACTAGGGTTACTAATCTCTACACAACGGCATGGAATCTTTCCAGATAATGTCTGAGCGTTTCTTCCAGAGCCTGAGTGACGCTGGATAAGGTGTTAACACTCTTAGCTCTTGTGACGTGCATACGAAACTGTTCGACGAATTTCGTAGCTAACTGATCAAAGCATGAAATCAATCGGTGCGATAGGCGAGTAAACCACATGGTTGCGATACCCTCAAGGGAGATAGGAAAACTTCTACATTTGACCACATAGTCAGCTCGTGCGGCATTCATAAGCCATTCATACTTTAAGATGTGTTGGTTGGGGGTTGAACTCCCGTCATAAACAGGTAAAGTTGGCATCCTGAATTGACGAGGTGGTTCAGCATAGAGGATATCCTTAGTGAATGGTGTATGACTCCAGGAGATTCCCCAATAGTCATGGGTGAAATCCTGACTTTCATATATCATCTGACGATCATAGTTGGAACGTCTAGCATTTGAATATCCTGGGCTAAGGCGTGGTCGGGTTCTACAATGTGAGGATGGTCCGGGCACGGTCAACGGTCCATGCCTCGCCTCCTTGGTATCAGATTTTCGGGCACATAGGGTTCAGGAGCATGATTGTGTTGGCAAGGGTTGGATCTGCTCGATTTCGAAGGTAAGCTTCCAAGTCTATGGCGACGACGGTTGCATGGCTATCAGTAGAATGATAGGGAAGTCCCCCTCCTTGGGAGGAAGGTCCAGCCAGGTGCCTTGTAGAAGGACCAGATCCAGCTTGTCCAAGATTCAGAGTGCGCTGATGCTCGTGGCCTTGGGCGTAGCTTCCATCTAGCCGTGGACAAGTAGATCTATGGTTGAAGTCAGAGAAAGTTGAGCTTTCGGTGGATGAATAGGAAGTGTAATCCCTTCTGGATTTCCTTCGTCTTTCCTCATTCAGTTGGTTGGTTAGCTCCGTGTTGGCACAAATCTGTTGGATGAGCTGCTGGAGGCTCTGAGTCAGTTCCTCCATTAACATTTGGAATTCCTCCCTAGTGACAAGGCTTTGTGGATCTGACGGTCCAGCTGAGTTCAGACCTGTAGCGGGTAGCTGTGCACGGTTCTGGCTATCCCGTCCTTCTTGTTCAGCAACAGTTGAGGCGGTCCTAGTAGTAACCATGGTAAATGATGTAGCACCTTCCTAGATTTGATACAATCTGAATAGGATGGAAGAACTACTGGATGTGAGATCTGGATTTTCTCCTAAGTTTCTTGCAATCTAATAATGGTAGTAGGCCCAATGAGCAGGAGAAAAGTTGGGCCTTCTTAGTGAAAGCACAAAATTGTTTGTACCAGAATTGGGCACACCACTCTTCAGACGTATTTGAAGAGATTAAAGTGAAGAATATAAATGAAAACGAAGGTTAATCTAACAAACACGCCAAAATAAAAAAAATGAGAATATAAGAATTTAGAGTGGTTCGGCATTGTAGCCTATGTCCACTATGGAAAGTTTTCTTTTTAATTGACTTTTCCAACTAATTATAGCTGATTACAATAGTACACTCTTGAGCACTCAAGATACATGGAGGTTCCAGCAGAGTATCGGTGTAGAAGAGTCAAATGTCCCTTTATTGAATGCCTAGGACAGCAATTTGTAGGCGAAGGCTGAAAATATCTAGCTCAAATCTTGAAAGACTCCTTCTCTCACATGGGTGGGCCCACCAAATCGATTCGAGTTCAGTTGGATTCCATCCATGATCGATACGCACTCATTTCGTATCGATCTAAAACACATCCATTTGGGTGGAGATTGATCATGGATATTCTTGAAGTGGTACGAAAGCTCCTATGAAAATTTGGTGGTACTTGGATTTGTAGATTTTGATTTATAAACGATTCAAGTTTGCATTTGCAAGACATTATCGAGTTTGTATCGATACCCTTCGAATCGATGTTGGCACGTGTCGATCAGGGTGACGTGGCTCTATATTCTAGGATCGATCTACTTTTTATGCCGAGTGACCGGGTCTTCCTCTTGAACGTGTTCTTGTTCGTATCGATCTACTGTACCTTACGTCTTATCGAAATCTAATGCTATTTCATATCGATAGCTTAGTGATCACTTCATATCGATAGATGGATGATCCATTCATATCGTTTATAGAGTAGTCGATTTCGTATCGATGATGCATGGCCTCTTTCGTATCGATCAGTAACGACCGATACAAACCATGTAGGTAAAGGATCAATACAAAGTGTTGTTCGTTGATGGACACGTAGTATTGTTAACATGAGGGATACGACATAGCTTCAGTTTGGTGGAAACGAAGGAAGTAGTGGGTAATGGATACTGTGAGAAATGCGAATTATGGATCTTAAGGCTAGGATTAACACTAGAGGTGGGGTGAATAGTGTTTATAAAGAATTACTAAATCTTTTTATGTTTATGTTAATTTGAACATGTATGCAATATTCAAACACAGATATGATCATAGAAACAAACACAGATGAAGAAATAAAGTAAAAGCAGTAAAGGAAAGAACATACCGGATTTTATATTGGTTCGGAGTTAACCTACATCCAGTCCCGCACAACAAGTACGGATTTCCTTTCAAAAGCAATTGTACAATAACACCCTCCATTTCAAGGCAACGAGGTACACCCTCCAGAATCACAATCCTCTGGGTAGAGATACTTGATTTTATGGGCAACAAGCTTACCCAATTGATTTTCCAAGACAACAATCACACCTTATCTCGCTTGATTGAATTCCAAGGCCGCAATCACACCTTTTCTCGCTAAATTAATTGCAAAGAAAACTATAACTCTGAATAGCACTAAGAATCTTGTTGAGATTGTGATAGAGAATCAAACCAGAAACAATCTAGTTAGATTCAATGTTGATTTCGGCAGAGTAATGGTAAGAATATGTATATAGAAATGTGGAAGAAGAAGAGGAGTGAAAAACCAAAAAAACTGAATTAAAATTCGTTGAAACTAACACCTATTTATAGAAGAACAATAGCCATGTCCATTCGTGAAGAGTTATGGCGAATAGACACTTCTTTTGAAATTTAAATTTTTGAAACTAACTGACACTATGTCGACATGGGGTACTTGGGCATGTCGAAATCCCAAAGGAATTTTTGATGTTTTGTTTTTCTTTGAAAATAACTTCTATCTTATATTAAAACTATTTTAAACTTTATAAATAAACTTAACTATAGTTAAAATTCATAAGTAAATATAGAGAATAATATATATAGAATTTTACTATAATTTTATATTTAAATCTAAGTATAAATATTTAAAAGTTAAATATGTTATATTTAAAAGATAGTTTAACAACAAGAATAATTTGACTTTCAAATTAAAGATTATTTTGAGGCTAAAAATTTAAAATCGGGATAGATGTTTTTGATTCTTTTAAAAAGAAGATTTTGAAATCATTTTAAAAACAAGATATAATTTGAAAAATCATTTTGAATAAAAAGTTAGTGGATACAAAACAATGTTCCACTAGATTTTTCGTAGGTTCCATCCTACTAAGGGTTCCATCCCTTTAACGGGCTCGAAGTGGATTCCATTCCACGAATAAATTGGATTTTAAGATGTCAGTGCTTTTCTAGGAGTTTTAACAAAATTCCTAATTAAAAAGTAAATTATTTGAAATCTTGACATTCTTGTTACTCATGAGTCTTCATCTTGATATCTTGAATCTCTATACTGTACAGTCTTCATTCTTGGTACATGCATGGTTAAATCCTGCATATACATATATATCTAAACTTATATTGTTAGTATTTATATTTTATAATCTATTCTAAGGTTGTTGTCATCAAAACCATCATCTCACGGACTAACAATCTCCCCCTTTTTGATGATGACAACCTTTGTTTATAAAAATTACTTCTATCCTAATAACTCCCCCTTAATCTATGCTTAACTACCCTAACTCCCCCTTAACATATGCCTAACTACCATATTTTATACTTCTCCCGCTTTGTCATCAACAAAAAAACTAACTCTAAACTATATAACACCAAACTATAGAACTCCCCCTAAATCTAATACTCTACGACATGTGATTATAATGATAGTGTTATCATAAATAATCAACACTTAGATCTAATAATAAACCTAATCCTAAACTACTAACTATTCTAAGTATATAATAACCATATAGTTATATGTATTAATAGGAAGAACACATATAAGAACACAATTTATTTATTAATCATATAGTTATATTTACATTTCCGTGGGAAACGTAAGAAGGAACATACAACAATGGTAAAGAAAGAGAAGAAACTAATGTGCATTTTTGAACATAGAAGATCTATGAATCGAACGGTTGGGATAGTGGAAACAGGAATTTCCACGTTGTTCGACAAGATTCCCATTTTTGTCAAAACACACTTCACCAATGCAAACGACCTTGTCATCGTCTTCCGCATGCGCTTCTTCCATGGGTTCTTCTTCTTCGCTGGCCTCTTGTTCTTGACCTCCTGAAGAGTCTTCATCAATCAAGATTGGGTTAGCATGATTTTCTATTAGAAATTTTTGCAAATTCCTAAGGATTTTGCATTGCCTCTCTTGTTCCTTGGCCATTCGTAGTTGCATTACTTGGATTTTAGTCATTAACTGAAGTGCATCCTTCAGAGAATCCTCCATTTTAGTCACAGGAGTGAGAGTAGTACGTTGAAACGGACCAGAAGTAGAAGAGGGGAACGAAAAGGTTGATTTTATGTTTGATTTGGAAGAAGAGGCCATAGTTTAATTAATTTCAGAAGTCAGAATAGAGAGAGAACAGAGAGAATGATCAAAATTTTGAAAATAAGAAGAATATATAACCAATTATTTGAATTTTGGTAGGAAAAATTTCAAAAATTTAAAAACGTTGTATGTCGACATAGGGTAGAGGGGTACGTCGACATGGTTCTTGAATTTTTGCCTATTTATTTTAATTATACTTGTTATTTATATTTTATATTTCAGTTATTAAACAAATACCTAATTATCTTCTTAATTTAGTAAATATAGATTCATTTAAGGGTTTTGTTAAGATATCAGCAATTTGATTCTCAGAATTGATATAATCTAGAGTGATTACTTCCTTACTTATATTATCTGTAAGAAAATGATGTCTGATATCAATATGTTTAATTCGAGCATGTTGAGTAGTATTTTTGGATAAATTTATCACACTAGTATTATCACAATAAATTAGTGATTTTGAAATATTTAAACCATAATCTTTTAAAGTTTGTTGCATATATATTACTTGAGAACAAGCCAAAGCAGCAGAAATATACTCTGCTTCAGTTGTTGATAAAGAAACTGTATTTTGCTTTTTACTAAACCAGGAAATCAGATATTGCCCCAAAAAGTGACAAGTTCCACTTGTACTTTTTCGATCTGATTTACAACCAGCATAATCAGCATCACAGTAAGATATTAAATCAAAATAATCATTTTTAGGGTAAAATAAGCCATAATCAGAGGTGTGTTTAACATATCTTATGATACGTTTTACGGCTTTTAAGTGAGTCTCTTTAGATTGAGATTGATATCTTGCATAGAGACAAACACTATGCATGATATCAGGTCTACTAGCAGTAATATAGAGTAGTGATCTAATCATTCCTCTATATAATTTTTGATCTACATCTTTCGAGAGATCTTCTTTACTAAGGTACTCATTGGTTGCCATGGGAGTGGGTTTTCCACTAGCAATGGTCAAACCAAATTTATTAATTAGGTCTTTAGCATATTTTTCTTGACTAATAAAGATACCATTATCTAATTGTTTTATTTGTAATCCTAAAAAGAAATCTAATTCACCCATATGACTCATCTCAAACTCTTTTGTCATTATTTCAGAAAATTCTTTATTCATTTCAAAATTAGTTGATTCAAAAATGATATCATCTACGTAGATTTGTGCTAGTTGAATATCTTTTTTATTTCTTTTAATAAAAAGAGTATTATCTACTTTACCAATTTCAAAATTTGATTGTAATAAATAAGATCTTAAACTATCATACCAGGCTCTAGGAGCTTGTTTTAGACCATATAAAGCTTTCTTGAGTTTGTAAACATGATTAGGTAATTTTTCATTTTCAAAAAGTGGTGGTTGTTCAACATATACTTCCTCTTTTACAAATCCATTTAAAAAAGGCACTTTTAACATCCATTTGAAATAATTTGAAATTATTATGATTTGCAAAAGCAAGTAGAATCCTAATGGCTTCTAATCTTGCTACGGGAGCAAAGGTTTCATCAAAATATATTCCTTCTTCTTGACTAAAAACTTGAGCGACTAAACCTGCTTTATTTCTAATTACCTCTCCTAGTTCATTCATTTTATTTTTATAAACCCATTTAGTTCCAATTATAGTTTTATTTTCAGGTCTAGGAACAAGTTCTCAAACATCATTTCTAGTAAATTGATTTAGTTCTTCTTGCATAGCCAAAATCCATGAATCATCAGTTGATGCTTCTTTTGGATTGTTGGGTTCAATAGTTGATATAAAAGATACATTACTCATTTGACTTAGTTGATTTCTAGTTTTAACAACAGATTGCATATCTCCTAGTATATTTTCTATAGGATGATCTTTTAAAAGTTTAGTCCTTTTATTAGGATGATTAATTTCATTATTAGTTTCAATTGACTCTTGGTTTTGAGTAATTAAATCATCTTCATCGTTTGTATCTTCAAATTTTTTGAAATTTTCATCTAATAATACATGCATTGTTTCTTCGATGGTGTTAGTTCTTAAATTAAATACTCTGTATGCTTTACTTCTATTAGAATATCCGATAAAGATACCTTTGTCGGATTTAGGATCAAATTTATCTAAGTTATCTTTAGTATTTAAAATAAAATATTTACTTCCAAAAATTATAAAATAAAGTACTTTAGATTTCTTTGAGTGAAGAGGTTCATAAGATGTCTTATCAGTTAAAGGTCTAATTAAAATTCTATTTAAAATATAACAGGCGGTAGCAACTACTTCTGTCCAAAATTTCTTTAGTAATGTACTGTCTGAAAGCATAGTTCTTGCACACTCTTGAATCGTCCTATTTTTACGTTCTACTACTCCGTTTTGTTGTGAAGTTCTTGAAAATGAAAAATTGTGAGTTATTCCCTTTTTATTGCAGAATTCCTCAAACTTTTCGTTTTCAAATTCACCACCGTGATCACTAAGAATGGTTATAATTTTTTGAGAAAGTTGATTTTGAATCCTTTTTGTAAAGTTCTTAAAACATTCAAAAGTATCACTTTTATGTTTCAAAAATATTGTCCATGTAAATCTAGAATAATCATCTACAATTACAAAAACATATTTACTATGATTTATTGATAGAATTTGAGATGGACCAAATAAATCAAGGTGAAGTAATTCAAGAGGTTTTGAAGTTGAAATCATATATTTTAATTTAAAGGAACATTTTCTCAAAAATCATATCTTTTAATTTAAAGGAACATTTTCTAAGTTTTCCTAATTGACATGCATCACATAGACTGTCTACTTTAAAATTCATTTTAGGGAAAATTACTAGATCATGTTTTGATAGTCTAGATAAGAGTTTGAAATTAAAATGCCCAAATCCCTTATGCCAAATCCGAGGATCACTTGTATTTGCCAAAAGACATAAGTTATCATTTGAAACTTTCATACTAAGAATATAAATATTCTTTTTCCTAACTCCCTCAAATATTATGGTTGAATTGTTATCTTCAACGTGACATTTATCTTTTTCAAATTTAATTTTATATCCTTTATCGTAGAGTTGACTTATACTTAGCAGATTATGTTTCAGATTTTTAACTAGAAAAACATTAGTAATAATAGGAGTTTCAGAGTTACCGACTTTGCCAATGCCAATCACATATCCTTTTGAATTGTCTCCAAAGTTAACCAGTCCTCCGTCTTGGTATATTACATCATTCAACATATCTGGATTGCTAGTCATATGTCTAGAACATCCACTATCGAGTATCCATTTTTCCTTTCTGATTTGCACAATTTGTCCATTGTGTATTGATTCCTCAATAGCCATAAAGCATGAATCATGCACATTAAACAATTTTGGTAGACAACTTGAATTTGAACATTGATTATATGCAGACGCAAAAGACAATGATGATCTGAATATTTCTAAACTTGTATTAACAAACATAGCCATTTTAAAACTTTTTAAAAAATCAGATTATGAAACTTTGAGAACCTTTCTCTGATACCAAATGTGAGAAATGTGGATTATGGATCTTAAGGCTTGGATTAACACTAAAGGGGGTGAACAGTGTTTATAAAGAATTACTAAATCTTTTTAAGTTTATGTTAATTTTAACACAGATGTATGCAATATTCAGACACAGATATGATCACAGAAACAAACACACATGTAGAAATAAAGTAAAAGCAGTAAAGGAAAGAACACACCGGATTTTATGCTGGTTCAGAGTTACCCTACATCCAGTCCCGCACAACAAGTATGGATTTCCTTTCAAAAGCAATTGTACAATTACACCCGCGATTTCAAGGCAACGAGGCACATCCTCCAGAATCACAATCCTTTTGGTAGAGATACTTGATTTCACGAGCAACAAGTTCACCCAATTGATTTCCCAAGGCTACAATCACAACTTACCTCGCTTGATTGATTTCCAAGGCCACAATCACACCTTTTCTCGCTAAGTTTATTACAAAGAAAGCTATAATTCTGAATAGCACTGAGAATCTTGTTGAGATTGTGATAGAGAATCCAACCAGAAATGATTTAGTTAGATTCAATGTTGATTTCGGCAGAGTAATGGTAAGAATATGTATATAGAAATATGGAAGAAGAAGAGGAGTGAAAAACCAGAAAACTGAATTAAAATTCGTTGAAACTAACCCCTATTATAGAAGAACAACAGCCATGTCCATTCGTGAAGAGTTATGGCGAATAAACAATTCTTTTGAAATTTGAATTTTTAAAACTAACTGACACTATGTCGACATGGGGCACTTGGGCATGTCGACATCCCAAAGGAATTTTTGATGTTTTGTTTTTCTTTGAAAATAACTTCTATCTTATATTAAAACTATTTTAAACTTTATAAATATACTTAACTATAGTTAAAATTCATAAGTAAATATAGAGAATAATATATTTATAGAATTTTACTACAATTTTATATTTAAATATAAGTGTAAATATTTAAAAGTTAAATATATTATATTTAAAAGATAGTTTAAAAACAAGGATAATTTGACTTTCAAATTAAAGATTATTTTGAGGCTAAAATATTTAAAATCAGGATAGATGTTTTTGATTCTTTTAAAAGGAAGATTTTGAAATCATTTTGAAAACAAGATATAATTTTGAAAAATCATTTTGAATAAAAAGTTAGCGGATACAAAACAATGTTCAACTAGATTTTTCGTATGTTCCATCCTACTTAGGGTTCCATCCCTTTAACAGGCTCGAAGTGGATTCCATTCCACGAATAAATTGGATTTTAAGATGCTAGTGCTTTTCTAGGATTTTTAACAAAATTCCTAATTGAAAAGTAAATTACTTGAAATCTTGAATTCTTGATAATCTTGATATTCTAGTTACTCATGAGTCTTCAATCTTGATATCTTGAATCTCTATACCGTAGTCTTCATTCTTGGTACTTGCATGGTTAAATCCCGCATACGCATATATATCTAAACTTATACTTCTAGTATTTATATTTTATAATCTATTCTAAGGTTGTTGTCATCAAAACCATCATCTCACGGACTAACAGATACGAACTACATCTCTCTTGGGGAATGGATACGAAATTGCCTGGTTACGAATAGAGTTGGTTTCCTCAACCTTGATGATCAATGTCTTTAGTATACTAACTCTGATTGACTTGATATTTGGAATGTTGACTTCCATTGCTTTGCTTGTTGTGTCATATCAATTGTAGCTCAATGCGGACTTAGGAAAAATTTATGGTCTACATAATAGACCTGTGCATACCCGATCTATGGGGCGAACTATCCTTGGTTTCTAGCTAATTTCTTATTGTCACTGCCTTGCTAAAAGGTGGGATAACATAGACAATAACTCGTGTGAAGTTGGAGTGGAGGAATATAGGCTCAAACAAATCATCCAAAACAAGTCGTCTAAAACAAGTCGGTACAAAACATGTCGGTGCCGACTTGTTTCCAAAGTATATTTTTGGCTGAAATTTTCCCGAGCCATTTTCTTGCTTCATCTAACTGTGCTTGCCAATTTTCAAGTTGTTTCGTTTTGGTTTAGACCTTCTAAGTTTGATTAAGATCTACTTTGGCTCAAAAGTGGGTTAACACTTGCCCTTCAAAGTACGCCTTTCCAATGTAAGGTGTGCTTTGCTCAAGAACGAGTTCTAGTAATTAGTCTTCGATGGTTGAGCTCTCTGGCCCTCTATTGATATTAATCCCAATAAATCATTAAGTTCCTTCAGATTTTCTAGTAAATCTATGGTCGCTCTAGACTCAGTTTAGGTAAGAACTCTAGCCCTTGTCTTAGTGTTAGTTATACATCACTATCATTCCGATTTCATTTGAAGTGTTATATCACATATCAAAATCATCCCATGTTCATCCGTGATTTATCTATTTCACTTTAATTTCAAGGCATTCAAATCCAATTATCAACTATGTATCCATTATAAGGTTCAATCTTTCTGGATCAATTTGCATTTAGTTTAACGCGCGATCTCTCTAAATCATTCATACTCCAATCTAGGATACGGTCTCTCTGGACCAATTAGCTTCCAATCTAGGGTTCGATCTCTCAGGATCTTTTATCGCCCAATCTAGGGTTTTGATCCCTCCATATCCTTGCTGAATCCGCTTGCTTTTTGGTAAAGGAACTCAATGACCAAGCAAGCCCATTCGCTCACTTTCCAGTAACGGGACTCACTTTTCACACGAGCCCATTCACTCGCTCTCCGGCAAAGGAGACTATACCCTACACTCTGAGCCCACCTCTCCAGACGGTACTTAAAGCAATCAGTATTGTACTAGTCTATCCCCTCGCTCTTCGACGATGGGACTTGCACCCTGCACTTCAGTCCCGTCCCTCCAGACGAGACTTAAAGCGATCAATATTGGTCATCATACTGTGGATTTTTCAAAAGTCAAATATTCAAATCAAAGAAAACAAGCTTAAATCCTAATTATCCATCCCAGACATTTGACCCAAAGCATGCTTAGGGACCAATCTGGGCCTTGTACACATGTAAGTGGTCTAGGGCTATTATTATCCATATTTTTCAAAGCAACAAAAAGTGAAGCATAGGCGTCGAACCTGACTCTCAACCATCCCGAGCACAGGATTTCAAGTCTTGGACCAGATCCCCGGTCGTTCCTTGATGCGTTCGCTACATAAGGTACTTGCTCTGCTCGCACCATCGCAATTCGGTTCCACACATATTGTTGCAGTAGTTTGCTCCAAACCAGTTCTTCTATCATATCACTAAGGTATCGACACTCGTTCATTTTATGTCCCTCCAGCTTATGGAAAATGCAAAAGTTTCCATATCTTTTCTCTCGATCAGTGGGATCTCTCCTAGATGGCTTTTAATAGGGAATATACGCCCTAGTGTCCAAATATATCCTCTCCGAGGTCTCTGTTAAACCAGCATAGGAAGAGAACTTTGGCTCCCTCATTTGTCGTTTAGGTTCCCTAAAGTCATCATCAACTCTTCTTTTTCCTTTTTCCTTTCCATTTCCTACTCCGGACAATCCTCTGTTATTTATAACATTAATTTCAGCATCCTCAGCTTTAGCGTCTTTCTGACGCAAATATCTCTCAACTTCATAATAGAATTCTGCAAGATCCATCAGCGGATCCTTTTCCAGTGCCACTTTAAAGTCGGTCATGAGACATGAACTCTGAGCTGTCTTAAGAATTCATTCACCAAATCAGTCCACGCGCTTATTGACTCGTTCTCTAGATGTCTGACCCACATCATCACCAAATTCGTTAGGTATAATGGAAAGCACCACCTCATTACCTTCTCGAAAGCACCCAACACCTCCATATGTCGGATGTATCTCATCAGACTAACCGTCATTCCACTTTCCATCATACATTTCTAGTGTCGGAAGCTTGAAATCGGGATGATTTTTCGTGTTCCAGATGTTAGAAGCAAATGGATTCCTATTTACATCCTCTTCACTCTAGTGTGGGGGTCCACCTATAACTTTCTCCTTACTAATTCAGCAATTCGGTTTTCAATGTCCAATGATGTACATCTGGGTGACCACCTCTATCTTTCTCTTTACTAATTCACCAATTCGGTTTTCACTGTCCAATGATGATCTTGGTCCAAAAGCGATATCCTGCCCCCTTCCCTGAACTGCGGCACATATTATAGCATGTATCCTCTTGCCGCACATTAATGTTCCGACCTGCTCCTCTGGTTTCATCCCATCCTCCGTTCCTACAAAGAGGTTCTCGCATAAACTCACACGGTTGTTGCTCGATCACATTTTGATTTGCTTTTCTGGTTCCAAAATCACTTGCTCTTGGCACTCCGGCATGTTCCTAGTTCACTAGAATTTCACCCGAGTATAATTGTCTCGGTACTGAGTTGGCTTGGGTCAGTGCCAAATTTTACAGTTGGTAGGGGCATTGTTCCAGTTTGCTCCACTCCAACTCCATATTTTCCAACATTAGCACCTTGCACTTAGTTCAGAATTTCTACATCTCTAACCATTCCTTATTGTCCAATTATATGGAAAATCTTTCAAGCATTTCTATTCATTGAATCATTAATCCATCTTGCATCTCTTTCATTATTTTCTCCATCTCTACTATGATCACGGGGTGGATTAATGAGAATTTAAGGATATTTCCTAGCTACCCCCGTGCTTTGGTTATCTTTTCGACCTTAGATCTAGTGTTAGGTCTCTTCATCTTCTTCAAATCTCAGATCCAAGATTTTCGGTTGTGAAATATAGTTTTCTTCTCAATGATAACACCAAAATGTTAACCTAGAAAATGGACCAACACTAGAAATCAGATGAAAGCACAGGGCCTACTCAAAATAAAAGAAAAGGAAGAAAAGTAAAGAGATGTGTAAGAATTTTTGTAGCGGTTCGATGTAATCTCTAGCTTACGTCCATTTTTACTCTCTTTCATTAGTTGTTCTCTCTCCGGATTACAATTGGTTATATCAGATCTGACTATTATCTACAAGATCTTAGATCTACAATGGAGTTTCTAGAGAGTTTGAGAGGTAGAGGACAGGAGTGAAGAAGAGGAAGAAGCCTCCAATGGTAGAGAAATCGGATCTTAGAGTTAGAGTGCTGGAGGAGATGAAGCAGAAAAATCCCTCCTTGGTTTTATCTAGGCTTCTATTTATAGGGGAAATAGTTGTGTTGTATCAGAAGCCCACTTAAAGTAGAGTTCAGACGTTGACCCAAAGTCATGCGCTAAGCTGTAGAGCTTTCGGAGTTAACCAAACATGTAGGTACCGACTTAAACATATCGATACCAACATGTTTTCTTAGTTCGAATCACTTGGAACTTTATTGCATCCTCTTATTACTTTGTTTTGTTGCATTCCATCTTGTTTTCACTGATTATTGATTGATTTTAGTGATCATTCCTTCATCACTTGTTTTTTTCCACTATTTCAGCTGTTAACTCTTTAACTGATGAAATAAGTCATCAAAAACTCTTAAAAATCACTTGAACGCATATGAAAAGGTAGACAATAACACGTGTGAAGTTGGAGTGGAGGAATACGGTCTCAAAACAAGTCGTCCAAAACAAGTCGGTGCAAAACATATCAGTGCCAACTTGTTTCCTTACTGTATTTTTGGTTGAAAATTTCCCAAGCTATTTCCTTACTTCATCCAAGCGTGCTTGCCAATTTTCAAGTTGTTTCTCTTGGTTTTAATCTTTTATGTTTAGTTGAAATCTACTTTGGCTCAAAAGTGGGTTAACACTATCTTCTATTTCTTCACTAACGAAGAAACGATTGAGGAGTGGCATAAAAGGGATTTCTCTTAAGTTCAACCAAGTAAGTTACCTATTGATCAATGGTAATTCAATCAAATTATCATCAATAATAAACCAATCAAATTCATTGGTAGTAGAAATTCTGCCTTCTCAATGCTACTACTCTCATAAAAACCTAGTAACATTGAAGTTCCATACTACCCAAGGTCCAACGGTAGGGATCTAAACTTGACACCCACTCCAACGAACCATAATATTGATCTTATTACGAAGTGCACATGCATTAGAGACATTTAGTAGAGAACTTTATCCTAAATTGGTGAAAATAAGATGCACCAAGTAAATCTTAATAATAGTTTGTACAAACTTAACACAGTTATGTTAGAAAGGAGACAAACCTAGTTAATAAGATAAATTGCCTTAAACTTCTATCGAAGCGGTAATCTTGACGCTCTATTTTAGTTTCTTGCAAAAAAAACTGTGTCAATATTATTATCCTTTAAAAAAGAATTAATTTTATTGCATTCATCAAGATCATGCAAACCTCTAACATTCAGCTGATGTATCTCATGATCTAACCGATCAGACTGTCTTAAGTTCCTTATTTATAATGTATGTTATACCAGATGGATCTATATCAAATACAATCCCACTCTCCTAGATAAATCAAACATAGTACCATAAGATAAACCATATAACATTGTAGAGAAGTAGTAAGTGCTACCTAAATGGCACCAAACCTGAGCTAGAGCTAGAATCCCTAATAGCCGAACAAGAAGAAGCATTATGGACATGTGCACTCCTCCACATCGATTTGAAGTGACTTTCACCTTGAAGCATGTTTTAAGCTTGTAGCCAGCTGCAAACCTAATGCTTGAATCAATTCCCCTGGTCATAAAGTACAAACCCACTCCCAAACCAGATAGTTCCAACTGACCTACCCTCACATCTAGGATTAAAGGACCAAAAGGAGAGTATGAACTCCAAGAATCATGCATCACCATCTTTGAGTAAAGCTGTAACAACCAAATGTTGAGAAGCAAATAATTAAAATTAATAATTATGATTTAATTAATTAAAATAACTTTTCAAATATTTAATGTGAATGATTTTAGAATTTGACTACAAAGAATTAGAATTTAATAATAAATCACTCTTGAGATAAATAATTTAAAGTTTGTAAATTATTGGTAAATGAATAATTTAATTATTTCAAGAAATATCGATATTTTGAATTTGAAATGATATTAATTTGTATTAAAAGCGATTGAAATATTTTTGTAATGTTTAATGTTGATAGCGAATAAAATTAGAAGTTTATTTTAAAAGGTAAAGGAAATCTTATTTTAATTAAATAAGGAGTTGTGGGAGTTTAATTAATAAATGGATTTAAAATGTAACTAAAAAGTTATTTCTAGCAAAATAAGTTGAAATATAGGAATAATGCTTTTTTTATTTAATAAGGTAAGAAACAAAAGGTTTGTAAGAAATAATTTTAAGTAGAAATTTAAATTAATTTTGGGTTTATAAATGAATTAAATTAAAGCGAGATAAACTATGGTAGTTTTGTTATAAATCATTAAAATAAAAGGTTTGAGGGAAATAAATTATATAAAATTCTTATTATGTTTTTTGATTGCATATTTAATACTAATATAACTTCTATTTAAGAATTAAAGAAAAATTAAGTTAAAGAAAAGTTAATGGGAAACCGGAAAATGAAAGAAGTAAATAAAATAATTTATTAAATCCCAATATAAGAAGCACAAACCCAAATTTAAGTGTATAAACTTCTCCAAAGTCTAGAAATCTCCATTCCTTTAGGAAATATCTTCACGTATCCTCCTCTCATCATTCTTACTTTCTAGTCTAGGAAGTAGAATGACATCATAAACCCTTCTCCAACATCACTTCAAAAAACAAAATAAAATGAAGTACATTACCATAAATTTCAAAATTTAAATATAGGCTTATTGACACTAATCTACATCAAATTCTAAGTTGAAGTTCAAATTTTGATCAAGAAATGGAGAATAGGTGTCAACCCTCCTTTTAGCAAGGCAGTATACATGCAGGTTTAACCTTATAGACTAAACGGTTATCGAAGCTGGAATATAATGGATTTGGTTCAAATGGATGGATGGATAATCAATTACGGATAATAATAAGAAGCCAAGATTAAGCATAGTCGATGGATAAATGATGCAAGACTTGAAGAAAGGTGTAGCTCGGGTCGGCGTTGGTGTTGCTTCGGATCGGCATTGGTGTTGCTTCGGGTCGGCTTAGGATCAACTTTGGGTTGGCAAGGGTTGAGTTACTTTGGGTCAGCATTGGTGTTGCTTCGGATCGGCATGGGAAAAACTTCGGGTCCCTTGCCGACCCGCTGTGCTACCTCAGGTCGACATTGGTGTTGCTTCGGGTCGACATGGGAACAACTTCGGGTCGACATAGGGGCTGCTTCCAGTCCGCAAGGGTTGAGTTACCTTGGGTCGGCATGGGTGTTGCTACGGGTCAGCATGGGACCAACTTTGAGTCGGCATGGGAACAACTTCAGGTCGGCAAGGGTTGAGTTACCTCGGGTCGACATGAGTGTTGCTTTGGGTCGGTATGGGAATAACTTCGAGTCGGCATGGGAACATGTGACGACCGCCCATGACTCCCGCACCAAATAAGGAAATAGTGCGCTGAAAAGTGTGCCAGGCAGCCATGGGTGACCATCAAGGGTAGAAATAAACATCGCAGAATCTATCGTACAACTCACAGCGCATGGATAAAATACAATAGAGAAATATTAATATAGTGAAGCTCCACAGAACAGAACATCATCATATAAGCATCATAATAGTTTTATACATAGGTCCAAACCATCAATACAAGAAACCTCACTACATAGCACTCAGAGTAACAACAAACAGCGGAATATCCAGTACATATTATTAAGAAAATAATACGCAAGCCTCCTGCTCGTCTTCGTCATCAGCGTCGTCAATCACTAAGATCAGCACCTGCCACCTGTCACTTAGTCTGCCCATCCCAAACATGGATGAACAGCCCAAGGTAATAAGAGGAGACATAAAACCTTGAGTCAGACAACAGTCTTAGTGAGCGGTAAATCAACTATCAAACATACCAAAAGAGCATAAAGGATAAAAGGAATAGGAACCCAACCATCCCACTCCACCTCTTTCTACAGTGATAGCCCCCAGACTCATACTAAGGAGAAGCAAGCATAGCAAACAGATAACTAGAGTAAAGCAATAACCACTCGAGTCAAGGTCAATGTTTTCCAAATACAAACCCATAAGGCCTAAACCAAGATCAGATAAGCACCCAGAAAACACCGCTCTTGAGACCGAATGATGGTACAACCAAACATCCATGACACTGGCTATCACTGTTATCATTGCTTTGATTTCACCGTTAATTGAATGACCAACTCATTCTTTTATCCATCTGTCAAGGGCTAATGGTAACCCCGGTTCTAGACATAACTCCGCACGTCGTCGCAGCCCGTGCCTAGGAATTTTCGCAACTACCCAGAGTACTAGCACGTCGTCGCAGCCCGTGCTTGGGAATTTTCGCAACTACCCAACGTACTCTTGTTTTGAGCATGCTAGAACCTTCAACAACGATGAAGTCTCAGCCTCCTAGTCATCCTCCTCGACGACTATTCTCATACTAGCTCAAGCGCCTCTCGAGCCATCCATTATCACCCAACTCGCATCGCATCATCGAGTCATCAACCTGCTTGGAATGATCCCGCCTGGATTAAACAAAGACTATCTCGCATCATACTTTGCTTCATCGCATCTTAGCAAAGTCCATCTCAACATCATGCTTCGCCTCAACACATCATGGCAAAGTCCAACTCTCGTCATGCTTTGCTTCCTCTAATCATAGCAAAGTCCATCATCATCGAATCCATCCATATGAGCTTCATCATCCGCTCCATATGCCACAAGCAGCTTTCACCATTCAAGAGCCCTTCCACTTAGCTTTTGAATCATCTTCAACCATCTTGTTCCAAATCAACTACTAGCTAACTTGAAACCATCAAATCAATCATCAATACAAACAATCAAACATTCAAACAAGATCTAACAACCAATATTAACTATAATGGCAATTTCGTAATTAAAGTGTCTAAATCTAACAAGCATGAATAATAGGCAAATGTCTCTACAATTCAATGAATAAACTTGTATAGGTTCACATGTAGTAAAAAGGGTATTCAAAACTTCATAGATGATGGATCAACATGCAGACTTAAGGAAAATGCGAGAAATCACTATCTACAACACTCCAACAAACCACCAAACCAATATACTCCTTTGGGTCCGCGTGAGAGATAACCACCACTCACCGAATCACCTAAACACCTCAAAGGATAACCACTTCAAATCTGGACAACAAGGATTCAAGCTTGATTCGTCGAAATCCCGCTTGAAACGATGAAATCTAGCTTCGTTGGATGAAGATCTTCAACTTTGGCTCTTGGATCTTCAATCTTGATCTTCGATCTTGGATGGATGTTAGCACTAGATCAAAGTGGAGAAAAGAAGTGAAGAAACGTTGTAGTCGAGCTCTCAAAATGGCAGCACTTCGTCGCTTCAAAATCCGGTGCCAAAAAGTGAGCCAAACCCCTCTATTTATAGGCTGAATATCCCATGAGTCGTCCGCCCCTTAAGTCGGTCACGACTTATCCCATGAGTCATCCACGACTCAACAAATGCTACGACCTATGACTCATCACCTTAACTCGTATACGACCTAACCCTTAGCCGACTCAACAGAGACACCGACCCATCTTACTGTCGACCTAACACAATCAATACGCTAACCCCTAACTCGTTAAGTCGGTAAGTCGTCCCAAACGACCTAAACTTAACTCGGCATAGCCGACCTATCATTCATACGACCCAACTACACTTAAGCCATAACTCGTCTACGACTCAACTACACACCCTACCACCATAAGTCGTATATGACTTAAGCCTTAGGCCAAAATCCCTCCGACCTAATTATCTAACGGCCTTACCTATAACTCGACATAGCCGACCTAAGCTACGCACTGAGTCGCCCAAACGACTTATCATCATGCCGACCTAACACTATACGACCTAAGCTATCACACGGCTTATCACCTTAGGCCGATAACCCTTAAGTCAGCAACCACCATAAACACCTTAAGTCGCTAACCAGCCTAAGTCGCTTATCTATAGGTCGCTAACTATATCCATTAACCCGCTAACTCGTTATCCCGTCTAACTCGCTAGCTATGCTAACTCGCTAACTCGCTAGCTATGCTAACTCGCTAACTCGCTAGCCTTACTAACTCACTAACTCGCTAGCCTTACTAACTCGGCAACTTCCTTAGGTCGTCTACCTTATAGGTCGTCTACGACTTAAGACTCGAACTCCCTAACTCGTTAACGACCTAATATACCAACCCTTAACTCGCCAACTACCTTAACTCGTAACTCTTAGGTCGGTCATTACTCTTAACCCGTTAGTTCCTCCAATCCAATCCTAACTTTCACACGACCTAAGCCACCTACGAGTTAATCCCTTTACGAGCTATCTCTTGACAACTTAGAAAAGAATAACGACCTAAAAATTCTATGATTTATCGACACGTAAAATACGGGTCGTTACATTCTCTCCCCCTTAGGAATTTCGCCCCCGAAATTCCAAGCAAACAACAGCAACCAAAACTATTCTGCATGCCTACCATCCATAGCAATGAACAAACCATGCATCCAATTTCTAGCCTAGCATGCAGAATTCTAAGATTAGATCAAGATGCAAATTCATGAGATGTCACGACACCTTAGGGCCATACCTTGAAGAGTTCAGGATGAGCTGCCTTCATCCTCTCTTCCTCCTCCCACGTACAGTCGTTAACATCATCACTCCATTGTATCTTGAGCAACGTAATCGTCTTCCTCCTAAGCTGTTTCGTGTCGGTTTCAACAACACGAAGCGGCTTACGAGGTCTCGTAATCACTGGATCTACCTCCAAATCTTCACAGCTATCAGCAGAAACCACTGTATTCGGGTCGTGCACATACTTCCGTAGATAAGATACATGAAAAACATTATGCACACCCGCCATCTTTTCTGGTAACTCCAATCTATAAGCGAGCTTTCCAATTCGTTCGATAATCGGGAATGGTCCAACAAATCTCGGAGTCAATTTTCCTTTCTTCCCGAATCAAATAGCATTCTTCAATGGAGAAATCTTCACAAAAACCATATCACCTACGTCGAACTTCAAATCTTTACGACGCTTATCGGCATAACTTTTCTGACGATCTTGGGCTGACTTAATTCGTTGCCGAATGATCTCTATACAATCCGAAGTCTGACGAATCATCTCTGGCCCAAGTATCAGCTTTTCTCCAGTTTCCAACCAACATGTCGGAGAGTTACACGGTCTTCCATACAGTGCCTCATATGGCGCCATACCAATACTTGACTGGTAACTGTTATTATACGCAATCTCCTCCAAATGAAGATGATCTTCCCATGATCCTCCGAAATCCAAAACACATGCCCTCAAGAGATCTTCCAAAACTCGGTTGACTCTCTCGGTCTGACCATCTGTTTGGGGATGATAAGCTGTACTCAAACACAACTCGGTTCCCAAAACTTCCTGGAAGCTCTTCCAAAATCCACTAGTGAACAATGGGTCTCGATCGCTCACTATACTCTTCGGGATACCATGGAATCGAACTATCCACTTAACATACAACTCAGCCAACTTCGATGCAGTCCTAGTTGATCGAACAGGAATGAATCTTGCACTCTTGGTCAAACGATCTACTATGACCCAAATCCCTTCATTTCCCGCTCTAGTTCTAGGTAGACCATCGATAAAATCCATCGTTATCTGCTCCCACTTCCATGTGGGAACTTCTAATGGCTGAAGCAATCCACTTGGCTTCTTCTGTTCAGCTTTTACCAACTGACAGTTCATACATTTGGAAATAAAATTTCCAACATCCTTCTTCATACCTTCCCAGTAATAGGTTCTCTTCATATCCCGATACATCTTATTTCCACCTGGATGAATTGTCAACTTCGAGTGATGACTTTCGTTCGGAACTTCATCTCTCAATTCATCGATATCGGGAACAACTAGTCGTCCTTGCTTCCGAAGCCAACCCTCTCGATCGACCTCGAATCCTTTATCCTTCTCTGGTTCCAATCCAGATTCCAAATCACGGATAATCTTGACAAGCTTATCGTCTCGCTTTTGGCTCTCGCCAATTCTTTCCACAAGAGTGGGTCTTATCGATAAGTTTGCCAACATCTCAGGTTCCAATTCACATCTAGGCTTGAAGTCAAATCCAGCTAAAAACTCGAGACTCTTCCATTCAGAAAACATGGCCCCCAATCCCGCATGTCTTCGACTTAACGCATCAGCTACTGCGTTACCTTTTCCCGGAGTATAAGCTATACCAAAATCATATGATGCTAAAAACTCTAGCCATCGTTGCTGCCGAAGATTCAAATCCTTTTGGGAGAAAAGATACTTCAACGACTTATGATCCGTAAACAACTCGAATCGAACTCCCAATAGATAATGCCTCCACATCTTCAGAGCAAAAACAATCGCCGCTAACTCCAAATCATGAGTCGGGTAATTCCTTTCATGCGGCTTCAGTTGTCGACTCGCATACGCAACAACTCTATCCTTCTGCATCAGCACTGCTCCAAGTCCAGTACCACATGCATCGGTGTAAACCACCATCTCATCATTCCCACTTGGAATAGTCAAAACAGGAGCACTTGTCAGTCGCTCTTTCAGGATTCCAAAAGCTTGCTCACACTTAGCATCCCAACTGAACACCTGATTCTTCTTCGTCAATCCTGTTAATGGTGCAGCTATCTTGGAAAAGTCTTTGATAAACCGACGATAATATCCTGCTAATCCAAGAAAACTTCTCACATTAGATGCATTCTTAGGTCTAACCCAATCCTGGATTGCTGCCACCTTAGCGGGATCAACCGCTATTCCATTTCCAGAGATAACATGGCCTAAGAACCTCACTTCACTCTTCCAGAAGTGACACTTCGAAAACTTAGCCTTCAGCTGATGTTTCCGCAAGATTTCCAAAACAATACGCAAGTGCGTCTTGTGCTCTTCCTCAGTTCTGGAATAAATCAGAATATCATCTACGAACACAAGTACGAACTTGTTCAACTGATCTCTGAATACTCTATTCATAAGATCCACAAAATATGCTGGTGCATTGGTCAATCCAAACGGCATTACCAGCCACTCATAAAAACCGGATGGTGTCCTGAAAGTAGTCTTCGGCACACTATCCTTCGCCACTCTCAATTGGTGAAATCCCGTTGCCAAATCCATCTGAGAAAACACCTTCGCCTCGTGGAGCTGATCAAACAAGTCATCTATTCTCGGCAATGGATACTTGTTCTTCTTAGTCACCTTATTCAGCTCACGATAATCGACACACAACCTCAACGATCCATCCGCTTTGGTTGCGAACACAACTGGTGCACCCCATTCGGACACACTACGCTGAATGAATCCTTTTCGTAAAAGGTCATCAACTTGCACCTTCAACTCTTGCTGTTCCCTAGTTGCCATCCGCCTAAGAGGCATCACAACAGGTTTGGCTCCCTCAACTAGATCGATACGAAACTCGATCTCTCTATGCGGCGATAACCCTTTGACTTCCTCAAAGACATCCTCAAATCCATTCGCGATTGGCACCGATGACAGTCCATCCCGTGGAACAACTAGCGAATACATGAAGCTCATGAAGACGCCTTCCTCATGCTTACATCGTATCACAACCTTTCGCCCCTCCACATTCTCGACTGTCACCTCCAATCTCTCACAATCAACCTTTTCCGCATACTTCCTAAGCCAGTCCATACCCAAAATAATTCCGAATCCCGCAAAGTTCAGAACAAAACAATCACAAACAAAAGAGCAATCATGACTCGATACAACTAGACCACGGCATATCATACACAAACAAGACGAACCCCCAACTGGATTAGTCACTACCAAAGGTCTATCAACAATATCCGATTTCAAACCCAATCGGTCTACCAACTCATTACAAACAAAGGAATGCGACGCCCCAGTATCAAACAACACTCTAACTGGAACACCACAAATGGAAAGAGTACCTTGAACCACCACACTCTTCCCCTTCTCTTCAACGGTAGGAGCTTTCGAAGATGATGGAACAGCCCCCAAAGCATAAGCTTTCACAATCTGCCTGTCCTTCTGTGGTTCCGGACAATCCTTCCTGAAATGCCCTGGCTTGTTGCAGTTATGGCATTTCGCCGGCGCTTTCGGATTCTTGCAATCCCTGGAGAGATGGCCCTTTTGCTGACAGTTATAGCAGGTCACTTCACCATTCGGTTTCTTCTGGCCATTCTTACCCTTCTGCTGTTGTCGTTTCCTCTTCTTGTTTCCACCCTGCTGCGGTTTAGACTCCTCCTTGGTCACAGCAACAACAGACCCTTCCTTAGGAAACAAACTCTCATGCCTGAGAGCTTTCTCCACTAGCTTCTCAAATGGATCGTCCAAATGATCCACCAACTGCCTTCCAAGATAACTGTCCAAGCCTGTCACAAACTTCTTATTCTTTTGATATGGGGATTCAATATACGACCGGGCATACTTGGACAAAGCTTCGAACTCAGAAACATACTCAAGAACTGGTCTCCCACCTTGCTTGAGCTCCACAAATTTCTTAAACAGAACAGACTTCTGAGCCGTAGAGATAAACTTAGCTTCAAATCTGACTTGGAATTGCTCCCAAGTAATCTCTTCCTTTGGAGTATCAATGGTGATAGAGTTCCACCAATCAGAAGCTCTCCCTTGAAGCTGCCTTGATGCAAGCTTCCTCTTAGTTGCATCCTCAATCCCCAAATCTCCAAAGATCCTCCTACAAGCATCCATCCATCTTTGGACTTCAATGGTCGATTCCGTTCCCAAGAAAACCTTCCCTCTAAGAGCAGTATAGTCCTTACAAAGTTTAGCAAAATCCACCGGTCTTGGAGCTTGAACTTGAACTCCAACATCCACTGATGGCCCTGGAGCTGGTATCCTTCTCGTAATGGAAGTCATCATAGCTTCAAACATCGCAGCATAATCAGTAGCTCCCCCAGCAGCACGGCTTTCCCTAGCAGCTTGTCTCTCACTTCGACTCATCCTTAATATCTACAAAAAGGAATGATTTAGAACACCTTGAGAAACAATTGCATAAGGAGTTCAAATCCTTCTAACTACTATATTATATATAGTAATCATCCATCAAAATACAATTACGTCTCTCTTACGTAGTTACGTCAGCGAGCGCTGGCTAAAATCGATTAACCAAAGCTCTGATACCAAATGTGACGACTGCCCATGACTCCCGCACCAAATAAGGAAATAGTGCGCTGAAAAGTATGCCTGGCAGCCATGGGTGACCATCAAGGGTAGAAATAAACATCGCAGAATCTATCGTACAACTCACAGCGCATGGATAAAATACAATAGAGAAATAATAATATAGTGAAGCTCCACAGAACAGAACATCATCATATAAGCATCATAATAGTTTTATACATAGGTCCAAACCATCAATACAAGAAACCTCACTACATAGCACTCAGAGTAACAACAAACAGCGGAATATCCAGTACATATTATTAAGAAAATAATACGCAAGCCTCCTGCTCGTCTTCGTCATCAGCGTCGTCAATCACTAAGATCAGCACCTGCCACCTGTCACTTAGTCTGCCCATCCCAAACATGGATGAACAGCCCAAGGTAATAAGAGGAGACATAAAACCTTGAGTCAGACAACAGTCTTAGTGAGCGGTAAATCAACTATCAAACATACCAAAAGAGCATAAAGGATAAAAGGAATAGGAACCCAACCATCCCACTCCACCTCTTTCTACAGTGATAGCCCCCAGACTCATAATAAGGAGAAGCAAGCATAGCAAACAGATAATTAGAGTAAAGCAATAACCACTCGAGTCAAGGTCGATGTTTTCCAAATACAAACCCCCAAGGCCTAGACCAATATCAGATAAGCACCCAGAAAACACCGCTCTTGAGACCGAATGATGGTACAACCAAACATCCATGACACTGGCTATCACTGTTATCATTGCTTTGATTTCACCGTTAATTGAATGACCAACTCATTCTTTTATCCATCTGTCAAGGGCTAATGGTAACCCCGGTTCTAGACATAACTCTGCACGTCGTCGCAGCCCGTGCCTAGGAATTTTCGCAACTACCCAGAGTACTAGCACGTCGTCGCAGCCCGTGCTTGGGAATTTTCGCAACTACCCAACGTACTCTTGTATTGAGCATGCTAGAACCTTCAACAACGATGAAGTCTCAGCCTCCTAGTCATCCTCCTCGATGACTATTATCATACTAGCTCAAGCGCCTCTCGAGCCTTCCATTATCACCCAACTCGCATCGCATCATCGAGTCATCAACCTGCTTGGAATGATCCCGCCTGGATTAAACAAAGACTATCTCGCATCATACTTTGCTTCATCGCATCTTAGCAAAGTCCATCTCAACATCATGCTTCGCCTCAACACATCATGGCAAAGTCCAACTCTCGTCATGCTTTGCTTCCTCTAATCATAGCAAAGTCCATCATCATCGAATCCATCCATATGAGCTTCATCATCCGCTCCATATGCCACAAGCAGCTTTCACCATTCAAGAGCCCTTCCACTTAGCTTTTGAATCATCTTCAACCATCTTGTTCCAAATCAACTACTAGCTAACTTGAAACCATCAAATCAATCATCAATACAAACAATCAAACATTCAAACAAGATCTAACAACCAATATTAACTATAATGGCAATTTCGTAATTAAAGTGTCTAAATCTAACAAGCATGAATAATAGGCAAATGTCTCTACAATTCAATGAATAAACTTGTATAGGTTCACATGTAGTAAAAAGGGTATTCAAAACTTCATAGATGATGGATCTACATGCAGACTTAAGGAAAATGCGAGAAATCACTATCTACAACACTCCAACAAACCACCAAACCAATATACTCCTTTGGGTCCGCGTGAGAGATAACCACCACTCACCGAATCACCTAAACACCTCAAAAGATAACCACTTCAAATCTGGACAGCAAGAATTCAAGCTTGATTCGTCGAAATCCCGCTTGAAACGATGAAATCTAGCTTCGTTGGATGAAGATCTTCAACTTTGGCTCTTGGATCTTCAATCTTGATCTTCGATCTTGGATGGATGTTAGCTCTAGATCAAAGTGGAGAAAAGAAGTGAAGAAACGTTGTAGTCGAGCTGTCAAAATGGCAGCACTTCGTCGCTTCAAAATCCGGTGTCAAAAAGTGAGCCAAACCCCTCTATTTATAGGCTGAATATCCCATGAGTCGTCCGCCCCTTAAGTCGGTCACGACTTATCCCATGAGTCATCCACGACTCAACAAATGCTACGACCTACGACTCATCACCTTAACTCGTATACGACCTAACCCCTAGCCGACTCAATAGATACACCGACCCATCTTACTGCCGACCTAACACAATCAATACGCTAACCCCTAACTCGTTAAGTCGGTAAGTCGTCCCAAACGACCTAAACTTAACTCGGCATAGCCGACCTATCATTCATACGACCCAACTACACTTAAGCCATAACTCATCTACGACTCAACTACACACCCTACCACCATAAGTCGTATATGACTTAAGCCTTAGGCCAAAATCCCACCGACCTAACTATCTAACGGCCTTACCTATAACTCGACATAGCCGACCTAAGCTATGCACTGAGTCGCCCAAACGACTTATCATCATGCCGACCTAACACTATACGACCTAAGCTATCACACGGCTTATCACCTTAGGCCGATAACCCTTAAGTCAGCAACCACCATAAACACCTTAAGTCGCTAACCAGCCTAAGTCGCTTATCTATAGGTCGCTAACTATATCCACTAACCCGCTAACTCGTTATCCCTGCTAACTCGCTAGCTATGCTAACTCGCTAACTCGCTAGCTATGCTAACTCGCTAACTCGCTATCCTTACTAACTCACTAACTCGCTAGCCTTACTAACTCGGCAACTTCCTTAGGTCGTCTACCTTATAGGTCGTCTACGACTTAAGACTCGAACTCCCTAACTCGTTAACGACCTAATATACCAACCCTTAACTCGCCAACTACCTTAACTCGTAAATCTTAGGTCGGTCATTACTCTTAACCCGTTAGTTCCTCCAATCCAATCCTAACTTTCACACGACCTAAGCCACCTACGAGTTAATCCCTTTACGAGCTATCTCTTGACAACTTAGAAAAGAATAACGACCTAAAAATTCTATGATTTATCGACACGTAAAATACGGGTCGTTACAGAACAACTTCGGGTCGGCAACGGTTGAGTTACCTCGGGTCGACATGGGTGTTGCTTCGGATCGGCATGGGTGTTGCTTCGGTTCAGTATGGGAGTTAATTCAGGTCGGCGTAGGTTTTGCTTCGGGTCGGCGTATGATCTACTTTGGGTCAGCATAGGATGGACGAGTTGGGTTCGATGATCGTTGTGGTGGGCCTATGTAGGTGAGAAGGCCTAGTAGCCAGAGTTTCACCTATAAATACAACAGGTTTGGCTTCGAAAAAAGGGATCTTCATTTTGTTTCTCTTCATCTTCTACCTAGAGGTTGCTCTACTATTTTCATTTTGGAACCTTGATTTATAACTGTAATCTGATTTCAATCTAATAAAAAAGGATTGTTCTAGAGTGGACGTAGGTCGGAGTTAGCCAAACCACTATAAATCTTGTCTTCTTTACTTTCTTTCGTTTTAATTGCTTATTCTTCGTATTATATTCTCTATATAATATACTATCTGTGATTTGTGACTGGATATTTGTGCTTTCATGTGTTATTGGGTGTTCACGGTCAATTTTGACGCCAACATTTTGGTGCTTTCACTAAGAGAGCTTGCACTCAGGGATTTGGAAGTTAGGATCTTGGATTTGAAAGCTTGGGAACTTAGATTTAGGAAGTAATGGCTAGGCAGTCAACAAGGAGAACACTGCCGGAAAGGAGCCACCATAGAGGGAGTCAAGAGGCTTCCTCAAGAGCTGGAGCTAACCAAGCATCTACCTACATCACCAAATACGAGATGGAAATGATGATGGATGTTATGCAAGAGAGATGCTGAAAAGGCAGCAGGAGATGATGCAGAATCTACTCCAACAAATTGGACAGGCTGGAGCCATAGGAGTGGCGGGAATTCAAAACCAAGGAGTCGGAGCAATGGGAGCTACTGGAGTTTCGGGCCTAGGATTCGAGGCTGCAGGAATCTTTGAAAACAAGGAACACGGAGTGGAACTAATAAGCAAAGGAATGAAGTAGAACAGCCGAGGCAACCCTCCATCAACCTAGAGGGGTCGCCAACGATCCCACCAGCGGGGTCAGTACCGATCCCCATGGGTTGGAGGGCATGCCTCCGGATCTGGTTGATCGTTATGCCAGAGGACTTGCGATCAATTCTGTAGAGCTAGTTGTTAATCGAAATTTGGATGATCAACCAGAGGAGTACGTCCCGGAATTCCCTCGTTGACTCGAGGGACAGCTTGGGTATGATGATAGGAGACTACCAATGGAACATAATGGAAGGTTTACAGAGATGATAAGGCAAGCTATGCATGGAGGTCTGGTGAACAAGGATCTCGAGGATGTCAATAGGAGTCCCTTCGCTCCTGATATCAGGCAATCTAGGAATCCACCAGAGTTTAACTGTCAACGCTTGAGACCTATGATGGGAAAACGGATCCTACCGTTCATCTAACGAGATAAATGAGATGCATAGATGTACTGGGGGCAATGATAGAAGTCATGGCATGATGCTTCCCACTATACTTAACGGATATAGCTGCACTATGGTTCAGGCAATTGAAAAGCGGCTTTATTAGCACATGGATAGGATTGATCGAAAGGTTTATAAGGCAGTTTAGAGTTCACATCTTGAGACCCAAAAATGTGATGAGTTTGGCAACACTAAAACAGGGGACCGGAGAGTCCTTGAGAAGTTTTCTAACATACTTTAATGCCGCGGCTGCGTCAGTGGATTGTCTAGATCCGTCTATTATTTTGTTGACGGCTATATCTGGAAGTGCTGATGGTACGAAGTTCGAGGATTCATTGGCACGGGACCCACCTATGGATCTTAGGGAATTTAATGATGAAGCAAAAAGGTTTCTGCGGCAGGAAGACGCACGAGCAAATAAACCGGAGATGAATGCTATGCAAGGTGGAGGATCACCAAGAGATGTAAACAAGAATGATAAAGGAAAATAGAAAATCGATGATGACATTAGTGTGTCGAAGAGGCAATCAAGAGAACCAAAATTCTCTTCTTATATGGATTTGACCGAATCTTTGGAAAGGATTTACTTGGATACTCGGGGACGCCTTCAATATCGAACGCCTGCAAGGAAGGAACCCTCCTAACATGAGCGGGCATTAGGAAAGCATTACCTATTACATGAGCTGGATGGACATAGTACAAACGACCGCATGCATTTATAGGATATCATTGAGGAACATGTGGGGAATGGTCAATTACAACAATGCATCTGGACTCGGGCAGCTACAGTGGAACAGGAGCAGCCACCGTCCACCTCGAACAAAAATGGCACTGGGACAAGGCATCATTGCCAACTCATCATCAATTGATCAGGATGGCAAGGATAAGTAATAAACTTCGCTGTATTATGGCTAAGTGACTTACACATGTATGGGATTGAGGACAATTCCTAGGCATGCTCTAAGATGATGATAAGTCGTAGTGCTTGGGTTTGTGAAATTTTGTTTCTTCTTATTTTATTTGAATTTTGGTTTATTGCTTGTACGGAATTTTATTTCATCGACTTAGGGATGCTTGAGTCTGGATCATTGTAATGAAAAATACAGGTCACGGTTACGGCCTCGACTGGAGAGACAGGCAATAACCCGAGCTACAAGTCCCTTCGTCGAAGAGCGACTGGATGAACTCGAACACGGATTAAGTCCTCGATTGGGGATCGAGGCCGGAGTAGGATACCTGTAAGGACCCGCTATTTTCAACCATTCGCATCCGCACATGTCGGACTTGAATTGCTCAAAATATCAGATTGTTAATTGAAATTTGGCAAATCTTAACATTTACAGTAAATAAATCCATCACAGAATCACATATACAAAGTAGTATAATAATATGCAGCGGAATAAATGAATAGTAGTTCATGAAGCTACTATATAAACATCAGAGTTAGAAATAAAGTACATCCGAATATCTCAAATACAGTGAGGTCTTTAGTACGAACCAATGACTCCTCTGAAATAATCAACTGGAAAAGCTGAGAGCTGAATCGATAGTTGGACCTCTAACGAAGCTCCAAACTCCAAAGGTGCGTCTCTAATGCTGTGTCACTCAGTCTGACCCGAGCGTAAAGAAAAACACAAAACACTCGAGTCAGGATTAACATTCTTATATCTATAAATCCAACTCAAGTGAAATATCAGCTGAAATATAATTAACTTAGAGGATGTTTGGGATACCCATCCTCTAAGGATCCAAGGAACTATCTACAGGGTAGAAATATACACTATAACACCGTGGTCATTTCAATTTTATTTATATTTCAAAACTAAAATATCATTTTCATTTCAAATATCTCTATTTTCCAAATTAGTATACATATACATATATATATATATCCAATAATTTATGAAGTAAAGTATTTTTATTTCCTCAAACTTCATAAATCGGTTCAAAAATCAACTCGACCTTCCCGTTCAAATTTAATTAAATCAAAATTTATCAATTTCCATTCAATTTAATTTCTGACTAACTAATTCAAATTTTATCTATTTTAAATACGGATTTGAACCACAAAATAAACGATTTAAATTTCATTATAATTCGAAGTTAAAATATTTAGGAGCTTCAAATATTCAACATTTCAAAGACTAAAATTTGATAGTTTCGTTTATCTCCCAACTTGACTCCACTATTATTTAGTTTTGAAATATTCACTTAATAAATTCAATATTATTTTATGACCTTAAATTTACATTTTCTATATATTACCTTCACTTTCTTTAGACACGAAACATCCATTAAATTTCTTAAATAAAAATTCAAGTTATAGGATCATATGTTAAAGTTTCGAATTTAATAGTTTCAAATTGATTTAACTAAATAAAATCCTTAATTAATGACAAATTCAAATAAGTCCCAAATATATCTTCAAACCTTAGCTTATAAAATTTATTCCACAAATCTATTTCAGAAATACAAATTTAATAAATCCTTAAACATATTTCATATTAATAAAATCAATTTTAGTTAAATTATCTTAATATTAAATCTATATATAAAATAACCTTTATATATAATACTTTAAATCAATATTCATTAAAACCATATATTTCTTTTCAAGACCATAGAAATTATTTTCAAAACATTCATATAGACCACGGCGCCAATGTAAAATTTTCTATTCTATGGACAAGGGATACAGATATTTATTATTTCAATCCGTAAGTTAAATATATACGGGTGGATATCATTTCAACCCGTAATCCCAAATTCAATTCAAATGAAAATCGCTTGGGTTTATCATTTCAACCCATAACGAAATTCTCCTATTCTAAAGTCCGTTCGGGTATGTATCATTTCAACCCATAGTGATTTCTATACTAACAGGGAACTTGCAGAGTGATAACAGATATGAAAATAATAATAACAACGGGCATATATCATCGAAAATAAATATAAATAATAGGATATGGTGTCATATCCCATAAGTGAACAGTTACAGATAATAGCATATATAACAATTTAAATAACTACAGCATCATATTTCAATTGTCGTTTCAATTTAATCCAATTTAACAAATAAAAGAATGTTAATCGTGAGTGGTTGCAAACCATTCGAGGCTAGAGAATACATAAGATGACATGGATACGCACACTGATACGCACACTGAAATTTAAATTATAAATCCGAGCATGAATTTCAAAGCAAAGTAGGAATGGCACGAATTGGACGAACGAGGCTGATAATCAAGAATTTATGAATTGAATCAGAATCAGTCTGATATATATAGAAATTTTTGCTATTTTAATAAAAATCAAAATTGCATCCCTAAGAAAAATTTAAAGTCGAATCACACATATATATATAATTTACCTTTTTTTCATACATAAACCAATAGTTTTAACATTTGAAATAAAACATATATGTTAAATAAAAATCCTTATAATTTTTTTAAACCATTTTAATTTTTACACATAGATCAAAATTTCTATTTACAAATCTAAGACCCAAACCACCCCATACGACCTATGTATATAATATCATTAAGATTTATATTTTAAAATAATATTAATATATAAAACTTCAACAAATTACACTGTTCAAATCTCATTTATAAACTACTATATACATATGGTACAAAATCCACTTCACAATACAATTATAAATTTTAAACACTTTACCTTTATATATAAACTAATATGTAACTACCCTACATAAACAGTAAATCCTATACACAGACTTATATAAAATTTTAGACATTGGACGTACGAATTTCTTATATAACTTATAATATAACTTATTTTATAAATATATATAATACTGTAACCTGTGCAGACCGAAAGTATAAGTTAGAATGTAAACTTTATACAATATATAGAAATAGCAACTAATATAACTTTAATTATTATTACTATTGTTATTATTATTTTTGCGAAAGCAACTGGTCTACACTAAAACACATATACAACCTTAAATTTTTTGCAAACATGCATGCCAACTGAAATGAAAACTTATATATTAGAAACCTAACTCCATACATAAGTGTATGTAAAGTATATAGATATATATAAGGCCATAAAGATATATCTATAATTATTATAACTTTATATAAATATATGTCATATACGAACTTAGGAAAATAAACAACTTCAAAAATCCTATACAACTTCCATAATAATAAGATCTAAATTGACTTTCAAATAAAAGTTATAAACTTGTTTATTATAAAACTATATATATATAAGAACGGATCTACAAAACTTATAAAATAAATCATACAATATGGTTTATAAAATATACATATATGGACTCAAAGTTCAAACAAAAATGAATATAAATCTACTTGCCAAATATGCAGACTCCGTTTGCAGATCCAACACAACTCACACATATTAAATATGCATACACTTCTAGAAACAAAACAAATTTTTCAACAAAAAAAATGAAAACCACGTTTGGTATATATATGTATTCAAATCCAACAACTTTATATAAACCACTATATGTATGCATCTTATTTTTATACCACTATCAATATATCATAACTATTCTCCATATAAACAAATATGTGTACCAACTTTGAATGCTAGAATATGCATCAACAGCACGTACAGGGGACGTGTATTGATAAAATCATCCATATCATAGCTAAATATAAAACTATATATAATATATATATATAACACTTGCAAATATAAACTTAACTTACCTATGCCTTGTTATGTGAACAGTAGAGGAAACAGGGAAGGGTCGCTGCATCTTTGATGGATATTGCGCAAGGGGAAGAGTGGTTTCGGTGGAGGAGAGGAGTTTGGAAAAGGTGAAGGAGAGGCCGAAATTTGTAGTGTCAGGCAAGTTTATATAGAAGAGGAAGAAACAATAGAGAGGGGAAGAAGAGAAATCTGGAAAGAAGCAATATAAAAGGGAAGAAAATGCGAACAGAAGTAAATGGAAATGACTAAATAAAAGTAACCAAAGAAATAGCACAATCACGTGCTATGATTCAGTTGAGGATTTAAGGAAAAATATTCACGTTGGTTCTGGAAAATAATCAAAGCAAATTAAGGTAGCACGTTTCAAATTTGAACGGAAGGAAAGAGAAAAGTCACAATTTCGGAAAAATATCAATGTAACAGCTACACATTGATTCAAGAGCTATTAAAGCAATTTTTAAATTGTGAAGGCAATGTTACTCTGCGTTATATTTTTAAAATAAGAATGCTGAACGAAAATCAACAGCCAAATATAGTGCGGTGTAAATGGCAAGAGTCACGCTGATTGCTGAATAAATAAAACGAATAACCATTTATTTATTTTTTAGACGGTGGAAAAAATAAAGAACTAAAAGGTCAGTGAAAGTAGGAAAGAATATATTAGAAAAATAACGATTCTAGTAGCTACGGTCATCTTAGATTAAGTTGAAAAATTTATAATAATTTATTACCATGGCTATGGTTCAAATTTTTTTGAAAGCAAGGAATCCAAAAGGTCATAATTAAAGGTAAGCTTTAAATTTTTAATAAATACAAAACGTATCTAAGTTTATACGTTTATAACTTTCCAGCTATAGTGTATATATATATATATATATAATGAATGGTCATAATGAAAGAAGTGGAAACAGAGAGCGTAGGAAAGGAAAGGTTAGAAAAATAAAAATTTCACCCTTAAATTCCAGAGATTAATAAGGTAACGTACCTCTATAATGAAATGTACAGCAACGGTCACAAGCTAAAATTTAGCTGAAAGTTTAAAGAAATGAGGGGAAGATGGGTTTTTTAAATTAATCACTTCCCAGAATTAGTCTATCAATGAAAAAAGGAAAGGAGATGAATCAAGAAAACGTATTATAACTTATATATAACTATTAAACGGATAGATGGAAGAAAAGGTGAGCGGGTGAGTAAAAGTGAAAACTGATTTATGAGCGAAATGGAATGAGCTGTTGTCTGGGAAGAAAATGGAACAGTTTAAAAATTAAAGGCAATAGACTGCTAAAATTAAATGAGTATATAACGTGTAAAAGTTATATACTGAAGTTCTCTCTCTTTTCTTTTAAAAATGGGGACCGCCCCTATCCTTCTCTCCCTTCCCGCTAATCCATCACTTCCCCTATCTTCTCTACAGCCCTGTCCTTCCTCCCCGATTCTTGTGCCACCTTCTGCTCCTCCCTTACTCCCTCTGTCGTACCTTGTACCTCCCCCTGTCTCTGTTAACCCAGCTTCTCCTTCTTCACAGTCTGGTCTTCCCCGTACCAACACTGTTTCACCCATTCCTCCTCTTCCTGTCTCTGCCACTGACAATATTCAGCTTTCCCAACCCATTTCTGTCTGTGTTTTGACCAAAACATCCCTGCCATCACCAACCCCACCTCCTTTAATCTCTTCAGCTTCTTCCCTTGCTCATGACAATCAGCCGAAAGCTTGGACCACTCTTTTCAAAGCCAGACCAACTAATGCTGGTTCCTATGTTCCACGTGAAATTCTACTTGAATTTCAAGGGGATGCAATTGTGCCACCTGCTGAAGTAGTCAGGGCAGGCAGTTCTTTGTGGAGTGATTATCTCGTTGGGTTTTTCCTAGATAAACCACTGCCATACTCTACTGTCCTGTACTATCTCAAGCGTGCGTGGAAACTTAAGGGGATGATAACTGTTAAATCAGATGGATTCCTTTTCTTATTTAAGTTCTCTAATGATGAGGATAGGAAAAAGATTTCTGAGGCAGATCCGGTAGTTATGAGAAACAAGTTATTTATTGTGAAAAAGTGGGATGAAAATATAGGCAACTCCTGTAGTAGTATAAAAGCAGTGCCAGTGTGGATTAAATTAACTAATATTCCCTTGTATGCTTGGTCACCATTGGGAATAAATTGGTTATCTGCCAGAGTTGGAAAACTCCTATGTATGGATACATCAACTGAAAGATTTGAGCGCCTATCCTATGCTAAATGTTTAGTTGAAGTTACTCCATACAAAGAACTGCCAGACAGTTTCAATGTGAAGATGCTAGATGGGGCAGAACAAGTTGTGAAAGTGGAGTATTTGTGGAAACCGGAAATTTGTTGTTTTTGTAAAGAGTTTGGGCACAATAGCAAGAACTGCAAGAAATATGAAGGTGAGAAGAATGAAGAGAAATGTGAAGAAAAAAAACAGCATAGTTATTCTGAAGATAAAATGAACAGGCTGAATAAGGGGAAAGAAAAAGAGAAACAAGATTGCATTAAGCAAGTGTGGCAGAAGGTTAACAAAAACAAAGTAAATAAAAGAAATGGGAGTGAGGAAGTGGCACGAAATATCATGATGAAGCAAGTGGAAAAAGAGGTTACTGAGAAAGATGCAAATGAGGCAAATAAAAGTCTGCAACTTGAAGTGAATAAATCTAAAAATGATGCTCAAGCTTGTTCTGTTACTACTACTAATAAGTTCCAATTGTTACAAACTGAAATTGAAGAGGTAGAAGTACTGGAAATAAATGAAGTTGAGGTTGGTGAAATAACAACTGAAGTAAATGCAGGAAAACAGTGTTCTGTTGGAAACATAGTAAGTGTTACCTCTAATGTTGTTGTTGAACATTGTGATGGAGAAGGCACAATGGAAAATAAACATAAGACTATTGATGAGAACACATATGAAGTCTGCATTGAAGAAAATAGCTTTGAACTTGAACTAACAAATGATTCTGGAAAACAAGTTCTGCATGACACCACTGACACACATGAAACAGACATGGATAGAGAATGGTGCACCAATTTTGAGAAACAAGTAAATAATTTAATACAGCAAATGTATGTAAACTCAGTGGTTGAACCAAACTCACAAACAATCCCATACAACTTTTCCATTGATCTGCCTGGATGGCCTTCAAATCCTACCTCCCACACTTCATCTTTTGCTCCTCCTCCTGTCACAAAACCAACCAATTCTTTCTCTCAGTCTCCTTCTCCATCATCTCAGCCCATTAGAACCATTGAAACGAGATCTCTATCTGCTAAGAGAAGACACAACAAAACCAAACCTCAATCTTGTTAATGTTTAAAAAAATTGCATCATGGAACCTTAGGGGTGCTCACAGCAACTTGAAGCTTGACCAAGTTAGAAACATAATCAGTGAGTACAATATTTCTCTTTTTGGTCTTCTTGAAACTAAACTAAATTCAGCTTTATCTTCCAGAGCTGTTTCTTACATCAATCCAACTTGGTCCTTTCACCACAACCTTGACAATGCATCTTATGGTAGAATATTAGTAATCTATGACCCTACTATTTTCTCTATATCCCCACTTCTTTCTACTAGGCAATACATTCACCTTCACGTCCAAGACATAAATACCCGTTCTTCATTCTATGTTACTTTTGTATATGCTGATAACTCTGCAAATTCAAGGAAATTTTTTTTTGATGCATTGCCACCATTAAGACAATCCACCCACCCTTGGATTGTGATGGGAGACTTTAACTCCTGCTTTGATTATACTGACAAATCTGGTGGAGTTCCACTAACTGCTAATGATCTTGATCCTATCAATCAAGCCATTTATGAGTCTGACTTAATCATGGTCAATAAATCTGGTGCAAAGTTTTCTTGGAATAACAGGAGTCGTAGTGGCATTCGCACTTTCACTACTATTGATCATACATTTTGCAACCTTCAAGCTATATCTTCCTGGCCCTCATTATCTGTTTTCCTCCCCCAGCCTATCTTATCTGACCACTCCCCTCTAATATTATCTTTTGGTCAACATTTTAATAAGGAAAAGAGAAGCTTTAAATTTTATAATGCTTGGGCAAAACATGAACAATTCATTCCTTTAGTAACTAAATTAAGCTCTGATTTTAATTGTTATGGTAATAAAATGTACAAGTTTTGCAGGAAGCTCAAATTCATTAAGCTGCAGATTAAACTTTGGGCTAAATCAACTTTTGGCACTGGTGCATTATTATCTACTGATCTCAAGGAAAAGCTAAAGAAACAACAGGAGTACTTGATGGAGCACCCTCTTGATGTTCAAGCTGCTGAAGAGGAATGCAAACTTTTTAAAGAGGTTAACAATGCTCTGTACATGGAAGCAAGTATGAAGAGACAGCAGTTACACAAAAAATGGATAGCAGAAGGAGATAAAAACACAAAATTTTTCCATGATTCTATAAAGGTAAAACATGCTACTGAGAATATACATAACATATATGATGAACAAGGAACAGCATGTTCTACTGCAGATACTGTTGATAGAGCATTTATTGATTATTTCACTACATTGCTTGGTAACTCTGATGGGTTCACCCCTGACCTTGATCTTATTTCAACCCTACCTCTACCTACCATTACTTCCCTTGAAGCTGTGTCACTAATTGCTCCAGTTACTGATGAAGAAATTAAAAATAACCTTTTTGCTATGAACCAACAATCATCTGGAGGGCCTGATGGTTTGAATGTGGTTTTCTTTATAGCAACTTGGAGTATATTGGGCAGTGAGTTCTGTAATGCTGTCCACAATTTCTTTAATAAGTGTAAGATGTTGGGTGAAGTGAATTGCACTAACATTGCACTTATTCCCAAAGTCAATAATCCCTCTACTGTCACTGAATTCAGACCCATCTCTTGCTGTAATGTGGTCTACAAATGCATCACTAAAATTCTTGCTTCACGACTTGTTAAAGTCCTTCCTTCTGTAGTTTCTAGGAATCAGGCTGCCTTCATTCCTAGTAGAAGTATAATTGACAACTTACTGCTGGTCCAAGAACTCTTGAAAGGATATGGCCAAAACAAAGTAACCAAAGCGGCAGCTATCAAAATTGATATTTCTAAGGCTTATGATACCATCCACTGGTCTTCATTAGTCAGGGTTATGGCACAAATGGGATTTCCCAAAATTTTTGTTTCCTGGGTTTATGTGTGCATATCTACTCCTTCATTCTCTATAGTGATAAATGGTAGACCAGTTGGTAATTTCAGAAGTTGTAAAGGAATACGTCAGGGAGACCCCATTTCTTCTTACTTATTCTTACTAGTCATGGAAGTTTTCACTGTTATTCTACGAATTAAATATGAGCAGAAAGCTATCAAGTATCATCCGAAGTGTGCTAAACTTAATATCACCTCTATCATGTTTGCTGATGATGTGTTGTTGTTTACCAAGACTGAGCTTCCTTCATTTAATGCCATCTCTAAGGCACTACTTGATTTTTATGCTATGACTGGTCTCAAAATCAATCAACAGAAATCCTCCTTGTTAGTATCTGGTGCTAGTGACACACATGTTTCTGAATTACAAACTGCAAGTGGTTTCTCTGCAATGAGCTCTGATATGAAGTACCTTGGGTTACCATTGATAACAAAAAGAATTACAAGAGCTGACTGCTTTCCTCTCTACAACAAAATCACTTCTGTGTTGAAAGCTTGGGAAAATAGGAAGTTATCTCAAAGTGGTAGGCTAGTGCTAATAAAAGCTACTGTTTTTGCCTCCCTTGTTTACTGGGCACGTGCAATGATACTTCCTTCTAGACTACTACATCAGGTCAGGTCTGCCATGAGCAGATTTTTCTGGACTGGTAGCATACATAACAAAAAAGTTTTGCCAGTTTCTTTTTCTAAATTTGAAGTTCCTAAATATTTGGGAGGACTTGGAGTTAAAAATGTCAAGACTTGGAATACAGCAGCTATGAGCAAGCATATTGATGATATAATCAGCAATAGGGAAAGTTTATGGGTACAATGGGCTAGGCAGTACAATTTAAAAGGAAAGTTTTTTTGGTGCATGGATATTCCTCAGAATAGTAGCTGGATATGGAGAAATATACTTAAGTTGAGGAATGTGGTACTAAAAATGATCAAATACCCAGTCAATCAAAATTCTACTGTCAAATTCTGGTATGATCCTTGGGTAAGTGAAGGTATTATTCTATCCAGCCTGTGTGATTATAACCAGATTGTGCAGACTGGTATACAAATGAATGCTAAGGCAAGTGATTACATACTTGATGGGAAACTGGTGCTTCCTTATAACAGCAATTTACATATAAGACAGCTGTGGGAAAAAATGATACAACTTTACAAGCCTGATGCACATCACGACTATGTGACATGGAACAAGAAGAAACATACAATTAAAGGTGTTTTCAATCAGATCACTGACACAGCCCCACTGCCTTCTGCTATTTGGAACAGTGTCATTTGGACTTCTGATACTCAACCTAACCATAACTTGATGCTTTGGAAAGTGATAAACCAAGCATTGCTCACTAGAAATGTACTGAACAAGTATGGCATGAGTTGCTCACTGAAGTGTCTGTTTTGTGATAATTTTGATGAGTCTGCTCATCACATTTATTTTGAATGCCCTGCTCTCCTATATATCATCACTGGTATTTGGAATAAAGCTGGCATTAGGTTACTGCCAGTTAGCACTACTGAAGTGTGGGGAGTTTTCTTAAAATCTGGCAAGAAGAAAGATGTAAAAGGAAGGATGCTTGCTAACTGCTTGAAGATTTATATGTCTGTTATCTGGAGAGAGAGGAATACTATATTTTTTGAAAATCAGAGAAAAAATGGTGATGCTCTTTGGCAAGAGGTGAAGAATGCTATTCTTTGCCAAATAAAGAACTGTCAATCTGGTTATTCAGTTGAAATGTTACATCTCTGGGAAAGAGACTAAGTCCCTTTTTATTTTATTTTTTTTAGCTCTTTGTGTTTGGTTTTGTTTTGTTCTTTCTTTTCTATGTTTATCTTTGTCCTTCATCTGTAACTTTTATTGGTTTGCAATAAACTGGTAGGGGACCAGTTAACCCCGCTGGCTTTGCCAAAAAAAAAAGTTATATACTGAAACGGCTATAAATTTCAATTATTATTATAAAACGGGGAATAACGAAAGGCAGGGACGATGATTTCAAAGTTTATTAATGGCTTGGAATGGGGAAGTCTATCTGTGAATTGGAAAAATTATTAAGCAATTGAAATTTTAACGGTAGAAAAAGTAACAGCTACACACTGTTTTAGAAACAATCAAAGCAATTAATAGCTTGATTGGACAGCAAGAATAAATATGGAAGGACACGTTATAAAGGCAAAATGAACCGTTTGAAAATAAATAAAAGAAATGATGGAAAATAAAAAAGATGTGCCTTGAATTTTCCAAAACGAATTCTTTTATGAACATCAATTATTACTGACTTAAATTGATCAGAATCACAACCTAAAATGTACTTTCTTAATTTTTGATGAAAATTTATCATTTGCCACATTTAACTATACGTAATCCAAATGTAAAATTTTATTTCAAAATATTATTATTTAAATTTCTCAAAAATTCAATTAAATACGCTAAATAAAACCAATAAAAATTAACAAAATTTTATGGGTCGTTACACTCTCCCTCACTCAAAACTTTTTGTCCCCGAAAAGGAAGAAGGTAGCAGAGTAGAAACAACCAGAAAGATAAATAGATTGAAAGACAAGGATAAACAATTTATTTAAGACCATATAAATTTTTCTAGAAATATTCATTTGAAAACTTCATTTGAAATTAAATTTTCTTTAATACTTAAAAAAAATTCAAACCCATTTGTAAAATTTCTTGCTTCCTTTATAAATACAATTTATAAGTTTTAAATAACACCTTTATAAATATATATGAAAACTATTTGGAAACAGTTATTCACATCCTTGGTTATATTTTCAAGGAAGTTATTTGACAACATTAAATCCATAGTTTATAAATTTACTAATTTATCTTAAGACACTTTCAACATTATAGATAAATTAATACTCATTTCTTAAATATGTTATATTAAATTAATAACTTCTGCAATATTAATGACACTAATGATTTACTATTAAACCATGTAGTATATAAATAAACAATATTTTAAATATTATATTCAAAAGGAAAGGAGGGTAGATTCGGAAAACGGGAATATAGGTGAATAAATAAGGCTGAGCAGATAAGGTAGGTTCAAAGGGATGGTATCGGGCTCGAATAATTAAATCAAACCATAAAATTTTAATCTCAAATATTAATACAAAATTTCTTTGTTGGAAGTACCTTTATAATAAAATACTTTTATATTGAAACAAATTTTTCCTTTCAAAAATACTTTTATAACTCGATGTTTCAACAAGTTTATCCTCCTTCTTGCAGACTCTGGCCATGTGTTGATCAGGCGCAAAGCTAGAATTCTTCAAGTACTTAGTAGACCTGTTTCAACACCCAGTGAAAATACTTGAAAAACCTTAAAAAACAGATATGGAAAGTACAATCCAAACAAAACAATCAAACCAAAACCTTTGTCCGACCATGGTTCGCAGATACACAATGATTACGCCTGGATCTCCCTGGAAACAATCTGTATCCATAAGCTTTCTCAGCCCTGCGAGTTACGCCATGATGACTAGTAGGGTGCAGGATACACAATGGTTACGCCTGGGTCCCCCAGGAAACAATCCCTACACCTAGGCCGTCTCAGCCACGCAGTTTCGCTACTAATGCGACCTACACAGATTGCAGGATACACAATGGTTATGTCTGGATCCCTCAGGAAACAATTCGTACCCCTAGGCCAGACTCAGCCAGGCAGTTGCGCTATGCAGTCACGAGAGAAAAAAAACCATGGGTTACGCCACGATGGGAACACTCGAGTATCACATTCGAAAAACCTAAAATCAAAGAGAATAATATCGATAGAATGAATCCACAATGTGGCCACAAAGCGGATATCAAGCAAAAGGCACTTTCCATATCTTTACTTCGAAAATATATATCATATAGTACCTTTTCAAATCACTTTCAAATATCATACTTATATAGGATTTCATTCCCAAATCGAATACTTTCCAAATCAATTGTATATCAAATCACACTTATATAGACTTCGATTATATAAAATTCTCTTTCCAAATAGAGTACCTTTCAAATCAATAGATTTCAAACCAACTTTATACTTATATAAATCCATTTTATATAAGTTCGACCACTCCCAAATCAAGTACTTAATAATATAAGGTTTTCAATTTCAAATTATTTCAATATCAATTCAGTTTCAAAATCATATATGATTTTACCAAATTTTCTTCCAAATTAAATATCTAAATTTCAAAGTTCCCAAAATAATAGGTTTAGAAAAATAATCCTAGTTTCCAAATTAACATAATTCAAGTCAACAAATTCATTTCCAAAATCACCATATAAGTACTGGTTTTAATTCCAATCTAATTTCAAAACCAAATATTTTTCCCAAAATCAATTATACTCAAAATGGTTTCCAAATTTATAATTATCCCTTTAAAACCTTTAAACTATTTATTTCTATTTGAAATATCCAATTTACCTTTCTTAAAAACATTATTTAAAACTTAATTTTTTTCAAAACTGAATTCCATATTAGTATAATTCAAAATAGTCATATTCATTTACTTAACAAAAGGTTTCAAACTTAAACATACAAAACTAAACTTATATGCTTTGTCAAATATTTTATCCTCTTTGAAATTTTTTAGCTTTGAAAATTTAACCTCGATTTGGAAGTGTTCGAACATTCAAAATAGTTAGGGAAATCAAATTTCCAATTCAAGAGTTGAAAATCAACAATAAATCAATTTCAATAGATAGGATTATACCAAATCAAATCTGAAACTCGAGGACTGAATACCGGTCTCACTTTATATTGTTTTAAATATATACATATATCTTTCGAAAATATCAAATTACTTCGGAATTTGAAATCAAAAACGGTTTTACAAAATCACTCGCATAGTGAAGCCATTAAAGTGGCCTCTCCACCACTTTGAAACTCGAAAATCAATGTCGATGATGCGTGCACTCATCACCGAAATTATTTTCCAGCCACATAAGTGAGTTCTGGACTTCTATTTTCTTGAAAACTTCTTTGAAATTTCTTCAAAATTATTGGAATTCATTTGAACTCATATGAAACATTTCTTATTCGGAAAATACTTTTAAATCATATTATTTTTATATATTTTCCAAAATCTTAAAACTAATTTCAAAATTCCGGAATTCAATTCTCGAATTTCAAATTTTACCCTTCAGTTATAAATCATTTTTATATAAATCAATTTCTTATAAATTTCCAAAATTTCAAATCCTTTCAAAACTTTTATATATAGAATAACATTCCACTTTTATATATAGGATAAAATCATACTTATCAAAATAATAATTTCGATATATAAAACAATTTCAAAAATGCAAACATACCCGATTTTCAAAAGGTGATTCACGGATGGATTTCAAAACAAAGCTAGATATTCAAATTAGAGGTACTCTAGTCAAATAGAATTCTGATTCGAAGATAGGCTTGATCGACGATTAGAGAATTAAATTACAGAAATAGAAGATGGATATACTTATATAAATCGTGGGCGACATTAACCGGGTCAACCGTGACTTCAGGAATATGATCGATGCGAAATTCTAAGGCAAATCAACATTCGATTGCCAGAGATAGAATTCGGCATATCAAGATATAGCAGCATCGTAAACCGAGGATACAAAAATCTTCGGTGAATCGATGCCAATTGTAAAGGAGTTTTCACCCCCTTTACAAAACATTCAGTGGAGTTATGGGATACTCCAGAATCAACGAATATAAATAGAAAGAGACAAGGATGAATTTCGGAACTGAGGGACATTCCAAAATTCAAAGGAAATCGAGTCAAAAAGGAAGAGATTCTATAAATCAAATTTACCATATATGCTAAGTTTTTCCTAGAGCCATAGCTCTGATACCAACTATAATGACCCGCTATTTTCTACCATTCGCATCCGCACATGTCGGACTTGAACTGCTCAAAATATCAGATTGTTAATTGAAATTTGGCAAATCTTAACATCTACAGTAAATAAATCCATCACAGAATCACATATACAAAGTAGTACAATAATATGTAGCGGAATAAATGAATAGTAGTTCATGAAGCTACTATATAAACATCAGAGTTAGAAATAAAGTACATCCGAATATCTCAAATACAGTGAGGTCTTTAGTACGAACCAATGACTCCTCTGAAATAATCAACTGGAAAAGCTGAAAGCTGAATCGATAATTGGACCTCTAACGAAGCTCCAAACTCCAAAGGTGCGTCTCTAATGCTATGTCACTCAGTCTGACCCGAGCGTAAAGCAAAACACAAAACACTCGAGTCAGGATTAACATTCTTATATCTATAAATCCAACTCAAGTGAAATATCAACTGAAATATAATTAACTTAGAGGATGTTTGGGATACCCATCCTCTAAGGATCCAAGGAACTATCTACATGGTAGAAATATACACTATAACACCGTGGTCATTTCAATTTTATTTATATTTCAAAACTAAAATATCATTTTCATTTCAAATATCTCTATTTTCCAAATTAGTATATATATATCCAATAATTTATGAAGTAAAAGTATTTTATTTCCTCAAACTTCACAAATCGCTTCAAAAATCAACTCGGCCTTCCCGTTCAAATTTAATTAAATCAAAATTTATCAATTTCCATTCAATTTAGTTTCTGATTAACTAATTCAAATTCTATCTATTTTAAATACGGATTTGAACCACAAAATAGACCATTTAAATTTCAATATAATTCGAAGTTAATATATTTCAAAGCTTTAAATATTCAACATTTCAAAGACTAAACTTTGATAGTTGCGTTTATCTCCCAACTTGACTTCACTATTATTTAGTTTTGAAATATTCACTTAATAAATTCAATATTATTTATATGACCTTAAATTTACATTTTCTATATATTACCTTCGATTTCTTTAGACATGAAACATCCATTAAAAATTTTAAATAAAAATTCAAGTTATAGGATCATATGTTAAAGTTTCGAATTTAATAGTTTCAAATTGATTTAACTAAATAAAATCCTTAATTAATGACAAATTCAAATAAGTCCCAAATATATCTTCAAACCTTAGCTTATAAAATTTATTCCACAAATCTATTTCAGAAATACAAATTTAATAAATCCTTAAACATATTTCATATTAATAAAATCAATCTTAGTTAAATTATCTTAATATTAAATCTATATATAATAACCTTTATATATAATACTTTAAATCAATATTCATTAAAACCATATATTTCTTTTCAGGACCATAGAAATTATTTTCAAAACATTCATATAGACCACGGCGTCGATGTAAAATTTTCTATTCTATGGACAAAGGATACGGATATTTATCATTTCAATCCGTAAGTTAAATATATACGGGTGGATATCATTTCAACCCGTAATCCCAAATTCAATTCAAATGAAAATCGCTTGGGTTTATCATTTCAACCCATAACGAAATTCTCCTATTCTAAAGTCCGTTCGGGTATGTATCATTTCAACCCATGGTGATTTCTATACTAACAGGGAACTTGCAGAGTGATAACAGATATGAAAATAATAATAACAACAGGCATATATCATCAAAAATAAATATAAACAATAGGATATGGTGTCATATCCCATAAGTGAACAGTTACAGATAATAGCATATATAACAATTTAAATAACTACAGCATCATATTTCAATTGTCGTTTCAATTTAATCCAATTTAACAAATAAAAGAATGTTAATCGTGAGTGATTGCTCACCTTTCGAGACTAAAGAATACAGAAGATGACATGGATACGCACACTGATATGGACACTGAAATTTGAATTATAAATCCGAGCACGAATTTTAAAGAAAGTAGGATTGGCACGAATTGGACGAACGAGGCTGATAATCAAGAATTTATGAATTGAATCAGAATCAGTCTGATATATACGGAAATTTTTGCTATTTTAATAAAAATCAAAATTGCACCCTAAGAAAAATTTAAAGTCGAATCATATATATATATATATATATATATATAATTTACCTTTTTTTCATACATAAACCAATAGTTTTAACATTTGAAATAAAACATATATGTTAAATAAAAATCCTAATAATTTTTTCAAATCACTTTAATTTTTACACATAGATCAAAATTTCTATTTACAAATCTAAGACCCAAACCTCCCCACACGACCTATGTATATAATATCATTAAGATTTATATTTTAAAATAAGATTAATGTATAAAACTTCAACAAATTACACTGTTCAAATCTCATTTATAAACTACTATATACATATGGTATAAAATCCACTTCACAATACAATTATAAATTTTAAGCACTTTACCTATATATATATAAACTAATATATAACTACCCATACATTAACAGTAAATCCTATACACAGACTTATATAAAATTTTAGACAACGGACGTACGAATTTCTCATATAACTTATATTATAACTTATTTTATAAATATATATAATACTATAACCTGTGCAGACCGAAAGTATAAGTTAGAATGTAAACTATATACAATATATATAAATAGCAACTAATATAACTTTAATTATTATTATTTTATTTTATTTTTGCGAAAGCAACTGGTCTACACTAAATCATATATACACCCTTAACTTTTATGCAAACATGCATGCCAACTGAAATGAAAACATATATATTAGAAAACTAACTCCATACATAAGTGTATGCAAAGTGTATATATATATATATATATATATATATATATATAAGGCCATAAAGATATATCTATAATTATTATAACTTTATATAAATATATGTCATATACGAACTTAGGAAAATAAACAACTTCAAAAATCCTATAAAACTTCCATAATAATAAGATGTAAATTGACCTTCAAATAAAAGTTATAAACCTAGTTATTATAAAACTATGTATATATATATAATAACGGATTTACAAAACTTATAAAATAAATCATACAATATGGTTTGTAAAATATACATGTATGGACTCAAAGTTAAAAAAAATGAATATAAATCTACTTGCCAAATATGCAGACTCCATTTGCAGATCCAACACAACTCATACATATTAAATATGCATACACTTCTAGAAACAAAACAAATTTTTCAAAAAAAAATGGAAACCACGTATGGTATATATATGTATTCAAATCCAACAACTTTATATACCACTATGTGTATGTATCTTATATTTTTATACCACTATCAATATATCATAACTATACTCCATATAAACAAATATGTGTACCAACTTTGAATGCTAGAATATGCATCAACAGCACGTACAGGGGACGTGTATTGATAAAATCATCCATATCATAGCTAAATATAAAACTATATATAATATATATATATAAATAACACTTGCAAATATAAACTTAACTTACCTATGCCTGGTTATGCGAACGGTAGAGGAAACAGGGGAGGGTCGCTGCGTCTTCAATGGATATTGCACAAGGGGAAGAGTGGGTTCGGTGGAGGAGCGGAGTTTGGAAAAGGTGAAGGAGAGGCCGAAATTTGTAGTGCCAGGCAAGTTTATATAGAAGAGGAAGAAACAATAGAGAGGAAAAGAAGAGAAATCTGGGAAGAAGCAACAAAAAAGGGAAGAAAATACGAACAGAAGTAAATGGAAACGACTAAATAAAAGTAACCAAAGAAATAGCACAATCACGTGCTATGATTTAGTTGAGGATTTAAGGCAAAATATTCACGTTGATTCAGGAAAATAATCAAAGCAAATAAAGGGTAGAACGTTTCAAATTTGAACGGAAGGAAAGAGAAAAGTCACAATTCCGGAAAAATATTAAAGTAACAGCTACACGTTGATTCAAGAGCTATTAAAGCAATTTTTAAATTGTGAAGGCAACGTTACTCTGTGTTATATTTTTAAAATAAGAATGCTGAACGAAAATCAACAGTCAAATATAGTGCGGTGTAAATGGCAAGAGTCACGCTGATTACTGAATAAAATAAAACGAATAACCATTTATTTATTTTTTTAGACGGTGGAAAAAATGAAGAAATAAAAGGTCAGTGAAAGTAGGAAAGAATATATTAGAAAAGTAACGATTCTAGTAGCAACAGTCATCTTAGATTAAGTTGAAAATTTTATAATAATTTATTACCGTGGCTATGGTTCAAATTTTTTTGAAAGCAAGGAAACCAAAAGGTCACAATTAAAGGTAAGCTTTAAATTTTTAATAAATACAAAATGTATCTAAGTTTATACGTTTATAACTTTCCAGCTATAGTGTATATATATAATAAACGGTCATAATGAAAGAAATGGAAACAGGGAGCATAGGAAAGGAAAGGTTAGAAAAATAAAATTTTCACCCTTAAATTCCGGAGATTAATGAGGTAACGTACCTCTTTGATGAAATGTACAGCAACGGTCACAAGCTAAAATTTAGTTGAAAGTTTAAAGAAATGAGGGGAAGATGGGTTTTTTAAATTAATCACTTTTCAGAATTAGTATGTCAATGAAAAAAGGAAAGGAGATGAATCAGGGAAACGTATTATAACTTATATATAACTATTAAACGGATAGATGGAAGAAAAGGTGAGCAGGTGAGTAAAAGTGGAAACTGATTTATGAGCGAAATGGAATGTGAGTTGTTGCCTGGGAAGAAAATGAAACAGTTTAAAAATTAAAGGCAATGGACTGCTGAAATTAAATGAGTATAAAACGTGTAAAAGTTATATACTGAAACGGCTATAAATTTCAATTTTTATTATAAAACGGGGAATAACGAAAGGCAAGGCGATGATTTCAAAGTTTATTAATGGCTACGAATGGGGAAGTCTATCTGTGAATTGGAAAAATTATTAAGCAATTGAAATTTTAATGGTTGAAAAAGTAACAGCTACACACTGTTTTAGAAACAATCAAAGCAATTAATAGCTTGATTGGACAGCAAGAATAAATATAGAAGGACACGTTATAAAGGCAAAATGAGCCGTTTGAAAATAAATAAAAGAAATGATGGAAAATAAAACAGCTGTGCCTTGAATTTTCCAAAATAAATTATTTTATGAACATCAATTATTACTGACTTAAATTGAACAGAATCACACCCTAAAATATACTTTCTTAATTTTTGATGAAAATTTATCACTTGACACATTTAACTATACATAATCCAAATGTAAAATTTTATTTCAAAATATTATTATTTAAATTTCTCAAAAATTCAATTAAATACGCTAAATAAAACCAATAAAAATTAACAAAATTTTACGGGTCGTTACAACACCCATGGATTAAGTCCTCAACCAGAGAGTCGAGGCCAGAGTAGGATAGCCTACGGATTTTCGACTTTGGATTATCAGACTTCTATTATTAGGAACTTTTAATGATATTACTGAACACAATTTTATATGGATTCCAAAATTAATAATAAGAAACATTATTCACATTTGCATTATGTTTTGCAGGAAAATAGCAAAGGAATTCTTGGATTTTTGTCATAAAGAACAAAATCTTCTTCTACACAAAGAGGGCTAAACGTTATCCGCAAATCTTCTTAAGAGTAGAAGTATGAAAGAAGAAGCTATAATACGAGAGTTGGTTCCTTTTGCAGGAGTCAATGGTGATGCTTCAGTTATGGTTAAAGAGGCGCTTCCGCAAGCATCAAAGGAGTTGCTTCTGTCAAGGTTGAAGAGATGCTTCCGCAAGCATCAAAGGAGATACTTCTGTAAGCATCAAATGAGATGCTTCTGTAACAACCCTGTATTTTATGATTATTTTAATTATTTATTTTAATTATTTCAGATTAAATTTCTTATTTAAAAACTTTATTTACTTATTTAAAATGGATAAAACTTTATTTTATTTATAAAATGAATAATTTTGTTATTTTAAATATATTTTTTGATTTGTATGTAAATTAGAATTCCAAACATGAATAAATTTGATATTTCTAGAAAATGTGAATTTTGATCAGTCTGGTCAAACTTTGACTTTTAAATTTAAATTTTAAAAGTTTTAAAATTTTAATTTTACCTTTTATTATGAAAGTAAATAAAAGTTCAAGAACAATGCTTTTCGTTTCGTTGAAATCCGAATAATACTGTGAAAGTTATGCTTTTACAAAATTGGGTGTAAATTGTTTTATTTAACAATATTGTTTATTTTAAATTATATAAATAATTTTTACTTGTCATATCTTATTCTAAATTGTATTATATGTTATGTTACATATATTTTTACCTTTTAAATATTTTTAAAGTGGTGTTTGAATTTTTCCAAAGCTCATTGAATTTATTTTCTATTTTTAAAGGTTAGTTTCCATTTTTCTGTTATTTTCTTTATTTAAATTATATTTAATTAAAATTTATTTATTCATTTTTATGAATGCATTTTATTATTATGTTTTTATCTTTATTTATAAATATGTTTCATGTACATACAATTTTTCCAAAGTTCATTTCATTTATTTTCAAACTTTCAAGCCTAGTTTACATTTTCTTTGCTATTTTCTTAATTTAATTATATTTAATTAATATTTATTTATTTATTTTTGTTTGTTTACTATATTTTCGTGTTTTATATGTATTTATACATATTTTACATGTATTTAAAATTTTAAAAGAAATTAGAAATTCAAAGAGACTAGACCTTTCATTTTCTAGTCTTTTCATCTCCTTGTCTCTTCATTTTCTTTTGGCTTTTACTCTCCTTTCTTTTGGCCGTACACTACTTACCTATAGCCATGTATTTTCTCCAAAAATTCATGTGAAAATATTCTTCCCACCATCAAAAACTCACGGCATTTCAATTTGAGAAAAAAAAATTGGCAAATTCATGGTCTTCTTCTTCTACTTTTCCTTCTTCTTTTCATTGTTTTGCCTAGATCTCTACCCAACTTTGCTTGGCCTCTACCACCCACCATCACCACCATACTCTCCACCATCACCAGCAGCAGCAACCACCACCTATCCCCTCCTCCAGATCAGGCCGTGACCATTGGATGAAGCCATAACCACAAAACTCCACAAAACATTGCAACACTCCTTGAAAACATTGCCTAGCCAAGCCTATCTTCACTATCTCCTCCATATCTTGCCTTGGCCACCCCTACATCCACCACACCTACCTACATCACCTCTGACCATCAGCCACTCCACTGACCTGACCTGAAACAATGCATGGCCGAGCCAAATGTTGACATAGGTCGAGTCTATGTTGCTCCAAAACCTTACATCCATTGACCCTTTGCTTACCTTTGCCTCTCCATGCCTTTGCCTTCCATTTTCATGTACATAACCATATCTCATGACTCATGGCCGAGCACACATGACCTAGGCCGATCCTAGGTGTGATGAGATCAAGCCCTTTTGAATTTAGGCCAAGCATATGTGTCTTGTGCAAGTCTGTTGCTTCTAAGGTTCGATTATCTTTCATGTTTTTCCATTGTTTTGCAAACTTAAGTTGTTGATTATATTTGTATGTAAAATATTTATATTTTGCACTTATGTATGTTATATTTTGTGTATTGTTTACAAGGCTCTCCATCCATTCAAATTAAATCATGCTTTTCGTGCCTTTGGAATCGCTCTTGTGTGTGTTGTTTGTCTCTAGCTTCGTAAAAGGTGAGTCCATCTCACTCTGACATTCATACTTATGAAACAGTGAATTGATGACAAGTGTTTAGTAATATAAAATGTTTATGCAAGTTAATGATGATCATATGATATATTATGCCATGTTATTACCATGTTAAAACTGTTAATTATCACCTGACATCTGATATATGATATTATATTGTGACATTGGCATTGTTTATATTGTTTATGCATATATTCACACTGCAAGTTCCCTGTTAGAATAGAATCACTATGGGTTGAAATGATACATACCCAAACGGAATTTAGAATAGGGAAAAATCATTATGGGCTGAAATGATAGGCCTGAGCGATTTTTATTGTATTTTATTTGACTTGGGATTGCGGGTTTGAAATGATAGAACCCGGGTTTTCTTTGTGAACTGCGGATTGAAATGATATATATCTGTATCACTTGACCTAGGTTAGAAAATTATATACAGACCCCGTGGTATATTTTTGAATGATTTTTTTTTAAATGTGTATTTTTAAAAGTATGAAATTTTGATTTAAAAATATATATTTTATGATTTTAAGAAAATTAAATATTAAGTCTTGAAATTATGAATTTAAGTATGTAAATTTGAAGTAATTGTGATTTTTGACTTTAAATTTTATTTTAAATGTAAATAAATAATGGAAATTAAATTTAAATTTTTGAGATGATATTTGAAGTAAAATGTTAAGTTTTATTAAATTTATAAGTTAATAAACAGTGAATTTTGACTTAATAAATGAATGGAGTTTTTAAATTGAATATTTGATCTTAAAAATTTTATTGTGTTAAATCATATGTTAAAATGATTTTAAATGTGAAATTTTGAAGTCTATAAATATGATTTGTAAGTTACAATAATAAAAATTTGGAGTTTTTTTTTTTTTTAAAGTTAAAATAAAATCTGGAATTTTATAGCATTTCCAAAATGTTGTAGTCTTTTGACAGAATTTTTAAATGCTGTTGTTTTTGGAATTTAACTATGATTGAAATAGCTGAATATCTATTTCAGCATTTTATAAATGTCGTTATTCTTGAACTAAACTATTTTGGAAATTATAAGCTACGATAACACCTTATAAATGTTGTCGCTGGTATAAATTTGACAATGTTTGAATGTTATAGATTTTAACACTATTTGTGTTATATTTTAAAGTGTTAAATGATTTAACTTTTGGAAATTGATTATTTTTGAATATAAGGAGTTTTGAATATATTTTTAATATTTAAATTTGAACTTTAAGGAATTTAAATTGAATTTGAATTTAAATAAGGTATGCTTGGTTATGTGATAAATGGAATGAAATGTAATGTAATAAATGAATTTTTGAATGAAATTTTGAAATGTATTTTGTAATGATGTTTGAAATAATAAATGAATGACATATTTGATTTTTAAATGATATTTAAATTTGAATGTTTGGATTTGAATTCAAATAATGATTTGATTATGAAGTTTTGAAAGGATGTAATATTTTAATGAATTTGAAATGGTTTGGAAATGATTTGATCTTTATTTTGATAAAGAATATGAATGTGGAATAATATTTGATTTTGGTTTATTTGATAAAGGAATATTTGAAGTTTATATTTGTATGAAAAGATATTTGGTTTAATTGTAATTTAAGTTTTTTTAATAATGTTGGATTTATGAAATGAATATTTCAAAACGAAATAATAATGAAATTAGATTTGAGATATGAATATATGGAATTATAAAGTTTAGTTTTGAAATGTGGGATATTAACGTTTGGAAATATACTAAAATTGGATTGTTTATTTTGTAGATCAAATCTATATTTGAAATTTGTAAGATTTGAAATGTTTTGTTAGAAAATTAAACTGAATTGAAACTGATGGTTTGAATTGAATTAAATTGGAAATTTGAAATTTTGGTTTAATGGAATAAATTTGTAAAGTGTAAAGAATTAAAAGATTGATTTCAAATGTATGATTTCGGAATGTTATGATTTTCAAAGTGTAATGATTTCAAGTATTTTGATTTCGAAAAAGTTATACTTTGAAAGTATTATGAATTTTTTTAAAGGTGTATATATATTTTTGAAATGGAAATGATAAACTATTTGATTTGAATATAGTTTTGAAATAAAATGGTTTTGGTTTCGAAGTATAACTATTTTGAAAGGGATATAGTTTTGAAATGAAATGATTTGATTTTTGAAGTATAAACTATTTTAAAATGGCCACGGCGTTATAATAACGATTGGTTGTTAAAGAGACCGGGATCGGAAGTTGTCATACTCTCTGCCAACTCCGAAAACCACTTTAACAACTGTGTACGCGGTGGAGATTCCAGAATGAAGTAGGATGGTGGCGACGTTCTTGAGGTATATTACGTGGACCCAACTCCCATGAGTTGGCATAAGGTGGCTAAAACAGGAGCGATCTTGGGCCAAGTGAGGTCATACCTTCGATCGGACACATTTCTTCGATACTATACTCATACTTGTGATTGATTAGATGGCCATCCTCCGATTTGATTGGGAGTGTGTTCCGAGGTAGGCGTAGTGGCTGCTACGTTACCACCAGCCCATGTGCGTAATTGGTATATCTACCCTGGCATTGCCTTGTGTGCCGTGTCACCTACCATATCGAGCCTTTACTACGAGTTTCTATTTGTGTCATACCTATGCAGTATCTTCTCGTAGTCCCCCGATCAGGAGATATGCAGGTACTGTATAGACTATTGGCATTATTTGTGTTAAGGTGGAAAATGTAAAGCCTTAACGCTATTTAAAAGTATGTTTATTTTACCAAAGACATTATTATAATAGCCAATATTACTACATAGTAAATAGTTTAACGGATCATTAGAGGATGGGCGGTCCCAAGCATCTTCTAAGTTACTTGTACTTTTACTACAGTTCACTTGAGTTGGTTTACATTGTATAAGTATGTATGTCCTGACTCGAGTGTTTGTATTTTTATTTACGCTCGGGTCATCCTGAGTTATTCACAGATTTGGATTCCACTTTCTGAAGATTGGAATCGCTGGAGATTATCTGCTTATCTAGTCTTATCTATTTCAGTTCTATTGTTCTGCTTGTACTCGGTTATCATCTGGTTACTCTTCTGCTGTACTTTATTCTTCTATTGTATTTATCTAACTCTGATATATTTATATAGTAGCTTCATGAACTACTATCTCTTTTTTACTTCCGCTGCATTATTAAATACTCTGTGTCTGTGATCTGTGGTTATTTATTACAGTATATTCTGAGATTTGCCAAATTTCATTTTACAACGCGGTATTTTGAGCAATTCAATTCCGGCATGAGTGTGTATCTATACACTTATAATGGATGCGAATGGTTGAAAATATTGGGTCGTTACAGTTGGTACAGAGCTTTGGATGCAGAATCACTTTCATTCGAGTTTGAATCCCTTCCTTTTGACTCGATTCCTTTGATTTTGGAACGTTCCCTGCGGTTTCAAAATCCATTTCGTGTCCCTCACTATTCATCTTCATTTGATTCTGGAGTTTCCCATAACTCCACTTTGAATGATCTTTATAATGAGTCGGCGGTCTCGCCAACCTCAAATTTATTTGTAAAGGGGGAAACTCCTTTACAATAGCATCGATTTACCAGAGATTCTATATCCTCGGTTTAGGTGTTAGTACCTCTTATAATCCCGAACTCTATCTCTTGAGACCGAATGTTGATTTACCCAAGAAATCCACATCGATCTTATTCTTTAAGTCACGATTGACCTGGTTAAGGTTGCTCGTGATTTATATAAACTCATCCATCTCCCTATTCTGTTATTTAATCATCTCATCTTTGTTTTCAACTTATCTTCAAATCGTTGTTGAAGTGTATTTGTAAACAAATATTTAAAATGTTTTATATATTGTGTTGTTTGAGTTGTTGATGTTGATTTGGGTTTCTAATCGATTCGTCTGATCAACGCTATCGATAAAATTTCCAAAACATTTGAACAGAGCAAACTGACACAATATGTTTTTAAAATTTAGTAATGAAATAAATTTTTGTGAAATAAATTTTGTACCTTTATTATATATCTTTATCTGGATTTTATTTGAATTGGTTGTTAAGAAATAATATTTGATTTTATATATCATTTTCTATTGTTTCATATATCTAATTGAACTATAAAACATGGTTATAAATTTATTTGGAAATTTAAAATGAATGTAAAACAAGAATTTGAGAATTTAATTTCCGATGGATTTCAAACTTGGTGTTTAAAGTTTTAAAGGATATACTATTTAAAGTATTTTGGAATAGAAATTTGTTTCCAAAGAATTTTAAAATTTAAAACTAGTGCTCTTCTCTTTGTCACTGGAAAATAACTTTGGTGATGACTGTAGAATCACCGACATTCATTTTCGAGTTTCGAAGTGAAGTGACCATTCTGTAGTCTTGCTACAGTTTTGATTTGGGAAAATTTAGTTGATTTTAATTTCTAAAATAAGACTGGATTTATAACATATGCTGATATATGATTTGAATTTGAATGGATATATATATGTATAGAGTATATGAGCATTTATTTATCTCTAAATAGTTTGGAATTTATCAGAAATTTAATTCCTAAATTTTATCTTCAAGGATAATTTCTAAGTATAATTTCAAGATTTGGATAAATATTCAAGCTTGAAATAATTGAATTAGAAAGTTTTATTTGTATAATACACAATTTCATTCCAATATAACTTACCTTAATTTTTAGAAGTTGAATATGTAATTGGATAATATATATAATATAAAAAAAAGATTTTATAAATAAAATTTGAATGGTTATAATAAATGTTATATATTTAAATTTTAGTTATAAAAGGATTAACAGAGGTAAATAAAGAAAAAGTGTAATGGAATAATTTACAATATAAAATGATGATAAAGGAACTAAGAATAAATTTAAGGCAGTTACAATGAGTGTAAATATATTTAACATAGGTGATAAAATATATTGAGAGGAATAAATTTAATTATAATTAGGAATAAAGAAGAATTAATGTTATTGAGTACATTTTAGTACAATAAATGATTTTTTTTTCAAATCCATGATTTTAGGTATTGTTAATTAAGTATAATAGGATGATAAGATAATGAAATTAAAGATAGTTATATTTATTTAACTTATGTAAAATTAATTTTCAATATAAGTTGAAATTTTCATGGTTTCAAATTTATCATCTTATTTTGTTTTTTTTTCAAACTATCTTTTGGTTGTCCTTAATTTCCTTATCTTGCTACAGAATGGGAGGCTATTGCTTATACCAGTCTGTTTGGAAATGGAAATTTTTCTGTAGTCTTTGGTACTCATTTTCGAATTTGAGCATTGTTTTCCATCCACAGACCGTCGGTCAAACGGAAAGAGTGAATCAGACACTTGAAGATCTTTTTCGTGCTTGTGTTCTTGATTCTAGAGGATCTTGAGAAGATCATCTCCACCTTGATAAACTTACCTATGACAATAGTTATCAGGTATAATTTTAATCTTCTTGTCATCTTGTCTTAATCCTATGTCATTATATCTTTTTCTGTGCTTTCCCGTACCTCATTCCTTTTCAGGGACGAAAAGTTTTGAGTGGGGGAGAGTGTAACAACCCTGTATTTTGTAATTATTTTAATTATTTATTTTAACGATTTCAAATTAAATTTCTGATTTAAAAACTTTATTTATTTATTTAAAATGGATAAAACTTTATTTTATTTATAAAATGAATAATTTTGTTATTTTAAATATATTTTTTGATTTGTATGCAAATTAGAATTCCAAACATGAATAAATTGGATATTTCTAGAAAATGTGAATTTTGGTCAATCTGGTCAAACTTTGACTTTTAAATTTTAAAAGTTTTAAAATTTTGATTTTACCTTCTATTATGAAAGTAAATAAAATTTCAAGAACAATGCTTTTCGTTTCGTTGAAATCCGAATAATACTGTGAAAGTTATGCTTTTACAAAATTGGGTGTAAATTGTTTTATTTAACAATATTGTTTATTTTAAATTATATAAATAATTTTTACTTGTCATATCTTATTCTAAATTGTATTATATGTTATGTTACATATATTTTTACCTTTTAAATATTTTTAAAGTGATGTTTGAATTTTTCCAAAGCTCATTGAATTTATTTTCTATTTTTAAAGGTTAGTTTCCATTTTTCTGTTATTTTCTTTATTTAAATTTTATTTAATTAAAATTTATTTATTCATTTTTATGAATGCATTTTATTTTTATGTTTTTATCTTTATTTATAAATATGTTTCATGTACATACAATTTTTCCACAGTTCATTTCATTTATTTTCAAACTTTCAAGCCTAGTTTACATTTTCTTTGCTATTTTCTTAATTATATTTAATAAATATTTATTTATTTATTTTTGTTTATTTACTATATTTTCGTGTTTTATCTGTATTTATACATATTTTACATGTATTTAAAATTTTAAAAGAAATTAGAAATTCAAAGAGACTAAACCTTTCATTTTCTAGTCTTTTCATCTCCTTGTCTCTTCATTTTCTTTTGGCTTTTACTCTCCTTTCTTTTGGCCGTACACTACTTACCTATAGCCATGTATTTTCTCCAGAAATTCATGTGAAAATATTCTTCCCACCATCAAAAACTCACGGCATTTCAATTTGAGAAAAAAAATGGCAAGTTCATGGTCTTCTTCTTCTACTTTTCCTTCTTTTTTTCATTGTTTTGCCTAGATCTCTACCTAACTTTGCTTGGCCTCTACCACCCACCATCACCACCATACTCTCCACCATCACCAGCAGCAGCAACCACCACCTATCCCCTCCTCCAGATCAGGCCGTGACCATTGGATGAAGCCATAACCACAAAACTCCACAAAACATTACAACACTCCTTGAAAACATTGCCTAGCCAAGCCTATCTTCAATGTCTCTTCCATATCTTACCTTGGCCACCCCTACATCCATCACCACCTGCCTACATCACCTCTGACCATTAGCCACTCCACTGGCCTGACCTGAAACAATGCATGGCCGACCCAAATGTTGACATAGGTCGAGTCTATGTTGCTCCAAAACCTTCCATCCATTGACTATTTGCTTACCTTTGCCTCTCCATGCCTTTGCCTTCCATTTTCATGTACATAACCATATCTCATGACTCATGGCCGAGCACACATGACCTAGGCCGAGCCTAGGTGTGATGAAATCAAGCCCTTTTGCATTTAGACCAAGCCTATGTGTCTTGTGCAAGTCTGTTGCTTCTAAGATTCGATTATCTTTCATGTTTTGCCATTGTTTTGCAAACTTAAGTTGTTGATCATATTTGTATGTAAAATATTTATATTTTTCCCTTATGTATGTTATATTTTGTGTATTGTTTGCAAGGCTCTCCATCCATTCAAATTAAATCGTGCTTTTCATGCCTTTGGAATCGCTCTTGTGTGTGTTGTTTGTCTCTAGCTTCGTAAATGGTGAGTCCATCTCACTCTGACATTCATACTTATGAAGCAGTGAATTGATGACAAGTGTTTAGAAATATAAAATGTTTATGCAAGTTAATGATGACCATATGATATATTATGTCATGTTATTACCATGTTAAAACTGTTAATTATCACCTGACATCTGATATATGATATTATATTGTGACATTGACATTGTTTATATTGTTTATGCATATATTCACACTGCAAGTTCCCTGTTAGAATATAATCACTATGGGTTGAAATGATACATACCCGAACGGAATTTAGAATAGGGAAAAATCTTTATGGGCTGAAATGATAGGCCTGAGCGATTTTTATTGTATTTTATTTGACTTGGGATTGCGGGTTTGAAATGATAGAACCCGGGTTTTCTTTGTGAACTGCGGATTGAAATGATATATATCTGTATCACTTGACCTTGGTTAGAAAATTATATACAGACCCCGTGGTATATTTTTGAATGATTTTTTTTAAAATGTGTATTTTTAAAAGTATGAAATTTTGATTTAAAAATATATATTTTATGGTTTTAAGAATTAAATATTAAGTCTTGAAATTGTGAATTTAAGTATGTAAATTTGAAGTAATTGTGATTTTTGACTTTAAATTTTATTTTAAATGTAAATAATTAATGGAAATTAAATTTAAAGTTTTGAGATGATATTAGAAGTAAAATGTTAAGTTTTATTAAATTTATAAGTTAATAAACAGTGAATTTTGACTTAATAAATGAATGGAGTTTTTAAATTGAATATTTGATCTTAAAAATTTTATTGTGTTAAATCATATGTTAAAATGATTTTAAAAGTGAAATTTTGAAGTCTAGAAATATGATTTGTAAGTTACAATAATAAAAATTTGGAGTTTTATTATTATTATTTTAAAAGTTAAAATAAAATCTGGAATTTTATAGCATTTCCAAAATGTTGTAGTCTTTTGACAGAATTTTTAAATGCTGTTGTTTTTGGAATTTAACTATGATTAAAATAGCTGAATATCTATTTCGGCATTTTATAAATGCCGTTATTCCTGAACTAAACTATTTTGGAAATTATAAGCTACGATAACACCTTATAAAAGCTGTCGCTGGTATAAATTTGACAATGTTTGAATGTTATAGATTTTAACACTATTTGTGTTATATTTTAAAGTGTTAAATGATTTAACTTTTGGAAATTGATTATTTGTGAATATAAGGAGTTTTGAATATTATTTTAATATTTAAATTTGAACTTTAAGGAATTTAAATTGAATTTGAATTTAAATAAGGTATGCTTGGTTATGTGATAAATGGAATGAAATGTAATGTAATAAATGAATTTTTGAATGAAATTTTGAAATGTATTTTGTAATGATGTTTGAAATAATAAATGAATGACATATTTGATTTTTAAATGATATTTAAATTTGAATGTTTGGATTTGAATTCAAATAATGATTTGATTATGAAGTTTTGAAAGGATGTAATATTTTAATGAATTTGAAATGGTTTGGAAATGATTTGATCTTTATTTTGATAAAGAATATGAATGTGGAATAATATTTGATTTTGATTTATTTGATAAAGGAATATTTGAAGTTTATATTTGTATGAAAAGATATTTGGTTTAATTGTAATTTAAGTTTTTTTAATAATTTGGATTTATGAAATGAATATTTCAAAACGAAATAATAATGAAATTAGATTTGAGATATGAATATATGGAATTATAAAGTTTAGTTTTGAAATGTGGGATACTAAAGTTTGGAAATATACTAAAATTGGATTGTTTATTTTGTAGATCAAATCTATATTTGAAATTTGTAAGATTTGAAATGTTTTGTTAGAAAATTAAACTGAATTGAAACTGATGGTTTGAATTGAATTAAATTGGAAATTTGTAATTTTGGTTTAATGGAATAAATTTGTAAAGTGTAAAGAATTAAAAGATTGATTTCAAATGTATGATTTCGGAATGTTATGATTTTCAAAGTGTAATGATTTCAAGTATTTTGATTTCGAAAAAGTTATACTTTGAAAGTATTATGAATTTTTTTAAAGCTGAATATATGTTTGAAATGGAAATGATAAACTATTTGATTTGAATATAGTTTTGAAATAAAATGGTTTTGGTTTTGAAGTATAACTATTTTGAAAGGGATATAGTTTTGAAATGAAATGATTTGATTTTTGAAGTATAAACTATTTTAAAATGGCCACGGCGTTATAATAACGATTGGTTGTTAAAGAGACCGGGATCGGAAGTTGTCATACTCTCTGCCAACTCCGAAAACCACTTTAACAACTGTGTACGCGGTGGAGATTCCAGAATGAAATAGGATGGTGGCGACGTTCTTGAGGTATATTACGTGGACCCAACTCCCATGAGTTGGCATAAGGTGGCTAAAACAGGAGCGATCTTGGGCCAAGTGAGGTCATACCTTCGATCGGACACATTTCTTCGATACTATACTCATACTTGTGATTGATTAGATGGCCATCCTCCGATTTGATTGGGAGTGTGTTCCGAGGTGGGCGTAGTGGCTGCTACGTTACCACCAGCCCATGTGCGTAATTGGTATATCTACCCTGGCATTGCCTTGTGTGCTGTGTCACCTACCATATCGAGCCTTTACTACGAGTTTCTATTTGTGTCATACCTATGCAGTATCTTCTCGTAGTCCCCCGATCAGGAGATATGCAGGTACTGTATAGACTATTGGCATTATTTGTGTTAAGGTGGAAAATGTTAAGCCTTAACGCTATTTAAAAGTATGTTTATTTTACCATAGACATTATTATAATAGCGCAATATTACTACATAGTAAATAGTTTAACGGTTCCTTAGAGGATGGGCGGTCCCAAGCATCTTCTAAGTTACTTGTACTTTTACTACAGTTCACTTGAGTTGGTTTACATTTTATAAGTATGTATGTCCTGACTCGAGTGTTTGTATTTTTATTTACGCTCGGGTCAGCCTGAGTTATTCACAGATTTGGATTCCACTTTCTGAAGATTGGAATCGCTGGAGATTATCTGCTTATCTAGTCTTATCTATTTCAGTTCTGTTGTTCTATTCAGCTTGTACTCGGTTATCATCTGGTTACTCTTCTGCTGTACTTTATTCTTCTATTGTATTTATTTAACTCTGATATATTTATATAGTAGCTTCATGAACTACTATCTCTTTTTTACTTCAGCTGCATTATTAAATACTCTGTGTCTGTGATCTGTGGTTATTTTTTACTGTATATTCTGAGATTTGCCAAATTTCATTTTACAACGCGGTATTTTGAGCAATTCAATTCCGGCATGAGTGTCTACCTTTACACTTATAATGGATGCGAATGGTTGAAAATATCGGGTCGTTACAGCTTCCGTAAGAGTCAATTCTTCTACTGAAGCCATCCCTTCCGCAAGTGTTGAAAGATTCCTTTCCACGAGTGTCGCCAAAGTCTTCCCTACCACAATCATTAAACCTTCAAAACAGCCATCCTTCCACAAACAAGTATTGTATTTCCACAGGCACCGGGTTTCCAGCTTCTGCAAGGATTGTTTCCTCGAAAAGACGGTAGTTCCACCAGCATAGTTTATGCCAACGGCAAGACTCCTTTCACCAGAAAGCCCTTAGAAAGGGGTCCTTCCATCATAATCCTTACAAGCCCTCCACAATTCTTCAAAGAATACTCCACCTGTGGTGTTGCCATGGCTCAACAACAACGAAGGGATTCAATATGCCCTTAGTAGTATAGTGCCGCATCAGTTCCCTTCCGCTTCCTAATATAATTCCTTTCAGTGGTGTTCGAAGTGCTCAGTTCACATATAAAAGAGACATTGACGAAATGCTTAGCCAATATCCTTAAAGGCATTGCTTCCAAAAGTGACGAAAGCATCCATTTAAGAGTGGCCAAGCATTGTACAAGAAGAATAAAGACGCTTCAACACCAACAACAATGGAACGAAAGGATTGTCGTGGACAGTGACGGAGGCAGCGCTAGAAGAATGGCAAAAGGCAATGAAGGTGTTATCCGACCTTTTGGCATGGCTATACCCAAACTGATAGGATAAGTTAGACTTGACTGTCATCAAGATCGTCATGTCAGATTAATGATCATGAGCCCCAAAGATCAGACACAAATGATTATATGAAGCAGTGGTGAAGCGAAAGCGGAAGATGGACTCAATAGAATGCACAAAATATAAAGATACACCATTTACTAAAATTGGATCGAATACGATCCATATTCACCAAACATGGATCTTACCGTATCAATATTACAGTTTAATTTAGCGAAAAACGGTCAATATTTCAAAATCTACAACTCGAATGCATATGAAACTTTGGAAACATCAATATATTGAAGAGTGGAGTCCACCATATCGATCGCATGCCAAAAGGAGCTCATAGAATAATTGATGCCGATCGTTATTATAAATGACGTGGGACCAACGATCGATACGGTGACTTCTTCTTGTCTGGAGACTCTGTTGTCGAAATTTTAGGAAGATATTTCATCATCTTCCCCTATAAATATAGGCTTGATTGTTCATTTTTAGGATGTTACGATGTTGTTTCCTTTGTACTCCATTATAACTACGGACTATACCCAATATGTCCCTCTATACATAGCAATTCTTAATAAAGTTCTTTCGCCAAAGTAGACGTAGGATTTCAACACCAAATCACTATAAATCATTGTGCTCTTGTTATTGCTTATTTTTTGTTATTTAATTGCTTGTTTCCTCTATTTTCATTGGATTTTCTTCATTTAGTTTGCTACAAAATCTGTAAAAGGTATTTGTGCCAATTCTTGATGCAAACATTATGGTGCTTTCACTGAGAGAGCGAACTCTCAGCTCGACTGGAACTCATCACCTACCTGTGGGTTTCCATATTCACAAGATAGATCCGGCTTTCTACCGACAAGCTTCCGTTTTAACTCATATTTGAAGAAGAAATCTATAAGGAAAATTCTTAACAACGAGTGTTACGACACGCGCTTCACGCGTGAATTGTTTTTCTTAAAATTATATCTTTTTAAATTAGTTGAAATTTTTTTTATCTTCAAGTGATATTAAGATTTGTATATTTCTAAAGAATTATATTGAATTTGTAAAGCATGTTTAATTTTAGATTCAATTTTTAGAAGCATTTTGAATTTGTAAAGCATGTTTGATTTTTAGAACCTACTTTTAAGGACGTTTGAATTTGTAAAAGAAGTTTAATATTAGATCTTACTTTTAAGTGATTAAGATATGGTAACATATAAATGGGAATTTTTAGCAGTTCACATGTGTGTCAAAAAAGTGTGATTTCCTTATAAATTGTATATGTTTAAATTAGTTAAAAAATGATTTTATTTTTATTTTCAAATGAAATTAAGATTGGTGTATTTGTAAAGAAGTATTTTGAATTTGTAAAGCAAGTATAATTTTAGATTTTATCTTTAGAAGCATTTCGAATTTTAAAGCATGTTTCATTATTAGATCCTACTTTTAAGGACGTTTGAATTTGTAAAAGAAGCTTAATATTAGATCTTATTTTTAAGTGATTAAGATTTGATAATATATAGAGGGGAATTTTTGGTAGTTCGCATGTATACCAAAAAAGTGTGACACCAAAACTATTACAACTATTATTAAAGATGGTTAGGAACACTAGATCTACTTCTCAAAACGTAGAAGGGAACGAGAACGCCGCCTTCCAGCAAGGAGGTCAGAGAAATCTACTAGTAGATGTTAATGCTACCAATCCAGGTGATATCCAGAATCCAGCTGATTCCATCATAAGAGCTGATATGTAGATTCTGATGAGAAAGCTCATAGATAGCCGTCGATAGTTGAACTAGCGGATTCAAGCCAATATCGATCTAGTGAATCAACTTAGGGATCAATAATGTAGGAAAAGTAGGAGTGAGCCAACTCCCTATTCGGCATCGGAGAGCTCAACTTCCTCGGATGACCATCACAGACGTAAATGTCGCTGAACCGACGAATATCGCACAGAAGTATCGTGAGATCAACACACAACTAACCCTTGGTTTCCAGGATCCATCGGACTAGATCCATCTATAAGGACTAGGGCCGATCACTCCTCTAAGGGTGAGCCTTGCCTTTTTCTAATAGAACTCGAACTGGAGTCGTTGCAGTTGATATGGATGTTGGAGTTCAAGTTAATGCAGATCGGTTACCTCTCCGGAATGACGAGCATGTTAACGCACATCAAGAGGAAGTTGACCCAAGAAGGCATGGAATGGCTCGTAAACATCGACCGGACCATTCAAATAAAAAGGAGCACGACCACCACTTGGCACCAACTATCGAAATGTCGGACTTGATGGCTATGATCGAGCAGCTGGTAAGGAAGAGTCAAGGTATGAGTAATGATGATTGGGGGATATCAAGAACCTATACCCCGTTCAAAGAAAATATTTTACACGTGGAATATACGAGGAGATTTAGCATGTCGTCGATGCCTGCCTACGAGGGAAAAACGACCCCATGCACACATCATGAGATAGGAATGGTTGATGGACTCCACACGACCTGATGATGCCACAATGCAAATGTTTTCCTATTACTCTCTCTAGCATAGCAACGATGTGGTTGTGAGATTATCCACATGGTTAATCTCTAGATTTGATGATGTAGCAACAAAACTTGTGGAGTAGTTACATATACATGCAACTCTCCCCAAAGATGTAATGTCACCATCAAGTGTGATCCAGGCTCCGGAAGAATCGCTGAAAGATTATTTTGAGATATTTCATACAACTGTCATAGAAGTTAGTAATCTGAATGACCATTCAATATTGATGGCATTAACAAGAGGGATTGATTTAAAATCTGACTTTGGCAATTGGTTAGCTGGCAAATCACCCACGACATTGGAGCGTTTTTTTGGCAAAAGCAGCTCAGTATTTGAGGAAAGAGGAAGCTAGATGCTCTAGGAAGAAGAATGTTGTCGGACCGAGTGAAGAGGGAGTGAAAAGTAACATTGCAATGAAATAGTTCAAGGAGAGTTTTGAAAAAGTTCAAGTAAATGTCCAAAATAAATCGAACCAACAAAAGAAAGGCAGTGATAGGAACCGTGAACGAAAGAGGGATTCTAGAAGAGGAAAGTCAAGGATTCCAATGTACGATACCTACACACCATTGAATATATCCCTAGAAAACGTCTACTTGTCTACATGCAACCCCATTGCAGTATAGGAAGCCACCTCCAAAAGAATTGATGGAGAAACAAAAGCAGACTGTAAAATATTACCGGTTCCATGAATTCTATGGTCCCAACATGAATGAATATAGACATCCTCAGGATGTTAAAGTGAAACTAATTTGGGAAAGAAAACTATAGCAGTTTGTTAAACCCTGCAATATGGTGGGCAAAGGATATCCGACCCTAACCGAGGACAAGCGCTGCACAGAGCTGAGGAGCCTGCGAGGACTGGTGAAAGATTAGTTATTAATACAATAGTCGGAGGACCACATCCAACTGATAAGAGCTAGCACGAGATGGAGCACTATGCTAGCGCAATCAAGCATATGAATTTTGAGTGTTGTTCAAATATAGAAGATGGGGCTCCGGCCAAATAGTAGCGTATAATGGCAGACGACATTGTATTCAGAAACAGAGATGCAAATAAAGTGGAGGCATCGGCGATTGACCCAATGGTCATTTCGGCCATGATCAGCCCTGCCTTGGTGAGGAAGATCTTGATTGACTACCGTAGTTCTGTGAATATTATTTCCAAAACGGTTTACAATCAGATGAGGATGGAAGCCAAGGATTCAAAACTGTCCAAAGTCCGCATCCATGGCTTTAACGGTGCTACGACTGTAGTGGTTGGTTATTTGAATTGTCCATTGAGTTGGGAGAAGGCGACCGCACGAGAGTGCGGATGTTGTCATTTGTAGTGTTGGATGTGGACTCTCCATATAATGTTCTTTCGGGTCGATCGGCCCTTGCTGAATTTCGAGGAGCCGTCGCCCCTTGGTGTCTTGCCTTAAATTTCCCAACTGATAATGGAATGGGAGTTGTGCATGGAGATCAGGTGACCGAACATGCCTGCTATGTGGCTGAGTTAAGGGATGCTCAGCAAAAGGAGAAAGGTAAGGTTGTGTACAAGTCTCTCCGTATCTAAGCCACCGAAGATTGACAACCATTGTCTGGGCCTTGGCTCGGGCATCACGGTCTGTTCTATAAAAACAGATCCGAGGAATGATGAGGAGGAGCCCAAAGAGACCAAGGCTGCACCAGCTGAGCTGACGATTGACAACACGGTCAGCCACGACCACCCATCAAGGGTCTTAAAGATCGAATCATAGATCAACCCCCAGATGATGAAAGAACTTGCAGATTTTCACCGAGCAAACCTTAATGTGTTTTCTTAGACTCATTCTGATATGTATGGGATCTCGCTTGCCATTATGAGCCACACATTGAATATCGACCCGAGGCATGTCCCAGTGAAACGAAAAGGCATGGCATGGATCTAGAGAGATCTGCCGCCCTTAAAAAGGATGTGGATAGGCTCAAAAGCAATGGGCTTATTTGCGACACCCTCTACCCTAAATGGGATCTAATCATGTACTTGTGAGAAAGGCAAACGAAAAGTGATGAATGTGCGTTAACTATTCGTACTTAAATAAGGCATGCCCGAAAGACAGTTTTTCCCTTCCAAGGATAGACTAGCTGGTGGATTCAACCACAGGACATAAGTTGCTACCTTTCATGGATGCGTACTCCGGATGTAATCAAATTCCGATGAACACTCCCAACTAGAAGCACACCAGCTTCATTACCGACATGGGATTGTATTGTTATGTGGTAATGCCATTTGGTTTGAAGAATGTTAAAGCAACTTATCAACGCCTGGTCAACCAAATGTTTGAAGATCAGATTGGAAAGAAGATTGAGGTATATGTGGATGATATGCTCGTGAAGTCACGATGATCAAGCCATACATTAGAGACTTAGCAAAGATGTTCGATATCCTCTGATATTACAAAATGAAGAGCAATCCTCAAAAATTTTCCTTTGGCGTTGCATCAGGAAAATTCTTGGGTTTCGTTGTCAATGCTAGAAGAATCAAAGCTAATCCTGAGAAGATTCGAGTAATTCGCAACATCTAGGTGCCAAGACTATCAAACAAGTACAGAGCCTAAATGGGAAAGTTGTCGCCCTAAACCGATTTATTTTCAGAGCCACCAATAAATGCTTTCCATTCTTCGACCAGATTATAAGAGGGAAAAGGAACTTTGAATGGACATAGGAGTGTGAAGACACATTCTAAGCTTTAGTGAACCACTTAGAGAGACCTCCCATCTTGGACCACAAAGATTTGTATATCTACTAGGCCATGTCAACACACGATTTAAGTGTCGCACTGCTTCGCAAGGAGAATTAAATGCAGAGACCAGTCTATTATGTTAGCAAGCAATTTACAGGAGATGAAAGGAACTATCCGAAGATAGAGAAATTAAAGTACTGCTTATTGATTGCTTGACGTAAGCTCCACCCTTATCTTTAGGCTCATCTCATCAATGTTTACACCAATCAGCCATAACGATAGGTCTTACAACGACCTGAGACGTCTGGGAGTTTACTAAAGTGGAACATTGAACTAAGCCAATTCTACATCACTATTCTCCCTTAGAGAGCCATCTAGGGACAGGCAATGGCGAACTTTATAGCAGAATTCGCTGCACAGGGTGATCTCCTAGAGGGTGGTAGAGCCCCTACCATTCGGTCGAAAATGTATATGGATGGAGCATCCAATAATCGTTGTTTTAGAGCTGGAGTCATGCTAGTAAATCTAGAGGATAGATCAATTTGCTATGCTTTGAAGCTTGACTTCCCTATAATGAACAACAAAGCTGAATATGTAGCTTAGATTGCTGGACTCAAACTTGCCAGAGAATTGGGAATATAATCTCTTAAAATATTTTTTGATTCCCAGTTGGTGGTATACCAAGTCAGGGGAGATTACCAGGATAAAGGACAATGACTCACTCCGTACCTTATCCAAGTCTAAGAGTTATTGACTGACTATGAATATTATGACATCATGCACATTCCCCTGGATCAAAATAAAAAGGTTGACTCATTGGCAAAGTTTGCTAGCACCGGGGATGTACAACAAATGGACTTGGTTCCAGTCAAAGTACTAGCCACTCCGAGCATAAACCAGATGGAAATCGGCCGGGCACTAGAAACGGTGCCTGAGAAGGAGTCGTGGATGACTCCGATTAAGGATTATTTGCTACAGGGAGTCCTGCCCAAGTGAAGGAATGAAAGATGAAAAATCCTCCGCAAAGCTTCACGATATATCATTTAGGAAAAAGTCACGTATAGAAAGGGTTTTCCGTTCCCATGCTCTGGTGTATCGCTCATGATGAAATAATACGAGTCCTAAGGGAAGTTCATGAAGGGGAATGTGGCGATCACTGGGGGGGCAAACCCCTAGCATTTTGTTATGCGTATTACTAGCTAACTGCCAACCGAGATGCTACCAATTATGCTAAGAGATGCGACAAATGCCAGATGTATGCAAAAATTCAGAGAGCTCTGCCAATGGAAATTACACAAATGGTCAGTCCATGGTCGTTTTCCATATAGGGGCATAGACATTATTGGTTCCTTACCAATCTCTAAAGGTCGTTTGCCGCATCCCTTTCTAACACTAGTTTATGGTTCCGATAATGAAGCTCTTCAACCTTGGCTAAGTGCTTGTCCCTCTCATCCTCGAATACCTTGATGATCGTTTTTGCTTTTCTCTCAGCTTTTCCTATAAGCACCTTGAAGATTCTAACTAATTAGTTAGAGTTTTGATGATCCTCCTATCTTAGGCCTCTTGGCGTTTTAATTTCTCAATCTCTGTCGCTTTCTCCCAAGATAATTTAGAAATTCTCTCTATCGCTCTTATCCACTCATCTACCGCTATCATCCACTTATGGATATCATTCATACAATCCATGGTCGTTTACTAGACTTTTTTCAGGAACTTTCTTAAGATTAGGTACAAAGAAAAATTCGTCAAGACATACATTTGGAAAATCCGACTTAAGTTGGGTCATACGAGCGGCGACATCGACTTGTTTTAGTGATAACTTGGGTGTCACTGCTTTCTTTGCACGGCCTTTATAGGTGAAAATCACGCTCACTATAACGCCGACGATTGCTGGGTCACTGAGGATGAGATGGAACAACAGAATGTGAAGAAACTTAAGTGGAAGAGGGACCACAAGAGGTGTCAATAAGAGGAACGACCTCACGGCGATCTTGTTGCCTTTTAGAATCTTTAGGAGGACATCCAGACTTGGATCAATGTCTACCATGGGAAGATCTATCTTTGTCACCTCTATTCTAGTAATCTCGATCGAGACTAGAGCGATAGCTAGAGTCGTATTCACATCATTACCTTGGCGTTACGAGCTTGAACAAGAACTAGGATTCTAGCGTGATATTTCCTGTAGAGACTGAAATATGTGCTTCTTCCTCACTATCGTTTCTGCAAAGAAAGACAAAGAATGAATCAGCACTAAGTATTGAAGGACACAAGATAAGTGCAATGCAATATTGTGAAGTGCGTGTGAATGTGTGTCCTTGTGTCCCCTAACGGACCAGTTATTGAAGCTTTACTGGTAGGAGTAACCTCTCCACTAGCGATAGAAGGGATTCCAGCCTAGCTTTGGAAGGAGATTCTGATCCGTCAATGCTCATGTCAGTAAAATGAATGGCATCAACATCATGCGATATTGGAAGATTGGATAATGCCTCAAATGTTTCGTCTTAGTGCTCTGAAGGTTAAGAAGCGGACTAATCTGGAATAACCTGATGAGTGATGGATAGATTGGGCTATTTGAAGAGGCGACTCTTAGGGAACCTATAAACGAGTTTCTTCCTTTTTCTTTTTTCGAGAGCGGGGAGCTATGAGGTTTGCGAGGATTTGACCACAACCTTGAAACTAAAACCCATGTCATTGCTACCGAGCTCGTCACCCTTATCTCCTACTGCATCTTTATCGGTAGCTTCCTAAGCACCCTCAACTGGGGCATGACAAGATCAACTTGATAGCCTAACTCATCATCTACATCCCACTGCTCAGTCACTATAACTCCAGAAGTGACCAGATGCCATATGTTACAACCCTCTTCCATCATATAATAGCTAATGAGGCATTCATCGGTAAGGAGATTCTCAATGTCTCAATCTTCTGATGGAACCCTTTTGAATGCCAAGACTGCATCTATGTATTGTTTTCCATCGAGTTGTGGATAAGAGCCTGCATAAACTAGAAAAGTTGCTTAGTTCAGAATGCGACTTGGATACAAGGACTCAATAAATTAAGCAAGCAGTGATACTTACGTCCTTCTAACCACTATCTGGCAAAGCCAGGCATGCGGTGAATATAGAACCACTCGCTTTTAAAAGCGCTCAACATGTTCTATGTACTAGTCAAGATCTAACACCTTTTGGCCGACTCGAGAAATGTGAATGAAAGGCTTCCCTTTCGTTGCTTGAAGGTGAAAAGAAATTGAATGTCTTTAGGAATTGGAGGACGAAATAAAAACTCCATGAATGTATTGTACGTATAGTTAAGCAGGGATAGCCATTTGGATATAGTTGTGTCGGTGTAACCTCGTATGATATAATGTCTCTCAGATAAACAAATTGAAGACTGGGACACATCCTGCCCAACACATGAACGTGTTGCATGTAGTGAATCCCTTAGGGGTCATATGAGCTCTATCATTCTAAGTCGAGACTCGCACATCATCAAATGGGATCCCGTGTCTGGCGCAAATTCTACGGAGAGAGGCCTTATTAATTTTCGAAGCCATAGAATCCTCCAGATCTTCCAAAAATATCACGTCTTCTAAAGTGATGGGGGTAGGGTCAATCATTTCTACTAGAAGGATAGGAACGACAGAGAAAAGATCAAGTATTGGATAAGAACTTTCCTATTGTTTAGCTTGATGTCCATGTGAGAGTTTATTAGAAGTAGTTGTAGAGCTTGATTCGACGCTTGTATTGTTATACTGTGAAGACTGTCCAGAAGACATAGCAGCTAAACATTCTAAGCATCTAGAACCCATAATTAGTAAACTCGGTAGATAATCATCATTAGAAAATAACCCATTTCCCCGTGCAAAGTGTACGCTAGTGCAGAATGGTGCAGTGTCGTCAATGCAGTGAAAAATAGTTTAGAATTTAAGACTATGACTATGACGAGACTCTGAGGTTCGATCGAAGTGACCGTCATTGCTGATCCTCTCAACTGATCCTCTATGTCACTGGCTAAGGATTCAGTCTAAGCATCAGGATTAATTATTGGCATTTTAAATATTGAATTGTGTGTTCAAGAGTGGATGAGCTTTAAAAATCTATCCAAGGCATAGGCAAAAAATATAAACAAGCAAAATATTATTCAAGTTCGTTCCATAGTCGATTGTCATATACGTTTGAATATGCAGTCCATTTCATATGCAAGTCATGTAAGACATTCAAGCGTTCAAGGCCAAAGCTCATCACAAAGTTCTAATTAAAATATGAGGATTTTAAGTATGTTCATCAAAGTTAAACCAACAACCGATTGTTAATGATGTTACGACCATCTATCCTAATGTGCATAACCGATCAGTTCTGCACGATCATTACACAACCAATTGTTATAGCAACTCCAACCAATCATTATCTGTATTGATTGTTGCGATCGATCCAACCTTCGACTTTGGTTCCATGCTTCTCTTTAATTCAAATTTCCAATATCCAACCATCGATCCAAAAAAATAATCCGCCAAAGCCCAACCAGAAGACGGTTGGTCCAATTTCTCTTTATTTTTCCAAGTACCAATCCATCAAGGCGATCGGTAACAGTCCACAATTTAGAACTCCAAGAACGATCAGATAGAATTGATCTTCCACCCTCAACCACTAAAGCAACCAGGATCATTTCGATTGCTCCATCACCATCTTCAAAAATTTGACATCGTCTTCCATTTCAAAACACAAATGCCACCACAACCATCATTCCAACATAAACAACTCGACCCGATCATCATAATTTCCCCTTCGTTACGATCGAACCAGCATGACCTGAATCATGCAAACTAGAATGAGATCCCATCATCTTATCAATAAATATTACAAGTAAGAAACGCTCGACCTACCTATGTCAAAAATTGAAAAGCAGAGGCGACTTGTATTCGATTATGAAACAAGATCTAAGGAGATGGAGGCGGTGATGGTGGATATAGTGAAGGAGTTGATCGGTTAAGAGATAGATGAAGTTTAGAAAACGATTTTGGATCCGAGAATTTAGATCAGAAGTGAAGGGGAGGAAGGAGATGGGGTTTACTTTCTTTTTGGTTCAGTCAGTATACTCCTGCTAATGAAGTGAAGTGAGGAAAATAATCTAAGTATCCAAGTGTATATATGAAGGAAGTAATGTGAACCATCAAAGTTTGCATTTCAATGGAGAATCTAACCGATAAACGATCAGATATGATCGTTTTATGATGATCTTGCCTCAATCCATCTTTTTCAACCCGTGATTCCACTAACTGGTGAAATTGAGAAACGGTCGGATGTGATTGTTCTATGGTGGAGGTATACAGATCCTTCTCTTGATACACAGTGCAATTGGTTTGTTCAACATATACTTGAATCATGTACTATCCAAAACTGATGGCTTTGGAACGATCCATTATGTTCTTTAAAAAACGATCGGACATGGTCCAATCTCAAACGATTTTGACCTTATTCATGTTAAAATGGATCAAGTATGATCCATTGCTGATGGACTCATGCTGATCCATCTAAAACATATAGGGAAAGTTGACAATGACCGATGAACGTGCAATCATGATCGGGAGTCAGGGATGAATATGTATATGTGTAAGTGTATGTCGCAAATAAATCAATTTTTTGAAATCGATAGAAATTGAATTATCACCTGTATTAATCGGAGGAAGATTTGAACCAAACTACCAAAGCCTCCTGACTCATTGGAACGAAGATTTAAATGATCACCATCAGGATGTGATCCAGAATTTATACTATTGGAAATCAACCAATCATCATGTCAAATGGAAGAAATGCAACTCTTCAAGAAAAAAAATTCATCGAAGGGATAACTACTGTTCATAAAATTGGATAGATTCCTTTTGGACGACACTAACTTGCATTAATTCAAAGCATGTCATGTTGAAACAACACGTACTTTGGAGGGCAAGTGTTATCTGACCTTTTGGTCCGGCTATACCTGAACTGACTGGACAAGTTAGACTCGACTGTCATCAAGATTGACACGTCAGATTAAAGATCATGAACCCTAAAGATCAAGCATAGATGATTACATGAAGCAGTGGTGAAGAGAAAGCGAAAGAAGGACTCAATAGAACGATCAAAATATGAAGATACACCATTTACTGAAAATGGATCGGGTATGATCCATATTCAACAAACATGGATCTTGCCGTATCGATATTACAGTTTAACTCAGTGGAAAACAATTGATATCTCAAAATCTACAAGTTGAGTGCACATGAAACTTTGGGAACAGACATATATTAAAGAGTGGAGCCCACCATATCGATCGCATGCCAAAAGGATCTCACAGAAAAATTGGTGCCAATCGTTATTATAAATGATGTAGGACCCGTAATCAATACTGCGACTTCTTCTAGATCTGGAGACTCCGCTGTGAAAATTTCAAGAAGATATTTTGTCATCTTTCCCTATAAATATAGACTTGATTGTTCGTTTTCGGGATCTTTACGCTGTTGTTTCCTTTATACTCCATTGTGACTACGGGTCATACCTGATCCATCCCTTTGTACTCGGCAATTCTAGTGATTAATAAAGTTCTTTCTCCAAGGTGGACGTAGGTTTTCAATGTCGAACCACTATAAATCGTTGTGTTCTTGTTATTGCTTATTTTCTGTTATGTAATTATTTCTTCATTTTTTTCTCTACCAAATCTCTATTGGTTGTTTGTGCCGACTTTTGGTGCAAACAGAAGGCATTCCCTCCAAGATGATGGAAGGATGAAGGCGGAAGGACCTGGACATGGATCTATAAATAGGACCCTAGGGGTCACGTTTGTGGGGAATTTTTTCCATTCCATTCTTCTTTTCTAATCTCATACTCTTGTGAGCCTAAATCAATTTTAGGACAAATCTTACCAATTTCTAACCATTTAGTACTTAATAAAATCAAGGATATGAGTTTGATCATTTATAATCTCATCACTTATGCTTCTTCGAATGTTGTAGGAATGGATGAACATACATACATACGTACATACATACATACATATAAATATACATATACATATATATATATATATATGAATATTGGCTTCGAACATAAGAATGATCTTCACAGCCATTAGCATGCCTAATGACCATTGCACAAGACTTATGTTTATCTCCTTTACTCTCTATGAACATATATTGCATTATAGAATCCATTTGGACGTTGGAGCCTTAAGGTGGTCTATACCTACATGAACGCCCTTCGTCCTTCATCTCATGTGGTTATAAGGATAAAGTTCCCTTAAGTCCTATAAATTTAAGGAGACCAATCTATAAAGGATCTATGACACCATGAACCCACTCTTTAACAATTCAATCACACATTGGATCCCAAATAATAAATTGACCATTCATACATGATCAAATCAATTAAGGGTTAACTTATCACAAATAGTATCTAGAGTGTTAGATCATATTTTGGTTTAACACAGCTTATCTAGATCAGGTTGAACAATCTTCACTTAGGTTTGTGGAATGCAATAGCCATTAGCAAATTGGTGAGTCTAATTGGAAAACTGATAGACATATGTAAAACATATGGTAGGTAAAGAGACTTAAATATGCAAGGTTGCTAGCAGAAGCGCAGGCTAATGCTAAATTCAATAAAACCATTAGAGAAAAAGACAAGCAAAGGCAATTGTATGTGAAAGAGGTGGAATATGAGTTTATTCCACCTTGCTTTAGTGAGTGTAATTGTTTTAGGCATATTGATATCCAATGCCTAATTCAAGACCCAACATCAAAAAATAGTGGCAAAAGAAACACATCAACCACCACTATAACTATTTCTATGCCACTCTTTGAAAACTTAGATACAAACAATCGAGAAAACAACAAAAACCTTAATATCCAATAGTGCTTAAGAGAAAATGTATTAATTACAGACCAAAAATAGCAATGTGGGAGACAAAAATACTGCTAATTATGAAACATACACAGATGAAAATGGAGGCGACACTCGAAGTTTTGAGAATGATGGATTGGATCTAGGACATGATAAAGATGCCCCTGAAAATATGGGAAAACTCAATAAGCTAAATACCGACCTAGTGCAGAATGATGAGGAAATAGAATCAAATAAGAAAGTTACTGTTAGCTACACAACTGAAAACCCATCATACAAAAAACAATTCAAGAACGGCTAGAAAAAGATTGATTAGCAATGACTTGTATATATGCTCCTTTGACGAGGAGCCAACTCATCTATGTAATGCTAATGCTATATTGGAATGTTAATGGTCTAAAAAGGACACAAGAAAATAAGACCTCTGTAACATCAGAAATAAGTTTAACCCCACTTTAATTGTTGTTCTAGAAAACAAGTTTGGGGATGAGTGTCTCAATACGTTCAAAGAGAATTTTGGACATGAGTGGGAATCGATTAATAATAATTCAAGTTAGGCTATAGGTAGAATAATGATCTTATGGCACAAAGAAATATGGTAAGTATCTATACTTGATATGGATGATTAGAAAATAACAGTTAAAGTAACCAATGTAGTTGGCCTACATTTTGTCTGCTCACTTGTTTATGCAAACAAATAAGCTTCTATCTGAACAAGACAATGAAAAATTAAGCAAATAAGTCATCCCTTAATGGCAGCCTCATCCCGTCCCATTCCGTCCCTAAGCAAACTCCTCCTCCCCCACCACCTATCTCATTCGTCCCTGGAAAATACAGATCTAAGCTCAGTTCCCTGTCTCTCACCAACCCTCATCTTTCGTCCATTCCACCCACTCGTTCAGTGCATACAGGCTTCCTTGGTCCTGATTCATCTAAGCCCTCGGAATCAGAACCTCTTCTTCCTTCTCCTCCTCCCCTTCCCCCCTTCACTAGGAAAACATACGCTTAAGTGTTGAGCTCCACCTCCCCGGTCCCAGCCAATCCCTCTGGTTATCAGCGCCATCGTAATATCTTACCTGAATTCACAAACGCTCGTTCCACTATTGAATTTCTGAAGCTGAAAGCCCGTTGTCTCAGGTGTGCTGGTCTAGGACACGTGGCAAGAAATTATAGGGACCCAAAGATCTTCTATCTTTGTGGCTTCTTCGGGCATGCACATTCGCATTGTCCCAAGAAAACAAATAATTACTTTTCTGCTCATATAAATGCTTCAGCCAATGCCACTAAAAACAAATCCAAAAGCAGTCCAATCCACGAGGAAAGGACCCCACTCACAGCTTTCTTACCCAAGAATCGAGGCAACTCTCAACAACAACAGTCACCTCGATCCCCTCCCCTCCGCATTCCAAACATTGTTTGTCTCATTCTAAATTTCCCTCCCCACAAATATTTTCCATGGCTGACTCTTCTCTCTATCTCACTGCCACAATCATTGATGGCTTTTGGTCCATCGCCTCCCTCCACCTCATTCTCTCCAAAAGCTTTAATCCCCATGTGTGGCCACTTTGGATTCTGTCTGATAACAGTTTCATCTTTTGTTGCCTTACCATCTCGATCCGTGATCAAGCCCTCCAGCGGAGAACCTTATCGAAGCCTGATGGCTCTATCCTCTTACAGAAATGGACAGAAATTGACCACCAGGCTACTGATCTTGAACCGGCAGAGTGGGCTCGGGTCAAAGGTTTTCCCGAATTTCTTAGAAACAATTCGATGGCAGTCAGTAATGCTTTAAGCACCTTGGGTCATTTTATTGCATTCGATGATTGTGACTGGGAAAATTTCGGTCATCGGCCTATATGTCAAGATGCAGTTTTTCAACGGGGTTAGTGCACCTGGCTCTTTTGTCGCGCACTTAAACAACAAGGATCATCTCCTTACAGTGGAGAAATGGGAGCATGCTCACCCAACTCATAAGCCAGAAACGATGTTCCTGGGAGTTGACTACGAAATGGATTTCAGAGGCTTCGATGAACCCATACTCTCAGACGACTCAGACGACTCAAACGAAGCCAGATTCGATGCGATGTACTATGACCCATCCATATCCCCTGCGCCTGCTCCAGCTACCCAAATTCGCGACACTAATCTGGGAGTGTCTGGCTCTCAGCGCTGTGATGCTTGGCATGAAGAGCAGCAGGTTAACCCAGTTGTGAATCCTGACTTATCCTCACCTCCCTTTGGCAGACTCCAATCACAATCCAATGTTCCTATCCCTTTTGCATCTGACAGGGCTGCTCATCCAGCTTCCCCGTTGCCTCGCCCGAGGTCTCCACTTCTCACTCCAGCAACCGTTCGCCGTAGTTCCAGAATCAGCAAGGCAGCTTCCCTCCCTGGTAGTTTCTATAAAACTGTTGTTTTTTCCTCAGCTAATAGGAGTCTAAATAAAAAAAATGGCGCACTGCATGGGTGTGAGTTTGAGTGATGATCACTACACTGCCATGCAAGCACTAAAATCTGAGCGTTTGTCCCTTTCCCAATGAAACTAATTTATTGGAATGTTCGGGGTTTGTGGGACCTATCTAAAAGGCATGCTGTCAGTCTCATTTTATCCCCTCATAAAGCTGACATTCTTTTTATACAAGAATCTAAATTGATTGACCCACCACAATCATTCATTAGACACATGAGGGGACCACCCTATCGGGTTGGGCCCATATAAATGTTGTTGGCTCCATAGGGGGTATCATTACCGCTTGGAATGAAGCTGTTTGGGCCCATTGTCATACCATGGTTCATCCTTCGGCCTTACATTTAATGCTCCGCCACATTCAATCAGGTATAATCTACTTTTTCACTAACATCTATGGTCCTCAGAACAGTCACAAGAGAAATGTCCTCTGGGCCAATTGCTTCTCCTTCGCCTCTTATCTTAATGGACCCTGGATAGTTGGAGGAGATCTCAATACAACAAGAACCCCTGAGGAGCGTAATTTGGGCTTCAACTCATTGGACTCAGACTCTTTCAATTCCTTCATCAACGAATGCTCTCTCATCGACCCTCCCATCTGCAATCGCCTCTTCACCTGGTCTAACCGTAGAGCCAAACCTGCCTTAGCAAAACTAGACAGATTTCTCTGCAGCCTGGGATGACCTTCACCCTCTTTCCTTGGTCTCTGGACTTGCTACGACCATCTCGGACCATTGCCCTCTTATTTTAGATACCGGTTCCTTGTCGAACATCAAGCATCCTTTCAGATTTGAACGCCTATGGCTTCTAGAGCCTTCCTTCGACGACTTCATCAAACATGCTTGGTCCCAGCCTACACAAATCCATTCAGCATCCACTAGAATTGTCTTCAAACTCCGCTCCCTTAGGAAAATTATCAGACCTTGGGCCAGATCCATTTGGGGGTCCCTTCGTTCACGCATCTCATCCACCCAAGACGAGATCTTAGATCTAAACATTGTTGAAGAGTCTCGTTCGCTTTCAGACATGGAACGGTCGCGACTGAATAGCCTTGAATCAGAACTGGATAGACTTGTAAAGCAAGAGGAGTTAGGCTGGAAACAGCGTTCTAAAGCTAAATGGTTGGAGGCAGGGGACAAAAACACCTCTTATTTCCATCGTCTAGCCAGCGGCCGCCGCAGATCCATCTCAATCTCGAAAATAGTTCATAACAACACTTCTTACTCCGACCTTTCTGATCATCTCCGCTTGTTCACGGATTATTACAAAAATATCCTCAGTAACCCTTCCCCAGCTCTCCCGGTCATTGATTGGTCACTCCTTTATCCTGCCCCCTCCCTCATCCCTATTGACCATCAATTCACAGAAGAGGAGATTTGGGCTGCTTTGAAGGGTATGTCTGATGGCAAAGCACCCGGCCCAGATGGTTTCGGCCCACTCTTTTTCAAACATTTCTGGGAAACAGTTAAAATTGATATTTTAGACTTGTGTGCAGAATTCCAATCTCAGCCCTCATCCATTTCTCGATTAAACTATGCTAGTATCATCCTCCTCCCTAAGTCTCCTGGTGCTAATTCCCTTTCATCCTTCCGCCCCATCAGCCTTCTCAACACAACTTTTAAAATTATTACCAAGGTCCTCGCCAATCGCCTCCAAACAGTTATTGCTCCCCTGGTCAGGATTGAGCAGTCAGCCTTTATTCTTGAAAGAAACATTATGGACTGTGTAGCATCAGCCCAGGAAATTATTTCCTTCTGCCACCAAACATCGACCCCAGGTGTTTTACTGAAGCTCGATTTCTCTAAAGCATTTGATTTCGTTAATTGGAACTTCATTCTTGATCTCATGAAGCATAGGGGATTTCCTCCCAATTGGTGTAATTGGATCAAGCATATTTTAATATTAAGCCTCTCGGCTATATCGATCAATGGTGCTTCAGGGGGTCATATCAAGTCAGCACGTGGTCTGAGACAGGGTGACCCTCTCTCGCCCCTCATCTTTGTCTTGGTAGCCGATGTCTTTAATAAGATGATCAAACTTGCCAATTCCAGCAATCTCTTTTCTGGCATTACACTCCCGGACTCCTCGTTGGCAGTCTCTAATCTGCAGTTTGCTGATGACACATTACTTTTTGCCGCCCCCCAGATAGACTACATTCATTGCCTGAAAGTGGCTCTGTACTCTTTTGAGCTCATATCTGGCCTTTCCATCAATTTCAAAAAGAGTTCCGTCGTCATGTTAGGCAACTCGAATCACCTTGGCCCTCCCATCTCGTCGCTGCTCAATTGTAACCTTTCAGATTTCCCTCTTTCTTACCTCGGCATCCCTCTTCATCCTACCAAGCTGCATCGATCTGACTGGTCCCTATTAATTTCTAGGATTGAATCGAGACTTCTGAGTTGGAAGGCTCATTCTCTTTCCACGGTCGGTCGTCTTATTTTAGTCAAATCTATCTTATCAGCAATCCCGTCATATTGGATGTCCTTTTATAGACTTCCCACTTGGGTCATCAACCGTATTGACAAAATCAGGTGTACCTTCCTCTGGAAGGTGGAGGTGTCAAAAGACTTGTCAACTGGTATACTGTCTGTTTGCATCAAAACCAGGGCGGTCTTGGTATCACCAGTCTCAGAGCTTTTAACTTCGCTCTCCTCGCTAAATGGCTTTGGAGATTACTCTCCCCTAGCAATTTTATTTGGAAAGATTGGATTCTCTCGACTCACTACCGTTCTAACAGCCACCTCGTCCTTCACTTCCCTCCGCATAGCAGACCATCTCCGTTCTGGGAAGGAGTGCTCCATACCCTACCTCGAGTCAAATCTCTATTCCATGTTGTCATCAAAGATGGAAAAAACTGTGTGTTTTGGTTAGATACATGGCATGATCAACTCCACCTCGCCAAATCTTTGCCCCAAATCTTCTCACATACGCACACCCCTTTCATTTCGGTTAGTGACTGTATCATTCGTGCTCCGGACTCCCTCTGCCCTCCATCCCTCTTCGACTCTGGCACCTTCTCAGAACTTATCTCCGCGTTCAATCTGCTTCATTCTCTTCATCCCACCACCTCGCCAGACCGAGTAGTCTGGGCGCTTGCGCCAACTAAGGGCTTCTCAGTCGCTTCCTGTTATTATTACCTTCACAACCCCGGTCGCTTTTTCACCTTCCCCAGACTCTGGGAATGCCCTATTCCGCCGCGTATCGCCTTCCTCCAGTGGTGCCTGGCTCATGAACAAATCAACACAAAAGCGAGGCTTTCCCGCCTTAACATTCCGATCGAGCCGTCCTGTGCCTTTTGCTCTGATCAACTTGAAGATATCCTCCACCTATTTCGAGACTGCGACTTCACTTTCTCGGTTTGGGCTGCTACCAGCGCCCACCTCCTCGGTCATATCCCTGATCAACCAGACATATTTGATCATTGGCAACTCAATCCTCACAATCTCCTCCTGGATAACTTCTTCGCTCTTTTCTGTTGGTTTATATGGAAGGAACGAAATGCACTTGTGTTTAATAAACCAAGATATCACTTTGAAGGTATTTGCAGACGTATTATCTTTTTATTCAACAATATTACAGGTCGGAGCTCATTGTCCCCTTTCACACTTCGCCTCCCGCAGCGAAGTTCTTCTCCAGTTGAGTCGCAAGAAAGCAGTTCGGTGTTCCCACCCTGACTTGATTGTGATCTTATGCTAGTATCTTGTTGATTTCGATGTCTTGTTGGTATTTTGTTGTATCACCGGTATTTATTCCTGCTTTGTTTCGTTATACTTTTGTAATATGTTAAGTGGTATGCTCTTATTGCCATCGATCAGGCGTGTTGATCGAAACTATATTATTTAATATATGCTTTTAATCGGTTGTGCAGTGACACGCTACACACCCGTCTTGCTCTAAAAAAGACAATGGAAAAAAATTATTAATCAATCAAAAACATTCTCCAATTAAGGATAGTTCAATGTGACTTTAATGTTGTTCTACACACAAATAAAAAAAGGAGGCCTTACAATGAAGTTGTCCCAAGTAGAAGAATTCAACAACTGTGTTATGCAGCAGGATTATTAAAATCCTTTCACATTGGCCTAAAGTACACATGGAGGAGTGAAGAAGTCGGGAAAATAGCATGCAGACTTGATAGGGTACTAATAAATACATGAATGCTTAAGAAATTTCCACACCTAAAAGTATCGATTCTACATTGCTAACCTAGTGAACATTGCCCGTTGCACATCCGATTCAATTACCTTGGGGAACCAATGAAAGGCAAACCATTATGGTATGTCAGCCATTGGTGTATTTAATCATTACAATAATGCTACTAATACAAACAACGTGGAGTGGGTTAGGGACACTAATTGGCACAAGGTAGTCATGTAACGTCCCGCACTTTTACACGGTTTAAATCGACACACGTGCCAATTCAAACCATACGGAAGGACGGATTGTTATGGGGTAAATAAAAAAACAGAGAAGAAATAAAATAAAACAAAATCTCACGGGGGAAGGATAAAATATAATAATCAACATATAGTTCAAAAAACTGTTTACAAACATTTGCTTCTTCTTTATACAATAAATATCAAAGTTCACATACCAATAAATATCAATGCAGCGGAATTAAATGGTGTAGTGGAATAATAGTAGATAATAGTAATACAAATCTTCGTCCTCCAGAGCTAAAATCTTCAAATCCTGAACGCTCGAACTGACCCGAGCGAATTGAAAAGACAAAACACTCGAGTCAGAACTAAAAGATCTTATGTAAGTTAAATCAACAGAAATAAATATGAGTGCAATAACTCAAGAGATGCTCGGGATTTACATCTCCTAAGGATCCGTTAAACTATTTACTACGTAGTATATTGCGCTATTATAATAGTGTCTAATTGTAAAATAAACTTACTTTTTTCTTAGCATTAAGGGGTTACCCATATAGCCCTTAACACGCAATAGTCCCAGTAGTCCATCCAATATCATAGTCTCTCCTGATCAGGAAGCCACCAGAGGATACCACACGGGCTACGGGAGAAATCCAAACTCGTACAAGGCGCGATAGGGTAGGTGACACGGCACAACTAGGCAATGTCAGGGTAGATATACCAATTGCTATCCGGGCTGGTGGAAACGCGCAGCACGCAGCTACCGCCCACCTCGAACAACACCCCCAAATCAAAAATCAAAAGTGGCCACTGAATCAATCCAAAAGTCAGAGTATAATATCGAAGGAGTGCGTTCGATCAGAGGAATGACCTCAATGGCCCGAGAATCGCTCCTATTTTAGCCACCTTATGTCAACTCACGAGAGTCGGGTCCACGTATTTACCTCAAAGGAAACGCCGCCATCATCCTACTTCATTCTGGACTCTCCACTGCGTACACGGTTGTTAAAGTGGTTTTCGGAGTTAGCAGAGAGTATGACAACTTCCGATCCCGGTCTCTTCAACAACCAAACGTTATTATAACACCACGGTCATTTAAAATAATTATACTTTCCAAACCAGAATATAATTATCCATTTCAAAACCCATAAATACGATATCATTTCCTTTTAAACCCAAATAAATATGATATCATTTTATTTATAATATATTTCCTTTCCAAAATCATGCCACTTTTAAAATTTGTAATACCTCGAAACCAAATATTTTAATTTTGACTTTCAACATAATACTTCGAAACCCGTAGTTTTAAAAACCATAATTTCAAAACTTAAATGGTTTGGATATTCAACAGTATATAAAATAAAATAGTGGAATTTAAAATTTCTTTAAAAATAAATAATTTCCACCTCTTCACAATTTTTATTCACTTTAAGTTCAGTCTACACCCATAACTTTTAGATTCACTTTCAGTTTGAATAAAACACTTCGATTTCAACATTTTCAAACTTTGAGTATTTAATGAATTTCAAAACTAAGATCGAGAATTTCAAACCAACAATTCATTTTCCTATTATTTAGTTTGAAAGGTTTACATGATAAATCCATAACCATTTAAAATAAACTAAATTTATTAACACTAATTATTTCCTTCCATTTATTTATACTAGAATTATTCATTAAATCCAGTTATAAATATCATACCTTAAAATTTCCAATTTTAATAAGTTAAAATCAACTTATGGAGTTAATTTTTCAAATAGGCTCAATTCCATTTAATTTCCAATTTATCTTTCAATTTTAATTGATTTGAATCACTTAAAACTATATATATACACACACACACACACACACACACAAGATCTTAAACCTGTACTTAATCATATAATATAAATTATCAAATTCCATTTTTCAACTTATTCATTTTTATTTAACAGATTTATGCATAGCTTAAATTCAATAATTTAACTATATATGTATATATAAAATATATTTATCATATCCAAATTTACTATTTATTAAACCGTATCATATCCAAACCATAAAAATCATTTCAAAAAATAATTATATATATATATACCGCGGTGCCTGTATATAATTTTCTATCCTATGGTCAAGTGATACGGATATTTATCATTTCAATACGCAATTAAAAAATAAAAATGTGGTTTCATATCATTTCAAACCGCAATCCCGGATGAAATGAAAATGCATGATAACTTGCAGTTATATAAGATAGAACACATCATCCATTCACCCAATATCAATCATCACCCAATTTATTTCAATCATCATCAATTTAAACAAACATCAATAAATAGCATATAAAATATAACAGGTAATAAATAACAGTTATTAACTAACAGTTTATATTCAATAATAAATTTATTAACTGTTTAACTATGAGTTTATATGCAAATAAATAAATTTTAACTGTCATTTTATATGCAATAATAAAATTAATTAACAGTTCAATTAACTAAATTCGATTTAACAAAGATGATGAATAAAACATGTTAAACAGTCATAAATAAATTTCTACTCACATCTTAAGTCAAATTAACAGACATAGGAAATTTTAGAAGTTGTGAGAGGGTTAAAACACTCACCTTTGGGATTTAAATCGAATTTAAATCCGATTTAAACCCAAAATTTCGACGGTCTCAGAATTCGTTCAAACCAGCGTCAACAGATCCGGAATTTAATTACGATCCTAACAAAAAAGAACTACGCGTGAAACGGGTATCTATGTGGAAGTTATACGCGTTTGAATGATCGATATTTAAATTAAAATAGAATAAAATAAAACAAACTCGCCCCCAAAGTACAATGCCACGTCACCATTAAAACTTGTTTCCATAAGAAAACGCGCACAGTTCCTTCTTCTTCAGGTGGCAATGAAGCCGTCCCTTATCGCCAAATTTCATCGCATCCATTGTCATCATCGACCTGATCAACCGCCACCATCACGTTCGCCAAACCGAACTCCTCCTACACCCTGAAACTCGCCACCCTCGGTGCCTTCCTCCGCTCGCAAACAGCGCTGAACGCCGCCCCCTTCAGGCTCAAATTTACGCTCATCCTCCATCATCGAAGGTGGTTCAGCCATACCGATGTGAAGAGGAGACTTTGCTCTTCAATTTCCCTTTTGACGCTAACAGAAATTATTGAACAGATCGAGAGAAATTAGAGATAGAGGTTGAGATGATTCTCGGCCGTTGAAAGAAAAAGACGGCGGCTGGAGGCTATTAGGGCTTAGAAAAATATTTCAATAATAAAATTTTCGTTTTGCGTGTCGTATTTATATATATAGGTCCAAAAACAGTCCGAACTCCGATTTAAGCATGCCGATAGGCTATCCTAATGTAAAAAGGCCTTCTGAACGCAATGGTACTAGTTTCGAAGCCCAATTCCATCGTTTCCGTAGGTTACTGTTAAAGTCAAATTGGTTTGAAATGACAATAATGCCCCGAAAAGCCCATTCTGACCCCGATACGAAATTGGGTAAACCCATATATCAAAATAGATGTTTTTAAATATTTTAAACGCGATGAACAAGTTTCAAGCCCAAATTCCCTCGTATGAAGAAGTTATGTAAAAAACAATATTTTCAAATTGATTTCAAATTGATTTCAATTAAATCGATTTCAAGATGTTTCGCGTTCGTACGATCAAACGACAAGTCCGATCGCTACGAAACTTGAAACCCTATAATAATTCACTGTTACGGATCCGATGAAACTGGTTTCGTCGAAATCCGAGTCCGTGACCAAAATGGCTATTTTTATATTAAATAAATAAATTTAAAACAAATTAATTAAATCAAATTTCGCGTTAGAAATTCTGAACTTTGCAATCTTTATCACTTTATAAAATTTCAAACATTTACAACGATTTAACAATTTTTTTTCTAAAAGTCAATTTATTAAAGATTAATCAATAGAAATCTTCAATTTCATAAAATTCAAAATCATAGATAAATTTTCAAATTTCCATTAAATTGAATTATCCCATAATCATTCCATTCATAATTCCAAATAGAAGGGTTTGCCAGTGGATTTAATATTATTACACAATTATTTCCAAATTTCAACTTAATTTTTAAATTAACATAATAATTACATATTTGATTTTTATTCATTTGCAATAAATCCTACTATCATAAATTAAACAAATTAACTCACGATAAAATTCAAATTCTATAATTCATAAATTTTATCACCTTGATTTACTTATAAATTTATAATTCTTGAAACCAATTCTCATCTCAATTTAAAGTAACTTAATTCACCAATTATAGAATTTATTTCAATTTCTTAAAATAATCTATTTATTACGCTTGAATCCAATTTTTTTAAATAAGTTTCCAATTAAACGGATTAGATTCAATTCCAACCTTTTACTTACACTTAAGTTTAGGTTAAAATTAATTTATAACGTATTACTTCCCTAGTTATTACTTTACATCTTCCCGTATTGATTTCATAATTAATCACAACTATTAAAGTAACGCTTAATAAATATGACCCTATAATTTCTCAACTTTTAAACGAACGTTATTTCACTTTCCATTAGTGTAACATTCATTTATTTTATTATCACTTATTACAAATTCTAATTCCATTAACAAATAAGCAGGTAATTTATAATATATGTTACAAATTTTGAATTAATCACTATTCATTATTGTTGACTTTAATTTAACATTAATTACCTTGCATTAACATTGTTACTTAAAATCCCTATCCAATTTCAATTAATATTCCAATGAATACAATTACTCTTTTCGTTATTTATTAATTATCACAAGAAACGTTTATTAATTTCAACAACATTGTAGTTACAAATTACCTACATTGATTGTATACGTTTTACACTATTATCATTCATTAGAATTCTGTTCAACTTTCCATTTCTTGCTATAACTCATATACTATACTTTTTTATATGAATAAATAAGGTTCCATTAAATAGGATTTATTCAATCCACTCCCTTTAAATTAAATCTATTACAATCAATGTAACATTTCTTCAAATACCAATTGACCCAATTATTTCATTTATACTAAGTCATATTATCTAAAGAAATTTACCAAATTTAAATGTCCATTCAAATTTATAGATTATTACTTGCGTTAACAAAATTCCTTAATTCATTCCAATTACTGTTAACAATGTTTTATTACATTAAATCGATTTAATATTTTCCTTTAATTTCTCATATTCAATTTATATACGAGTAAAAATCTTTTCACTACATAAACCATTTGAATTAACTTCGAATTACTATAAGTAGGTTTTAATTTATTTTATATTTTTTCTACTAAATTTAATTACAAACTTATTAATTTAACCAAATTAAATCCATAAAATTTACGGGTCGTTACACTCTCTCCCACTCAAAACTTTTCGTCCCCGAAAAGGAAAAGAAGGGGAAAGAAGAATTAAATAAACTATACATCTTATTCAAAATATTAACTTTATAACAACAATTTACAAAATTTATTCCTTTAAATAAAATATACTCATTTTATAATCATTAAATCTTTTTATACTTAAATCAATAAAGTTTGAAAATTATTTTCAAAATATTTTCTAAGTCCAAAATTTACGGAAAATTTTGGCAGAGTCTCCTTTGTACGGGGAGGCTTGGGAGAAAATATAATATCAAATATATCAAAATATCACATATAATATCCAAAATATAATATCCCAACAAGGGAAAATATATAAAATAGCATTATAAACCGAAATCTGAAACGTACCTATTTGTCGGCAATTTACGCTTAATTTATGGAACCAAAAGCAGTAGCAATTGCTTCCATAACCTGCATTTCACTTATAAAATCCAAAGAGTTAACAATTTATGTAAAGTGATATATTTAAGTGGTTTCAATTACTAACAACAAATCAATGCAATAACTATCAATTTCAACAAACAGCATACACAACAAATACAAAACAACCATTCAACCAAACAAGCAAATAGCTGTTTGGGTTCAAAACTTTTAAATTGTACGGAATGAAGAATAAACTACTAGCGCATCATTTACTCAACAGTCTTAGATAAATCTAAATAGTTTATTCACACATCCATACAAATCTAAAGTATCATTACCCCAACAACCATAACCAAACAACACAATTCAAATCAACTTTACTTATTATTAATTTTATTTGATACCTTAGTTGTTTAATTTCCTTTCTTTCATTCATTTCAGTGATTTTTTTTCATTTATATAATAGTTTATCTTTTTATTTTCATTTATTTCTTTCAATTTTATTTAGAAATAACTTCAACCCTTTTTCTTAAATTTACAATTTCTCTTTATTATGTTACATTCATTTACTAATTACTATTATTCATTCATTTATTATTGCATGACCTCATTTATTTACCCTTTAATTGCTTAAGTTTATAATCATCTATTTGTCATACTTACCTTTAATTATATTTACTTGGTAAAATAATTATAACTTAAGTTCATAACATTAAATTCTCATTTAACAGCAATTTCATTGAATACTTTCATTATTTCAAATTTCTACTTGTATAATATTCTATTACAATCTCTTATTAAACATTTCAATTTTTAATATCTGGTAAGTTATATGTATATGTTATTTAAGGATGTAATTCGGAAGTTATACAAGTTTTTCCATTTCTTTTAATTAATTCATTGTTCAATAAATTTTTACCTTTTCCTTATAAGTTAAAATTTCAACTTCCTTTTTATTTCCTTTATAACTTAGCCTTAAATCTCTTACCTAAATTAGAGGTTTCAATTTAATAATTACTTACCTTTCATTTCACTATACTAATTGAAATAACTAATTAATGGAAATTTAAGAATTTAATACCGGGTTAAATTTCAATTTATTTTAAAATAATAGATAAATATATTCTTACAACTTATCCATCTCTAATTATATTTAAACAATTCAAAATTTATATATTTTTCAAAAATAAATCTGCAGTAGAACTACTACAGTGGCCTTCCCCCTTCGAAACTCGAAAATGAAAGTCGATGATGCGGCCGCCATCACCGAAATTATTTTCCAGCGACGGAGAGGAAAGTGCAAAACTAATTTTCTCCAAAATCTCCCTTTAAAAACATTTCTTTCAAATTATATTGGAATACTTATATCAGAAAATACTTCTTTTAATATTATTATAATATTCCAAAATCATTTGAAAGAATTTCCAGAACTCCGGAACTTAAGTTCTAAATTTCCAATTTTATTTATTTATTTTAAATCTCATTTCAACTATTATTATAACTTTTATTACCTATCAACCAATCTATTGCAGCCAAATATAGATATCATTTGAAATTTATTTTATATATAGAAAAATATAATAGGCAAAATTATTTCATTTACCTATATTAAAACAAATATTATGTCGGTCTGTCCTATTAAGTGTTTAGAAATCTCTATCGATGTCATAGCGTCCCATGCACCAACCAAAATTTATAAATACAAAACGGAACAGATTAACACAACATTAAAATCTTTTTTTAACACTAACAAATACGCTCTCTCATATATATACACTCAATGACTCCCATAGGGTATTACTACCCTATTAATAAAAAGTCAGACCCCACAAAGCTAAGGTTTATCGCTAAACCAAAGCTCTGATACCAGATGTAACGTCCCGCATTTTTGCACGGTTTAAATCGACACACGTGCCAATTCAAACCATACGGAATGGCGGATTGTTATGGGGTAAATAAGAAAAACAAAGAAGAAATAAAATAAAACAGAATCTCATAGCTAATAATCAATATATAGTTCATAAAACTGTTTACAAACATTTGCTTCTTCTTTACACAATAAATATCAGAGTTCACATACCAATAAATATCAATGCAGCGGAATTAAATGGTGTAGTGGAATAATAGTAGATAATAGTAATACAAATCTCCGTCTTCGTCCTGCAGAGCTAAGATCTTCAAATCCTGAACGCTCGGACTGACCCGAGCGAATTGAAAAGACAAAACACTCGAGTCAGAACTAAAAGGTCTTATGTAAGTTAAATCAACAGAAATAAATATGAGTGCAGTAACTCAAGAGATGCTCGAGATTTACATCTCCTAAAGATCCGTTAAACTATTTACTATGTAGTATATTGCGCTATTATAATAGTGTCTAATTGTAAAATAAACATACTTTTTTCTTAGCATTAAGGGGTTATCCATATAGCCCTTAATACGTAATAGTCCCAGTAGTCCATCCAATATCATAGTTCCTCCTTATCGGGAAGCCACCAGAGGATACCACACGGGCTACGGGAGAAATCCAAACTCGTACAAGGCGCGATAGGGTAGGTGACACGCACAACTAGGCAATGCCAGGGTAGATATACCAATTGCTATCCAGGCTGGTGGAAACGCGCAGCTACCGCCCACCTCGAACAACACCCCCAAATCAAAAATCAAAAGTGGCCATCGAATCAATCCAAAAGTCAGAGTATAATATCGAAGGAGTGCGTTCGATCAGAGGAATGATCTCATTGGCCCGAGAATCGCTCCTGTTTTAGCCACCTTATGCTAACTCACGAGAGTCGGGTCCACGTATTTACCTCAAAGGAAACGCCGACACCATCCTACTTCATTCTGGACTCTCCACCGCGTACACGGTTGTTAAAGTGGTTTTCGGAGTTGGCAGAGAGTATGACAACTTCAGATCCCGGTCTCTTCAACAACCAAACGTTATTATAACACCGCAGTCATTTAAAATAATTATACTTTCAAAACCAGAATATAATTATCCATTTCGAAACCCATAAATACGATATCATTTCCTTCTAAAACCCAAATAAATATGATATCTTATAATATATTTCCTTTCCAAAATCATGCCACTTTTAAAATTTACAATACCTCGAAACCAAATATTTGAATTTTAACTTTCGACATAATACTTCCAAACCCATAGTTTTAAAAACCATAACTTTCAAAACTTAAATGGTTTGGATATTTAACAGTATAATAAAATAAAACAGTTGAATTTAAAATTTCTTTAAAAATAAATAATTTCCACCTCTTCACAATTTTTATTCACTTTAAATTCAGTCTAAACCCATAACTTTTAGATTCACTTTCAGTTTGAATAAAACACTTCGATTTCAATATTTTCAAACTTTAAGCATTTAATGAATTTCAAAACTAAGATTGAGAATTTCAAACCAACAATTCATTTTCCTATTATTTAGTTTGAAAGGTTTACATGATAAATCCATAACCATTTAAAATAAACTAAATTTATTAACACTAATTATTTCCTTCCATTTATTTATACTAGAATTATTCATTAAATCCAGTTATAAATATCATACCTTAAAATTTCCAATTTTAATAAGTTAACGTCAACTTATGGAGTTAATTTTTCAAATAAGCTCAATTCCATTTAATTTCCAATTTATCTTTCAATCTTAATTGATTTGAATCATTTAAAACTCTATATATATATATATATATATATACATATACACATACACACACACACAAGATCTTAAACCTGTACTTAATCATATAATATAAATTATCAAATTCCATTTTTCAACTTATTCATTTTTATTTAACAGATTTATGCATAGCTTAAATTCAACAATTTAACTATATATGTATGTATAAAATATATTTATCATATCCAAATTTACTATTTATTAAACCGTATCATATCCAAACCATAAAAATCATTTCAAAAAATAATTATATATATATATATATATATATACCGTGGTGCCTGTATATAATTTTCTATCCTATGGTCAAGTGATACGGATATTTATCATTTCAATACGCAATTAAAAAATAAAAATGCGGTTTCATATCATTTCAAACTGCAATCCCGGATGAAATGAAAATGCATGATAACTTGCAGTTTATATAAGATAGAACACATCATCCATTCACCCAATATCAATCACCACCCAATTTATTTCAATCATCATCAATTTAAACAAACATCAATAAATAGCATATAAATTATAACAGGTAATAAATAACAGTTATTAACTAACAGTTTATGTTCAATAATAAATTTATTAACTATTTAACTATGAGTTTATATGCAAATAAATAAATTTTAACTGTCATTTTATATGCAATAATAAAATTAATTAACAGTTCAATTAAATAAATTCGATTTAACAAAGATGATGAATAAAACATGCCAAACAGTCATAAATAAATTTCTACTCACATCTTAAGTCAAATTAACAGACATAGGAAATTTTAGAAGTTGTGAGTGGGTTAAAACACTCACCTTTGGGATTTAAATCGAATTTAAATCCGATTTAAACCCAAAATTTTGACGGTCTCAGAATTTGTTCAAACCAACGTCAACAGATCCGGAATTTAATTACGATCCTAACAAAAAAGAATTACGCGTGAAACGGATATCGTATGTGGAAGTTATACGCGTTTGAATGATTGATATTTAAATTAAAATAGAATAAAATAAAACAAACTCACCCCCAAAGTACAATGCCACGTCACCATTAAAACTTGTTTCCAGAAGAAAACGCGCATAGTTCCTTCTTCTTCAGGTCGCAATGAAGTCGTCCCTTATCGCCAAATTTCGTCGCATCCACTGTCATCATCGACCTGATCAACCGCCACCATCACGTACGCCAAACCGAACTCCTCCTACACCCTGAAACTCGCCACCCTCGGTGCCTTCCTCCGCTCGCAAACAGCGCCGAACACCGCCCCCTTCAGGCTCAAATTTACGCTCATCCTCCATCATCGAAGGTGGTTCAGCCATACCGATGTGAAGAGGAGACTTTGCTCTTCAATTTCCCTTTTGACGCTAACAGAAATTATTGAACAGATCGAGAGAAATTAGGGATAGAGGTTGAGATGATTCTCGGCCGTTGAAAGAAAAAGACGGCGGCTGGAGGCTATTAGGGTTTAGAAAAATATTTTAATAATAAAATTTTCGTTTTGCGAGCCGTATTTATATATATAGGTTCAACAACAGTCCGAACTCCGATTTAAGCATGCCGATAGGCTATCCTAATGTAAAAGGGCCTTCTGAACGCAATGGTACTGGTTTCGAAGCCCAATTCCATCGTTTCCATAGGTTACTGTTAAAGTCAAATTGGTTTGAAATGACAATAATGCCCCGAAAAGCCCGTTCTGACCCCGAAACGAAATTGGCTAAACCCATATATCAAAATAGATGTTTTTAAATATTTTAAACGCGATAGAACAAGTTTCAAGCCCAAATTCCATCGCATGAAGAAGTTATGTTAAAAACAATATTTTCAAATTGATTTCAATTAAATTGATTTCAAGGCGTTTCGCGTTTGTACGATCAAACGACAAGTCCGAACGCTACGAAACTTGAAACCCTACAATAATTCACTGTTACGGATCCGATGAAACTGGTTTCGTCGAAATCCGAGTCCGTGACCAAAATGGCTATTTTTATATTAATTAAATAAATTTAAAACAAATTAATTAAATCAAATTTCGCGTTAAAAATTCTGAACTTTGCAATCTTTATCACTTTATAAAATTTCAAACATTTACAATAATTTAACAATTTTTTTTTAAAAGTCAATTTATTAAAGATTAATCAATAGAAATCTTCAATTTCATAAAATTCAAAAATATAGATAAATTTCCAAATTTCCAATTAATTGAATTATCCCATAATCATTCCATTCATAATTCCAAATAGAAGGGTTTGCCAGTGGATTTAAAATTATTACACAATTATTTCCAAATTTCAACTTAATTTTTAAATTAACGTAATAATTACATATTTGATTTTTATTCATTTGCAATAAATCCTACTATTATAAATTAAACAAATTAACTCACGATAAAATTCAAATTCTATAATTCATAAATTTTATCATCTTGATTTACTTATAAATTTATAATTCTTTAAACCAATTCCCATCTCAATTTAAAGTAACTTAATTCACCAATTATAGAATTTATTTCAATTTCTTAAAATAATCTATTTATTACGCTTGAATCTAATTTTTTTAAATAAGTTTCCAATTAAACGGATTAGATTCAATTCCAACCTTTTACTTACACTTAAGTTTAGGTTAAAATTAATTTATAACGTATTACTTCCCTAGTTATTACTTTACATCTTCCCGTATTGATTTCACAATTAATCACAATTATTAAAGTAACGCTTAATAAATACGACCCTATAATTTCTCAACTTTTAAACGAACGTTATTTCACTTTCCATTAGTGTAACATTCATTTATTTTATTATCACTTACTACAAATTCTAATTCCATTAACAAATAAGCAGGTAATTTATAATATATGTTACAAATTTTGAATTAATCACTAATCATTATTGTTGACTTTAATTTAGCATTAATTACCTTGCATTAACATTGTTACTTAAAATCCCTATCCAATTTCAATTAGTATTCCAATGAATACATTTACTCTTTTCGTTATTTATTAATTATCACAAGAAACGTTTATTAATTTCAACAACATTGTAATTACAAATTACCTACATTGATTGTATACGTTTTACACTATTATCATCCAGTAGAATTCTGTTCAACTTTCCATTTCTTGCAATAACTCATATACTATACTTTTTCATATGAATAAACAAGGTTCCACTAAAAAGGATTTATTCAATCCACTCCCTTTAAATTAAATCTATTACAATCAATGTAACATTTCATCAAATACCAATTGACCCAATTATTTCATTTATACTAAGTCATATTATCTAAAGAAATTTACCAAATTTAAATTTCCATTCAAGTTTATAGATTATTACTTGCGTTAACAAAATTCCTTAATTTATTCCAATTACTATTAACAATGTTTTATTACATTAAATCGATTTAATATTTTCCTTCAATTTCTCATATTCAATTTATATACGAGTAAAAATCTTTTCACTACATAAATCATTTGAATTAACTTCGAATTACTATAAGTAGGTTTTAATTTATTTTATATTTTTTTCTACTAAATTTAATTACAAACTTATTAATTTAACCAAATTAAATCCATGAAATTTACGGGTCGTTACAAGTCATATGCTAAAAAGAAATTAAGAAAGGTTAAAGAAGTGGAACAAACTTAGGTCCAAACAACAAAACATGATCAACAAACTTCAACAGGATAGTGATGATGCACTTACTACTTTAGAAAAGGACCCTCAAAACATCATACTCACTAATAAATACTATTGAGTCCATAAACTCATAAAGTAAGCACTTCAACAACAAGTAGTGGAGCTAGAGGCAAAAGCAAAAGAGAAGTGGCTTGCATCGTAGGTGAATGTTCAAAAAAATTCTTCAGTAAAATGTCTTTTAGGGAAAATCACAATAACCCACTCAATGCTTTAGATGACAATGGTGAGTCAAGGCTTAGGCAGTGTTGGACGTGGAACAATTTGAACAGGCTACACTAACTTTCTTCACAGAGTTAGACAATGGGATCGTGGAAGAAATCTACCTCTAAGAAATTGCATAATCTTGATCAACATGGAGGGGTTGAGATGTTGCAAGAATTGTTACAAAGTAGGATATTAAAGAAGTTATTTTCTTTATTCATGATGATTATAGCCCTTGGCTAGATGGGCGACATGTAAAATTCTTCAAGGTGCACTAGAGGGATCAAAAAAATCAATTTATTAGATGCTACCCAAAAAGAATTTAATATAGGTAAATTCCTACATGAAATCAACCATACATTTAGAACTCTGATTCCAAAAATCAATAAACCAAACAAAGTGGAAGATTACAGGCATATAGCATGTTGCAGCATGATTTACAAAATTCTTAGTAAAATTATATGTAACAAATTAACTTTAGTGCTCCCATAACTAATTTCAGAATGTTAATCGACATTCATAAAGGGAAGACACATTTTTGAAATTCTCTCTTAGCTCATGAATTTGTCAAAAAAATTATTAAGAAAGGAGTTGACAAATTATGCTTAAAAGTGGACCAACATAAAGCATATGACAAGACCAACATGAAATCTATGATTCCTTTGTTAGCATGTATGGGTTTCCTTCAAACTCCATTGAATATGACAGAAGAATGCATCTCAAATACTACTTTTCTATCATAATAAGTGGAGCTCCAAGAGGTTACATTACAAGCAATAAAGGTTTGAGATAGTGAGATCTCATATCTCTCTATCTATTTGAAATATTCATGGAGTAATTTTCACTTCAAATGGAATTACCATGTCATAATGGTTGGTTTCAATCTTTATACAATCATAATCCAATCATTCACCACCTACTATATGTAGATGATCTAGTTATTATGGTTAAATCAAATCAGAGTGCAACACTTGGTATTAAGGAATTTTCAAAAACTTGGAGCGGTTTGTTGGTTTAAAACTAAACAATATTGAATCCAAATGCTATTTCAATAATTTGCAAAGAAAAACAATCTATACATAAAATACTGGATGTTAAAGAATATGCTCTTCCAATCAAGTACCTAGGAGTCCCTCTCTCTACGAATATTATTGTTGACAAGGAATATGGTGAATTAGTGACAAAAATAAGATGGAAACTAAATGGATGGAGGTCCAAATTACTATCATCTACAGATAGAGTAGAACTAGTCCACACTATCACTACAATTAAATTAAGGTTCTAGATTCAAACCTACCAAATTTGGATGCTCTATAGACAAAATAACTCTATATATGCAGATTTCATATAGAAGGGAGGTTTATATAAAGGCAGTTACGATATTTTGTAAAGGCGAAAGACTGAAGGTGGAGTGGGTCTGATAAATCTAAAAGAACTCAAACGGGTACACAATCTAAAGCTGGCATTAAAAATAATATCAGAAAAATTAATATGCGCTAAATGGATGAGAAATAGGTGTTAGTCCGTGAGATGATGGTTTTGATGACAACAACCTTAGAATAGATTATAAAGTATAAATACTAACAGTATAAGTTTAGATATATATGTATATGCAGGATTTAACCATGCATGTACCAAGAATGAAGACTGTACAATATAGAGATTTAAGATATCAAAATTGAAGACTCATGAGTAACAAGAATATCAAGATTATCAAGAGTTCAAGATTTCAAATAATTTAATTTTTAATTAGGAATTTTGTTAAAACTCCTAGAAAAGCACTGGCATCTTAAAATCCAATTTATTCGTGGAATGGAATCCACTTCGAGCATGTTGAAGGGATGGAACCCTAAGTAGGATGGAAATGAAAAATCTAGTGGAACATTGTTTTGTATCTGCTAACTTTTTATTCAAAATGATTTTTCAAAATTATATCTTGTTTTCAAAATAATTTCAAAACTTTCCTTTTAAAAGAATCAAAAACATCTACCCTGATTTCAAATACTTTTAGCCTCAAAATAATCTTGAATTTCAAAATCAAATTATCCTTGGTTTTAAACTATCTTTTAAAATAAAAATATATTTAATTTTTACGCTTAGATTTAAATATAAAATTATAGTAAAATTTTGTATATATTATTCTATATATTTACTTATGTATTTTAAATATAGTCAAGTATATTTACAAAGTTTAAAATTGTTTTAATATAAAATAGAAGTTATTTTCAAAGAAAATAAAATCATCAAAATATCCTTTGGGATGTCGACATGCCCAAGTACCCCATGTCGACATAGTGTCAGTTGAGTCCAAAATTTAAATTTCAAAAGAAGTGTCTATTCGTCATAACTCTTCCCGAATGGACATGGTTGTTGTTCCTTCATAAATAGGGGTTGGTTTCAACGAATTTTAACATATATTTTCTGGTTTTTCTCTCCTCTTCTTCTTCCATATTTCTATATACATATTCTTACCATTACTCTGCCGAAATCAACATTGAATCTAACTAGATTATCTCTGGTTTGATTCTCTATCACTATCTCAACAAGATCCTCAGTGCTATTCAGAGTTATAGGCTTTTTGTAATCAATCAAGCGAGATAAGGTGTGATTGTAGCCTTGGAAATCAATTGGGTGAACTTATTGCCCGGGAAATCAAGTATTTCTATTTAGAGGATTATGATTCTGGAGGGTGTACCTCATTGCCTTGAAATCGAGGATGTAATTGTACAATTTCTTTTGAAAGGAAATCTGTACTTGTGTGCGGGACTGGATGTAGGAAACTCCGAACCAGTATAAAATCCGGTGCGTTTCCTTTACTGCTTTTACTTTATTTTTGCATCTGTGTTTGATTCTGTTATCATGTCTGTGTCTGAATATTGCATACATCTGTGTTCAAATTAACATAAACTTAAAAAGATTTAGTAATTCTTTATAAACACTATTCACTCCCCCCTCTAGTGTTAATCCAAGCCTTAAGATCCGTAATCCGCATTTCTCACATTTGATATCAAAGCAAGGTTTTCAAAGTTTCATAATCTGATTTTTGAAAAAGTTTTCAAAATGGCTGCCAACACTGGTATTGTTACTAACACTAGTATCCCTATCACTAGTTTATCTGTAGAAGGTCAGTCTACTGTCAGACCACCACTTTTTAATGGCAGTAACAATGCATATTGGGCATGTAGGATGAAAATATATTTACAGTCTGTAGGATTAGATACTTGGAATATCACACAAACTGAATATTCTGAACCCACAACTGATTTTGCACAATGCACCCCTGAGAAAAAGAGTGTTACACAAAATAATTCTAAAGCAATGAATATTCTGTTTTGTTCACTTGATAGAAATGAATTTAATAGAGTGTCAGTTTGTAAGTCTGCATATGAAATTTGGAAAACTTTGCAAGTGACTCACGAAGGAACAAGCAAAGTTAAACAGACCAAAATTTCCATGCTCACAAATCAGTTTCAATTATTTAAAATGAATTCTAATGAGTCTATTTCCGTTATGTATAGTAGATTTCAGGATATTATGCATTCTTTAATATCCTTGGGAAAAGAATTTTCTGAAGAAGATCAAGTCAGAAAAATTTTAAATTCTCTTACTCTAGAATGGGATCAAAAGACACTTATAATCGAAGAGGCAAATGACATCAATACCTTAAAGATAGAAGAATTAATTGGAAATCTAATGTCATTTGAAGTCTAAATGATCAGGAGAAGAGAAAGCAAAGCATCTGAAAAGAAATCAATGGCATTCAATGCATTGACCGATGGATCAGACTCAAACAGTGATAATGATGAAGAGATGGCCTTCATGACTAGAAATTTTAGGAAATTCCTGAAATACAGAAAGATGAATAATCTCAAGAGAAACAACTATAAGAACTCTGGAAATTAGAATGTAATGCCAAATAAAGTCAAATGTTTCAACTGTGATAAACCAGGCCATATCAAAAGAGATTGTCATTATCCAGATAGGAAAAATCCTCCTATGAACAATGATCCAGCAAAGAAACGGAAGCATGCATTTACTGCTACTCTAGATGACTCAGACTCGTCCTCAAGTGATGATGATCAGAAGACAAATAATTCAAATTTGTGTTTCACGACAGTTCATGACTTCGACGAATTCAGAGAAATGGACTCAGTAAAAGGTACACATTAACAATATAATTGGTTGAAATTGCATGCTTAGAATTAGACGTTTGATTGCTTGATTGATTGATTTTGAATTGGTGTGTTATTTGAATTTTGAAATTTTTACTATTATTTTTATTATTATTTTCATAGTATAATAATATATTGAAACTACTATAATTCTAATAATATTCTAGATATATATACATTAAATATAATAAGTTTATATATATATATTAGAGTACTGAGGAAAAATAAATTACAAAAATTCATAGGCACATGTCGACATGGTCTCCACCATGATGTCGACATGGTACCAGAATTTGAAATTCAAAATTTGAATTCAAATGGTTGAATTTCCCTCCACCTTTTCACTTCATTCAATTCTCTGAAAAGGCATTTTTTGACCAGAGAACATGTCCTTTGAGAATCTATTTACTCACTATCTTTTATCATATCTTTTCACTCTCATTTTCAAATTCAAACTCTCTCTTCAAAACTTCAAGCTCTCTACTCTCTACTTTAATGGCTTCTTCAAGAAACCCCTCCACCATGAGAATTTCCAGAAAAATAGAAGAGCAACTCTTCAATGATTCGGAGGCAATAAAAGCATACATCAATTATGCTAATTATGCCAAAGTCCATCCCGGAAAGTTTGCTATTTTTCAAGATTTTTCTTCTTATGAAATTGATTCTCTTTTTGCAAACAATCAAATTCTTAGTTTCGTTGATGCTTCTCAAAATGATTTTGTTTGCTATCCAAACCTTGTCAAAATTTTCTATGCAAATTTAAACCGTGGATTTTATAATGGAAATCAGGATGAAATTTGGAGTAGTGTCAAAGGCACTAGAATTGTTATGAATTGTGATCTTTTGGGTACCATTCTCAATTGCAAGACTACGAGAATGGATTTTTCTAATTTTAAAATCGATGAAAATGATCGTGAGACATTTCATCACATTTTCGAAGGGAATGATAATTTTGAATTCAAAAATCGAAATTTTCGACCAAAAGCAAGAATTGTCAATCTTCTTTTGTAACATACTTTGACCCCAAGGTCGGGGAATTTTAACAATCCTACTTCAAAAGTTTGCAAAGCACTTTTTGCTATTTTTGAAAATTATGACATTAATTGGGTACAAGTTATTTTGGATGAACTTCGTTCCAGAAATCTTGAAATGGGTGAGAATACTTTGTATCATGGAATTTATCTCACTCGGATTTTTAACTATTTTGGAGTGGATTTCAAAGGAGAAGAATTTGTTTCTAGAAAAGTTTTCAATCATTCCAACATTTCACTTATGAAAATTCCATTTGTTTTTCAACCTTATGAGACTCTTGCCGAAAAGGAAGAGCGTTTGGCTCGTGAGGAAATGGAAGAAGAGGAAGAGGAAGAAGAAGAAGAAGGGGATGAAATGGAAATTGAAGAAGAAGAAGAAGGTGAAACCTCTTTGGAAAGCATCGACTATCCTCCTAATCCATCCAACAAAACCCTTCTCAAAAACCAAAAGATGATTGTTGAGAATCAACGGATTCTTAAACGATCCGTTAGTAAGAAGTTGGACAAAATTTCATCCAAGATGAACAAATTCCAAAGTCAGCAAGAAGCTTGGATTATCTTCATCGTCATCATCCTCTAACTATTTCTATCTTTTCGTATCTCGTTGTATTTGTTTTAGTTTATTTAGATTTGAATGTTCGTGTAGTTCGTTATGATTAATCGTTGTATCGTCTTAGTATGAAATGAAATGAAATGGAATTTCCTTTCTGTTATCTAGCTTATCTTATCTCCAGAATAAATGTTAGTATATTATATAAATATGTATATATACACAATAATTCACAAAATCAAAATAAATCATCAAATTTCACTACACCATGTCGACATACCCCCTATGACCATGTCGACATGTACTGGTCAAAAATGACAATTCATTTTGAATTTGAAATTTGAATAACTACCATATGTCTATTCATTTCAAACGAATTTCTACACCTATAAATACTTATTTCTTCCAGAATTCTTCACTGGATATTGTTTCTTATCTACTCTATCTCTCATTCTTCTCACAAATCCAAATATGGCTAATCCAATTCATAATTTATCCGAAAATCTTGAAGAAACTCTTAATTCATTAAAGAATATTCTCTCGTTCATTCTTCGTAATCAGCGACACTTAGAATTGAGTCAAATGCAGATGATCAAGGAGCAAGAAAAGCATTTCGATGTGATACGATGGATGATTTCCTCCCTGCACAAGGATGATAACGAAGCACATCATCCAGTCTCTCTCACCAATGACAATGAAATTTGGGATGCCATTAAAGCAGACCCTATCTTTGGAGAAGAAGGATGGGTGGAAGTTCCTCGTAACGTTTAATTTTATTTGGTTGTTTTGTTTGAATTGTTTGCTTTGATTGATTTGATTTCATTTGCTTTGGCTTGATTTGATATTGATTGATATTTAGTGTGGATTGATGTTTGTTGTACATAACATGTATAATTATACATTGATATGTATATAATCTTTGATTCATTATTGTGACTATAAATATAATTATCTCTTAATTCTATATTCCAATGTATAAGTTTATTAATGCAGGTATTTTAGTCCAAGAATGAGGGGGAGTAATATAGTTTGGTGTTATATAGTTTAGAGTTATTTTTTGTTGATGACAAAGGTGGAGAAGTATAAAATAAGGTAGTTAGGCATAGATTAAGGGGGTTATTAGGATAGAAGTAATATTTTATAAACAAAGGTTGTCATCATCAAAAAGGGGGAGATTGTTAGTTCGTAAGATGATAGTTTTGATGACAACAACCTTAGAATAGATTATAAAATATAAATACTAACAGTATAAGTTTAGATATATATGTATATGCAGGATTTAACCATACATGTACCAAGAATGAAGACTGTACAGTATAAAGATTCAAGATATCAAAATTAAAGACTCATGAGTAACAAGAATATCAAGATTATCAAGAGTTCAAGATTTCAAGTAATTTACTTTTTAATTAGGAATTTTGTTAAAACTCCTAGAAAAGCACTGGCATCTTAAAATCCAATTTATTCGTGGAATGGAATGCACTTCGAGCCTGTTAAAGGGATGGAACCCTAAGTAGGATGGAACCTACGAAAAATCTAGTGGAACATTCTTTTGTGTCCGCTAACTTTTTATTCAAAATGATTTTTCAAAATTATATCTTGTTTTCAAAATCATTTCAAAACCTTCCTTTTAAAAGAATCAAAAACATCTATCCTGATTTCAAATACTTTAGCCTCAAAATAACTTGAATTTCAAAATTAAATTATCCTTCGTTTTAAACTATCTTTTAAAATAAAAATATATTTAATTTTTATACTTAGATTTAAATATAAAATTATAGTAAAATTTTGTATATATTATTCTATATATTTACTTATGTATTTTAACTATAGTCAAGTATATTTATAAAGTTTAAAATTGTTTTAATATAAGATAGAAGTTATTTTCAAAGAAAATCAAATCATCAAAATATCCTTTGGGATGTCGACATGCCCAACTACCCCATGTCGACATAGTGTCAGTTGAGTTCAAAATTTAAATTTCAAAAGAAGTGTCTATTCGTCATAACTCTTCATGAATGGACATGGATGTTGTTCCTCTATAAATAGGGGTTGGTTTCAATGAATTTTAACATATATTTTCTGGTTTTTCACTCCTCTTTTCTTCCACATTTCTATATACATATTCTTACCATTACTCTGCCGAAATCAACATTGAATCTAACTAGATTATCTCTGGTTTGATTCTCTACCGCTATCTCAACAAGATCCTCCGTGCTATTCAGAGTTATAGGCTTTTTGTAATCAACTTAGCGAGAAAATGTGTGATTGTAGCCTTGGAAATCAATCAAGCGAGATAAGGTGTGATTGTAGCCTTGGAAATCAATTGGGTGAACTTGTTGCCCGGAAAATCAAGTATCTCTACCCAGAGGATTGTGATTCTGGAGGGTGTACCTCGTTGCCTTGAAATCGAGGATGTAATTGTACAATTGCTTTTGAAAGGAAATCCGTACTTGCGTGCGCGACTGGTTGTAGGGTAACTCTGAACCAGTATAAAATCCGGCGTGTTCTTTCCTTTACTGCTTTTACTTTATTTCTGCATCTATGTTTGTTTCTGTGATCATATCTGTGTCTGAATATCGCATACATCTGTGTTCAAATTAACATAAACTTAAAAAGATTTAGTAATTCTTTATAAACACTTTCCCCCTCCTCTAGTGTTAATCCTAGCCTTAAGATCTGTAATCCGCATTTCTCACAATAGGTACATAAAGGACAATTTCTGGATAACGCAAAGTGAAAATAATGCTTTAAGTGTTTGGAGGCCATTTTAAAAAGTAGAAATGAACTTAAAAAATACAAAGGAAATTTGCTGATGGGAAAGACGCTAGTCTCTCAAAAGACCCTTGGCTAAATGGCCAGTCTTTTATTTTCAAACTGGGGTGGAACTCATTAGCAAGTGAGGGGCCTATGACAATGAAGTTTTTGTGATGATTGTTAATGGTGAATGGTGTACTGAAAGGCTAAGCGGAATGCATGCAATTAAGATAAACTTCACATATATCCTTATCTATACAAATCAACAAAATTATATTCGGACTTGGAATCTATCTAAAGATAGCTCCTTTCCAACCAAAAAAAGCCTGGAATACAATTAGCATTAAGCATGACCCCATTGATTGGGCAAAATCGGTCTAGAACAAGAAGAACAACCTTAACATGGTTTTCACAACATACAAAGGGATTAACTTTTGATTATCAATGACTGATAGACTAGAAAAATGGGGAATTAGCTTAAATCCAACATGCAAACTTTGTATCACAAAGAAAAAAGTCACATGAGAACTTATCATATATCCATACAGTAATTACATAGCTAAAGTGGTAAAATTAAAGAACAAAAACATGTAGCCAGTTCAAGATTTAAGAGACAAGATGGTACACCTGAACACTCACTAGAGATGGTCAGATCTAGCCAACAACTGAAGTAAATATCAATGACAACTATAGTTCACCATGTTTAGAAGGAGAGGAACATAGAAACTTCTAAAGAAATCAAGAAGTATAGAGAAAGTAGATAATTTGATAGAGATGGAAGTTAAACTTGTCAACAAGCACATAAGAGAGGAATACTCACCAGTGTTGCGTAGAAAGGTAAAGAAATTCTTGAGGCACGGGGCTTGCATAAGGAACATAACTATCGACTGCCATAGATCTAGAGAGATATGGGTAAAAGATAGAAAGCTATTGGTGTAAAGTATGAACGTTTAGAGTTTGATTTGTTTGTACTCGAGTTATGCTAGTTTACCTCGGGGAGAGCTCATATCGAATTTGGTATGAATGTTTAGAGTTTGATTTGTTTGTACTCGAGTTATGCTAGTTTACCTCGGGGCGAGCTCATATTAAATTTGGGATGATAGGCTTTAAGCCTATATCAATAAAACTAACCAAGTTTCCAAAAAAATTATGAATGCTATAATAAATTTATATATGTATTTGGTATATGTATAAAGAAAATGGGAGGTTTAAATAAATTAAAACCCACAAGGACTTAGGAGAGTATACATTGGATGTATATTGACATAAGATGTCATGAGTTATACGCACCTCTCTTGCATAGAAGATAATACTCTACAAAAATTATTTTGAATTAATTTCTCTCTATTATTTATAGTATAAATAGAGTAATTTACTACCTATGGTTGTTGAGTACCCTCAAGCCATAGAATATCCAAAGTGGTGTTTATATTACCACTAGAAATATAGGAATATTGTGTAACTGTGTTGAGCACCCTTAAGGGTTACATAATTACCCTTAAGCTATCATGAAATGATGGGTCTGTTGCATCTGATGAACTTTATGATTTGTTAAGCACCATCAAGGTCATAATGACGATTAGAAGAAAAGTAAAAGGAATGTTAGGAATTATATATAAGATATAATTAGTAAAGTGTTACTTACCATTTATGGAGACTATAATTTGTTGAGCACCCTAAAATTGTAATAACGTGATAAATGGACCTTAACACAGACTAAAGGAATTTATTGAATTCTCGTATCTCTTTTTGGGTTTTTGAGAGACGCAGAATTCAGTAGGAGCCTTATTAGATAAATATAATAAACCAATATATTAAGTATAAGAACATAGGTAATGTTATCTAATTTACTTTAATGATTTTGCATAGATAAAATAACAACCATGAGGCAATTTCTCGATAAAAAACACATTAACTTGTGCAGATACAAAGACTGGTTAAGGAATGTTAAAATTGTCCTCACCTACGAAAAATTCTAGTATGTTGTTGCCAACGAGCCAATGGTTAAACCTGATATGGATTCCACACCTGAACATGGTAAGGCTAACAAAAACCGGTCATCACTCTTACCTAAACTTATGTGTCGCCACTACGAGCATCAAGCTCTAAAGGCAGGATGAAAATATGAGTACATAAGGTATATTCAAACTCCTACAAAAATTGTATAGTGAGCAGTCTCGTACCACAATGTACGAGATCTCATGGACACTCTAGTCCAAGATCATGTACTTAATATGATTGGGAACATTAAGAGGCTGGTCAAGTTATAAACAACTCTTAACACTAAGTCGTGGACTAATTTGATTTTTGGATCACTGACTTTGCAATTTGATCTGTTCATGTTGAATTTCAGTATGAACTCACTAAAATGTACTGTTGTGGAGCTCATTAATTTGTTAAGGATGGCTGAGAGTACGTTCATGAAGGAACCTAGTACAATACCTACTATTAAGGGTACCTCTTCTTTGTATAGTTCAAAGAAGAGAAAGCGTAGTTCTAAGGGTGGCAAAGGTAAATCCAAGGTAAGTCATGAGAAGGATGAATGTCATTTTTGCTCAAAGAAGGGACATTGAAAGAGGAACTATTCGGATTATTTGAAGATGCTTAATGGAGGGAATCCAATTTTGCTCTTAAAGGTATTTTCCTTATAGAAAATTATTTACCTATAAGTGCTTCTAGTTGGGCTTTAGATACAAGATTTGGAACTCACACATGTACATCGTTACAAGGATTGAACAAGAGGCCCGTGGTAAGAAGGGGTATGGAATCCAAGTTGCAAATGGAGTGGTTGAAGCTAGCGTCGCAATAGGAGACTACCATATGAAACTTGCTAGTGGACACGTGTTGATTTTACAATTGTTATTTTGTACCAAATTATAACGGGAATAATATTTGTTTCCAGTTTGATAGAAAACTGATATAGTTTTATTTGTAATGATAGTATTATGAATATCTGTTAAAACATTTTGTTTTGGTACTTTGAGTAATGACGTTTATGTACTTAATCAAAGTCATGTATTTGCTAGTGAAAATAATAACGCATCTAAATAAATGATAGTTACCATAGGCAGACTATGCCATATCAATAAGAAACGATTGAACGAATTTAAAAAGCCAAGAACTCCTACCATAATTTGATTATGAATCATTTGATACTTGTACATTATGTCTTAAAGGTAGAATGACCAAACGCTCATTTAGGAGAGCAATGAAAGAGTTGGTGAACTCCTAGGATTAGTATATACGTGGTCCTATGTCTACAGCTACTAAAGGTGGAACCTCTTACTTCATTGCAGTCACTGATGATTTATCTAGATTATGTATCCTATCAAACTCAACTTATAGGTCTATAATAACTTCATAGAATATGATAACGAAGTAGAAAATCAGATTAATATGAGAATTAAAAGGTAAGAAACCCAACTTAATTACCATTAGGTTTAGGGTTATCCGGCTTGCATTAAGAACATAACCCTAGTAATGTGAGGCAATATCGATTTAATGTAAGTTTATAGGGTATCCAAGAAATTCTCACGGATACATATTCTATCATACCGAGGAACAAAGAGTGATTATTTCGAGACATGCCACATTTTTTAAAAAGGAATTTCTCTAAAAATTAGTGATGGTAAGATAGATAGGAATGAGATCCAATAAACTTCCATAAAAACTGAGTATATAGATAGTAATTCAACACCCATAAAAATATGCAACCAATTAGAAAGTCTACTGGGAAATTCCATGTGCTAGAGAGATACTATGGATTTCGCATTGACGACAAAAACGTGGATTGCATCATTCATGACGATGACCACTCACCTATCGATAAGACTCTACCCTGTGGTTTGATGCGATGAAATGAGAAATAGATTCCATGTACGAAAAAAGTTTGGACTTGGGAGAATGTACCAAAGGGGTGAAACCGATCTAATGCAAGTGGATCTTTAAGAAAAAGATTAGTGCGGTTGGAAAGATAGAGCTATAAAGCAATGTTTGTGGCGAAAGGTTTCCGTCAAATTCAAGGTGTTCATCATGACAAAATGTTTTCACCGTTCGTCAAGCTTAAATCGATTTGGCTTTTACTTGCATTCGCTGCTTTTTATGACTATCAAATATGGCAGATGGGCATTAAAACTGAGTTTCTAACCGATGATTTAGAAGAGACTGTTTATATGTCACATTTAAGGAGTTTCAAGGTCAGTGGGAGTGACAATAAGGGATATAGACTCTTAGGGTCAATTTATGGCCTTAAGCAAGCATCTACGAGTTGGAAAAAATGTTTTGACAATGTAATCAAACAGCTTAGTCTCGGTCAAAACAAAGAGGAAGTGTGCATGTATAGGAAAGGACTGAATGGTGATATAATGTTCTTAGTCTTGTACGTTGATGATTTACTACTGGCTAGTTACGACGTACCTAAGTTACAACAAATGAAAGCTTGGTTGTCCAATAAATTCTCGATGAAAGATTTAGGAGAGACGTCCTTCATATTAGGCATTAAGATCTATAGAGGTAGATTGAGAAGGTTATTGGGACTATCCAATCAATGTACATATGTATTGTACTAAGAGGTTTTAGTGTGGAAAATCGCAAACGTGAAAATGTTCCGATATGGCATGAAACCGTCCTTTATAAGTACTCTGCATCCGGACGAGGAAAGACAGCGATGAGTCAAATTCCTTGTGCTTCAGCATTAGGATCTATGAATTGGGCAAATTGTCTTAAATTTTAGATTATTAAACAATAAATATAAACATAAATATATACGAATTATTAGATAATATATTCTAAATGTACACACACAAAATATGAGTAATTTAGTAGGTATGATCCATAATTTTATTTTGTCGGAAGTAGCAACTCTTATTTTCAAAACAGCTTTTTTTTATAAAGAAAAGAGGCTCTTATTTTTAATCTTAATTCAAATCTCTCAATCAAACATTTTAAATTACCCTCAATAATTATTTTCGACTGTCCTTTTTTCTTTTTTGCAACTTGAACTTGCTCTAAATCATGACTATTTATTTAAGTTAAAATCGAACTTCTTCCAAAATTTTGCAGGCTTTACTACTGCAAATATTTTACACTTTTCAGAATAAAAATTGCAAAATTACATGCAAATATTTAGCGTTTAGATATATGCGTAATTCTATAATTTTTGCAAAACACCACTTTTATTCCCGTCAATTTGATCATTTTTCGTTCAAATTAGGAATTAATGTTATTACAAGTTGAAATTCAACGTTTTCCCATGATTTATGCGAATTTTAAAATATGAAAGTATGATTTATAAGATTTTATTCAAAACAAAATTTTACCTTTTTAAAAAACACTTTAAGCGTACTTTCCAAAATTCCTTTTATTTCATATACATTAAAAACTAGTAGGCATTAAATATTCATATGGCACAACTTATTTTCTCTTGATTCATTTCCATCCAAGAGAGAAAGAAATATATTTGTTGCATAATCCACGTATAGCAGTACATACCCAACCTGAAGTAGGTCGCATTGAATCGGGTATGTTGATTGAATTGGATTGGTGCATAAGGATTTGGTTTACATGCACCAGAATAGATTGGTGGGTTGGGATCATAATGAGTTAGCCTAGTGCATGTGCTAACAAAACTACTATATCTATTAGCGCTTAAGTATCCAAGCTTCCTGAATAAGCTATGTCTAAGCACTTTCCGCTTATTCTAACCTGAAAAAGTCGAGCATCGAATATTAATTACCTTCTCACCTAAGTGCCCTTTTCCTAAAAAGCACACATATCCGTGATATCATGTACACCCACTACATTAACCATCATTTTCAGGAAGAGATGAATTTTTTTCCATGCCATACCGTTACATAATTTGCTGCGGATAAAAGTAGATGATGATCTAATACATAACTTGTCAGGTAACACAGAGTAAAATAGGAATATCATATTTATTCCCAATTCAATGGGTAATAATTATACAACAGCGAAGAGAGTGCTAATTTCATCTCTGTTCATGTAAAGGCAAATTAAATAGCAGACTCTTCCATATCAGCGCATATTCATCTCTTAATCTTTCAAAATTAGGTAGATATGATGGCCAGAGATTCAAAATGTAAGTGTATAAGGTATATCATCAACAGACTGTTCGACCATAGCATATTGATGCAATATACAGATTCTTTGCCCATTTTTCCTGGAAAGAAATAAACCTTGCTCTTACCAAATGTTTCCGTATGCCACCAATAAATATAAATGGTAAAACATATTGGTACTATGCTGATTGTTGAATGTTATTCACTGTATAAATAGAAAATAACAGCAAGGGAACACATTTAAAATATTATCATAATAACTCTCTTTGTCACCGCTACTATACAGCGAGACACCTCTCTTTATGCAAAACTACAAGACTAGAACCAAACATTCGGCCACGATTTTTTCTTTCGCGTGTAATTTTTTGTTGTCGATGGATTCAGAGTTATAAATTATTGAACTAAAGACTAACATAAAGATTTAATCTGAAAAAACGATATAAAGCGATGAGAAAAATAAAACCATGTAGATTATTTTTCACGTTTGTAATAATCAAAGCAAAACAATCAAGATGAAGGAAAATTTGACTATATAGATCACTTCTAAAAAGTTATGACAGAAATATGACTTTATTGCAAAACAAATTAAAAAAAACTGCTTTATTTTTGCCACATAACTGTTTGCATAGATTTGGTAATGACACAATTTTGCACCATCATAATTTTGTTTTAAGAAACTTAACTGGTGCAGTCTAGGTAAGTTCCGGTTTAAGCCATCCTAAATCGCACCATTCTCTCTACTTCACTTTCCATTTTCTCTTTGTTTTATTCGTTCTCCCTATTTTCTTCACTTCACATTATTTTCCTTTTAATCTTCATTTTACTTTTCTCGCATCTAAGAGCCCAAAACCTTTTCTTCTCGTTTTTCATTTTTCAAATAGTGAAATTTACTTCCTTTTTTGTTCTCTTCAAACATCTCCTGAAATATTGGAAGGTAAATCCCTAACCACTACTTGTTTAAGTAAATTAGTTTGGTGAAGTTGAATACTTTTGGGAATATAAATTGGCATCGATCATTAGTGCGTTAACATCTATCTACTTAACCAAATTTAGAAAGTTGAACAATATATAATATGTTTTGAATGTAGATTTGACAGCATAAAATTGGTACAACTTTGTTGCAAAAACACAAGTAGGTATGATTACATTCCTAAAACTCAGTTTTCACTAATTTTGTGTGAATGTTGTTCATCAAAGATCTGCAATGAGAAACAGGTGATTCAACAAGCCAATAAGGAGATTTGTAGTGATATGGAGCCGCTTTTCAAAGATCCAACAATCTAGAACTAGGTTATTTGGAAGCGATGTATCCAAGAAGAAACGCTACCGTTATACCTCAACCAATTAAGTTGGGGGTACGCTTCGAAGATGTACTCCAAGGCGTTTGTGTTATTGTGGAATTGGATGTTCAATTGTGATATGCACAAACCAAAATATGCACGTCCTCGTTTTTACAAGTGTGAGTTGTAATTTTACTATAAAATCAATCCTAAAAATTGATAGACTTGTAAAAAATATCAATGGATCGATCCTCCATTTCATAGAGCAGTGAATTAAAAGAGTTGAGTATGTACATTTGAAAGTCGGATAACGATATATATGCATTGCGAGATAAAGTTGCTAGATTTTCTAAACCACCTAAAGATCCAAATGCTAGCATGATCCCAAAATACGGAGGATGAGTAGAAAAACATGGTATTGGTTATCTATGATTTACTCTTATTTATGTTGAATATTGTTGAACTTAATATGTAAGTGTTATCTATGTTTTTTGGGCATTTATACGTGTTGTATGTGTAATATTGTTGAAGTTAATACTAGTTTGTGTGTCGAAAATTATGTGTTCAAATTAATATTTCTTCTTGTATTTGTACGTGTTGTATGTGTAATATTTTTCTAACTACAAATTATATTTTAAACCATATTTTATGATTCATTCAACTATTTAAATATTTTAGTAACTAAATTTTAAATTTTAAATTCAACTATTTAAATAATAGTAGTAGTAGTTGTTATTTGAATAGTTGAATTTTATTAAACCACCGCCATCACCCCTACTACTATTACTATTGTTGTTGTTAAACCACCACCACTAATACTATTGTTATTATTATTTTATTGTTAAAATAAAAAACAGTGAATAAGCTACTCGAAGGCGGAGGCTGCTGCTGCTTATTATTATTATTACGAACGTTACGGCACACGCTTCACGCGTGATGATGGTACATGTTTTACATGTGAATTGTTTTTCTATAAATTGAATGTTTTTAACATATTTAAGCGAAATGATTTGCACAAAAGTTAAGTCGTATTTTTAAGTCGAAATCATGCGCAGTAAGTTTTTGTTTTTATTTCTTAGTTGCAATATCTAATTTGCTATTATTTGAATTTTTGTTTTCTAATAATATTTAAAAAAGGTTTATTTGTTAGATTTTTTTTAAAGTGTCATTAAGATTTGATAATATGTATGGAGGAAAGGTTTTGAATTTGTAAAACGAAGTATAATTGTTAGATCCTATTTTCAAGCGATACTAAAAATTTGATAACTGCAGAGGTTTATTTGTTAGATTCTATATTTAAATGATATTAAAATTTTGTAATATTTGTAGAGGGGAATTTTGAACTTATAGAAGTTACATCCAATTTAATGTGATATTAAAATAGAGTGGCATTTTTGATAGTTCACGTTGACACCAAAAATGTATGACACCATACTTATTGCAACTATTAATAAAGATGTTAGAAATAACATAAATTATTTTTTGTTTTAGGTGGTTGTAAAGAGAGTGATAAAGATAATACTTGAATTATATATGAGTGAAAGGTATTTTGAGAAGTTCGCGGTCGATCCAAAAGATTGCGCTTTCAAGCCTACTACTACTACTACTACTATTATTATTAAAAAAATCACCAACACCACTATTACTATTATTATTATTTTATTATTAAAATAAAAACAGTGAATAAGCTACTCGAAGGGTTTATAAGAACATATACCGATGAAAAGATAACAGTACATACCTTTACATGGTTGCTAGGGAAAGTAGAAGTTCGAAGAGTCTCTTGAGTTTCATCCATAGGTTTCCTTTTGGGTATGCTGAGTATAAAAGCAGCTTGATCAGGAGTGGCTGCAGTTGATGTTATTCTATATCCATTTTCCCACCGCCTATGAATTCCCTCGCTTGGGTACAGAAAATCCAATTCCACCACCTTTTCAAGGAACAAGCCAAATTAGTGTAGAAACAACTATCTAGATACTAATCATAGACTTGGTTTTCATATTCAAGTCAACTGGAAGATTAGTTTGTATTAAGTCATGGTCCCTTGTAGCCAGTAACGCTTGGTTGGTAACGTAAACATATTTATTATTATACCTGATCAGAATACCCAGCATTCCTCGACATGACGACTCCCCAGCGACTTCCAGCAGTAGTCATTGATGTAACATGGAATCCTTCTTTCCATTTTTTATTTATCCACTTGAAAGGAAATGATTCGCTTACTTTATATGACTGTTGTGTGTATGGTGTTCCTGATGTGTAAACCAAGTAGCTTTAATCAGCAAAAAAATCAATACGAAACTGACTGTAACAAGCAGTATTTTATCGCTTAGTGTGTCTGCAACAAACAATATCCTTGCTCAATTTCACGTGCCATATTTGCCATTTTCTTCTTAAATTCTGTCCCTACTAATAAATTCACACATTTCATGAATAGGATTGAGTTTAGAGATTCCTTACAATACATTTAATGTTTTCCGTTCTCCCTTTCCTTCTTAATTTATCACTCTGTTTCATTTTCTAGCTAAAGTTAGGAGATTTCTGGAAGCCAAGTTATTTTATGAAAATAGCAACAAAAAAGATGAGAATTGAAATGAGTAAAAATTACTGTAGTACGAAACAAGGAATACGATTAATGTAAATGTAGAGGAGTGAAATTTGAGAAGTTGTACTATAGTTGCAGTCAATAAAGATAACAGCAGCGAAATTCTACTACTGTAGGTACAGTAATTAAGGTAAATTCTACTAATTTTACATCAATTATTTTCACCTTGTTCAAAAAAAATTGTACATCACAATGTGAAATTTGAGAAGGAGGTTCGTTAATTTTGGATGAGTGGGTTCCTATTCTTTTGCAAACAATTTGGAAAATATCAAGAAAAAACGAGAATGAAAAACTTAAATTTGAAGTCTGATCATTCTTAAATAAATGTAGATAAAGAGTGAACTGATTTTGTGGAGAAAGAACTTCATTTGTTTAGTGGAAAACGAGAAAGGGGAGGAAGAACGGTTGACATTTGTTTATACCATTTAGTAGCAAAGAAGAAATGGAAGTTGTAGCGGAAAAAAAAAAATCAAGAAAGATAAACCTATTGCTACTGCAATTAAAATTTTGACGTATGTATTGCGACAACACTGCAATTTTGATATAATTACTCATAAATCATAATACAATCAAATTTTTGCAACTCAAGTCAATTTTGAATAAGTGGAATCCTATTTAACTATGATGCAATAAAGCTTTTCAATATAATGCAAGCCAATTTTAATCAATGCAAGCTAGTTTTAATACATTGCAAGCTGACTTGAATACAATGGAGACAAATATAGTATAATACAACTACAAGCCAACTTTTAATATGGTGCAAGCCAATCTAAATACAGTGCAAGCTAATTACGAGTAAAATGCAAATCGATTTGGAACACAATGTAAGTCGATTTTTCAAAAAAAAAAATCAATTTTTTATTTTATGGTTCATAGAAAATAGAGCGTGAAATTAGCTTGGAATAAACAATTAATCAAGGGGTATCTGGTATAATTTTTTTCAAAAAAGAGATGATTTATAATATGGTACGTGAGAGGTTTCTTTTGACCTATTTATCTGTATCAAAGGGAACCACTGACAAGAAAGTCCCATCTCTATTAGTCGCCTTAAGAATGACTTCTCCTTTTGTCATAGGAATAGCTTAGTTGACAAAACAACAAATACGTGCTCAAAATAGCCAGCTTTTTCCAAATAAAAATAGAAATGTAAAAATCAATCCAAAATCCAAAAAGCTTGTATCTTTCAATCATTTGTGGCATTAGAACTTATCCAAGACACTATTATACAGGGCGGTATTGTCTGCCATTACAATTCATAATACGAGATTGTAGGAAAATATGCATAGATAGCTTCCTTTTTTAGATAGGACATGCATTATCTACTGCAATAAATTCGTTTTTAATAAACCGACATTACATCTCGCCAAAAAGTTTCTAAATTCTAAATTAATTTCGTATATACAAAATCCTGGAACCTCATAATAAAATCTACATAATACGGGTCATAACATCAGTAAAGTGCTTTTATCCATGTTCTCATGAATCTGTTCTTACATTCAACTATGTAGCAAATTTGTTTATGTCCAGCAACAACTGTCTGGCAGCTGTAAACCAGTTTGTATGGTGAAGTGAATACCAAATCAACAATACAACTTATGTGACATAACACGACAATAGAGATAACTAGAGTGAAAGTATTTTCAAGCACAAGCAGCGAAAGCAAATAGCATAGAGTCCCACACATCCATAATTCAGTTGAAAAGCTACAGAAAGCTATAAAACATACCTTTTGACATCACAACCAAAGAACTTCCATTAGTTGCTCCAGCTATCGAACTGATATAATAATTCTTTTCCCACTGCTCCATGATCCAGTCCTATATCAAAACAAAATGAATATTTGATCAACAAATGACAACGTACATCACCGGAATAATATGATGAAACATACCTTGTGCAGGAATAAAGGGGACAGCTCATAAACCTGAGCAGAAAATCCAGTTCCTGCATCCATAATGAGAGCCCAAAGATTTGCTGAAGAAGCAACACAGCTTATGAATAAGCCATCTTCATTTCCCTTCTCAACATGCTGGTGTAATCTTGAATCCGAAACGTTATAGTGGTATCTATAGGTATGCATAATATTTAATCAAAAGAATAAGATCTGAAATATTCTAGCTACTAAGCTGGTATTACTTTAAGCACTGCTTTCAATTGTCTCTTGTTAGCTACTAGTAACTTATCTGATTAGCAAAAATCTCGAAGAATAGTTGCTCATATAAGGTATTTCTATCTAGGTCTGTTAATGGGTCGGGTTTGGACTAATAGCTTAAAACCCTAATCTGGTTATAGTAATCAAAACCTGATACCTGAGTCCAGCCCTTTGGGGTTTCTAGGCCTGCTGCGTAATACTAATATACATAACTCATAATATTTATGCTAAAATCATACTGTCACGGTTTATTAAAAATCATACATAAGCAACATTATCATACAAATTGGATAACGATGAAGCAACATAAAAGTATGCAAAAACTTCCACACGCAAACAACCAAAACGATAACAAATAACCTACACTCAAACCATACTTTAAGCTCACAGTTTCTGAAATTATACACAAGTAATATCCAAAGTGGATTGTGGCGAAGCCAAGTTCACAATAAAGTATGCAAAAACATCTACATGCAAACAAATAAAATGATAAACAAATAAACATACTCATGTTTTGACCCTACGGAAAACCAATAATCAAGCTGGACCCAAATCGGGTTGATTATGATGAAACCAAGGTTTGAGATTTCGACCGAAACACCGAGATTTCAAATTCCGATCATTCCGTTTTGATTTCAGTAGAGACCGAAACGAAACCAAATCGAAATTCCAGTTAGATGAAAAAAAGACTATCAAACTTCATATTTCACAAAAGAAACTCAAAAATAATTAATTTGAATTTCAAATATATAAACATTCAAAATCTGAAACTTCTTAAAGAAACTTACAAAATAACAAAATATATAAATTGTGTAAAAAAAGGTTAAAAATGAACAAACATTTCTTAGTGTTATAATATTTATAATTAACTAGTATTATTCGTTTATATCTTATTTTTAAATTAAAGATAAGTTATACGTTTTGATTCAATAAATTAAACAAATATAGGTGCAATTATATGGAAAATAAATAACGAAATTCAAAACTGAAACTAGAACTGAAATTCTCAAAATTTATGAATTAGAACGAAATTTCTAAAATTACAAAAGACTGAAATCGAGAGCGAGACCGAGATCTTGAACCTTGGATGAAACGATACCTGACTGTAATAGTAATCGGGTTGGATTAGGATCGAGCAGGGGTAACTAAAACTCTTACTCGTATTAACATGGCAACTTTGAATCGGGTTCGAGGGAAAACTCGAACCATCGATAGACCTATTTCTATGAATGTTAGGAGTGCACATGGATCGATTCCAATAATTCGAATTCAATCCAATCGGAAAAAAATATTGGATCGCAACAAACCAATTCAAAAACTGAATCGGACCGTTTCCAAATTATAGAAATCCAATCATAGTGAATCATTTGGCGGATCCTAATGGTTGAAACCAATTGGATAAGCGATCCAACTAATTTTAAATTATCACAAAACAAATGTCTAACTTTGATTTTGAAATTAACAAATTTGATTGATTGTGACGCAATCTATTTTCAAATACAAGGTTTTTCAATTCTTAGTTTTGATTTGTCATTTTATGAATAAATTTGAACTTTAAACAAATAAAATATTTTCATATTTTTATGATTAACTGAATAATATTTAGTGTCTAAACTGTACCTATTTTAATTTATTTAAAAACTTATTATTCAATAGTTTAAGATGATATTTTTTCTGTTCCTGACATGCTACTAAGGAGTTGTTTCTTACTTTATCCAAGTACATGAATGAAGGTTTGAGAACTCGATTTCGGTTTCGGTCATTTCAATTTTTTGCTGTTTCGATCAATTTCGAAAGTTTCGGACGTTTCGGTTTTGGTACTTTTTAACGAAAATGCATTAGCTAAATTAAATTGATTTCAAATTCCTAAATCAAACAAAATAAATGAAACTAAATTTAAACTCTAACTAAACAACCCACTTTAATTAATAATACTTCAACCAAATAGCCCAACCCTAGTAAATAATCCTTCATGTGGTTAAACCCAGTAAAAACAGGTCAGCCCAGTTAAATAGCTGAAGGATAGATGAGTAGTAAATAAAAACAGCCGCCTCATGAAATCGGAAATTAGGGCATAACGTTATCTCAGTAAACAAATAAAAAAAACTAGGGCAAACACAAAATCTTCATTTCCCGCTCGATACTGGCTCGCTTCATGCTCGCTTCGAAGAAGAGAAAAGAGGAATCACTGCAGTATACTGCAGGAAGCTCGATTTGAGAAGCAATTCGAAGAATAATGTCGATTTCAGCGGAGGTAAGTATTAATTGTTCAGTTTTTTGTATGTATCAACTCCAAAAGTTGTTACTTCTTTCCCCTTATGGATTTTGATTTCTTTCTAAACGAACCAGTCTGAAACCGAATTTGTGGCTCAATCTCGGACCGGAGGTTGTCGATACCGGTCCTGTACGACCGAAATTTCGGTGTACCTACCGATACCTTATACCATGATATGAATCACTCTAATTTTATTAAGTTAAATGCTCATAAAAATATAACATTTTCCTATTTAATTTAGTTCAGTTAGAGGTTAGAAAAAGATAATTTTATGCTACATTATATTATCTACTTCATTTCATTTCTTGATTTGCAACCAGAAGATAATTTATCCATTCAATTAACTTACATCTTGTTTAAAATATCAAATTTTCGATAAAAACAACTACTTATATTAATGTTATAACAAAATTAGATACTGTCAAGGACTACTAGCTCTAGTGAAGGTGCTATGACGTTGTAGGCTGAGATCCTATAGGTCATGAATTCGAACCTCGAGACATCAAAATGAATGCTCTGCTTGAATAAATACTACTCTTATTATCAAAAAAAAAATTAAACACTGAAAATTAAACGGTATAGAGTATACAGTAAATAAATAAATATATATATAAATATATATATATATACATAAATATATATATATATATATTTGAATAATGTACTGATAAAATAAAACCTAAGAAATAAGTAATAATTTTCATACAAATAATCCACAAGTACACGTATTTTGCAAATTTTACAACAAATAATAACCAGTATCTGATCCAATCCAATAAATTTTGGATCGGATCAAATTGAATTATACTTTAGGTGGATCAGATGCAAATCAAAATTTTAAGATCTAACTACAAACTGGATCAGATCCACGTGCAGCCATAGTCAGGGTAGCTAATAAAGTTTCGGCTCTAATCATAACATTAGGAGTTGAAAATGATTTACATACCATTTTAAGTTATAATTTAATGACTAAAGCATCAAGACAATATAATTGATTCTGATATTAATAAGATACTAATAAAGGTTGTAGTCAGGTCACTAGCCAATTCTGATATTTTGACCACAAATGTCAAGGTGGCCAAAGAAGAATTCTTGCAAGAATATATAAACTACACTATCGTTTAAAAAAACTTAATTTATTTGCGTCTATAGAGTTATTGTTATCTTCTAGGTTTCTTTTATATATTTGTTAGTATGCTTATCATTTTCTCATCCAGGTTATAAGTACAAATGTCCGTCAAAGATATGTTAAACGAGCCACCGTTCTGACACTCTTTTGTCGCTTGGTAAAAAAGAACAACATCGTTGCACTTGGCAATTAGTATTTGCTTTGTATAGCCAAATTAATGATGTATATTGGTGTCAGAGCTATAGCTTTCCAAGGCTTAAGTCAAGTATGTGGCAGATTTTCCTTTTCGAATAGTCTTTGGTGAAATAAAAAATATAGTTCACTTTTGATACTACACTACTATCTTCCATGGTGGATATCTTGTGAGTACGAATACACGCAAGATACCCAATGGGAAGGTATATTTTAGAGTATCAACCCCCAAAAAGAAGCTCCTGAGATCTAATGTATAGAATATTGGATAGGTCTCTAAATAGCCTTTGCATTATATTATTTTATTTGTTCTATATATACTATCGTGACAACTTTTCCATACACTTCATACGCTGACTGTATTCTACAAATTATCTTCATTTTCTCCAATCAAAATTATCAAAACTGTTCAAACACTATAAACTCATAGGATCAACATTTTCCTTACATACCAAATTTACCTCAATATCCTTTTGTTTTCTTCAATTTGTAGGATTTTCGTATCTTCGTAATCTAATTATTTCTTATCCCAATTTTCACAAGGTTATTCATCTTCAACGGAATCGATACAAAAACAAAATCAAATGCTTAACCTTCTCAAATATTCAAATATGAAGAAAATTAGTTTGGATATCCATGAAAGTGCAAACAAATGCTAAAGCTTGTCATTTACAATTCAATCACTTTTGGTTACAGTCGGTATCAACCATCTAGGTCTGCATGGCGGATCAAACCCAGTGGATTTAAGCAATATTCGACATGATCCTATTATGGTTGGATCTTAAATATTACATGCAGCTGATCTCTTTAACCTATAAATGATCTGATTCGATCTTCTTGAATTGGATTGGATTGGATACTGGTTAATGTTTGAGGTAAATGTTATCGAATGATATATTTGTGGATCGTCTGTATGAAAATCGTTAATTATAAGTTAGATCTTATTATTATCAAATTCACTGTTTAATATATATACTTTTAGAAATGTTTGTTTAATTGGTCCATGATGTTTAATTTTCATTGTCTAACGAAATTTTACTGTGAAACTATGTAATGTTTGTTAATTAAAAAGATAAATTATCTTCTTGTCACAAATTAGACAGAACTGAATTAGGCATAGGATACAATGCAGTATATAATGATCTTTTTCTAGCCTTTAATCGAATTAAATTGAGTGGTAAAATGTCATAATTTTTAATTTAGCAATGTTTAACTTGATACATTTAGAATGCCTCGTATACTTAGATAGAAAAACAAACAATCACTTAGTAGCATAACAAGAATCAAAATATAGTATATAGTATTGAAATGATAAGCTTTTAAATAAGATAAAATAGATATAATTTAAACATTTAAAAATCATACTTGTTAATTATTTATTATAGAAATACGAAGGTAAGAAAAAACATGAGTTTAATATCAAATTAAAACACCAAAAATGTGCAAAATCAAAACTAAGTGATAACTGGAAAACTCTAGATGAAAAGAGATTGCACACAATCAATCAATCTTCCAATTTTAAACTCGACGATAGACATTAATTTTTGACAATTAATAAGCTGAATCGGTTATCCAATTGATTTCGACCCTGAAAATCCTTCAATCGAACCATATTGGTTGGAATTCTCTAATTTTAAATTCAATGAATCCCTTTTTAATTTGGAACGGTTCCATCCGAATTTTTTGGTTTAGAATGAATTTGGTCCATCGGATAATGGATCCAAGCGCACTGTATCGACTGTGCTCTTTTGGAGATGCACGAGGAAGAAAATTAAACATCGACCTCAATAAAGATGAAGCGCAAAAAAATCAAATAATACAAATTTACTTTAGCTAAGCTTAGGGTGAAAGTCTTGATGAACAAGACTTCAGAAGCCAATCACACTAAAATAAGCTTTAGGAATGCGATGACCTCTATGTACAATGAACATGTTCGAAGCTACCAGAATGTGGTTGCATCCAAATGCTGTTTTGAAGAGAGAAAAAACCAAACTGATCTTTTGGATCAAGTGAAAAACCATGGTACTGCTTATAAGGACGGGAACATGGGAAAGACATTCACCTTCGAGGACCTTGTGCAGTTTTAAGTGAATAATATATATGGTCTAATATAAATTTAAACTTTGGATCAAGGCGTGCTTTAAACAAAAATAAAAAAACCATGATTGGTTCAAATCTAGATTTTGAATCATTTTCAAGTACATGATAATTAGAAAACAAACACATCTCTTTTTGTATCAAGTTGGCAAGGACAAATAGAAGTTTTATGCTGCTTCTAACTGATATTTATCATCGGAATTCGAACGAAACTCTAGGTGATATTGGTGGTCGAATGATGAGCAAAACCAAACCTTCGAATCAAGCGATAAACTATGATATTGCTTACAAAAACGAGAATGAAGACAAATACTTCACCTTCAAAGGACCTTATGCCATTTAGAGTTAATGTAATAAGCAGTCTAATACTAATTTAATTCTGAATCATATCCTAGTAAATCCTAATCAGTTAGCATACACACCTCTCCTTTACAACAGCGGAGACGGTCATCCTAGAAGTGTCAAAACCAACAGAGATTTTAAAAAAAAGGTTATTCCACCACTTTTAGAAGCATTTATCATCGAACAGGGCTCCAGGAGCTAATCAAACAAAAGAAACCATTTGGAATGTACTGACCGTGTGCACAACAAACATTCTTAAAACTAACGCTCAAATGCTATTTAGAAAAATGAAGAAAACTTGTCAGAATGGGAAAGCATTTGTAACGATATTAATGGTTGAATAGAGAGCTATAAATCAGTTGGATCAAGTCAAAGACTGGTATATTGTTTACAAGAACAAGAATGACGAAAAGTCTCTCACTATAAAGGATCTTACACAACTTTAAGGGCAAAACATATCTAATATTCACACGAATTTTTGACCAAATCATTTTTCCAACAATGCTAGAAAAACTATGATTGATCCAAGTTCAAATTTTGAATCATTTTCACATGCATCCCAATTACATAGCGGTCAATCCCCTCTTATTAATACAGTGGACCAAGTCATGTTAGAGGTCTTAAGAGTTGGCAAGGACATATTTATCAAGCCACTTCTCACAAGCATTTATAGTCGAACGCGACTTTAGAAAGCTTTTGAAATGCAGTGACTTACGTACAACGTACATTTTTGAAATCAAATAGATCGCGGTTACCCTCAAATGCTTTTTTAGAAAATGAACATAACATTTCAAAAGTGTACAAGCATAACAAACGAAATTGGTGATCGAATAGAAAATGTAATCATTCCTTGATGTTAAGTGAAAGGACGTAATACTGCTTAAAGAATGATAATGAAAAACCTTTGAAGTACTTGTCTAATATCAATTCAAATTTGGACAAGCTCACTTTTTCAACAAAGCTAAAAAACCCATGATTTATCCAAATGCATATTTTGAATCATTTCCTACATCCTAGTATATCCCGATTAGACGGAGGATACACCTCTCTTTTACATTAGTGAAAATGGTCTCCTAGATATGTCAAAGCTGGCAAGGATTAAAAAAGCAGTTATCATCCCAATGAATGATTGTGATGAGAACTCCAAAGCTTTCCTCGATGAATAAAACTAACAGTAGAGAGATTAAAGAATAAAAGTGTCACCCTAGCGCAAGAATAGAAGAACGATGCTAACCACGCTAGAAAAGGAAGAAACGAGGTATTTTATATCTTACATCATTCAATATTTTCTCATATACTTTATGCTTCAACTATTATGGAATTACGAAATTATAAATCTAGCATTTGTGAAACACAACAAAAAAAAATGAAAACATTACATTAGTGCAATGAAAAACAAAACATTACACAAAATGCAACTACAAAACACGTCTAGCTCTATCCTATAAATGATCCACCGCTTGTTGTAATATGAAATGAGTTTCATGATCTCTAATCCGATTAACTTGTTTTATATGCCCATTTAAAGAGTTAACATCTTTTGAATTTTGGTTCTGCTTTAAAAAATTCAAAAAATTGGAAATTTCTTTTCAGATCCGATTTGTAGATTTTGATATTTACCGTACTTCAACTTTTTACTCCAAGTTTTCATTAGTATTATAAACAAAGTAGGTTTCTATAATACAATTTTTTAATGAATTCAACCATCTTCAATACAATACCTTTTTTCATTAATTTATAGTATAACTTGATCAAAAAATATTTACGAAATATTACCGACTTATTGGACTATATGGTAGATCCAAGTCTTTGTAATTATAAACTACTTAATTAATAACATTAATTCCATCTTGTCAACAATCCACTCTTAAGATTCCATTTCCATCATGCACCAACATTCATAATCAAATTCAAGACAATAAAAAAAAACAGCTTAATGCCAACGAAGTAAGCATGCTTCCATTGCCTCTTGATTCTACCCTCTCGCTCGACGCATGCCTCTTGCTCGATGATTGCCCTTTCCCTATTCTTTTCAGTGGTCAGTATATATTTAAATTTTCGTCTATGCAATCAGTGGATTTGGATTAGTTTGTGTTTTTGAATAATTTTCACACAATTTCATTTTTTACTACAATTGACTGGAATCTGTTTTTCTATTGAATTTTGTTATAATCACCACCGGAATTGGGCTAGATGGGCTGAATTCCGACATGTCAGACTGAATTTCAAATCATGAGCTTATTGGTTGGTTGAGAATAATTTTAATTTAGAACACTATAACCACCATGTTCATCTTTCATAACTATGTTAGGAATTATAATACAAGCATATTTGATATCAAAAATAAATCAGCACGTGATGAAATCTTATTGAATTTTGTATAACATGAAACTGACCCTGCATGACATCAAAAGAATGCTCAAACTGTAGTGAAATTAATTTTTTTTTTTTTTTTCAAGTGAGTGAATTTTCTGATTGCTTGAACAAATGTACATTATTTTGGCTATATATCATCAGTAAAGTAGCAATTCATTGTGTACTCATGCCTATCGATGTCGTATTTACATGGTGTTGAGATCATAATTTCTATTTTCTAAACTTATGAGCAAGTATGTTTTGAATACATTGATATAATTTAACGAATCCGGTAAAAAAGATAAAAAAATCCTAGTACACTATGACTTCCAAAGTTGATCCTTTTGATCTTAAATGTTATTCATGACAACGGTATAAACATTTTTTCCATTTGAGATGCATACAATTGAGACTCTCAAGCGTTCCTTGAAAACCTTTTTTGCTACCAAGAAGCTAGAAAAGCATCTCTTTCACATGGTCATCTGATGATCATGACCAAAAACAGTAACTACTATCTCATAGATACCTTTTAATATTTGAATTGTGGTAGACATACTAATTCAAATGTATTCATTTTCTGCATCACCCATAATTCTGTAACATAACATTCGATATGCACTATGTGCTATTTTGCACTATGCGCTATAGCACGCGCTATTTTGTTAACTTCAGTAAATTTTGCATTTTTTTAATTTACACTAAATGGGAATAAACAAGTCGTGGTCCATGTTTACATAAATAATCAAATCACTCATTTATGATTGTTACTGTTATTTTATTAAAATTTACGATGTACTTTAATGAAGAATTGGAATTAACGTTGTAATTTACACTGTAAATTGTTAGTTGGTGCCATCTTAGTCAACAAATTCAAAACTCAAGAATCACGCTTTAAAACTTACTATCATGAAGAAAATTCGTCTAACAATTTATTTGCTGTTTCTAGAGATTTATCATCTTATTTTTTTTCTAATTGAGATCGACTACTTAAATTGTTATTTTTCATTAATTTCTATGTTGAATCGTAATTTTGTTAAATTAAATATATCTTTAGAGTATTTTTAATACATATTTTTGATGATTTCAAAATTCTTTTTTCCATTTTTTAATGTATATTTAATTTCATTTGTTTCGAGATTTTTGGTATATGTATTTTTTAATAACAAGAGCGACAATTCATTCAAACAGAGCATTCATTATGATGTCTCATAGGCTTGAACCCATGACCTCTAAAACTTTTGTCTAAAGTGTCATACCTCCACTTGAGCTGAAGGCCCATGACGAGATTTTTGGTATTACAAAAACTACTTATCAAAATAAATAAAAAATAGTTGTTTATTGAATGAAAAAACAGTGATATGTAATGTCAAAACATACGTACATTTCAGATGTTTATAAACTATAATAGATGAAAGTGTGTTCTTGCTTTTAAGTCTTTCGTCTAGTTGAATTGGTATGAAAAAAAGAACTTGAGTCGTATACAATCTACACGATAGCATCATAACATTTGGTAGTGGTAGATCATAAACTAAAACATTTGTTACTAAGTTGAATGGCTAATTTTTCATGGAAAACATATTAGAAAATAGCATCATTGGTTATGCATCAAAATTCGGTACCTTATACCAAACAAATTTGTTTTTACACCAAAATAAGCTAGTCCATAAGGTCATTTTCAAAGTATTTATCAAGTAGCACTTTTAATGTATAAGATATAAAATTTTATAATGTTTTTATCAAATGAAAAAAACTTTGCTTCAAGAGTATAAGAGACAAAAATTTAAAAGAAAATAATGTTCAACATTCATGTTTTTTTTTTTGAGTATTAAAAACGATGTGGATAACAAAGTCTGATATTGCAAACAATTAAGTTATATTAAGTAAAAATAAATAAAGAAAAACATTAAATGAGGTAAAACATCACTAGCAAATTTAAAATGAATTCTTAAGATTAAAAAGTCTCTTAATATAGTTAGAGAAAAGAAAAGTACTAATTTTTTCCACGTAAACGTTTTGAGTATGTTACGCCTGTCAAACAGCTACATTCAAATTCATTTGAATGAATTATGGTCATTTTTTGATAAATGATTTGATTTATTATTGAAGATTGTGTCCATGTCCTAGTTTGCGTCAATCAATTTTATTTAGGTTTTCTTCAATATACATAGCTAAAATAAACAAATAAAAACAGCACGTTATTTTCGGGTATTTGCTATTTTGCCTTTGACAAAATAATGTGTTATTTCGCATTACAGATGACACGTGCACTATAATAGGTTAAATGGCGCATACCCGCGCTATGAGCAATTTTATTGCTATAGCATGCGCTATGAGAAATTTTATTGCTATAGTGTGCGCTATAATAACTTTGCACATTATCTCCTGATAAGATGAAATTTCTAACAATCATACACTGTTTTTTTGATTAAAACACGCAAGGCTTAAAGTTGTAGCCTTATCAAATATTTTTAGGAACATTTTTTATGATATTCTACAGCAAAAAAATTATTGGTACGGATTTTCACTAAAATAACACTCATTGACTGATCAAGGCTGATTTTCCGATTTGTTTCATCATGATAATCTTTCTAACCCTTATCACTTCCTCCAGATCCACTACTATCTTTTTCAGCAATTCCTCTAATAATCGACATCGTTCCAGCACAATAAGCTATTTGACAAAGATGCGAGGAGTCTTCTTGCTCTTCATTTTTTTCCACGCCATTCTTGAAATTGCTGAGAGAGTTGTTTGATATTTTTTTGAAAATCATTGAGAAAATAATTGAAAACCTGAGATGTTTACAAGGAAATTTGTGATTTGTGATATAGGTTGATACAACGCGATATTTACACATTGGGGTAAATGAACAAAGCTGATTTCAATCCATTGGCAGATTGTCACTTACCTGATGGAATGAACGTAATAAATCATAATTACATACTAACGGTTGGGATAGCTAGTTTTACCATGTTTGCCACATAGGAATCGTACTTGTGTACGATACCGATACATTAGCATGCTAACGTTTGGAGTAGCTTCTTTTCTTTTTTTTAGTTGTGTTGTGATAACACAACCTCACTGACAAGTCATAACTATCACTTTTTTTAGATTACTTCTCTTTTCCCTTTTTTTTAGACCAATGTTGTGGTGATGCATGTGCAACATCATAACTACCATATTTAAGGATAATTTACCTCTGTTTCATAGGACGTCTTGCATTATAAACTGATACCCATTGTGTTGCAGGGTTTCCCAACCGAACTTTCTTTCTGGGTTGTTCGTCTTCTTCAAGATTCACCAGCATTCTGCCCCGCTTCTGCCCAACCTATATGTATGTAATGGAAAAATATAAGTAATCCTACACCTAATCTAAGACATGATTTAACGGTTGGTGATATAATTGCAATATCAACGCACCTTCAAAGCACCGTCGATTCTAATAGGTCTCAATTGAGTGCAAGGGTCAATCAAGCTATCAAAGAGAGAGATAAGTTTGGAGTAATTTGGATCTTCATCAAACTTCATGGTTGTTACGGTTTCAAGGAAATTTTTAAATGGAGCTGGGCATAAGCAACACAGTAGATCCGGGGAAGTGGACATTTTCTTCTTACAAACAAGGAAGCTCTTATTATCTCCCTGAATGATTATACAAATTAATTCGGTAACATTTCTAATACGATGTACTGATTGGACTAATAAATAGTAATTTAACTCAGTGACACAGAATATAAACTGGATCGCCACCTGGTATCCTTGCCAAGGCAGACGTCCTTTTAATAAAAATATAAGTGTGTAGGCTAATGATTCTAAGTCATCTCTCCTACTTCCAGTACGACCTAAATGTGCATGTACACTTGCATATCTTATTGTGCCTCTGCAAAATAAAATGCATTAAAAATTGTTCATATAAATTAAAAACTAGAGAAAATTGGTATGAAGATTTGATACCTGAATATGTCTGGCCTTTGATCATACTCAACATGCCGACCAGTTGATGCTTCTCTCCATTTAGAAGCTGAAAGATATTGACATAGATCACATTAAAAACAAAATTTTGAAGTTGTAATAAAGAGTTTGGGGGTCCTGAACAGAACAGATGAATGCAGGTGAATATACCCAAACCAAGATCAATGAGGAAGAGTTTTTTCTCATCAGGAGTTCCAGGCTGACCGAGTAAAAAGTTCTCTGGCTTAACATCTCCATGTACAAACCTGTCGAGAAAAGCAATACATATCACTAGATGTAAAAATGTGACCTCCTTTGGGAAGATTATGTTTAAGATGTTATCTTCAAGTTAAATTCAGGATAAAAAATCAGTAAAAACAATGAAGTACCCCTTCATGTGAAGCTTTTCTAGAATGGATATAGCCTCCACAGCGATGCAAGCTGCCATATTTGGGGACATTCTGTTCCAGTAATTGTCATTGAAGCTAATTAACATTACTTTGAAAGATGATTTAGATATCATAACTCAAAAGCGAACGTGTCAAGCAATTCATCAGCCGATATAATACTCCAAAAAGAATATATCAGTTAATATAAATCATAATCTAATAGTTAATAAGTTGCTAAAAGTATAAGAGGATAACTTTACTTACGACTGGTTCACCGAGTTCCATATATCCCAAAGACTAGGTCCAAGCATATCCATAACCTGGGAATCAATTCAACAAAATTTAGTAAATATTCAATTCTTACTCACATATATTCTAAGATAGCTGAACTCACCAAAATATAATAATCCCCTTGACGTCCCTTATAATGAACGCCTGGTATCCCATAACATTCATTCAAAGTGCTTGATGATACAAATCAGTAAGTTAGACACACAACATAGCATAAGTTGCATTACAAGTATGATGAGATAAATGCTTACTTATAGACTTGCCACTCATATGGTGGGCCATAGTTACAGCCTTTACTACTACGATGCTCAAATTTCAGGGCCACCTAAAGATCAATTAAACTCCATGGTATCAATAATTGTCTGCCATATAAGACCTCAACGTGTGTGTGTGTGTCGAATATATCTAACCTCAAAAGCGTCAGGCCCAATGCGTCCTGATCCCCCAGTAAGTCTTCTTCCAACATATACTTGACCAAAACCACCTTTTCCCAATTTCTTATCTACTTTATATACAGGGGAGTTCCCTACTTGAACCTGTTATTAAAGAACAATTTATTATTATTACTAGTACTATTATCATTATATACCATTACACACACACGCACAGAGAGACACGCACATGTATATATGTATATGTATGTCTGTATATAACTTGTTAGTACATAGTGCATATCAAATGCACACCCTGCTACTAATTTTATGATAAATGTAACAATAACTTTATTTTATGCTATGCTTGCATACAACAATGCTTGTTACAAGTTAAACTGCATACAAGTGCAGCGCAACCTTTTGATACTTTCATCACATGCATGCATGGGCATGAACACATGATACAGATAAAATTGAGTTAATTACAGCATAAAATGCACTCGGAAATATTTTCATTTTGAACCTTTTTAGAATAATTATGCATCCCTCCAGACATCTTCTAATTTCATCGGCATGTTTTCGTATATCCAGAAAAGAATATTTTTTTTATGGTAACTATTGTTGGGATAAACATTTAAGGGTCCAACCTACTTATGATTATTAAGTACTCTTAACTTATAAGTTACACTTCTACCATAATTGGTATGTATAAAGCTTAATTGAATTAAAGAGTTTCCAACTACCATTTTCTAAACAAGATATATAAAAATATACGGTGATGAATGATCATAGATGTATGAAATTTTTCTTAAAACCCAATACAAAACCAATGATTAGTAAAGCAAGTAGCTCGTACTTTATCAGGCATGGGAACATTTAAATCATCCTCCCCAGCCAGCTTATCTCCACTACCGTTCATTGCTAGTTCCCTTTCACCAACACCTTCACCTGGCTGGTTCAAAAGCTCCTGAACCCCAGCACCAATATTAACACCAGGCAATTCTTCACAAGGCTGATCAGAATCTAGATCAATTACTTTAATATTTCCTCTACCTCTTCCTCTGCCACGAGTTGCTCTCCTATTTGGTTGAGTACCAGTTCCTCTTCCTCGCCTTGTTCTTCTATTAGCAGTTGCTGGAATAGCTAAATTGTCGTCGTCTTGATTTTGTTGAATTGGATTTGTCTCTTTGGCTTTCCTTGATCTCAAACGAGCTCCACTTCGCAACTCCGGCATCCTATCCCCATGCAACTCAGCCTTACTTCAAATCCCTACTTTAGAAATAAATTAAATTTACATTAAAATGGCAAAACCAATCAAGTGAAAAGTGTAAAGTAATATGCAACTAGATCCTTGTCCGCAAACATGAGAGGAACCAAACTGTGGGAATGACTGTGGTGTACTAAGACTTACCCCATACTTTATTATAACTTTGAGCCTCACTTGTCCAGGTATAGTATACAAAATGAACAGAATGATTTGACAGTAATATAGTTACCAAAGTTTTGATATTGGAGGTATGTCTATTGTGATATTGCCTTTATTATATATATAGTAGAGCTAGGTGAAATCAACAGAAAACTCAAAATTATTTGCAAAATAGTATGGTTGCTGTCTTGTGATTCCATGCACGAAAGACAAATTTTGTAAAACAGAAAAATTAATGGAAAATTTTATATCTTAATACCTTTTTAGGTCATGTTTTGTATAATGATGTTGCTTCGAAATATCACCAGTTAGCAAATAAGATAGCTGACTGTGTGTATGCATGCAAATAGCGAAAATAGCACAAGGCTTGCGCTATGAGCTATTTTGTACTATGCGCTATAGCGCACAGCTATTTTGTTCATTTTTGTAAATTTTGCTTGTTTTTTATATTAACTCAAAATTATTTGCAAAATAGTATGGTTGCTGGCTTGTGATTCCATGCACGAAAGACAAATTTTGTAAAACAGAAAAATTAATGGAAAATTTTATATCTTAATACCTTTTTAGGTCATGTTTTGTATAATGATGTTGCTTCGAAATATCACCAGTTAGCAAATAAGATAGCTGACTGTGTGTATGCATGCAAATAGCGAAAATAGCACAAGGCTTGCACTATGAGCTATTTTGCACTATGCGCTATAGCGCATAGCTATTTTGTTCATTTTTGTAAATTTTGCTTTTTTTTATATTAATTCAAAATTATTTGCAAAATAGTATGGTTGCTGTCTTGTGATTCCATGCACGAAAGACAAATTTTGTAAAACAGAAAAATCAATGGAAAATTTTCTATCTTAATACCTTTTTAGGTCATGTTTTGTATAATGATGTTGCTTCGAAATATCACCAGTTAGCAAATAAGATAGCTGGCTGTGTGTAAGCATGCAAATAACGAAAATACCACAAGGCTTGCGCTATGAGCTATTTTGCACTATACGCTATAGCGCATAGCTATTTTGTTCATTTTTGTAAATATTGCTTGTTTTTTATATTATACAAAATGAGATTAAGGTAGTTGTGATCCATGTTTATATAAATATCAAATCGTTCGTTTATACTATCACTGTTATTTTATTAAATTTCACACTGTACTTTAATTATGGATTAGAATCTACATTTTAATTTACACTATAAATGTTAGTTGGTGCCTCCTATCCAAATTAAAAACTCTAGAACCATGCTTTAAAATTCGTAGCATTGCACCCTGAAGTAAATCGTTTTAACAATTTATTTGTTGTTTTCAAGGATTTATCATCCTCGTCGTCTTTATTTTTTTCTCCTAATTGAAACTAACTGTTTAAATTGTTGTTTTTCATAAATCTCTACATTGAATCGGAATTTTATTAAATTTAATATATCTTTAGATTATTTTTAATATAACTTTTTGGTGTTGATCTCAATTTTTTATTTTTTTTGAATGTAAATTTGGTATGAAAAAGAGACTTGAGTTATATATGAATGTACACAACAACATTATAATATTTGGTAGTGGTATATCATAAATTAAAACGTTTATTACTACGTTGAGTAACTAATTTTGCATGGAAAATAAATTAGAAAATAGCACCATTGAGTATGCACCAAAATTTGTTATATTGTACCGAATAATTTAACTTTTTTTTGTACATTTTCAAAGTATTTGTTAAGTAGCACTTTTGATGTATGAAAGATGAATTTTTTTAAATGCTTTATCAAAAGAATTTTTCTTTCAAGAGTTTATTCAAAAGAATTTAACATAAAAGGATGTTCAGCATTTATATTTTTGTTTTTTCAGTATCAACAACAAAGACCAATATTGCAAATATTAAAATGAAGTAAAAAATGCACTACATTAGGTAAATAACATCACTAGCAAATTTAAAATGAATTATTAAGGATATAAAGTTTCTACCTATTTCCTTTCAAAAAAAATTCTACCTGCTAATATATCCAAAGAAATAAAAAATATTAATTTTTCTAACATAGATGTTTTGAGTATGATATGCCTACCAATCACCTACATTCAATTTTGAAGGAATTATGGTCATTTTTCGATAAACGATTTTGATTTATTATTGAAGATACAAGATAGGTAAGTATACTCATGTCCTAGTTTGTTTCATTCAATTTTATTTGAGCTTTTTTAGATGTACATTCCTAAAATAAATAAATAGCGAAAAATTACGTGCTATTTTTGGCTATTCGCTATTTTCCGTTTTGACATTTTTTCGCTATAGATAGACATGTGCGCTATTAGAGGTTAAATAGCCCACACCCTGCGCTATGGGCTATTTTGTTCTATAGCACGCCATAGCATGCACTATAATGACTTATATATATATATATATATATATATATGTATGTATGTATGTATATATGTATGTATGTATATGTATGTATATCAAGTTGGACATCTTAGCTTAAACATTTCTCATCACTTAGAACTTTACAGCCACTTAAAACGAAAATAAACCAAAAAAATATCACTTTAATCAACAAATAATAACTGTCCATCGTAGATCAGAGCATACCCTTAATGCAATTACCCGTAACAGCGTCCATCTATAGATACTTTTCTAATCTATTATGCAAGCTGGTTAGAAAACAGTTCATGGGGTGAGATAATAGATCTCCATATTATATCGTGAACATGATACCAAACCGAAGTTTCTTCTAACTACTACTAATTTTATCAAACACGATTCATATCATACCAGAATTGTTACCATTAACAATCAAACAAACTCAGCATTTTTTACAGCAATCAGTCGATCTGACAACCAGCATCGTCAAATAATACCGTACAAAACCACAGAAAACAACAATTTGGAAACTTACAGTTGATCGTTAATCAATTGATAGTAATAGTAATCGACTCGTAAAAATGTTGGGGATCTTGTTGGTAGAGTTATTAGATTAGGAGAGAAATTTTTTGGGAAAATCTACGCCCAGTCGGGAAGAAAAGCGTGAATGGATTAAAGAACGGTGGTTCAATTGTAATTTTTTTTCTTTTTTCCCCCTCTCAATCTCCGCTCTTTCTCGCAGCTGTCAAAACATATACTGCACCTAGGCGAGTTTGATGGTTAGGTTACACCTCTAAGCCGTTGCGGATAGCAGAGTATACCAGTCGGTTAGGTTTCATTTTGAGTTGTATTTTTGGTATTTTCATTGTTAGCTATAAAATATACAAAATATGAGAAGGGGAAGGGACGACGAAGAGTATAGAAAAAAGATGGAAGGGACGACGAAGAGTATGGAAAAGATGAAGAAACGACGAAAAAAAGAGTTGTTTTTTGTACTATTATTAGTTTCCAAAACACGGAAAATAAAATTTGTTTTCTATTTTGTACGTTAACAACAACGTTTTTTAAACTATTCGTTTTTCACAATATACATGCATCATGTGCATCTTTATATGGACGAAAATCCAAAACTGAAAATGACAAACCAACTGCAAGCTTAATTTCTAAACTCGGACCTCCTGACCATTCTTTGTTAATGCAAGAAAACACAACTATCAGTGAAGCAATCTATTATCTATCTATCTCTGTATTACATGAAAGCTAAGAATGTGTAGAAGTGCATCCTTTTCCTCGTTTACCCTAAAATATTAAGTAATCAGCTTCACAGTTCAAGTCGTTCCAATCCTATAAACTTAAATCTTCCTCAAACCACTGCCCTACACATACTTGGACCCACAATTATCCATTACTGATTTGACACATCAACCCTATCACCTCAACGCCGTCAAACCTGTTTTTTGCTGTCGTGGCTTATCAACGTTGTCAATGATTTTCACTATTTGGTCTCCCCTGACATCATTGATGCGAGTTCTTTCAGCTTCGTAAAAGCTTAAAATCGTTGTACCACGCCATTTCATTTGATCTCTTCGTCCGAGTCTTTAAATTGTTTCAACGACCGATAGAAATCTGAAACCGCTTTGGTCATTAGGTAACCGCAATCAAATATATAACTATTAATTTTGTTGTTCTGATTAGATCCTTCGAACATAACCTTAGCTATAGCCATAAAACATTAGTTTTTATTGCTCAACTCTGAGGTAACAGCTTGATTATTTTTTACAGTTGTTTTTGGGCAGGTTCAGACGAAAGGGAGAGATAAGAGTATGTGATAATTATAACTAATTTTGTGTGTCGTAATAATATTTATCCATAGAAACTTAAATAGTGTATTTAACAATGTTATCTATTTATTCATTTTCATTTTTGACATTTAAGCATTGATGGTTGCGTGCATTAAAAATAATTTGTATGGCCTATAGACTTCTAAAGTTTATTTGTATAGCCAAAATGTGTTCCATGCTAGCTGCTTTAGTTGACATGAATTATTTAACATACGTTTAGTAGTCTTCTAATAAACAATCTCCGCAATTTAGTAGTAAATTTACTTTGTTTTTCTTTGCTTAAAATCGAATTCCATAAACTCAAATTTGGTAACAAATTAAATAAATGGATACGTGTACGCTCTTCCTACAGATAATATTAATGGATAGATATATATACTTCTTTGAGATATATGGTGATACTTGAAGAAATAATATAAGAAACTTCAACCCTTCTTATTTACGTCATAAGTGGTATCATAACTTACTTTGAGATTCTTTAAATCTTACCTTCTGCACTATATTGTCAATGCACTATCAGTTTGAGGTTATATATATTTCATACCTAGCAATAAAAACCATGTTTGAGACATGTAGTTGGCTACTATGAAACCTTAATGGGTTGTGTGTTAATATTTAATATTTTTCTTATTTCATGTTCGTTAAATATGATTAATTTTTATAGTTTGATTTTTTGTTTAGACAAAGTATGTTTCATTACCAATCATGGTGTATTTATTTTGTAATAGGTTTCCACTAAATAGTTCATTGGTAAGCATCCCTATTGATCGCGAAAGCAAAAGCACATTTATCGAGTATGGTAACCTTTACTAATAACTAAACTGGGTATGTGAATGATTAGATTATTGATAATACCATGGTCGAGTAATACGCTCAAGGCCCCTAATGGTATGTTTCTGCTAATATGATTATTGATTTGATATTTAACAACCATATTCATTTACAACGGTATAACGATAATGATTATCACATTGATTTTTTTTTCCCATATATATACCTATAAGACATTTTTTAGTACATTCGATATATGTTAATTCATTTATGATGTTAATGTTAGTAATATACGAAAAAATAATTAATTTTAAATATAATTAATTTTATGTGCTATGTTAATCATTTATCCCTAGGAATTTAAATAGCGCATTTAACAATGTTACTTTATTTGTTCATTTTCATTTTGACATTTTAACATAAATGGCCACATCCGGAGCATGTGCTGAAAATAATTTGTATGGTCTTTAGAATTTTAAATAAAATTTATTTGTATAGCTAAACTGTAAAATGTGTTCTATGTTAGCTGCTTCAATTGACATGAATTATTTAACATACAAATAGAGGTCTCTCTGATAAACAATTACCGCAGCTTAGTAGTTAATTTACTTTGTTTCTCCCAGCTTAAAAACGAATTCCATGTAAGTAAATTTGGTATAAAATAAAATGGATGGGCACATATATGTTCTTTCTACATATAATGTTAATGGATAGATATTCACTTCTCTAAGGTATACGGTGATACTTAAAGAAATAATATAAGAAACTTCAATCCTTCTTATTTATGTCTTAAGCCATATCTTAATTTAATTTGAGTTTCTTCAAATCTTACGTTGCACACTATATTATCAATGCTTAGTCAGTTTAGGGTTATATATTTCATACCCTAGCAATAAAAGCCAAGTTCGCCACATGCACTTGGTTGCTATGAAAGCTTAATGAGTTGTTTGTACAATTTAATATCTTGCCTATTTAATGTTTGTTAAATATGATTAATTTTTATAGTTTGATTTTTTATTTGGACAAAATAGGATTCATTATCATATCACGATTTAATTATTTTGTAATAGGTTTACATTAAAAAGTTCCTTAATAAACGTCTCTAATAATCGTAGGAGAAAAAACATAATTACCAATAGTATTTATTAATAACAAACTCAGTATGTACATGACTAGACTATTGATAGTACCATAGCCGAATAATATTCTCAAGGCCCTTAATGGTATATTAACTTATGTTCCTGCTATTATGATTATTGATTTGATATTTAATAATCATATTCGTTTACGACGGTATAATGATGATGATTATCACAATGATTTTTCCCCACGTATACTTTAAGACAATTTTTAGTACGTTCAATAAATGTTAATTCATCTACGATGTTGATGTTGGTGATATCTCCAAATTGTTCGAATTCAAAATTCTTTAAGATTATAAGAAAATAGTGTTGCATTACACATCCTTCTTATGACCAACGATGATTGGAATTCAAGTTTGAGACTACAAGAGTTTTACAAGAAAGAATTATAGTTGGACAGTAATGCAATTAACAAAACCCTAATCCCTGTGAGCGGCAGTCGATTTTTTTCTGCCGTTCAGCCTTCGATCTCTCGCCTCAGCCTTTTTCCGATGTCGCCTCCTCCATTTTGCCTTATTGAATTCGTATGGATATCAACACTTCCCCCACCAACCACGATCTGTCATCCCCTGATCCGCCTCCTTCCTCTCTAGACACGCCTCACGGTATCCTCCCTTTGCAAGCTACGGATCATGATAAAAACGATGGCTTCATTATTGTTCGCTCTAAATTTCCTCAACAGTCCACCAACTCTCGTGCTACATCTACCGTTCCTCGACAACCACACCCTCGTACTAACTTTAATCCACCCGAGCAACAATTTCATGCATATAACAACACGTTTGTTAATCGCCCCACTCAACCGCTTAACAATTTATCACCAACAAATGGAACTTTTCCATTTCGCCTAGTAGGGCGTGGAATGAAGTCATTAAGGGCAATATTATTCCTATCTCTATTCCATTAAAATTCTTCCAACCTTACGAATTTAATTCGATGAAATGCATTTAGAGGTCATAGAAGATGCTAGAAAACAGTGGGACAATGCTATTGTTATTTACGTAATTGGTCATAAGCCATATTACCCTTATTTCAAAGACTATATTTTTAGAGTATGGAGCGTGAGAAGGAATTCACGATATATTCTAAGAAGAATGGGTTCTATGTTATCAAATTTAACAGTAAAAAAGATTGTGATAGAATTATTGAAGGTGGTCCTTACTATTATAACAAGAAGCTCATGACGATGAGAAGATGGTCTCTAAGAGTGCAATTTAATAAAAAACTCCTTAATTCCATCTCGATTTGGGTACGTTTCCCTAATCTACCACTTGAATATTGAACAGAGGAAGGGATTAGTCGGATTGTCTTTGTTCTTGGATCCCCAATCAAGCTAGATAAAGTCACAAAAGGTATAATTAAAATAGCTTATGCAAGAGTTCTTATTGAAATAGATAATTCATTTGAATTTCCGAATAAAATTCTATCCTAAACGCGAAATAAGAAATCATGTGGCAAGAAGTTGCATATGAATGGAAGCCTACAACCTGTTCTAATTGTTTGAGTTTTGGCCACATTGATTTCCATCGCCAATTTACCAAAATATGGAAACCCAAAACTAATCAGCCCCAGTCGAATGGGAATAATGATACGATAATAGAAGAAAGTATTCAAAATGACAATCATATGGCAAATATGTCGAATGTCTCAGATATGCATATACAGAATTGCCTACGCTACAAGAAAATACAGTCAATCTCATTTCTGCAAATGATAATAATAACACATCGCACAGTACAAAACAAAAAGGAAAGTCTGTAGTTCAGTCGCTCAATAAGTCTATGACTTTAATTACAAATACAAGCCAAAAGTCTAATTCTACAGACAATTATATGAAAATATTATCAGTCATACATCAGAAATCAAAGAATACAACTATCTCAGCTGAATCGTCTGAAGAGCCTTCAGACTCATTGCATTGCCCAGAACCAGTAGATCTCGATATGGAAGCACAACCTGTCACCAGGTCAAAATCTACTTGGAAAATCAGACCTAAAGAAACACCTTTGGAATTTAAAGCCTCTATTTCCTCGGATGTTATAGATAATCCTACATGGTCCAACTTGGTGAATCAATTAAAAGGAAAAATAAAAAGTCGAAAAAACATAGAATATTGGGGACTGCTACTTCCCCTAGTGAAGGTAGCGCTCCAGATAATTGTTAATTAATGGAGTTCCTTTTTTGTAACATTCGGGCTATGAATGCCCCGTCGAAACAGCTGGAAATTCTTCAAATAATTAATAGCAACAAATTCTCATTCCTTGGCATTATTGAAAATAAGCTATCCTTGAATAGTATTGAAAGATTTATGATAAAAATTAACAGTAAATGAAAGTACTCTCATAATATCTTTAATGGACCAAAAAGTAGAATTTTTATCTTATTGGATACTTCCCAATGGTCAAATATCATTCTTTATTCCAATGATCAATTTATTACTTGTATTCTTCACAATGCAAATGATGTGAATATTTTAGTTTCGACAATCTATGCTTTTAACGAAGAGGAGAAGAGAGTAGAGTTATGCTAACCTCCAAGGTAGTGTAGTGGTTAGGTCATGCGGTGCTCACCTTAAAGGTTGAGGGTCCAATTCCCACCAACTGCATATCCTTGTGAATTACTTGAAGTATGTATTGTAGGTTCGGTTCATTCTATGATGAGAAAAGTAGCAGTAGAAACTGAGCAACATATGAAATTTAATCGGCTAATTAAAGTGGATAGACCGACCAGTTACTTCTGTAGCAGGGTTAATGTTACTAATCCTAATCGTAGAAGTAAATATGTTTTAAATTCTAATGGAACATGGACTTCAGCATCAAACAAGCTTGTAGAAGAAGCTGTTAAAGTATTTTACAGATCTATTCTCCTTATTTCAGACCTATCATCAATTTCCAAGCATTGCTTATAAGAAAATCTTATCTGAAAAAGCAAAGGAATATTTATGCCAGCCTTTTCATATGAAAGGGGTTAAAAATGCAGCTTTCCAAATCAAAGATAATAGTTCTCCTAGGCCAGATGGCCTTAACTCAAAATTCTTCAAAATTCACTGGGAACAATTAAAGGGGACATCTGCTATGCCATGAATGTTAAGGTTGTCTCGCATGTTTAATGGAGGAACGACGGTTTGGATTGGAGAAAAAAAGTCCCACATCGCTAAATAACATGGAGAAGTGGTGTATAAATATGGGTTGGTAGGCATGTAACATTAGGGATTTCTTTTGTTACAACAAAGTGTGTGCCAACCCATATGCGTACGCCACGTGCTGAAGATGGGAAGCTCGTTCCGACCGTCGTTACACAACAGTGGTATCAGTCCGATGGTTACGGACTGGGCCATGCAGACATAGCAGTACTCTCAAAGCTTACCGCAAAGGGATGCGAGTCAAAGGGGAGACTGTTAGGGTTGTCTCGCATGTTTAATGGAGGAACGACGGTTTGGATTGGAGAAAAAAAGTCCCACATCGCTAAATAATATGGACAAGTGGTGTATAAATATGGGTTGGTAGGCATGTAACATTAGGGATTCCTCTTGTTACAACAAAGTGTGTGTCAACCCATATGCGTACGCCACGTGCTGGAGATGGGGAGCTCGTTCCGACCGTCGTTACACAACAATGAATGGCATACTCCAATTAGGTAAAAATATCAAGGAAATCAATCATACTTTTATATGTCTCATTCCAAAAAAAACTAGATGCAACTGACATTTCAAATTTTCGACCAATATCCCTTTGTAATGTCTTATATAAGGTACTAGCCAATCTGCTATATAATATACTAAAATCCTATATGAATGACTTGATTTCGTATAATCAAAATGCTTTTATTCCTGGGAGAATAATCACGGAGAATTCTTCACTAGCTTACGAAATGGTTAGAGGATTTAACAGAAAGAATTCTAACAATTTTTTCCTAAATATTGATTTACATAAGGCTTACGATCAAATAAGCAGAGAGTTCGTTCATCATATGCTGATTTCCATGGGTTTTCCTATATTATTTACTAACATCATTTATGAATGTAGAGCTACTCCCTCGTTTTCAGTGTTAATTGATGGAACTCCATATGGTTTTATTGAAAGCTCGAGAGGTTTAAGGCAAGGAGATTCTCTCTCGCCTTATTTATTTGCTATCGCAATGGAATTCCTTTCAATTAATCTAGAAATGGAATATATGAAATGTAATATCACCCCTATTTTGTAATATAGAGCCAATGATCACTCACTTGATATATGCAGATGACATACTGATTATAGCTAAAGCTACAATTAAGAATGTTGATTGCATTAAGCACATTTTCCATAATTTGAAAATATTTACAGGGCTTGACTTAAATGAAAATAAATCAACATTATTTTCAGCAAAGGAGCAAATTTCGTACAACAGACGGCTAACATTCTATACTTCTATATTGGAAATTTACCGGTGATATATTTAGGAATTCCTTTATCCAACAATATTCTTAAAACAAGAGACTTTGAACATTTAATTGACTAAATCAATAAAAAAAATTGGTCACTGGAAGAGTAAACTACTCAATATCAGTGGAAGAATAGAATAAGTGAAGACAGTGATTCATCCTATAGTCCAATTTTGGATGCAGGTCACTCAATTCCCTGTAGCTATTAAAAAGAGAATCAATTCTCTCTATGCCAATTTTATTTAGAAATCCAAAACTCACAATGCGTGTTAGGATGATGTATGCAAAACCATAAATGTGGGTGGTCTTGGTTTAAGGAAAATTGAGGAAATTGGAAAAACAGTGGCAGTTAAATTGTTATGGAAATTTATTCATGGTGATTCCCTCTGGGCTAAGTGGATGTACAATAAATATTGCAAAAATTAAAATTTCTGTACTACTGCCACTAATAACAATGCATCATATACATGGAAAACTCTTCTAAAAGCTAGACAATGGTAGGTGTTATTGATAGGAAAATTGTAAATGGTGAACACACAGATATATGGTCAGACCCATGGATTAATGGTTACTCTCTTATGGATAAATGTTAGTGGGATGCAATGGCTATTCATGGTAGAAACTGTAGAAAAGTTTCTACCCTTTTAGTAGGGAATGAATGGAAGAGTCATTTAGAAATTATTCCTACCCAACTTAGAAATACCGTGCATAACATTAAAATTCATCACCAAATGCTGGATTTTTGGTTTTGGATGCCTAATGACAAGGGTGAATTTAGAAGCAAATCAGCATGGGAACATATAAGAAACATGCTTTTGGAATTCAACTGGACAAGGATAATTTGGGATAAATTGTGTGTTCCCAAAATGTCTACATATACTGTATTAGCCATTTTAAACAAATTAAATACAAAGGACAGAATCAGCAAGTGGAATCTTACTATTGACCAATTGTGTGTGCTATGTTCAAATCATAATGAAGATAGAAACCGCCTTTTCTTTAATTGCAGCTATTCAAGACAAGTACTAGAAGCAATCATGGAAAAACTGCAAATTCCACTCGAAAACAGGTATGAAATGGACCAAATAATGAACATCATGTGCCAAAATCAAAGCAGTAATAAAGTTCTTAACCAATTCAAGAATACTGCATTTACTTCCCTAATCTGGCATATATGGTGCGAACGAAATTCAAGAATTTTCAAAGGTATAGAACTTCCAGTTCAAGTACGAACTACTCTAATTACTCAAGACTGCAATCTTCTTATTCTTAACAAGTTGGATATGAAAAAATTAAGCAAGGAATTGGAACTTATCCTGTTAAACTTCGGTATCCCATGTTGGAATTCCTAAAGAACAAGTGAATGAAAAATACATAAAGTCCCACATCGCCTAAAATACTAAGAAATCTAAGTATATTAATAGATTTCTCAAGTGGAGGTTGGGGGCCTGGGGCTCCCAAATGTATGCTTCGTTGTGAGGATGGAGATTATGCATCACCACCACACACGCGAGCGCCGCCGCCGCCGACCGACCGAACCGGGCTCGGGTACGGGTCTAAAATGACCATTCTTTTTACTAGGCCGTTGTTTAACGGTTTTGGGCTTTGTCTAAAACTGGGTTGGGCCTGGAATTTGAAGAGAAGCGGGCGGGGTTTTGCCTGAGGAGATGCGACTGTTCATAAGCGGACGCGAACAGTAATAGATGTGACCCGTTAGAGGCAAACGGGTGCGAACCGATTGAAACGGACACGGGCGAACAGATGCGGCGCAAGAGGGTGCGACCCGACTGAAGAGGCGCGGGCGAAACAGTACGAGCAGGTACGAAACAGTACCGTTGGACGGGCGGGTGCGACCCGTTAACGAACAGCAGCGACCAAAAGGCAACGGGTGCGACCCGTCAAGCGGACGCGACCGTTTGAAGGGATGCGGACGAAATTATGAATAGGAGAGAATACTGATCACATTCTCATTCTATTCCAATCTAATTTCTTCTGCTTCTTTGCTCCACTGCTCTATATTCCATATATATCACAGAGTTGACATACTCATTACAATCTCGTGCAGATAACGTCTGTTGTATCTTGGGAGAGTTTTGAAATAAAATTCTTAAGGAAATTGTTACGACAAGCCTCAGACGGAATTTCCTTTATATACTGGTTAGATTATTGTAATCTTTCCTGTTTATAAGTCGTACTATTTCTTACAATAGTATAACGTTGTTGTTGTAATTTATTTACAACGTAACTTATTGTTACATTTATCTAATACAGAATTCCAACGTAGTGGAATTCTAATTAATAAACTTGTGCGACGAGTTTATTGTAGCGTGCTATCTGTTTTAGTACACTAGACATATAACATCCCAATCGAACAAGACCGATGTTTCCAGCCACCCGGACCGTGACTTTGACGTTCCTCTTTCAGTTGTATCGTGGTTGGCTCTCCATTTTGCTTGAAGTGAAGATGATTTCCACCATTATTGAACTAAAATGAAAGGTTTTTTTTTCAGATTTGAAGTAGAAAGTAAGGCCGAACTTTTATTTCTCCAAAAGATTCTTTTATGAAGATTTTGCGGTTGCTTTTATTAGTTTCTAGTTGTATTATTGTCTGGGTACACGTGTTATGCTCATAGATTGTAATTTGTATGTTTGTTGTTTTGATTTTTTTTTTTTTAAGCTGGGGCAGTTGATTGTATCAGTGGTTTTGAGTGCATTGCTGACTTGTTTTCTCCTCCACCTATTTGACAACACGTTTTCTGGCTTTTGACTGTTGTAATGTTAAAATACGAAAATGATATGTACTCTTTTTCCTTGTAAGGTATCCATATAGGTTAGGGGGTTGTAAGGTTTTAATGAGGCATATCATGAAAGTATATGTATTTTCTTCATTAATAGTACATGTTTTCAATAAAAAGTTTACGACTACTATGTCACTTTGTTTCTTGTTTTGCTAAAAAATCACATGCACTCCACTCGTCCTTTTACACGTTTACGCTATAATGTCTAGTAATCAACTTCATATTTCAAACTTGATTTTCCTCAATCTCTAAAAAATAATTCTTTACTGCCCTACGCATACTTCGATCCGCACTTATCCACTATCGATCCGACATATCAACCTTATCACCCCTGCTCCATCAAACCCCATTTTTGACATTATAGCTTATCGACGTTGTCAATGCTTTTCACCATTTGGTTTTCGTTGGCATCATTGATGCAGGATCGTTCTGCTTCGTGAGGCTTCAGATTGTTGTACCGCACCATCTCACTTGATCTCTTCGTTTGAGCCTTTAAACTATTTCAACGACCGTTAAAAGTCTAAAACTACTTTTGGTCATTAGGTAACATCTCTATATTGCAACTTAAAATTTTTCTTCCATGCAATCAAATATATAATTATCAATTTTGTTGTTCTAATTTGATCCTTCGAACAAAACCTTAAGCTATATACACAAAACATTGGTTCTTATTGCTCGACTACAAGGTAACACCTTGGTTACTTTTGACGGTTTTGTTTGGTTAGGTTCAGATGGTAGGGAGAGGTAAGAGTATGTTATAAATAAAATTAATTTTATGTGTTATGTTAACCATTTATCCCTAGAAATTTAAACGGTTCATTTAACAATGTTAGTCTATTTTTTCATTTTCATTTTGACATTTTAACATGGATGACTACATCTGGAGTGTGCATTGAAAATGATGTAAATGGCCATTAGACTTTTAAATAAAGTTTATTTATACAGGTAAACTATAAATGTGTTCTATGTTAGCTGTTCAGTTGACATATATCATTCAGCGCATATTTAGAGGTGTCTCTAATAAACAATCAATGCAACTTAGTAGTAAATTTACTTTTTTTTCTTAGCTTAAAAGTGAATTCCATGAACTTGTATTTGTATGAAATTAAATGGGTGGACATGTATATACTCTTTCTACATAAAATGTTAATGGATAGATATATATTTCTCTGATAGATAAGGTGATACATAAAGAAATAAAATAACAAACTTTAATCCTTCTTATTTAGACCATAAGTGATGTCTTAATTTATTTAGATTTTTTCTTTAAACCATACCGTCTACGCTATATTGCCAATGCTTAATCAGTTTGAGGTTATATGTGTCATATCATAGTAATAAAAACCTTGTTCGCCACGTGAAGTTGGCTACTATGAACGCCTAATTAGCCGTATATTACTGTTTAATATTTTTTATATTTCATGTTTGTTAAATATGATTAATTTTATGGTTTGATTTTTTTTGAAAAGGAGGTACTTTATTAACAAAAGGAGCTCATATATTTCCATGATATGCCTCGTTAAAACCTTGCAGTCCCCCTAACCTAAGTGGGTACTTTACTAGGAAAAAAAGTACATATCATATCCATATGTTAACAGTACAATACGTGAAACAAATATTGCTGGCCAAGTTGTCAAATAGATGGAGGAGTAAACATATATAACACACTCAAAGCCATCCACACGATCAACTTGGGACAGAAATCCAAAAATATAAAAACAAATACAAGGCAAAACAAAAGCAAGTCACGTGAGCCTAAGAAATAAAAATAGTGCCACAAGAAAGATAGGCAACGATTCATAACTGTCTTCATGTTTCAACAGTTGGAGAGAGAAAGTCATTGGCAACCATAATAGATCTGAGAAAGTTTAACGAATCGAGCTAGACGAACAAGGCAGAAGTTATGAAATCGAAGAATACAGTGTACAAAGTAGCTTCAAACTTCAGCAAATGACAGAACAGAGTTCAGGAAGGTCGATTGTTGGATCTGCGGTCAATTGTATTGTTCAGAGTTGACAAGAAAAGTTCTATCTCCTTATTCTCCATCTTATTGTCCATTTTATACTTAAATAGATTCCTGCAGTCTTATAAAATGAGCAAGGCTCTAACTTTAAATGGTAGTTCAATGCTATTGAAAGTCCGCGAATTTCTATCACACCATTGTGCCAAACTGTTGAAGTTAAAGCAGTGTTTGTAAGATGATGAATTGCTAGATTACCTTTCTGATTTTGGCAAAGATACTCAAGAATTTGATAAATGTCATAGTTATTGCTGAGAGTAATATGTAGCTTTTGAATGATATCCTCTAATAGCGTCTTAAAGTAATCACGCTGAAAAAATAGGTGGTCTCTGTCTTCAAAATGTTGGAAATACAGGACATAAGTACGATTAATGTTTGGATTCCATCTGCTAATTCTATCTTTTGTATTTAGTTTATCTAATTTGGCAAGAAGGCCGCATGTAAACATTTTAGGAGCACAAAATTTATCCCAAATGATGTTGGTCCAATTAAATTCGAAATGTTTGCATCTAATTTTATTCCAGGTCGATTTAATACTGAATTGGCCATCATTGTTAGGAATCCAGAACCAAAAATCTTGTGACGGTTGGTTATAGATTTTGATATTGCTCAATGTTTGCCGAATTTGAGTAGGAATGCATTCAAGATGCTCTTTCCATTTATTACCAGTAATTAAAGTGGAAACTTTTCTATTATAGCCACCAATAATGGACATTGAGTTCCATCCAAATTTGTCTATCAAAGAGCATCCCTTTGTCCAAGGGTCAAACCAAACATCTAATTTTTCACCATTTGCAATTCTTCTATCAATTAGACCTTTGCACCATTGTCTAGCTTTAAGTAGGAGTTTCTAAGTATAAGAAGCATTATTGTCCATAAGAGCAGTCCAGAAATTAATACTGTTACAATATTTATTATGCATCCATTTTGCCCATAGAGAATCACCTTGAATGAATTTCCATAGCGATTTAACAACAACTGCTTTAGCAATTGTCTTCAATTCTTTTAATACCATGACCACCTTCACTTTTGGATTTACACACATCATCCCAAGACATTTTATGAGCTTTGGAATTCCAAATGAAATTAGCACACAAAGAATTAATTTTCTGTATCACAGTCATAGAGAAAAGGAGAATTGCACCTAGAAATGAATCATTGGGTAGATGACAGTATTGACAAGTCCAATTCGACCACTAATGTTGAGAAATTTATTGTTCTAGTGGTTATATGTATTGTTAATCTTGTCAATTAACCATCCAAAATCCCTTGCTTTTAATTTATTGCTAGATAATGGGATGCCCAAGTAAATAATAGGAAGATTACCAATATTGATGTTAAGAGTATTAGTAATTAGTTGCTTGCTGTTAGCTCATTTACTGAAAAACACAGTAGAGTTGTTTACATTAATATCAAGGCCAGTAAAATTCTTTAATACCTAAAGTGTGCCCTGGATGCTTTTAGCATTCTCAATTATTGCTTTGGCCAGAATAAGAATGTCATCTACATACAATAAATGAGTGATCATGGGTTCTGTTTTGTATATGGAGCTGATGTTACCTTTCAAATATTCCATGTCAAGAAAAATTGTTAGAAATTCCATAGCAATTGAAAATAAATACGGCGAGAGAGGGTCCCCTTGCCTAAGACCTCACGAGTTATTAATGAAAGCATATAGTGAGCCATCAATTAACACTGAAAACGAAGGAGTAGATACGCATTCATATATTAGATTGGCAAATAGCAGTGGAAAACCATAGCAATCAACATATGATGAAAAAAATTCTCTATTAATTTTCTCATAAGCTTTATGTAGGTCAATTTTCAGGCATAAATTGTTAGAATTTTTCCTATTGAAACCCTTGACCATTTTATATGCTAGAAGGGAATTTGTGGTAATTATTCTACCAGGAACGAATGCATTCCGATTATATGAAATAAGATCATTCATATAAACTTCCATTCTATTGCAAAGCAGATTGGTCTAAAATCGGCTATATCAGTTGCATCAGGTTTCTTTGGAATGAGGCATGAATGTGTGATTGATTTCTCTTATAATCTTTTCGGACTGTAGAATACCATTCATAGCATTCCATATATCATTTTTTTATTTGTTCCCAATGTACTTTGTAGAATTTAGAGTTTATGCCATCAGTGTAACGACCCAGAATTTTTAATTATTAAAATTTGAATATTTAATTTATTTTAAATATTAATAAGTGAATTTATAAGTCAAATAAATTTTTATTTGAATTATTGGATTTAATTGAATAATTTAATCGATAATTTAATACGTTAAATTATGGAAATAATTGAAAATAGAGTTAAATATGATTGAAAATAATTTGGAAAATTTTATTTAATCATACTGGAGTTATAGAAATATTTTAGAACTTTTAAAATCGAATTAAAAGTTAATTTGTGAAAATTGAATATTTTAATATTTAATAATCGACTGTAAAATAGCCAATTTTTGAACAGTCTCAGAATTGAACGAAACCAGTTTCATTGGATCCGTAATAGTAAGTTATTACCGGATTTCAATTTTCGTGTCAATCGGAGTTATCGTTTGATCGTGGCAGCTCGAAACGCATCGAATCGTTTTTAATTTAAATTTGGCGAGTCAAAATAGCCATTTTTCAAAAAGTCTCGGATTTCGACGAAACCAGTTTCATCGGATCCGTAATGTGATATTATTGTAAGGTTTCAAATTTCAAGTCAATTGGATTTACCGTTTGTCCGGTACAAATTAAAACGCCTAGAAATCGACTTAAATCGGTTTAATTTAAATTGAACGTTTTCAGCCATAACTCGCACATACTTCCGAATTAGCTTCCGAAACCTGTTCCATTGTGTCCGGAACGCGGGATAAACCCTAGGTACGCTGGTTACGGCGTCTAAATCGGAGTTCGGAATTCCCGGGATGAATAGTGTTTACGCTTGCTTTTTCTATAAATAGAAGTTAAAATCACAAAATTTCTAAAAAAAAAATGTAAAACCCTAATTTCTAAACGTGGCCGCCACCTTCAGAAATGGATGGCCGAAAATTGAGCAACTTCCTCCCTCAAAATCTCTCAATCCATTCACCGATTCACGAAGCCATCAACTACAAAGTTATAGAGCTTCGCAAGATCTTGAAATCCATACGGATTTGATGGGGTTTGGAGTTGCGTAGGAGGGGCAGAAATGGGCCGTTCGTGGGCTGTAGGGGGGGCGTGCGCGTGCATCAAGGCATGGCCGAGCTTCAGGCCAAGGGAGGTGGTGATAGCTTGCGACGAGAGCTTCGTCATGGTGGTTGTGTGATCGAGTATCGTTGAGTGATCGGGATGTAATATTAAACCCTAGTTCACTAAATTGGGTTCGGCCTCCATCTTGTTCTATCTGGAGATGTTCGTGAGTTGAGGGAGATGAAGTTGAGGCCTTGGATGCAGATCTAGTGGCTAGGATTTGTTGTGGTATGAAGATAGTTGAATAAATGTTGGAATTTGTTGATTTAAAATACGTGTAACTTATAAAATTCGTAACTTTTTCATACGAGGTCGAAAAAATGCAAACTCAGTTGCGTTGGAATCGTATGGACGAGCACTACGCGATGGAGTTGGTTTGGAGTCGTTTGGAGTCAGTGAGAATTTCGGATAAAATTAAACGCGCGTTTAATTTTATTCGAAATAAAAGCTGAAACGGAATTTAAAACCAAGGTGAGAATTTCTCACTCAATCGAATAGATTTCGATTTTATTTTAAATAGTTAGATTTAAAATATTTGAATGCATGTTTGAATGATGACTGTAAATTATTGATTGTTAAAATAGACATTATGCGCCGTTAGTAAGCGGATGTTATTTAATATAAACATATACCGCGAATATTTCATAAACAGTGAAATTGGTATTATATATAATATCAATATATATATATTGGCATATGTATACATTGCAGTTGTTGATTTCCCGCATTTTTTGTTTAGCGGATGAGACCCTATTACGCCGTTATTAAGCGGATAATATTTATTAAGAACATATACCGCGATAATTTCGTACTGGAGCGAAATTGGTATTGTGCTAATGTTTTTGGATGCAGGAAACAGGTTGGAGGGATCCAACTGGATTCCTCAACAGTTTTTATTTTATTTCAGATATTTTGATATTTGATTGATTATCATATCGATATATGATGGATCGTTGTAGTCGTGATTGACTATTTGGTGTGTAGCATCATTGGACCCAGATTTGGGATTTTAAAATGATTTTAAAGTGATTTTTGAAAATATACTATATTTTTGGAATTGGTCCATTTCAAATAAATAAACGTTATAATTTTTAATGTTATAAAAATTATGATTTTTAAGAAATATAGTTAAAAGCTGATTTTTGAAAATAAGGAATTAATGACTTTATAAAAGAGTTTAAATTGGGATTCTGAACTTGTTATAAAAAGTTTAAATATAGGATTTATAAAATTTAATTATTTTATAAATCAGTATGGTGAAGTTTTTAAAAGAATTTAAAGACGTTTTAAAGAATAATATAAATTAATTTATATTAAGAGATTTATAAATGGATATTTATAAATTGAAATATGGACATTATAAAACGAGTTTTTATAAGTGTTTGAATGTAGTGGAAATGAATTTCATAAATGAATGAAATTTATAGAATTATAAACTGTGAAGTTATAAATGAAAATTATAAATAGCAAGATTTATAAATTTAGTGAAATAAATTGAAGAATAGATTTGGTTAAATAAATGAATCTTATAAGTTATAAGATTTATAATTATGAAGTTTAAAGAACGATTTTATAAAATAATCGTTTTATAAGTATTTAACTTATAATATAAACATTTAGTTTATAATTGAGTTATAAACTGAAATATGTTAATAAAGGAATTTATAAAAAAAGAAGTTTTTATAAATAAATAGAAATGGAATTTATAAACGTTGTTTTATAAATCCGCAAACGACTTATTTTGATAAGTTAATTGTTATAACTTATAAATGGAGTTATATTCACGTTTTAGACAGGGAATAATCCTTTAAGTCAAAGTGAATAGAAATGATGAAGTTTGTTAACGTAGTTTATTCACGTTTTTGAACAGTGAATAACACGTTAAAGAAATTGTTAGAATGTGAATGTTTTAAATAGAATTAAAACGATCTAACGATGTTTTAAAAGGTGTTGTGCTTCGAAACCATAGATTTCAACATTTATTGTTGAAATAGACGTTTTCGAGAAATGAAAGGAGATGATGGACTATAACACTGTTGTTATAGTAAATGATTTCCGAAGAGAAATGTTTTGAATAGTATTGGGATTTATATATATCTATTTTAATTTCGAATCCCTATACTAGTGATTTTGGGTTGTCGTAACGATGTTTTACGCAACATTCGTTTTGGCCCAAGTAGATATGTTTAAGAAAGGTTTTTCTTAATAGAATGAAATATATACTTAATTCGATTTAAGTATATTGAATATTTTCTAAGTGTTGAAAACAAAAAGATTTGGGAATTACTTATTTAATAAGTATGGGAATGTTTTCCAATATGAAGTGAATAATTAGAATTTATCTTTTTAAAGATAAATTGAAATGAATTATTGAAATCGTATATGCACGAATATTTTGAAATACAAATTCATTATGGAATTTATATGTGAAAAGTGAAATTGGTTAAAAATAAATATTGATTTATTTTTGAAGTGTTGAAATTATATATCTTGTACAGATATTTTGGAAAATAAATAATTTGGAAAATTATTTGGAATCTGGTGATGTGTGCATATCCAGTGATAGTTCAATAGCTGACTATCAATATTTCCCTTTGAATGGGTATTTGATGTGAATATGATTGAATTTGAATGCACACTTATTTTTGAATAAGCGCTCACTATTCGGGTTAACCGGGAAAGGACCATGGGGTCGTATAACCCATTCCGAATATGTGATACGTCGTTGTGAATTGCATTTGAAGATCGGTGTTGAAGACCGGTATTTGCGAGAGTAATAGGATGACCTATCGATTGTTTCTGCACCGAGTCGCGCCGGTATAGAAACTCCCTAAGTGATGGGAAATCCGATCAGGATTGTGAATATCCGGATTGCAAGGACTTCTTTGTAAGTGCCTTCGGTTTTGTTCGAGCCCGGAACAGACTTGTATGGATTGTATGCCTGACATTACAAGTTGAGATATAAAGCCGATTTCTTTCAAATATATTTCTGTTGGTGGCTGAGAATTTATTCTTTGCTTAACACCCTTCTTTGAGACGTACGAGCTCAAAGGTTATATAGTTGAAGTTATCAGCGATATATTCCCAATTTGGTAATGTGACATGCTGAGTGATGCTGAAATGATCATTGTGTTGATTATTGTGATAGGATCATTTATTTGATCGTCTATCTTAGTGATCATTGTGTTGATCATTTATTGACCCAAAGCATGGCTTTTGTATAAAGTATGTTTTTGTGGACGTGACTTCGTCGAGCCTCACACCCCGTGAATGGTCAAAACAGGAAAGAAGCAGCAAGGTTATGAGGGGTAGCACCCTTTAGGATGTGTCCATTTCCTTCTGGAAAAGGGTGGTATCATGGTATGGAGCCCAGATACTTACTCATGTTGAAAACACTTTGTTATGATTGTGTGAATTGATTAGAGAGCGCTCTCGGATAAAGGTCCCAAAGGACCGGGGGATGGCATATTCGGTCAGTTGTTACTCAGTTAGGAGTAACCCGGCCTTGTGTTGGTTGAGATCCGGTTTGGTTCTCGGGGATGTCCATCCAGAGGCATTCTCAGTGGCAATGGGAAGTTCCTTGGCCTGACCATTTGTTGGAAATCCAATTCCCAATACGAAACTTGTACGGTATTAGTTGTAGAACCTGCTATTCACTTATGGTGGTCACCACTGTTTGGATAGTAGCTATAGTAGGCATAGTTCGAAATGTCTATGTCGGCTAAGATTTATATCTTTATTTTAGAAATGATTTGTTATACATTATGCACTAGTAATAATATAAAATGTTATTTTAAATGCGTATCAAGCATCTTTGGCTATCATAAGGAGAAATCTCCTCCGATTCTGCGTTTGCATGTGTGTGTGTGCGGGAGGCCTTATGGTAGTCTCATTTTCAAAAAGCATTGCGAATTGAATTTAAAAATATCTCTCTATTTTGATTTTAAAGTAAATAAACTGTTTTGAGTTCTCACACCAGTCACATGACTGACTCGGAGTTTATTGTTTTCCTTCCTAAACTCTGGGTGCCCACCAATTTCCACACGGGCAGTTAAGAGTTAGGTTTATCAGGATATTCTGGATATTCTGGAGTTGCTGGAGGCAAGCTGGATGGCATGGCGTATTACTAGTTTATATAGTATTTCTTTTTCCGCTGCATTGTTTGTTGTTGTATGTTGTTGTACACTCTGATGTGATGATATGATGTAATAAAATGTGATGTAATGTAATAACTGATATAGTTCTTTGTTTAAAGATTATTCATTATTTATTATATGTAGTTCCGCTGCGAATTGTGAGATTCTGATGTTGTTCTGTTGTTTTCTGTCCCGTCCTATTTTCTTCTGTTTTTCTCCTTTTTCTCTATTCTCTTTTTCTTTCTATTTCTAAATTTTCTATCTTCTTTTCCCTCTATCTTCTACCTTTTTCTCTCCCTTTTCTTTTCTTAAATTCTTTTTAAAACCCATAACATCTCGGTTTTCGGCCTTCGATTTCTCGGCAGTCGATAAAGTGAGTGTCGATGTTGGTTTTTCGAAGAACGAAAATCCATGACGTTACATTTGGTATCAGAGCTCTGATGGTTAAGCTGATGGTTAAGCGACAACCATGGTTCTGTTGGGTATTATTCATTAGAGATAGAGTCAGTAGTACTCTAGAATGAATTTGAGTGTAATAATAGCTATGAGAGCGTATTTGTTAGTGAATATAAAATTGTTTTATATTGTGATGATTGGTTTGTTGAGTGGTATATGAACCTTCGTCAGCGTGGTCTCGACAACTAAGCCGAAGGGGTTTCTAAACACTTGAATAGAACAATTCGACACAATATTGATTTTAAATTGGGTAAATGGAATAATTTTGCCTTGATTATATTTTTATATGTAAAGGAATAATTTTTCAGAATTATTAAAGAGTATATAAGTTGATTGTTTAGGTTGTTTGAATAATCTAAATAAAAGAATAATTGTATAAGTAAATGAATTATAAGAATTGAGTTATAATTAAAGTGAATTACAATTGTGAAATAAACTTATATACATAAGAAGTGAAACTATATAAATATGAGTTGTGAATAAAAGTGAATTTAAAGTTAAATGGAATATAACTTAAGTGTTGTTGAATGAAATTGATGTTGGTATCGAAGTAAATAATCAATTGAATGTGAACTTAAGTTATATAAATGAAATTCAACTTTGGACATTGAATTGAATTGAATGAATGGATTGAATGTTAAAACAATTGAATGTAATTTAAGTTGATAAGGAATAATTAATGAAAGTGTTAATTCATTAAAATCTAATTTTATTAGAAGTTGAATAAATTGAATGGAAATCAATTTAATTAAACCAATTGCAAATGATGGTGTTAAATCAAATTGAATGAATATAAGTGAAAAGAATTTGGTTGTAATTAATAAACATTGGTTGTTATATGATTGTTGATTGATTGTATATAATTCATTAAGTGTTAATGAAATTGAAAACTATGAAATTGAATTCAAATTAGAAGTAAATAAATTTGAATAGAATTGAATGTGAATGGGATTTAATTAGTGAATGTTAACAAATTGAAACTAATTAGAATTGAGAATGAATGTTAGTAAATCCAATGTAAACAAATCAAATGTGATTTAGAGTGAAAACCAATTCATTAAGTATTAATGAGAATATGAATGAATTTGTTGAATGTTAGTTGGTTGATGGTTGAATATATATTGCTATTGTTGCATTTGTTATGTGACTTATATAGTTATTATGTTGCTATATGTTGTACATCGATACTATTTTCATATATGCATGATTCTCATGTTTTTTGTTGAGTTTAGTAGGTGCGGATCGCGTTTGCTTCGCATTTGGAGTTCGCTTTAGCGCTATATTAGCCGTATATGCTCGCTAATAAAATATAAGGTACATATCTCGGATTAAATATCGCACTTTTACACTTTTTTCCCTTCGGGATGCCTCATTACTTGATGAGATGTATATTTGTGATATATATACTGTCATTTTTTTTTCGGATCGAGCCGCGCAAAGGAGACATGGCGAATTTTTCCGGAAATTTAAGGCGTTAGAAAAAATTTGAAAAAATTGGGAAAATTTTTGAAAACTTTAAACTTTGATTTGGAATTGAAAGTTAAACAATAGTAGTTGTTTTTGAAAACATAACTAAGTATGATTTGAAAACTTAGTAAAGTATTGTAAAAAGTTTAATTATGAATTTTGGAAAGTTAATAGATTTTGTAACCTTTCTTACTTGTAATTTCGAGGACGAAATTCTTTTAAGGGGGAAAGATTGTAACGACCCAGAATTTTTAATTATTAAAATTTGAATATTTAATTTATTTTAAATATTAATAAGTGAATTTATAAGTCAAATAAATTTTTATTTGAATTATTGGATTTAATTGAATAATTTAATCGATAATTTAATACGTTAAATTATGGAAATAATTGAAAATAGAGTTAAATATGATTGAAAATAATTTGGAAAATTTTATTTAATCATACTGGAGTTATAGAAATATTTTAGAACTTTTAAAATCGAATTAAAAGTTAATTTGTGAAAATTGAATATTTTAATATTTAATAATCGACTGTAAAATAGCCAATTTTTGAACAGTCTCAGAATTGAACGAAACCAGTTTCATTGGATCCGTAATAGTAAGTTATTACCGGATTTCAATTTTCGTGTCAATCGGAGTTATCGTTTGATCGTGGCAGCTCGAAACGCATCGAATCGTTTTTAATTTAAATTTGGCGAGTCAAAATAGCCATTTTTCAAAAAGTCTCGGATTTCGACGAAACCAGTTTCATCGGATCCGTAATGTGATATTATTGTAAGGTTTCAAATTTCAAGTCAATTGGATTTACCGTTTGTCCGGTACAAATTAAAACGCCTAGAAATCGACTTAAATCGGTTTAATTTAAATTGAACGTTTTCAGCCATAACTCGCACATACTTCCGAATTAGCTTCCGAAACCTGTTCCATTGTGTCCGGAACGCGGGATAAACCCTAGGTACGCTGGTTACGGCGTCTAAATCGGAGTTCGGAATTCCCGGGATGAATAGTGTTTACGCTTGCTTTTTCTATAAATAGAAGTTAAAATCACAAAATTTCTAAAAAAAAAATGTAAAACCCTAATTTCTAAACGTGGCCGCCACCTTCAGAAATGGATGGCCGAAAATTGAGCAACTTCCTCCCTCAAAATCTCTCAATCCATTCACCGATTCACGAAGCCATCAACTACAAAGTTATAGAGCTTCGCAAGATCTTGAAATCCATACGGATTTGATGGGGTTTGGAGTTGCGTAGGAGGGGCAGAAATGGGCCGTTCGTGGGCTGTAGGGGGGGCGTGCGCGTGCATCAAGGCATGGCCGAGCTTCAGGCCAAGGGAGGTGGTGATAGCTTGCGACGAGAGCTTCGTCATGGTGGTTGTGTGATCGAGTATCGTTGAGTGATCGGGATGTAATATTAAACCCTAGTTCACTAAATTGGGTTCGGCCTCCATCTTGTTCTATCTGGAGATGTTCGTGAGTTGAGGGAGATGAAGTTGAGGCCTTGGATGCAGATCTAGTGGCTAGGATTTGTTGTGGTATGAAGATAGTTGAATAAATGTTGGAATTTGTTGATTTAAAATACGTGTAACTTATAAAATTCGTAACTTTTTCATACGAGGTCGAAAAAATGCAAACTCAGTTGCGTTGGAATCGTATGGACGAGCACTACGCGATGGAGTTGGTTTGGAGTCGTTTGGAGTCAGTGAGAATTTCGGATAAAATTAAACGCGCGTTTAATTTTATTCGAAATAAAAGCTGAAACGGAATTTAAAACCAAGGTGAGAATTTCTCACTCAATCGAATAGATTTCGATTTTATTTTAAATAGTTAGATTTAAAATATTTGAATGCATGTTTGAATGATGACTGTAAATTATTGATTGTTAAAATAGACATTATGCGCCGTTAGTAAGCGGATGTTATTTAATATAAACATATACCGCGAATATTTCATAAACAGTGAAATTGGTATTATATATAATATCAATATATATATATTGGCATATGTATACATTGCAGTTGTTGATTTCCCGCATTTTTTGTTTAGCGGATGAGACCCTATTACGCCGTTATTAAGCGGATAATATTTATTAAGAACATATACCGCGATAATTTCGTACTGGAGCGAAATTGGTATTGTGCTAATGTTTTTGGATGCAGGAAACAGGTTGGAGGGATCCAACTGGATTCCTCAACAGTTTTTATTTTATTTCAGATATTTTGATATTTGATTGATTATCATATCGATATATGATGGATCGTTGTAGTCGTGATTGACTATTTGGTGTGTAGCATCATTGGACCCAGATTTGGGATTTTAAAATGATTTTAAAGTGATTTTTGAAAATATACTATATTTTTGGAATTGGTCCATTTCAAATAAATAAACGTTATAATTTTTAATGTTATAAAAATTATGATTTTTAAGAAATATAGTTAAAAGCTGATTTTTGAAAATAAGGAATTAATGACTTTATAAAAGAGTTTAAATTGGGATTCTGAACTTGTTATAAAAAGTTTAAATATAGGATTTATAAAATTTAATTATTTTATAAATCAGTATGGTGAAGTTTTTAAAAGAATTTAAAGACGTTTTAAAGAATAATATAAATTAATTTATATTAAGAGATTTATAAATGGATATTTATAAATTGAAATATGGACATTATAAAACGAGTTTTTATAAGTGTTTGAATGTAGTGGAAATGAATTTCATAAATGAATGAAATTTATAGAATTATAAACTGTGAAGTTATAAATGAAAATTATAAATAGCAAGATTTATAAATTTAGTGAAATAAATTGAAGAATAGATTTGGTTAAATAAATGAATCTTATAAGTTATAAGATTTATAATTATGAAGTTTAAAGAACGATTTTATAAAATAATCGTTTTATAAGTATTTAACTTATAATATAAACATTTAGTTTATAATTGAGTTATAAACTGAAATATGTTAATAAAGGAATTTATAAAAAAAGAAGTTTTTATAAATAAATAGAAATGGAATTTATAAACGTTGTTTTATAAATCCGCAAACGACTTATTTTGATAAGTTAATTGTTATAACTTATAAATGGAGTTATATTCACGTTTTAGACAGGGAATAATCCTTTAAGTCAAAGTGAATAGAAATGATGAAGTTTGTTAACGTAGTTTATTCACGTTTTTGAACAGTGAATAACACGTTAAAGAAATTGTTAGAATGTGAATGTTTTAAATAGAATTAAAACGATCTAACGATGTTTTAAAAGGTGTTGTGCTTCGAAACCATAGATTTCAACATTTATTGTTGAAATAGACGTTTTCGAGAAATGAAAGGAGATGATGGACTATAACACTGTTGTTATAGTAAATGATTTCCGAAGAGAAATGTTTTGAATAGTATTGGGATTTATATATATCTATTTTAATTTCGAATCCCTATACTAGTGATTTTGGGTTGTCGTAACGATGTTTTACGCAACATTCGTTTTGGCCCAAGTAGATATGTTTAAGAAAGGTTTTTCTTAATAGAATGAAATATATACTTAATTCGATTTAAGTATATTGAATATTTTCTAAGTGTTGAAAACAAAAAGATTTGGGAATTACTTATTTAATAAGTATGGGAATGTTTTCCAATATGAAGTGAATAATTAGAATTTATCTTTTTAAAGATAAATTGAAATGAATTATTGAAATCGTATATGCACGAATATTTTGAAATACAAATTCATTATGGAATTTATATGTGAAAAGTGAAATTGGTTAAAAATAAATATTGATTTATTTTTGAAGTGTTGAAATTATATATCTTGTACAGATATTTTGGAAAATAAATAATTTGGAAAATTATTTGGAATCTGGTGATGTGTGCATATCCAGTGATAGTTCAATAGCTGACTATCAATATTTCCCTTTGAATGGGTATTTGATGTGAATATGATTGAATTTGAATGCACACTTATTTTTGAATAAGCGCTCACTATTCGGGTTAACCGGGAAAGGACCATGGGGTCGTATAACCCATTCCGAATATGTGATACGTCGTTGTGAATTGCATTTGAAGATCGGTGTTGAAGACCGGTATTTGCGAGAGTAATAGGATGACCTATCGATTGTTTCTGCACCGAGTCGCGCCGGTATAGAAACTCCCTAAGTGATGGGAAATCCGATCAGGATTGTGAATATCCGGATTGCAAGGACTTCTTTGTAAGTGCCTTCGGTTTTGTTCGAGCCCGGAACAGACTTGTATGGATTGTATGCCTGACATTACAAGTTGAGATATAAAGCCGATTTCTTTCAAATATATTTCTGTTGGTGGCTGAGAATTTATTCTTTGCTTAACACCCTTCTTTGAGACGTACGAGCTCAAAGGTTATATAGTTGAAGTTATCAGCGATATATTCCCAATTTGGTAATGTGACATGCTGAGTGATGCTGAAATGATCATTGTGTTGATTATTGTGATAGGATCATTTATTTGATCGTCTATCTTAGTGATCATTGTGTTGATCATTTATTGACCCAAAGCATGGCTTTTGTATAAAGTATGTTTTTGTGGACGTGACTTCGTCGAGCCTCACACCCCGTGAATGGTCAAAACAGGAAAGAAGCAGCAAGGTTATGAGGGGTAGCACCCTTTAGGATGTGTCCATTTCCTTCTGGAAAAGGGTGGTATCATGGTATGGAGCCCAGATACTTACTCATGTTGAAAACACTTTGTTATGATTGTGTGAATTGATTAGAGAGCGCTCTCGGATAAAGGTCCCAAAGGACCGGGGGATGGCATATTCGGTCAGTTGTTACTCAGTTAGGAGTAACCCGGCCTTGTGTTGGTTGAGATCCGGTTTGGTTCTCGGGGATGTCCATCCAGAGGCATTCTCAGTGGCAATGGGAAGTTCCTTGGCCTGACCATTTGTTGGAAATCCAATTCCCAATACGAAACTTGTACGGTATTAGTTGTAGAACCTGCTATTCACTTATGGTGGTCACCACTGTTTGGATAGTAGCTATAGTAGGCATAGTTCGAAATGTCTATGTCGGCTAAGATTTATATCTTTATTTTAGAAATGATTTGTTATACATTATGCACTAGTAATAATATAAAATGTTATTTTAAATGCGTATCAAGCATCTTTGGCTATCATAAGGAGAAATCTCCTCCGATTCTGCGTTTGCATGTGTGTGTGTGCGGGAGGCCTTATGGTAGTCTCATTTTTAAAAAGCATTGCGAATTGAATTTAAAAATATCTCTCTATTTTGATTTTAAAGTAAATAAACTGTTTTGAGTTCTCACACCAGTCACATGACTGACTCGGAGTTTATTGTTTTCCTTCCTAAACTCTGGGTGCCCACCAATTTCCACACGGGCAGTTAAGAGTTAGGTTTATCAGGATATTCTGGATATTCTGGAGTTGCTGGAGGCAAGCTGGATGGCATGGCGTATTACTAGTTTATATAGTATTTCTTTTTCCGCTGCATTGTTTGTTGTTGTATGTTGTTGTACACTCTGATGTGATGATATGATGTAATAAAATGTGATGTAATGTAATAACTGATATAGTTCTTTGTTTAAAGATTATTCATTATTTATTATATGTAGTTCCGCTGCGAATTGTGAGATTCTGATGTTGTTCTGTTGTTTTCTGTCCCGTCCTATTTTCTTCTGTTTTTCTCCTTTTTCTCTATTCTCTTTTTCTTTCTATTTCTAAATTTTCTATCTTCTTTTCCCTCTATCTTCTACCTTTTTCTCTCCCTTTTCTTTTCTTAAATTCTTTTTAAAACCCATAACATCTCGGTTTTCGGCCTTCGATTTCTCGGCAGTCGATAAAGTGAGTGTCGATGTTGGTTTTTCGAAGAACGAAAATCCATGACGTTACAATCAGGTCCACGGGTGCTATTGTCATTAATTTGGAATAAGGCTGATTTTGTTTCCTTTAGCTGAAACGGTCTGCATAAACTGCTTCTAGCATTGTCTGATAAGATTCTCTGTAACATCCCGCCTTTTCGCACGGTTTAAACCGACGATAAACCACACATATCAGACTTAAACCATACAGAAGGGCGGATTGTTATGGGGTAAATAAGTAAAATAAGGAAGAAATAAAACAAAACAGAATCTTGCAGCGGAACGATAAAATATAATAATCAAATATACAGTTCATGAAGCTGTTTACAAAATATTCGATTATACTTATACAATACATATCAGAGTTACACATACCATAGAATGATAATTAAAGCAGCGGAACAGAGGTGATGCAGTGGACTAATATAATATATAATAGTAATAAAATCTTCACCTTCGTCCTCCAGAAGTAAGGTCTTTAAATCCTGAAATGCTCAGGCTGACCCAAGCGAATTAAGAAGACAAAACACTCAAGTCAGAACTAAAAGATCTTATGTAAGTTAAATCAACGGTAAAATATGAGTGGAACGACGTCAGAGATGTTTGCGGGATTTGACATCTCCTACCCAGTGTCAAACGTGAGTGCAGTAACTTAAGAGATACTCGGGATTCATATCTCCTAAGGATCCGTTAAACTATTTACTATGTAGTAATATTTCGCTATTATAATAGTGTCTATAGTAAAATAAACATACTTTTAAATAGCGTTAAGGAGTGACCCAATATTCCCCTTAACACGTAATAGTCCTAGTAGTCCATCCAGTATCAGCGCATCTCTAGATCGGGAGACTACCCTAAATACTCCACGGGCTACGTGAGAAAAACAAACTCGTACAAGGCGCGCTAGGGTAGGTGACACGGCACAACTAAGCAATGCCAGAATATATATACCAATTGCGCTTCCGGGTCGGTGGTAACGCGTAGCGCGCAGCTACCGCCCACCTCGAGCCACACCCCCAAAACAAAAAATAAAAAGTGGCCAGCGAATCAATCCAAAAGTCAAAGTATAATATCGAAGGGATGTGTCCGATTAAAGGTGCTACCTCATTAACTCGTCAATCGCTCCTGTTTTAGCCACCTTATGCCAACTCAAGGGAGTTGGGTCCACGTATTTACCTCGAAGGAAATGCCTCCACCATCCTACTTCATTCTGTAATCTCCACCGCGTACACGGTTGTTAAAGTGGTTTTCGGAGTTGGCAGAGAGTATGACAACTTCCGATCCCGGTCTCTTCAACAACCAATCGTTATTATAACACCGCGGTCATTTCAAAATAATTTATACTTCAAAACCAGGATATAATATTTATTTCAAAACCATATAAATATGATATCATTTCCATTTTAAAACCAAATCCATACGATATTATTTCTGTAAAACCCAAATCAATATAATATCATTTTATTTCAAATATATCCTTTTCAAAAATCATAACATTTTCAACATTTCAACACTTTGAAATCAAAATGCTAGAAATATAACCCTTTCAATTTATACTACCTCGAAACTCATAACTTCCACCACTGATATGGTTTAAATATTTAAAATACTTTATATAACCAAAATAGCTTCTTTAATTTTCACAAATCAATTCCAAAACAACCCGAATTTCTAGATTTCTGAATTTAATATATTTCAAAGCTTAAATATTCAATATTTCAAAACTAAATTTTATAATTCATTTATATACAAATTTCACTTTTACTATTATTTGGTTTTGAAATATTTGCTTACTAAAACCAATATCCTTTAAATAAAACTTCAAATTTCAAAACTGAATATTCCTCAATTTTATTCACTTCGTCACCTTAAACCCGAATTAAGTTATAAAACCATATTCTTTTAAATTAAGTTCTAAATGGATTCTTATTAATTATAGTTCTTAATTAGATAAAATCTCAACCAATTTCAAACTATCTTCTAAATCTTGATTTGTAAAAATCAATATAAACTCTATATTACAATATAATTTAAGTAAATACTTATCCATAATATTTTTTAAATAAAATCAAACTTTATTATTAAACTTTTTCATACTTTAAACAATTTTATATATAGCTTAAAACCAAGAATTTAACTATATATAAAATAACCTTTATCAAATATCCGAATCAATATCTCATAAAACCATTTATATTTCTTTATAAACCATAGAAATTTTTTTCAAAATATTTTTATATATAGACCACGGTGTCTATATAAAATATCCTATCCTACGGTCCAGTGATACGGATATCTATCATTTCACTCCGTATTTTAAAAATAAAAATGCGGTTGTATATTGTTTCAAACCGCAATCCCGAATCAAAATAAATGCATAACAACTTGCAGATTATGATGATATAAATAAACATCTATTCATCCATCATAAAATCATACATCCATCACAACCATCATACAAAACAATCAATCAGTATCAATATACAACTAATAATATATGATAGGAAATTAACTGGCAGTTATGTTCAATAAATTAAATAACGATTAAATTTTAAATAAATGCAATTAACTGAGACGATGACTAAAAATATACGAAACAGCCATAATTAAATGCATAATCACAACATAAATTAATTTACCAAACATAAAAAATTTTAGAAGTTGTGAGTGAGTTAAAACACTCACCTTTTGAATTTAAATCCAATTTAAACCCAAAATTTCAATAGCCTAAGAATTCATCCAAACCAGTGTCAAAGTGTCCAGAATTCAGATACGATCCTAATAAAGAAAATCGCGCGTAAATCGGACATCGTGTGTGAAAGTTATGCCTATCAGAGCATTAACAAAATTGAATTTTTAAAATAAATAAAAAATAAGAAAATAGAACATGTTATCCTTCTCTTCTGTAAGTCGAACACGAAACTAACCCTAGGCCGCCACGCATCTCGTTTGCCACCGCCATCTATAGGCAACATCGACCAAATCTAAGTATGCCTCTCTGATCCCCATGCCACGCCGCCTCCACGGCCCCATCCTCAGTGGTCGCGACGCCGGCGAACGCCGCCTGGCCGAGGCGAAACTTCGGCCATTTCCCATCGATTTCTGGCAAACTCAACAACCCTAGACACGAAAGAATAGCACCGATGCGTGCTGCACCTCCTCCTCTTCCTATCGCCACTCCCCGTTCGACAAAAGGTCGACGATCCACCGTTGGATCGTCGAAAATCCAATATGAACGGCCATGGTTCATTCTCGATTTCTGGACAAATGATGATTCAAAACCAGAAACGAATTTCAGATTTGAGATGCGTACATCGAGAGCTTCGATATATATTTTTTTCAAATTTTTCTGAGAAGTTGAAATTCTAGCTTTGGATTTGATTTGAGATTGCAATTGGAATTAAGGTCAGTCCACCATTGAAGTGAGGAAGGTGAATAGAACGTATAGAAATGAGGAACAGAGGCTGCTAGGGTTTATAATAGGGTATTTATAGGTAGGGTTGAAATAGAATAGAAGGACACGATTGAATATACGCGCTAACGACAAAGTGGCCCAAAAAGCCCGTTCTGACTCCGGAACGAAATTGGGTCAACCCGTATATCAAAACAGATGTTTTAAAATATTTTAAACACAATGGAAAAGGTTTCACGTCCAAAGTTCATCGTATGAAGAAGTTATGCTAAAATGAATATTTTTCAAATTGATTTCAGTTGGTTTCAATTTCATTGATTTCAAGGCGTTTCGAGTCCGTACGATCAAACAATAAGTCCGATCGTTATGAAACTTGAAATCCTACAATAATTCACCGTTACGGATCCGATGAAACTGGTTTCGTCGAAATCCGAGTCAGTGGCCAAAATGGCTATTTTTCCATTAATTAAATATATTAATAATTAATTAATTAAATCATATTTTAAATTTTATTTCAATAATTAACAAATTTCAACATTTTTAACTTCTTAATCATTCACAATAATTTAACCAAGTTCAGATGTCAATTTAAAGTTGATTAATTTATAAATTTCAGTGTTAACTTCCAATTTCATAAAATTTAAATTATAAATAAAATTTCCAAAATTTCCATTTAATTAAATTAACCCATAATTATTCCATTCATTACTGTCAAATAGATGGGTTTACCATTGGATTCAAAACTATTACATAAATTTCCTCATATTCCATCTTCATTTCAAATAACGTATTATTCAGCAATATTCAATTTCATTTAATTGCAATTAATTCAATTATTGAACTTTACATTTCAATTAGATAAATAAGGTCTTGGTTTCCATTTTTTTTAAATCAACCAATTCATATTATGAATAAAAATAACATTACTTTAATTTATATTAACAAAACGTTAATTTGGATTTATAGAAATTGATTACCAAAGTTTATTTACACATTAATTAAATAAACAACTTATATTAAATTGCCACCTATTAGCTCCTAATTGCATTTATAAGTTCGTTACCTATCAATCCAGATTATAATTCCATCTATAGTGCTAATTTTATTTCATTGCGTTAATACACGCCTATTTACATCTTAAGTTGGATAAATATTATATTAACATCACTACCTTAAATTTTTAATTATCAATTCATTCATAAATCACTAACCATACCTTAATACCAAATATTACCTTAAATCCATATTTTTGAAATATTTACTTTCGTTTATTGCAATTGGTTTAAATAAATTTGGACTGCGCTAAATTAGTTTGCATTCCGTTATTACATTAATATACATCCACTTACATTTATTTTCATAATGCTAATTTCATTTACTCTATCCGTTACTACATTTATATCCATTAAAGTAATATTTAATTACCTTTATTCGAAATAACCTTTTATCACCAATATACTCTTTATAATACTTGTATGGTTATTCTCCACACCCAATTACCATCCATCCTATTATTTCACCCATTATTTATAATTAATGTCTCAATTAAATTTATTTATCTAGATTTCATCCTTTTATTACATCATTTATTACTTTACAAAATAACCAACATTTCTATGCATCTTATTACATTTGTATCTTGTAGTTATTTTCTTAAACTCATAATTGTAATACCAAGTTTCATTTTAAATTTCAATTGATTTCCACTCACAGTTTAATAGCCTAAGTAAACTAGTAACAAATAATAACGGTCACTATTCACCCTAAATCACATTTATAGGTATATAGTTTACAACAACGTTGCAATGACTCATATGATATTGATTTTATCCAATTACCATTAAATTTATACTAATTCATCAATTTGTACAATATATCTCTTGTTTCCTTAAAATAAATTTATGTTTCTATTAAATTTTCATTCACACTTCCGTTACTATATTAATAATCATTAAAGTAACGTTTATTATTAATAATAACATTATAATTACTTACCATTTAAATGAACTTGATTTCCAATAAATTCATTGACCAATTAATTAGGTAATTTATAATAATTTGTGATCATACCCTTAAATTTACACTTAAGTTTATGTTATATTCGATTTATCATGTATTACTTTCTTAGTTAATAATTTTTGAATTTATTCCCCGATTCCCTAATTTCAATTAATTATAACTTTACAATCTGTTTCAATTTATTTGCAATTTCATTTTTAACATTTACTTCAGTATAAATTATAAATTTTTTATATCTTCCTAAATTTAATTACAAAATTTAATTAAATTGACCAAATTTATTCATCAAAATTTACCGGTCGTTACACTCTCCCCACTCAAAACTTTTCGTCCCCGAAAAGGAAAAGAAAAGAAGAATTATAAATCAATATGTATTATTCAAAACATTATATTCATAACAATAAGTTTACAGAATTGGATAAATTAAATAAAATATATAGATTTATAAACAATTAAATCTTTTCTATTCAAATTAATAAAGTTTGGAGAACATTTTTCAAAATATTTTCTAAGTCCAAAATTTATGAATTTTTTTGGCAGAGTCTTCTTTGTACGGAGAGGCTCGGGAGAAAATATAATATCCAATATATCAATATATAACATAATAATTTTCAAATAATATATATATCCCACATGGGAAAAACAATAATATAACGCTATAAACCGTAATCCGAAAGCGTACCTATTTGTCGGACACTTTATGCTTAATTATGAAACCAAAGTAGTAGCGATTGCTTTCATAACCTGTATTTCACTTATATAATCCAAAAGAGTTAATAACTGTATAAAATGAAATATTTAAGGTTGTTTCAACCACCAACCAACAATCAATACATACAACAATCACTTGCAACAAGGCATACAACCATAACCAAAACAACAACAAATCCAATCAATAATTAAGTTCATTCTTATTAAATTCATTTCATACTATTTGTTGTTTGATTTCCTTTTTATTCATATAATGATTTATCTTTTAAATTCACATTTATTTCTTGCAAATTTTCGTTTTCATTTATTCATATCAAATAGTTTCTTTTTATGCGTTACATTCTTTCATTCACTACTTAATTTATTTATAAATAGCTTCAACCGTTTACTTAAGTTTATTTATCATTTATTTATAATACTTACATTTCTATTAAACTAGTAGCATTTCAATTATACTTAAGTTTATAACAATACACATCAATTCTTATTTATTAAGGTGATTCATTGAACCTTTTCATTATATAAATTTTTCTTATACAATTTTCCATTACATTTTCTTATTAAACATTTCAACTTTTTAATATTTGGTAAGTTATATATATATATGCTTTCCAGTGATACAGATATCTATCATTTCACTCCGTAATTTAAAAATAAAAATGCGGTTGTATATTATTTCAAATCGCAATCCCGAATCAAAATAAATGCATAACAACTTGCAGATTATGATGATATAAATAAACATCCATTCATCCATCATAAAATGATACATCCATCACAATCATCATACAAAACAATCAATCAATATCAATATATAACTAATAATATATAACAGGAAATTAACTGATAGTTATATTCAATAAATTAAATAACGATTAAATTTTATATAAATGCAATTAACTGAGATGATGCTTAAAAATATTCGAAACAGCCATAAATAAGTGCATAATCACAACATAGACTAATTTACCAAACATAAGAAATTTTAGAAGTTGTGAGTGGGTTAAAACACTCACCTTTTGAATTTAAATTGAATTTAAATCCAACTTAAACCCAAAATTTTGACAGTCTCAGCATTCGTCCAAACCTGCGTCAAAGTGTCCAGAATTCAGATACGATCCTAACAAAGAAAATCGCGTGTAAATCAGACATCGTGTGTGAAAGTTATGCGTATCAGAGCATTAAACAAAATTGAATTTTTAAAATTAAAAAAAGAAAAGAAAATAGAACACATTACCCCTCTCCTCTGTAAGTCAAACACGGAACTAACCCTAGGCCGCCACGCATCTTGTTTGCCACCGCCATCCATAGGCATCATCGACCAAATCTAAGTTGCCTCCCTGACCCCCATGCCACGCCGCCTCCACGCCCCCCATCCCCAATGGTCGCGACGCCGGCGAACGCCGCCTGGCCGAGGCGAAACTTTGGTCATTTCCCATCGATTTCTGGCAAACTCGACAACCCTAGACACGAACGAATATCATCGATGCGTGCTGCACCTCCTCCTCTTCCTATCGCCACTCCCCAATCGACAAAAGGTCGACGATCCACCGTTGGATCGTCGAAAATCCAATATGAACGGCCACGGTTCATTCTCGATTTCTGGACAAATGATGATTCGAAACCAGAAACGAATTTCAGTTTTGAAATGCACACATCGAGAGCTTTGATGTATATTTTTTTCAAATTTTTCTGAGGAGTTGAAATTTTAGCTTTGGATTTGATTTGGGATTGCAGTTGGAATTAGGGTCTGTCCGCCATTGAAGCGAGGAAGGTGAATAGAACGTTTAGAAATAAGGAACAGAGGCTGCTAGGGTTTATAATAGGGTATTTATAGGTAGGGTTGAAATAGAATAGAAGGACACGATTGAATATACACGCTAACGACAAAATGGCCCAAAAAGCTCGTTCTGACTACGGAACGAAATTGGGTCAACCCGTATATTAAAATAGATGTTTTAAAATATTTTAAACGCAATGGAAAAGGTTTCACGTCCAAATTTCATCGTATGAAGAAGTTATGCTAAAACAATATTCTTCAAACTGATTTCAATTGATTTCAGGGCGTTTCGAGTCCGTACGGTCAAACGACAAGTCCGATCAATACGAAACTTGAAATCCTATAATAATTCACCGTTACGGATCCGATGAAACTGGTTTTGCCAAAATTCGAGTCAGTGGCCAAAATGGCTGTTTTTCCATTAATCAAATAAATTAATAATTAATTAATTAAATCAAATTTTAAATTTTATTTCGATAATTGACAAATTTCAACATTATTAACTTCTTAATCATTCACAATAATTTAACCAAGTTCAGATGTCAATTTAAAATTGATTAATTTATAAATTTCAGTTTAACCTCCAATTTCATAAAATTCAAATTATAAATAAAATTTCCAAAATTTCCATTTAATTAAATTAACCCACAATTATTCCATTCATTATTGTCAAATAGATGGGTTTACATTGGATTCAAGAATATTACATAAATTTCCTCATATTCTATCTTCATTTCGAATAACGTATTATTTAGCTATATTCAATTTCATTTATTTGCAATTAATTCAATTATTGAACTTTACATTTCAATTAGACAAATAAAATCTTGGTTTTCATTTTTTAAAATCAACCAATTCATATTATGAATAAAAATAACATTACTTTAATTTATATTAACAAAACGTTAATTTGGATTTATAGAAATTGATTACCAAAGTTTATTTACACATTAAATAAATAAACAACCTATATTAAATTGCCACCTATTAGCTCCTAATTGCATTTATACGCTCGTTACCTATCAATCCAGATTATAATTCCATCTATAGTGCTAATTTTATTTCATTGCGTTAATACACGCCTATTTACATCTTAAGTTGGATAAATATTATATTAACATCACTACCTTAAATTTTTAATTATCAATTCATTCATAAATCACTAACCATACCTTAATACCAAATATTACCTTAAATCCATATTTTTGAAATATTTACTTTCGTTTATTGCAATTGGTTTAAATAAATTTGGACTGCGCTAAATTAGTTTGCATTCCGTTATTACATTAATATACATCCACTTACATTTATTTTCATAATGCTAATTTCATTTACTCTATCCGTTACTACATTTATATCCATTAAAGTAATATTTAATTACCTTTATTCGAAATAACCTTTTATCACCAATATACTCTTTATAATACTTGTATGGTTATTCTCCACACCCAATTACCATCCATCCTATTATTTCACCCATTATTTATAATTAATGTCTCAATTAAATTTATTTATCTAGATTTCATCCTTTTATTACATCATTTATTACTTTACAAAATAACCAACATTTCTATGCATCTTATTACATTTGTATCTTGTAGTTATTTTCTTAAACTCATAATTGTAATACCAAGTTTCATTTTAAATTTCAATTGATTTCCACTCACAGTTTAATAGCCTAAGTAAACTAGTAACAAATAATAACGGTCACTATTCACCCTAAATCACATTTATAGGTATATAGTTTACAACAACGTTGCAATGACTCATATGATATTGATTTTATCCAATTACCATTAAATTTATACTAATTCATCAATTTGTACAATATATCTCTTGTTTCCTTAAAATAAATTTATGTTTCTATTAAATTTTCATTCACACTTCCGTTACTATATTAATAATCATTAAAGTAACGTTTATTATTAATAATAACATTATAATTACTTACCATTTAAATGAACTTGATTTCCAATAAATTCATTGACCAATTAATTAGGTAATTTATAATAATTTGTGATCATACCCTTAAATTTACACTTAAGTTTATGTTATATTCGATTTATCATGTATTACTTTCTTAGTTAATAATTTTTGAATTTATTCCCCGATTCCCTAATTTCAATTAATTATAACTTTACAATCTGTTTCAATTTATTTGCAAATTCATTTTTAACATTTACTTCAGTATAAATTATAAATTTTTTATATCTTCCTAAATTTAATTACAAAATTTAATTAAATTGACCAAATTTATTCATCAAAATTTACCGGTCGTTACACTCTCCCCACTCAAAACTTTTCGTCCCCGAAAAGGAAAAGAAAAGAAGAATTATAAATCAATATGTATTATTCAAAACATTATATTCATAACAATAAGTTTACAGAATTGGATAAATTAAATAAAATATATAGATTTATAAACAATTAAATCTTTTCTATTCAAATTAATAAAGTTTGGAGAACATTTTTCAAAATATTTTCTAAGTCCAAAATTTATGAATTTTTTTGGCAGAGTCTTCTTTGTACGGAGAGGCTCGGGAGAAAATATAATATCCAATATATCAATATATAACATAATAATTTTCAAAATAATATATATATCCCACATGGGAAAAACAATAATATAACGCTATAAACCGTAATCCGAAAGCGTACCTATTTGTCGGACACTTTATGCTTAATTATGAAACCAAAAGTAGTAGCGATTGCTTTCATAACCTGTATTTCACTTATATAATCCAAAAGAGTTAATAACTGTATAAAATGAAATATTTAAGGTTGTTTCAACCACCAACCAACAATCAATACATACAACAATCACTTGCAACAAGGCATACAACCATAACCAAAACAACAACAAATCCAATCAATAATTAAGTTCATTCTTATTAATTTCATTTCATACTATTTGTTGTTTGATTTCCTTTTTATTCATATAATGATTTATCTTTTAAATTCACATTTATTTCTTGCAAATTTTCGTTTTCATTTATTCATATCAAATAGTTTCTTTTTATGCATTACATTCTTTCATTCACTACTTAATTTATTTATAAATAGCTTCAACCGTTTACTTAAGTTTATTTATCATTTATTTATAATACTTACATTTCTATTAAACTAGTAGCATTTCAATTATACTTAAGTTTATAACAATACACATCAATTCTTATTTATTAAGGTGATTCATTGAACCTTTTCATTATATAAAATTTTCTTGTACAATTTTCCATTACATTTTCTTATTAAACATTTCAACTTTTAATATTTGGTAAGTTATATATATATATGCTTTCTAAGAATGTAATTGAAAGTTATACTAGTCTCTCTTCTTTCCTTTAATTGATTTAACGTTCCATAATCATATCTTAAGTTCATAGGTTACGTATTTCAACTTTTTGGAAATTTCCTTTATAACCTATCATTAACTCTTCTTATTTATCAATGGTTTCAAATACTAACTTAAACTCAAGATGTTTTACTTACTATCCATCTTTCTACTAATTTAGTTATAAATAACTTTAATATTAACTTAATTCTTGATCGAACTACAATAATCAATTAACGGAAACTTAAGAACTAAATACCAGGTCAAATTTCAAATCATTTTTAAAATAAAAGATAAATATATACTTATAATTTATATATCCAATTATATTTAAAACAATTTAAAATTTATATTTATTTGTCAAAATAAATCTGCAGTAAATCTACTACAGTGGCCTTTCTACTTCGAAACTCGAAAATGAATGTCGATGATGTGGTCGTCATCACCGAAATTATTTTCCAGCGACAGAGAGGGAAGTACAACACTTAATTTCTTTTTAAAAATTTCTTTAAAACAATTCGTTCAAAACATATGGAAATATTTATATCAGAAAATACTTCTATTAATATTATTACTATATTCCAAAAATCATTCAAAATAAACGTTCAAAACGCCGGAACTTAAGTTCTAAAATTTTCAATTTCCTTTATTTTATTCTTACTCTTATTTCAACTATTATTTATAAATTTTACTACCTAACAACCAATATATTACAACCAAATATATATATATATATATATATATATCATTTATAAAAATTTATTTTATATATGTAGAAAATATAACAGGCAAAATTATTTCATTTACCTATATTCAAAACAAATACTGTGTCGGTCTGTCCTATTAAGTGTTTAGAAATCCCTATTGATGTCATAGCGTCCCATGCACCAACCAGAATTTATAAATACAAAACGGAACAAATTGACACAATATTAATACCTTTTTATACACTAACAAATACGCTCTCTCATATATATACTCTCAACGACTCATCATAGGATATTGCTACACTATTCATAAAGAGTCAAACCCAACAAAGCTAAGGTTTATCGCTAAATCTCGCTCTGATACCAAATGTAACATCCCGCATTTTCGCATGGTTTAAACCGATGATAAACCACACACGTCAGACTTAAACCATACAAAAGGGCGGATTGTTATGGGGTAAATAAGAAAAAGAAGGAAGAAATAAAACAAAACAGAATCTTGCAGCGGAACGATAAAATATAATAATCAAATATACAGTTCATGAAGCTGTTTACAACATATTCGATTATACTTATACAATACATATCTGAGTTACACAAACCATAGAATGATAATTAATGCAGCGGAACAGAGGTGATGCAGTGGAATAATATAATATATAATAGTAATAAATCTTCGCCTTCGTCCTCTAGGAGTAAGGTCTTCAAATCCTGAAATGCTCAGGCTGACCCGAGCGAATTGAGAAGACAAAACACTCGAGGCAGAACTAAAAGATCTTATGTAAGTTAAATCAATGGTAAAATATGAGTGGAACGGCGTCAGAGATGTTTACGGGATTTGACATCTACTATCCAATGTCAAACGTGAGTGCAGTAACTTAAGAGATGCTCGGGATTCACATCTCCTAAGGATCCGTTAAACTATTTACTATGTAGTAATATTTCTCTATTATAATAGTGTCTATAGTAAAATAAACATACTTTTAAATAGCGTTAAGGAGTGACCCAATATTTCCCTTAACACGTAATAGTCCTAGTAGTTCATCCAGTATCAGCGCATCTCCAGATCGGGAGACTACCATAAATACTCCAAGGGCTACGGGAGAAAAACAAACTCGTACAAGGCGCGCTAGGGTAGGTGACATAGCACAACTAGGCAATGCCGTGGTAGATATACCAATTACGCTTCCGGGTCGGTGGTAACGCGTAGCGCGCAGCTACCGCCCACCTCAAGCCACATCTCAAAATAAAAAAATCAAAAGTGGCCACTGAATCAATCTAAAAGTCAAAGTATAATACCGAAGGGATGTGTCCGATCAAAGGTGCTACCTCATTAACCCATCAATCGCTCCTGTTTTAGCCACCTTATGCCAACTCAAGGGAGTTGGGTCCACGTATTTACCTCAAAGGAAACACCGCCACCATCCTACTTCATTCTGAAATCTCCACCGCGTACACGGTTGTTAAAGTGGTTTTCGGAGTTGGCAAAGATTATGACAACTTCTGATCCCGGTCTCTTCAACAACCAATCGTTATTATAACACCGTGGTCATTTCAAAATAATTTATACTTCAAAACCAGGATATAATATTTATTTCAAAACCATATAAATACGATATCATTTCCATTTTAAAAACCAAATCCGTACGATATTATTTCTGTAAAACCCAAATCAATATAATATCATTTTATTTAAAAAATATCCTTTTCAAAAATCATAACATTTTCAACATTTCAACACTTTGAAATCAAAATGCTAGAAATATAACCCTTTCAATTTATACTACCTCGAAACTCATAACTTCCACCACTGATACGGTTTAAATATTTAAAATACTTTATATAACCAAAATAGCTTCTTTAATTTTCATAAATCAATTCCTAAACAACCTGAATTTCTAGATTTCTAAATTTAATATATTTCAAAGCTTAAATATTCAATATCTCAAAACTAAATTTATAATTCATTTATATACAAATTTCACTTTTACTATTATTTGGTTTTGAAATATTTGCTTACTAAAACCAACATCCTTTAAATAAAACTTCAAATTTCAAAACTGAATATTCCTCAATTTTATTCACTTCATCACCTTAAACCCGAATTACGTTATAAAACCATATTCTTTTAAATTAAGTTCCAAATGGATTCTTATTAATTATAGTTCTTAATTAGATAAAATCTCAACCAATTTCAAACTATCTTCTAAACCTTGATTTGTAAAAATCAATATAAACTCTATATTACAATATAATTTAAGTAAATACTTATCCATAATATATTTTTAATAAAATCAAACTTTATTATTAAACTTTTTCATACTTTAAACAATTTTATACATAGCTTAAAACCAAGAATTTAACTATATATAAAATAATCTTTCTCAAATATCCGAATCAATATCTCATAAAACCATATATATTTCTTTATAAAACCATAGAATTTTTTTTTCAAAATATTTTTATATATAGACCGCGGTGTCTGTATAAAATTTTCAATCCTATGGTCGAGTGATACGGATATCTATCATTTCACTCCGTAATTTAAAAATAAAAATGCGGTTGTATATTATTTCAAATCGCAATCCCGAATCAAAATAAATGCATAACAACTTGCAGATTATGATGATATAAATAAACATCCATTCATCCATCATAAAATGATACATCCATCACAATCATCATACAAAACAATCAATCAATATCAATATATAACTAATAATATATAACAGGAAATTAACTGATAGTTATATTCAATAAATTAAATAACGATTAAATTTTATATAAATGCAATTAACTGAGATGATGCTTAAAAATATTCGAAACAGCCATAAATAAGTGCATAATCATAACATAGATTAATTTACCAAACATAAGAAATTTTAGAAGTTGTGAGTGGGTTAGAACACTCACCTTTTGAATTTAAATTGAATTTAAATCCAACTTAACCCCAAAATTTTGACAGTCTCAGAATTCTCCAAACCTGCGTCAAAGTGTCCAGAATTCAGATACGATCCTAACAAAGAAAATCGCGTGTAAATCAGGCATCGTGTGTGAAAGTTATGCGTATCAGAGCATTAAACAAAATTGAATTTTTAAAATTAAAAAAAGAAAAGAAAATAGAACACATTACCCCTCTCCTCTGTAAGTCAAACACGGAACTAACCCTAGGCCGCCACGCATCTTGTTTGCCACCGCCATCCATAGGCATCATCGACCAAATCTAAGTTGCCTCCCTGACCCCCATGCCACGCCGCCTCCACGCCCCCCATCCCCAATGGTCGCGACGCCGGCGAACGCCGCCTGGCCGAGGCGAAACTTTGGTCATTTCCCATCGATTTCTGGCAAACTCAACAACCCTAGACACGAACGAATATCATCGATGCGTGCTGCACCTCCTCCTCTTCCTATCGCCACTCCCCAATCGACAAAAGGTCGACGATCCACCGTTGGATCGTCGAAAATCCAATATGAACGGCCACAGTTCATTCTCGATTTCTGGACAAATGATGATTCGAAACCAGAAACGAATTTCAGTTTTGAAATGCATACATCGAGAGCTTCGATGTATATTTTTTTCAAATTTTTCTGAGGAGTTGAAATTTTAGCTTTGGATTTGATTTGGGATTGCAGTTGGAATTAGGGTCTGTCCGCCATTGAAGCGAGGAAGGTGAATAGAACGTTTAGAAATAAGGAACAGAGGCTGTTAGGGTTTATAATAGGGTATTTATAGGTAGGGTTGAAATAGAATAGAAGGACACGATTGAATATACACGCTAACGACAAAATGGCCCAAAAAGCCCGTTCTGACTACGGAACGAAATTGGGTCAACCCGTATATTAAAATAGATGTTTTAAAATATTTTAAACGCAATGGAAAAGGTTTCACGTCCAAATTTCATCGTATGAAGAAGTTATGCTAAAACAATATTCTTCAAACTGATTTCAATTGATTTCAGGGCGTTTCGAGTCCGTACGGTCAAACGACAAGTCCGATCAATACGAAACTTGAAATCCTATAATAATTCACCGTTACGGATCCGATGAAACTGGTTTCGCCAAAATTCGAGTCAGTGGCCAAAATGGCTGTTTTTCCATTAATCAAATAAATTAATAATTAATTAATTAAATCAAATTTTAAATTTTATTTCGATAATTGACAAATTTCAACATTATTAACTTCTTAATCATTCACAATAATTTAACCAAGTTCAGATGTCAATTTAAAATTGATTAATATATAAATTTCAGCTTAACCTCCAATTTCATAAAATTCAAATTATAAATAAAATTTCCAAAATTTCCATTTAATTAAATTAACCCACAATTATTCCATTCATTATTGTCAAATAGATGGGTTTACATTGGATTCAAAAATATTACCTAAATTTCCTCATATTCTATCTTCATTTCAAATTACGTATTATTTAGCTATATTCAATTTCATTTATTTGCAATTAATTCAATTATTGAACTTTACATTTCAATTAGACAAATAAAATCTTGGTTTTCATTTTTTAAAATCAACCAATTCATATTATGAATAAAAATAACATTACTTTAATTTATATTAACAAAACGTTAATTTGGATTTATAGAAATTGATTACCAAAGTTTATTTACACATTAAATAAATAAACAACCTATATTAAATTGCCACCTATTAGCTCCTAATTGCATTTATAAGCTCGTTACCTATCAATCCAGATTATAATTCCATCTATAATGCTAATTTTATTTCATTGCGTTAATACACGCCTATTTACATCTTAAGTTGGATAAATATTATATTAACATCACTACCTTAAATTTTTAATTATCAATTCATTCATAAATCACTAACCATACCTTAATACCAAATATTACCTTAAATCCATATTTTTGAAATATTTACTTTCGTTTATTGCAATTGGTTTAAATAAATTTGGACTGCGCTAAATTAGTTTGCATTCCGTTATTACATTAATATACATCCACTTACATTTATTTTCATAATGCTAATTTCATTTACTCTATCCGTTACTACATTTATATCCATTAAAGTAATATTTAATTACCTTTATTCGAAATAACCTTTTATCACCAATATACTCTTTATAATACTTGTATGGTTATTCTCCACACCCAATTACCATCCATCCTATTATTTCACCCATTATTTATAATTAATGTCTCAATTAAATTTATTTATCTAGATTTCATCCTTTTATTACATCATTTATTACTTTACAAAATAACCAACATTTCTATGCATCTTATTACATTTGTATCTTGTAGCTATTTTCTTAAACTCATAATTGTAATACCAAGTTTCATTTTAAATTTCAATTGATTTCCACTCACAGTTTAATAGCCTAAGTAAACTAGTAACAAATAATAACGGTCACTATTCACCCTAAATCACATTTATAGGTATATAGTTTACAACAACGTTGCAATGACTCATATGATATTGATTTTATCCAATTACCATTAAATTTATACTAATTCATCAATTTGTACAATATATCTCTTGTTTCCTTAAAATAAATTTATGTTTCTATTAAATTTTCATTCACACTTCCGTTACTATATTAATAATCATTAAAGTAACGTTTATTATTAATAATAACATTATAATTACTTACCATTTAAATGAACTTGATTTCCAATAAATTCATTGACCAATTAATTAGGTAATTTATAATAATTTGTGATCATACCCTTAAATTTACACTTAAGTTTATGTTATATTCGATTTATCATGTATTACTTTCTTAGTTAATAATTTTTGAATTTATTCCCCGATTCCCTAATTTCAATTAATTATAACTTTACAATCTGTTTCAATTTATTTGCAATTTCATTTTTAACATTTACTTCAGTATAAATTATAAATTTTTTATATCTTCCTAAATTTAATTACAAAATTTAATTAAATTGACCAAATTTATTCATCAAAATTTACGGGTCGTTACATTCTCTTACATTTAATGCCTGAGAACTGATTTGCAGCCAGAGATGATAATAACAAATCAGAGAAATATTTGATCGCTTCAGATGCTAGTTTTTTTGATGCTGATATCCAAGGGCCATTCTCATTAATAATAAAATTACTCCTTCGTTTAGGGTTGACAACATTAACCTTACTGTAAAATAATTCACTTGGTTTGTCTCCTTTAACCAACCAATTAATCTTTATTCTTTGCTCATTTTCTATCGCGATTTTCCTCATAATATGATGGATATGCTCTAATTTTAATGTGTACTGTTCTATTAGATTATCATTCAAAGGGTTTTGAACTAACTGCTTATAAAATTCATTAGCTTCCTCCTTTACTTTATCAGCCAAAGTATGAATGCTACTTCTATTTTTAACCCAATTTTTCAATGCAGTTTTGATTGATTTCAGCTTGCATAAGAGATTGTGAAGAGGATTTCCAATAAAGACATTCAACAGAGCATTCTAGAGAGAAGAGTGGTAGCCCTCTTGGAGATGTGAGGAATTACTATATCTAAAAGGTAATCCAGACTTCAATGTAGTAAAAGTTTGACAAAAATAAGGGTGTGATCGCTTAGAGAATGATTTCCAAAATGAATACTGAATTGAAATTTGTTCAACCATAGAAAATTAACAAAAACACGGTCGATTTTACTATGAATAGAGAAATTATAACCTCCTCTCCATGTGAAGTAATTTCCAGTAAAATTAGGCTCGACTAAACTAGATGATGAAATGTAATTAATAAAATTTTATTTGCTCGTAGAATTGTAGAGACCATAATTAACTCTTTCTTTAGGTGATAAAATTGCATTAAAATCACTTTCCATAATCCATGGTAAATTAAAATTTGAAGATTGCTCAATAATATACCTCCATAACTCTGTTCTCCTTGTTTCATCAATAGAGGCGTAAATCGTAGTGCATAGAACGCTGATACCATTCATATTATGAAGAATACAAGATATGTATTGTTCACCGGTGTGAAGTATGATATTAGACCAATGATTGGGGTCCCAATAATCAAGATTCTATACTTCTTATCATTATATATATTGTGAGAATATTACCAATAACTGTTAAATTTAGTCATGAATCTATCAATACCATCAGAAGATAATTTGTTTTCAAGAATACCAAGAAAATAGAATTTTTTAGTATTTAAAATCAATAAAACTTCTGACGGTTTCGCGGAGGCATTCATACCCCTTATGTTCCAAAAAAGGGACTACATTTATAAGTTAACTACTGGGCTGCTGCTATCTATAGGGGAAGTAGCAGTCCCCTTTGTCTTTGCTTTTTTTTTCTTCTTATTTTTACCTTTAAAATGATTAACTAAACTGGACCGTGTAGAATTATCGATGACATCAACAGAGTTAGTGGCTTTAAACTCGAAAGGCACCTCCTCAGTCCTGGTTTTTCGAACAGTTCTTGATCTGGTTGCATGAAGGGAGTCAATCTCCATATGTCTGAAACAGGATCAGGGGTGATATTAATGGGAGTATCTGACTTCGCATTATTGTCATCTGCTTCTGTAGTTTCAATATTATATAGTTGTTGCATCTCTATATCCGTTTCAATAGTCGAAGAATTCTATTATAAAACTGTACTAATAGCGTATACGCAGTATTCGACTGGATATTTTGAAGATTGATCTTAAACTGTTTACTCGATAGATCCTTTGTACAATCAGCAGGACTATTATTGCCAACAACTATTTTAATTGTCTTTTGTAGATTATCCATGCTAGAGAAGTTGGTAGGCAGACTATTATCATTGTTAGCATCAATAGCCATATCCATACTGTCACTCAAATTATTTTATGGAGAGGATTTAGGCACCCAAACTTTGTTAAATTGATAGTGTGTATCAACATGTCCAAAAATTGAGCAATTTGAGCAAGTATATGGTTTCCATTCATACAACACTTCTTGCCGAATAATTTCATCCTTCTCCGATAGAATCGAGATTTTATTTGGAATTAGAAAGAGTTGTTGATTTCAATTAGTATTCTAGAATAAGCTATATTAATAATAATTTCTGTGAATTTATCCAGTTTGATGGGAGAGCCAATGACTGAAGCAATACAACTAATCCCTTCTTCCGCCAGTAATCAAGTGACAGGTTTGGGAAACACTGAATAGTTCCTTAATAAACGATCTATAATAATCGCAGGAGCAAAAACATAATTACCAAGTATTGTAGCCTTTATTAATAACTAAACTCACTATGTAAATGACTGGGCTATTGATAACACCATAGATGAATAATATGCTCAAGGTTCCTAATGGTATAATAACATATGTTCCTGCTGTTATGATTATTGATTTAATATTTAATAATCATATTCATTTACAATGGTGTAACGATGATGATTATCACAATGATTTTTCCTACCTATACTTATCAGATATTTTTTAGTATGTTTGATAAATGTTAATTCATCTGTGATGTTGATGTTAGTGATGTCCGCAAATCTTTCAAATTCAAAATTCTTTAGGATTATAAAAAATAGTGTTGTATTGCACACTATTTCAGACTATTGTGTCTCTTTGCCTATTGTTTTTCTAAAAAACACTTACGCTCCCCGCTTCCTTTTCCCCATTGATCCTATAATATTTAGTAATCAACTTCAGATTTCAAGCCATTTCAATCCTATAAACTTACTTTTCCTCCAACCCTAGAAAAAGAATTCTTTATCGTTCTACACATACTTCGATCCGCGGTTATATACCGTCAGTCGAACACATCAACCCTATCAACCTTGCATTTTCAAACCTTTTTTGCCATCATAGCATGTCGAGGTTTTTAATTGTAATGACTCATAAATTAATCGCTTAGTATTTGAATATTTAAATCATTTTTAATATTTAAATAATGGATTTTAATAACCAAATAAACATCTTTTAAATAATATTCAATGGTGTTAAAACCATTTTTAAAATATGTTTGCTAAAATAGCAAGTTCAAATAAAAACCGAAAATGTGACCGAAAAACGTTTTACAAAATTTCGACTTTTCGACATCGGAAAGTCTTCGAAAACGTTGTGAACAATTTTTTATAACTTATATACACATGCATACACATGTACATATGTTATGTGCATAGTTAATTATTGTTTTAGGGTTACTAATCATGCTTAGTTTAAAAATAAAACATGATTTAACCTTAATGTATTAAAATAAGCTATATATGTACACATAAGTACCCTAAAGTGCACCTACACCTTACCACCATGCCTTACCATGTTCATAAAGAGGAAAAGGGGGAGAGGGGGTACAATTCACATGTAAAAGGAGGGATGGAGGAAGTATGGAGCTCCATGATACATGCACATTTTATATTATTTAATTCCAAAGTCAATTTACTAAAATGCCCTTTTCATTTGCCTATAAATACATGTCTCCTCCTATTATTCTTCACTTTACATCTCCACTTCCATATTTGTTTCCATTCTCTTCGTGTATTCATAAATTTCCATGGCTTCCATTTTGTATGTTCATGGCTTAAAACTATAGTTTTTCCACTTCCATTCACTTAAAACTAGCTTATACCTTCTCTACATCACCCTACTTACCGAAATAACACTTTAACTCCCCGTTTCAACCATGGATGAGCCCATAAAAGCCCATGGACAAACCCAAACACCCATTTAAAGGCTCAAAAGTCCGAGCTTGAGTGGAGTGAAGTATAGTTGTGTGTCGGCAAGTTGTTGGAGGAGTTCGACTTAGTTCAGTTGCATATTTGTGAGTAAAACCTCACCTATAGAAACCAAAAGTATTTAAACCATACTCATGTTCATATTTCTTGCTATTGAATGCTTTTTATATGTATTTGTTAGTGTGGTAATTGTTGGTTTGATTTATGCTTCGAAAAGTTGACATTTTGGTCGTAGTATAGCAAGTTGTAAAGTTAGTAAGTAAAAGTTGCTTATAATGTTGGTTCATGCTTACTACATGTATTATAGTTAATTACCATATATATATGATCTTGCCCTTGATATATAATTTTTGGTTGTAAAGATAGTGCCATAAACTTGTTTGCCAAACTGTCCGTATAGCAATAGTCCATATATCGGCACTTTAAAAAAAAAAATCACTTTTTATCGAAACCATTTGGTTTTATCTTCACGCTCGGAATTGTTTTACAAGTTAAGCAAGATTTTGATTAATGATATTTTCAAAAATAATTAATTATTTTACTAATGATTATTTAATTTACTTAATTATTTAATTAATAAGGATTAAGGTTAACTATTAACTTATTAATGATATGTTTTAAATTTAACTAATTACTTAGTTAATGATGTTTCAAATTTAATTAATAATTTTATTTAATGATGTTTAAGGCTAATTAATCTTTTGATAATGATGGATTAAAGTTAATTAATCAATTAATGATGTTTTAAAATTAACTAATCTTTTTAATTAATGACTTTTGAAAGAAAATCAACTTATTTTAACTTTAATTAATCTTTCCTTAATGATGGTTTAAATTGATTAATCATTTTAAATAATGATATTTAATTATTTATTAATTAGTTTAATTAATTATATTTAAATATTACTAATTAATTGAATTAATGATGTTTTAAAGGTGATATGCCCTTTTAATTAAAGGTTATCGAAGTCAATTAATTAACTTAATTAACAAAGTTTTAAAGTTAATTAATCAATATAATAAGGATGTGTTTAAGTTATTAAATCCTTTTTATAATGATGTTTCAAAGTTAGTAAACTCTTTTAACAAAGTGTTTTAAAACTAATACTTGTAATGTGAAGCCAAGCAAGAATTTGGGTTTTTAAAAGAAAATGTTTGATTCATTTATGGAAATGAATTAATTTTCGTTAAGCGATTCACTTATATGGAAATGATTTATTTGTATAATTAGCATCAAACATTGAAGAAGTAGACTTATTGCTATTTTGAAAGTTAAGAATAATCATGAGACATGACTTTGAGGTAACACTACCTTGACTTCTCTGGTATTATTGTTAACCAAGAAATAGTACAAGTTTGATTCGATGAGTGGTGATAAATATACAAGAAAAAATTTCCATGTATGATTGTTTTATATCCTTGATAGTTGGTTTCTCAACTATCGATTACTTCATCTCCTTTATTATCGTCATTCTAAGACGACGTGTAGCTCCTTTGAGCTTTGTTATCTTTTGGCGGAAATGACTAAATCCAAAGCGCAAGAGAAAGCCAAACTATGTGGGTTTGCCCCCGTTAGGGTACTTTCACATCTCATCTAGATTTGGATTCAATGGCGCTGTTAGATATGAAATATTCGGATACTCAGTAAGGTTTGGTGGGATCTGGCTTAGTATTGTTTAAGAAGTGTCACGGAGTATATGAGTTTCTCAGAAGTATATTACTATAGGCATACTTCAAGGGTGGTGCACCTTCCTAGTCATTTGTTGGAATTTTCCTTTCCTTATTTGATTCGAATGTTCGAATTGTTTTTCTGCAATTGCAAAGGGAAGAGTCAACCACTCTTCACGATGTTTAATTATAGGTTTTGTCTATTCTATCAAGTTTGGACTGTTACCTTGTATCTATTTTGTACGGTTTGGATTTTTCTCAGACTATTTCCATTCTTCCAAGTCTAGATCTTTATACTATTTTTTCCATCATCTATGTTTGGATTTGTTTCTTATTATTCTTTTCCATTCTTATGTTTGGCAGTTATTTATGTGGAAGAAAACCCATTCCACGTTAATGGCATGGTCCCACATATTATTGTTATATACACTCCCTTTTGTTTCAGAGTTTTGCTTATACTAGACATATTAACTGACCCGAGCTGTTTATTTTCCCTAAAATCTCGAGTATTCAACTATATTTGAGTAGTCCGAGAGTAATAGGTTTTCCTTTGGCGCTCTTTGAAGACGATGGTCGAGTAGGTGACCCCTTGGTTATCTAGTTATTTATTTTCGTTGTATAATTATGTAGATGTATTTTGTATCTTAAATTGACAAGTCAGAATAATAGTATTTTTGTTTAACTTTGATAGCTCCATGTAAGGAGTAACCTTTTGTACTATATCATTTTGTATTATATGTAACCATTCAGTTGTGAGGTTTTTTTTATTCTGTCTTGTTCTGTCCTTTATTTTACCCCACCTCGATTCATCTTTTTGATGCTTGTGCAACGATACACGAACATCGAGGATGTGTTATGTGTCGTTCCTAGAGGTCAGAAAGGTGGGTCGTTACATTTATTCTTTTCACCATTTGTTTTTCATTGGCATCGTCAATGCGTGTCCGTTTTTCTTTGCAGGAGCTTCTAATCATTATAAGACACCATCTCACTTGATCTCTTCGTTTGAGCCTTTAAACAGTTTCAGTGACCGATAGAAATCTGAAATCGCTTTTGGTCATTAAGTAACACCTTTATGTTGCAACTTATAATTTTTCTTCCCTGCCATCGAATATATAAGTAATATTTTTTCTTTCTAATCAGATCCTTTGAACATAACTGTAACACCCCACGTTAAATTACAATTATATATGCAAATAATTTTATTAAGTTATATACGTTTGAAATTTTAAAACAAAGAAATGTTTGTAAATGGGGCAACTAATTAATATTATTTGGAATACATATATATTTGTGTAACAAATAAATTAGAGAGAGAAATTAAATAAAATCAATTAATAGGGAAGATTAATTGACGGTGTTTGTTTAAAAGGGAAATTAACATTCAATTAATTAGTAGAGGTGATTAATTGATAGGAACTGACAAGAAAGAGAACATATATTGTAGTAACTAATCGATATGATTAGAAACATATATGTTAGTGCAAGAGAATAAAACGGTGGAAGAGTAATTTATGCAAGTAATCAATTATCAATTAATAAACATGGAGACTTATGGTAACATATACAATTAAGATTGTGATTCAATATTCAATTGTAGAATATATGCATGCAATAATTATGAGAATAAAATAAATTAATATGCATATATGTGACGAATTAATGTGGTGTTGATTGCCATATTAATTTGGTAAGAAATCACAGTGCAGACTGAGATTAATTGGATAGTAAATTAATTCTAAGTATATATGAAATCCATTAATTGAGTAGTTAATAGAGGAATCTTATTTAAAAGAAATATCACATTTAAAAATATATGTTTCCATAGATTACGAGAGAGAAGGGGAAAGTGATTAATGAAACGATTGTTTGAGAATCAATTTGAAATAAAAACAAACGCAGAAGAAAACAGATTAATTTAATGTCTATAGACTGAGTGTACGCTTTAGATTTTAGGGTTTTATATAATGGTTAGCACTGCTTTGAACCACTATAAATATAGGGGCAGAGCCTCATTTTTATTCTCATTATTTTTCTCTTGCCTACAGAAGCTCTGCCATTTTTCTATCTCTTCTACACTTAACAAAAGTTTAGATCTAATTCACACGAATTTAGATCTAAATAGAAAGAGAATAGAATTAATTAGGGAATTAGGAATTGGTTCAAATCAGAAGGCTATGTCAAAGGTAAAATCCTAGATCTGAGTTTTATTTGCTATTTCTAATCCAAATCTCTTCCTTTTATCTTTCAAATATAATAGATCTATAAACATATAATTTGTAATTCCAAATAGGGATTATAAGGGAGGTGAATATAGATGCTAGGGATAGATCTGAAATAAAAACAGAGAGATTTGGAAAGCTAGCAATGTGAGTGGATTTATTTATATATCTTTTAAGTTTAAGATATATTATCGTTGAATTCCCGTTTAGATAATTTTATTCAATAATTAATCCAATTAATTAAGTTATGATAAACTATAAGGAATTTACAGTATATTTACAATATTAGTATTTATTTATATCTGTTTTAACTTTCAACGTTTTGGATTTCTATGCAAGCGTCATTCTTCTTCTATTTTCTCCTCTTTCTTCACGTATGGATTATAATAGATTAAACGTGAATATGGTTAAAGAATCAAGAATACTGAAATGAAGGAAATTAGATGTAAAGTAATAAAAGTTCGAGGAATGGAATTACTGTAATAAATTACGTTAAAATAAGAAAAGTTATTTAATATAATAACTGGATTTGGGAGCAACTAAAAGGTTAATTGGTTGGTTTAGAAAATATGATGCATTTCTATAATTTAATATTTAAAAGACAATAATGAATGTAATTGCTAGAATAAAAGAAAGAAAAAGAGAATTAGTGTAAAATAGATAAACCACTATATTTTACACTATTCCAAAATAGTGAAAGCAATATCTAGCAGTTACAGATTATTGTTTATAGTATTATTTAATATTAAAACATGAAAATGGATTTTTAAATAAAGTTTTCATAACCAACCAAATAAAATAGAATTACTTCGTAGAATAGAAGATAATAAAGCAAAGTATGACATGAATCAAGTAAATTATTAAATAAGAACTTGAAGCTATAAATGATAATGAACCTAGGTCTGCATTCACTGCGCAGACTATTTAAGAAGATAGTTATTATGATAAGTAAATTATATAATATAAGAGAATAAAAGAATATTCTATATCATAATAAAAGAAGGCAGATTAGAACAGAAAAGAAATACTGGAATTATGTACGGACTATAAAAGAAGAGAAAATGACAATTACAGGTAGAATTATAACATGTTATAATTAAGTACTAAGAACGGAAAAGCTTATTTTGAGATTTTAAATAAATTACTGAGCAATAATAATGGTAGAAGCTTATTTGAATAATTTATATTAAGTCAATAAGCAAATAAAGCAGGAATGATAAAAGAGGCTTATTTTAGTGAACTTAAGATTTATATTAAGTTAAATAAGCAAGATAATGAATGTGGCTCATAACAACAACATTCCTATTAAATAAATGGAAATATCATAATAGATAAAGGTGAGACGAGGGCAAGTATATGCTAATTAGGGTCAAGTAGCCAACAGAATAAGAAAGTAAACTAAACACAAATTAAAAGGTTAGATTTAGGGTCCAATAAAAGAATTGAGATGCGTTTGGTATAACCCAAAGAATGAAGCGTCTAATGAAGCATTTCATCACGGATTTCAAAAAATGGAGCAAAACATCCAACTTAGTATTTTTGGGCTTCAAGGAAGTACGAGACTTCAACGGGACGTGACGATACTCTGGGATGGCCCTGTGGGTAGGCCTAATGAAGCTGCACCCTCGGAGGTAGGTCTGTAAGTGTTCCATCAGGAGAGTATGCCTTGACTGCATTTGCATTGTATGCCTAACGAAGCAGACCTTTGTAGGCAGTTAGAAGGGATTGGTGTTCGGAGTAGGGTATTCGTATGTCCAGTACTTGCAAGTAAGTTTAAGGATAGTCGCATGCTGATATAGACCAACATAGGGATCAAGAGCGATTTCGGGAAAGACTAGAATTAAGCCTATAGACCAATGGTTCTTTCACTATCGAGACATTTGATGATGGGCACCGCTATTTGGATGTTAGATTGTTTGCAATAGGGCACGACCACTTAACTCTTTAGAAGTCTTCCGGTTAGTCGAGGGGTGGCTGCGTGGGGCCATAACCATAATGAAAAAGAGACAGACCAACTAGAATATCTGTATTGAAGGCCTAACGAAGGAGTCCTTTATAGATACAGAAAATCCCCAACCGAATTCCATACAAGGCAGACCTTATTGGCAGGATTCAAATAGTAGACAGAACGATTACGTAGTCCTCAATGTATGCACTGGGTTGTACATTGTGGATGTCCTAGCACTGGCATAGACTAGTGTGGACGCGATTTACGTTTTCATAGCAAGTAATGGAATATCTTTATTGTAGGCCTTATGAAGCAGTCCTTTACAGATGTAGCTACAGAATGCTCGCGGAGCAAGACAATGGAGTATTTGTATTGTAAGCTTACAAAGTAGTCCTTTATAGATATAGCTGCGGAGCAAGACGACGAAGCATCTGTATTGTAGGCCTTATGAAGTAGTCCTTTATAGATGTGGTTACAGAACGCTCTCGAAGCAAGACGATGGAGCCTTTTTCGAGGAGGATATGAAAGCTACCATGGGTGGCACCTAGGACCAATATGGTCATTGGACATATAGGTACGTATGTGTATTAGTTATTAGGTTTTAATCTACTATAGAGTAGATAGGCACGGTTCACGAACAGAGGCGAGAGTATTATAACCTAATGAACCTAATATAAGAGTAAATGGAAATAAAACGGTATATGTAGAATTAAGCCTAGAAGTATATAATTTATTCATTCACTAGAACTTTTGGTCTGACCCCTTCCTCATAACATCTTACATATTAGGTAGATGGCAGGGACTTCCCTGCTTTAAGACACTTTTTTAGAAAGTGTTATTATATTGGTGAGTATTTACTTGCTATTATATTTTAGTCAATTCCACTATGATATATTTAATTGAGCTATGATATATTTGTCTTTGCCTATTTGCAGGATACCAAATTCCCAGCTCGGGGTTTCAACGGGCTTAGGTTTCAGCATTTTTATGAAAAATCCGAACCCACCGGGATTCAAGTTGTTATAATAATCTTAAGCTATAGGCACAAAACATTAGTTTTTCCCACTCGACTCCAAGCTAACAACTGGTTATTTTTGGCAGTTACTTTTGGGTCAGTTTAGACAATAGGGAAAGGTAAGAGCATGCGATAATTATACTAATTTTGTGCTTTTATTAACTAATTATATCTAGGAATTTAAACGGTGCAATTAACAATGTTACACCTTTTATTCATTTCGATTTGGACACTTTAACATGGATGGTTACATCCGTAGCATGAGAAATAATTTATACGCCCTTTAAACTTTTAAATAAAGTTTATTTGTACAGATAAACTATAAAATGTGTTCAATGCTAGCTACTTCAGTTGAAACGAATTATTTAGAGTACATTTGGAAGTCTCTTTGATAAACAATTACCACAACTTAGTACTAAATTTATTTTGTTTTTCTTTGCTTAAAAATGAATTTACTTTGATGAAAAGTAATCACCATTGAAGATGGGATGCAACTCTTTACAAAGAGAAGGGTCTGTTCAATGAGAAAAAGATAAGTTTCGGCATTTTCAAAAAACTGCCCATTGTAGGTAAATGATCGATTGGTAAAGGCGGGTTAGTCGACTGGCTGATGGTCCAAAAAGTGATTTTCAACCAAAAAAAATTTAGTTCAAAAATCGCAAATTTTAGTCGACTAAAAAATGGGTACCAGTTGATTGAAGAAGTTTTCAATCGACCGTTATTATTAGATAGTCGACTGGTTGAGAAATGTTTTGAAAAATAAAATTATATGCTTCAATATACTAAAATACTTTTATCAGTCAACTGATATATGCACTAGTCAACTATTCAAGTATGTTTAGTCGACTAAATCTGTTGAAATCTGTTTTAAAACAAGATATTCATTTTGATGAAATATGCATGTGTGTATACCGCTTCAGAGAGACTTTAACAATTATATACCTCTAGACGGAAATAATTATGACTCATACAACTTCGTCATCCTAGCCTTCTTTGTCTTCTTTGTCGGTGGTATAGTTATCCTTTTAATTTGTAGACAAATATTTCTTTCTTCTGCTTCTTATCTTTTCGAATCATTAATGCATTCAAAGTCCTACATAAAAGATGCTACAAGAAATATGTACGTGTGCATAGTTGTCATCATTAAAATAATCATACAATCGAGGTTCTAACATTCTCCTTCTTTTGATGATGACAACTATATGTATGATATATATGTATGTATAATTTCCCCCTAAATAGATGCTCTCCCTTTCACCATACTTTCTCCCTCTTTGTGATCAACAAAAAGGAAAAAAGTAGAATGAAAACAGAAGCCGTGCATACCGGATTGAACAATAGAATGAATATACTCTCATAAGACTATTTACAAAATAGATGCATAGAAAAGAATAAATGCACATGGACATATATAAAGATGCAGTCATAGGAGTAAGCACACAAATACTTTATCCAATTAATTGTAAGTTGCTATGTACAATATCGATGATGGCCAAATATATAAATATAGAATTGAAACACAGTTTTCATAACAACATCAATATAAGTATAGTAGTATATCATAAATCGATTTATATAATACTAAGCATAGTTATACCATTTTTTAAATGTTTGTTGCATTCCAAAAAATATTTTTACACTCCTTGAAATAATTTTTCACACTCATTTGGCATAATGGAAAATGTTTTAAATATTTCTAGCACTTTGAAAGCAAGTCTTATATAAAAAGAGTATCTAATTCATTTTTTTCAAAATATTACTTTTCAATACTCTAAAATTAAAAATAACAACTCCAAACTATTTATAAAAAGAAAAGAACAAGTTAGATATATTAAATTTTCTGTAGTTCCATTATCCATAAATGCTCGTTCTCTATCATGTGTACATAACATTTGCTATTGAAAATCCATCTCATCCTTTTGTCTTTCTTGGGTACCTGCAAAAGATAAATTATATACTTTGGTATCCACTTCTTACATTAGGGTCTAGAGGATTATATCGAAGGTAACCATCCAAGAAGGTTTGGTGGAACCATTGAAAATAAAATTTTCATTATTGATTACTGTATCAAAATAATCATCAATGTATTTTTCTTTATTTTTCCACTTAATGGGAACCTAATTACTTAGGTAATTTTTATTCATATTTCCTATTAATGGTTTTGTACTTCTAGATATATTATAAACATTATTAGTCACATAAGTACTAGAATTTTTATAAAAATTGGATTTAGATTTTATTCAAAATCTAGTATTAGCATTAACATTTCTATTATACATGAAAGCATATCCAGTACTCTTTCTATGCTTAGTTTTATTATATCTTAAACCACTTTCTATCCAAAAGTGTAGAATTTAATAAAATTTAATTTAAATTGTTTTGACCTTTACTAAGATTTGTGAGTTTTTAATTAATTTTATCAATTTTTACCTTACAGTCATCAATCCCTTTTTCATAAATTTCAATTTTATTTCTCAAACTATCAGTTTCTTTAATAAATTCCAAGTTCTCGTTCTTCCAAACACAGTTCTCTTTTTCAAGGGTCAAAAATGAGAATTTGAATGATTCAAAGAAATTTCAAAACCATTTTTCAAACCATCAATTGCTTTGAAAATTTCCCATTTACCATTTCTAAGGTGTTATTTAAATTTTCAAGATGATCTAAGTTAGAAACAAAATTTTCCGAAGAAATTTTAGGGAGCTATTTTCATTTTCTAAAATATGTTTTTCATTTTTTCAACGTAATAATTTCTAGCTCATATTTATTTATTTTATCTAAACAATCTTCATGCTTCTTTTTAAGATTTGTAATATCTATTCTATTATATATAAAAGAGAATAATGAACTTTTATATATCTCTCGTTCACTCTCACTCAAAATACTCTTCTCCCATCAATTCAAGGGTGAATATTCATTTACCCTTCATAAAATTAATTATTCTCCTTTAGAACTAAATTCATTTCCATTGTAAATAATAATTTCTCCAAAACATAACTCAGTTTCTTACGAATCTCACTCTCTGCATTCATTATTCTTAAACAATCTACTTAATATTCTCTTCCTCTTCTCCGTACTTTCGATGCAAGAAAAAAATTCTTTGGTTATTTCACATCTTCACTTTCTTTTTCCTCCTCTCACAATTTTTTTCTTTCCCTTCTCTGATTATATAAAAAATTCAATCACAACTTTGTTTCTTCCCCTTCTCTAGTTTAATATTAACATAATTCAATTCTACTATAAACGTTACAACAAAATAAAACTTTTGCAGCGTTTTAAAAGTGTTGCCATGATCATTTTCAGCATTTTGAAGAAGGCCGCCTAACATCGTGCTGCAATAGAGTCAGGAAATGCGGTAGCGTTTTCTGAAATGTTGCTAACAATAAAGCCATCGAAGCTTTTCCAAAACGTTGCCGTAAATTAATTTTGCAGTATTTCTTAAACTATGCAAACTCATTTGGCAGCTTTTTTGAAAAACGCAGTTTAATAACTAGCATCAATAGAAAAAATTAGAAAGTAGCAGGTTTAAAACCCTGCAAAAATAATCATTGCAGCATTTGAACAATGGTTTTTTATTGTAGCAATTATTTGCCATTCGGTTTACTTCGAATTGATTTTTATAGCATTTTATTACTTTTAGTTTTGTAAATGCCATAGTATATCGGTGTTTTTGTTGCATTTTCAATTTAAAAAACACTAGTATAATATGATATTATAAGTAATTATAATGATTAAACATAATCAAAGCTACATCAGTTCCATACACCAAATTTTTTAATCATATGCAATATTTCATAAACAACGTTTTAAGCCTTAATGTTTTCGATATAAAATCTTCTAAAAGGAGCTTGCTAAAAGAGCAAAATATAAATCATAGAAAGTCCAAGCTTGACACCTTCAACAATCCAATATTCCTATAAGTAAAAAATGCACTTAGAGATTGTTAAATATAGGGAGTAATTGTTTCCTTTTATTAACTTTCCTATTATAAACTACTTTCCTATTATAAACTTTCCCGATTTAACTATTTGGTGTGATATATAAACACCTCTTCTTGTATATCAATGAGATGGGATAAATAAAATAAATTGCTTTTGCTTTCTCCTCTATGTCTGTTCTTACAAATTATATTTGATACTAAAACCAATTAACATGGTATCAGAGCGGTTAGAACAGTCTTCTTCCCCGCAATTCCCCAAATTCCAGAAAATATCAATCCTAATCATGCCCTAATTTTCCCGAAACTGTAATTTGTCCAAATAGTCATACTCAACGATGATGCGCGATCCATTTTCCCAGTTTCCAGTCCATCGCGCCGCCTTCCCCTCTACCGCCTCCTCCTCTCCCTCACAATTTTCCGCCTTCTCCCGCTCCCCCTCCACTAACTCTAGTTTGTTCTCCTCCTCCACTTCTTCTTCTACTACTACTCACAATCTTAGATTCGCCTTCGCCTTCGCCTTGATCCCCGCCGCCGCCTTCCTCCTCGACCTTGGAGGAACTCCAGTCATCTCTATTCTGACAGTTGGTCTTCTAATCTCCTACATTCTCGACTCCCTCCGTTTAAAAGTTGCTTCTTTTCTGGCTATTTGGTTCTCCCTCATCTTCTCCCAGTTAGCCTTCTTCTTCACTGCGAAGATTTCATTGCATTCTGGCCCTTTGATGTGTTTGGCGATTTTATTGTGTGCGGAGACGACCTTCTTGATTGAAGTATGGTTCTCTTTACAGTTTAAATGGATTCAGGTTGAGAACCCCAGCATGATTAGGAATCTGGAGAGAGTTTTGTTTGCTTGCTTGCCAGTTTCTATGCCTGTGCTCTACACGTGGGCAGTGGTAGCTGGCTTGGGGATGGATAATGCTGCATATTACTTGATGGTATTTTGTTGTATTTTTTATTGGGTTTTTCCATTCCAAGGAAGTCGAGGTTTACAGGTTCAAAGGAAGGTTCAAGATTGAATGAGGATTGGATACTTAGCCCGCTTGAGAGTTGTATGCATACATTGTATGTGTTATTTATGCCCGTCTTGTTCAGAACTGCATCACATCATTCTGTGGTTTTCAAGTCGGTTGTTTCTTTCTGTGATCTTTTGCTGTTGTTTTTTGTGCCATTTTTGTTTCAGTTGTACGCATCAACTAGGGGTGCTTTGTGGTGGGTTACTAAAGATAACTATCAAGTGCACCGAATTAGGGTTGTAAACGGTGCAGTTGCTTTGTTAGTGACTGTTGCTATGTTAGGTGGAGGGTTGGAGGCTGGTGCTTATGCAGTTGGGATGATTGCAGATGCAGTTAGTTCGGCTGGGAATGCAGGATTTCTCATTCATTTCCCTATAGCCCTTTGAACGGGAATGCAATGTGAATTAGGGTTTATTTAGGATATTAGTTTGAATCCTACCAACTTCAAAACTAAGAGGAAGTGGATTTAAATCTCGTGTTCAACTTGCCCCTGTCAGAAAATTTGATTCTCAGAAAATTCGTGTTCAACTAGTAACTTGCCCCTCTCGTGGATTTGGTTTCTCAGAAAATTCAGAAAATTTGGTTTCTCAGAAAATTTAGGTCGTGGATTTCAACTCTTAGGACTGAAAACTATTATTCCAGCTAAATTATGGTGTGATAGCAAAGCTGCCATTTATATTGCATATAATCCCGTGTTCCATGAACTAACCAAACACATAGAGATTGACTGTCATTTTGTTCGGGATAAAATACAAGATGGTTTAATATCCACAGAGTATATGGAGACTGAAGAGCAGACTGCAGATATCTTCACCAAAGCTTTGAATGGAGTCAGAATTAATTACTTGTGTAACAAGTTGGGCCTGATTAACATCTATGCTCCTACTTGAGGGGGAGTGTTAAATACAGGGAGTAATTATTTCCTTTTATTAACTTTCCTATTATAAACTACTTTCCTATTATAAACTTTCCTGATTTAACTATTTGGTGTGATATATAAACACCTCTTCTTGTATATCAATGAGATGAGATAAATAAAATAAATTGCTTTTGCTTTCTCCTCTATGTCTGTTCTTACAAATTATATTTGATACTAAAACCAATTAACAGAGATCAGTGGTTGAAGAGAACAAATATGAATTTATTTAGCATCAAGTATAACAAGTTCGCATTAATTTGACATGGATGCTTGCAATACTATTCTACTTCATCTCATCATTTTTGTGCAACTATAAGAATCATGATGATCTTAATTTCTTTTAAATAGCTCGTTTCCATCAATTAAATTTTCTACTAAGTGCTACCAGTCATCTGACCATATTATCTTCACCACTTAATGTATATCTTTTAATTTTTGATGTTGGCATTATCAATCATTGTGTATCATTAGAAACTTATGCATTTGTTATTTCGTAGCATTCAACTAAATTTTTTTACAAGTTTTTTGCAGAAATTTATGTGGGAAACCTGTCAAGTGCTTCTTTCAGAACCCATAATTTATGTAGCACTATTGTCATAGATTTTCCATTTATAGTTTATTATAGTGCTCCTAATTATCTAGTCTACTTAACACGTATGTTGTATGTTATTATGTAAGTATGAGCCTTGACTTAACATTTAAGCATTGAAGGTTGGTGAGACAGTAAATGAAAAAACAAACAATGAGCCTGAGGAGTCTGAGCAAATATCGGTTTCCTTTCGAAACTAAACCATTAGCTTCATATACTGGTTCTCTAGTTTAATTTCTAAAATACTTGTGTTCAGACTAAATAACAAATATTACCGTTCTATAATATAAAAGAAAACATAATGTATGTTTACCGTTATTAAAACTTATGTACATCGGTATATAAATGTACATTGGTATATAAACTTTGGTAGATGTGGATATATACTCCTGCAAACTTTATTTGCTGTTTAAATTTGGACTAGTTTAAGGTAATATGAACAGATTATGATGCAAGCCCCTGAACCTTACTCTCTGCTATCATTTTCTTCTAAAATCCAACTTGTAGGTTTACCTTTTATTAATTTCCAGAGAATCATTCTAAAACTAAGTTCTCTACTTGACTTCAGGTTTGTTGTTGTTTCTTTTCGTTAATTGCCCCTGCATTATTATTTGTTCAAGGTATTAAAGAAAAATATATACTACGCAAATACATATTAGCCTAAATTTTAAGTTTCTTAATTTTCTAAAAACATGATTTACTATTTACAATTTCTCAAAACATTTATAGTTTATGCTCAAATATATCGTTTTGCATTTTGAGCAACATATATTTAAACTTACATTTGTATTTATAAGTTTGGAAAATATTCAACAAAGTGCACAAAAAATAAAGAGAAGTTTTGGAAAATAAAATAAAAAAGAAGGGTATTTTGGACACTAAGGATCATGTGGGGATAAAAAGGTTTTAGGATCCATTTATTTATCCAAATTAAGGGTACATTTTAGTTATAGAGGTTTTAGACGTTATACACTAAAATATAATATTAGTGCAAGAAAAAATTAGAACGTGCCATAAAATGTAAATTTGAATGCGGAATATAAAAATAAATTAGAGCATATATTAGAGTATATGTATGATGATACTAGTATTTCATCTGATTTTGTGATAAAAATATATGGATCGTCTTCTCCAAATTGGCAACTCTATTTTGAACTTGGTAATTTTTACAAACTTAATTTTTGTTGTTGTTGTTATTATAAAGTTTGTTAATTTTTATAAACTTGGTTAATTATTGTTGTTGTCGTCGTCGTTTTTGTTATTGTAAATTTAGTTGTCTTTTATAAAACTTAGTTAATTTTATAATTTATCAGTATTGATATTGTTGTTGTTATAAACTTAGTTAATTGTTATGAAAGTTAGTTAATATTTATAAACTAAGTTTGTTTATTATTATTACTACTATAACTCTTGTTGTTGTTATTATTAGTATTATTGTTTTAAATTAGGTTAATTTTATAAACCTAATTAATCTATTGTTATATTATTATTTATTATATTATTATTATTATTATTATTATTATTATTATATAAACTTAGTTATGTTTTATAAAACTTAGTAAACTTGATTAACATTTTATAATTTATTACTTTATTATAATTGTTATAAAACTTAGTTAATTTTCATAAGTATGATTAAATTATTATTATTCTTATATAAATTTAGTAACATTTTATAAAATTTGGATATGATTAATTTTTTATAATTATTACATAAATTCAATTACCATTTATGAAACTCAGATATCTTGGCTAATATTTTATAATTTATTATTAGTAACAGTAGTATTATTATTAATATAAACTTAGTTAATTTTTATAAAACTAATAATTAATTTATTATTATTATTATTATTATTATTATTATTATTATAATAATAAGATTGATTAATTTTTAGAAAGCTAAATTATTGTAAGATTAAAACGAACATCGCCAATCATAAAGAATTGAGTCTTATTTTTCTTGTAGTGATCGAATGCGTCTTGATGGATTCAGGACTATGATATAATATAATATTAATTATGATAAAAACTTACAAAAAAAGTATGCGATCTATTAATAACTAGTGATTAAAGTGATTATTAACTATGATTAAAGTAATAAAAGTGAAAATGGAAAAATATAAACTGTGATGAATATGAATGGAGTTCATGTATAATCAGAAATGAACAGAATGATACCCGGAGCCGTTTAGTAGCATCGACAAATACAAACTCCTAAAAATAGATAACTACAGTAGACTTTATATTGAACAAGAGAGTTTGCATTATATCTTTTCTTAGTAATAATAAGAAGTAACAAGGTCTTCCATGATATTATATATTTCGTTTATATAATATATAACCTTAAGAATTAATGCCACGGATTGGACTACTGAAGAAGCAATCAATTAATGCTGGCCATAAGAACTCAACCTCTAATAGAAATTGGCCTTCAGTTGCTCAAATGCAATTAATCAAATGATGTGGTTGTCGTAAGAAAATAGCAGAGGTAAAAAAATACAAGTGATTAAAAGAGAAAGATGCATTTAGGCCATCTTACATAATTATGTTAGTACAAGTACAAAAGAAACAAGTTTCACTCATGAAATTATTTATGCATTATTCATTGATTAACTGTCACGTATAAAATCAAGAAAATCAGATAAGATTTCATGTTGAAGTCTTAAATGCTTGGTTGCTTGGCATGATCAGTTGCAGATTACTGCATCGTAAGCAGCTTGATTGCTTCTACCTGTAATATTATCAAATTTAGAAGAAGAATAAGTATATTGGTTCAAGAAATTCGACATCCATACCGCAATAAGCAAAATAAATCACAAATGGTCTACGGTAACAAGTATGAAAACCTCGTTTGAGCCAGTGCTTCAACTAACCGAATCAGACTCTTAGTTTGTCTAACAGTGGCCGTAATTACCTATTCATAAAATAAAATAGAGATCTTGACATAAAAGTGGCTATTCAGCTATTAGCACTCAAGACAAAAAGTACCTATTTAGGGCGAATTTCATGATTTAGCAATAATGTTATTGTACATTTAAACCCTGCAATGTATAAACCAATCATACTTAACATTATAGAGTTATATTAAATTAAAATACTTGGTAGAATCTGTGAAATTTTGTAGAAAACATCAGTGTTTGCTGATTGCTGATTAATAAAACTAAAGATATGAGAAGTTTCAAAAATGTATACAATTTTTCTAGAAAAAACCTTAACACCTTACCAAAGGTCATTTTATTATCGACGCACGAAATTTGAATATAACCTCAGAGGATTAAATTAAGTTTTAATCTAAACCAAAACTGCTCATATTTATACAGTGGTACCGGTGGTGTCTATTGCTCATGTCAATTTTTACTACAACTGGAACAGACATCGACATTATGCATTTGTTAAAAAGGCTCCAACAGTAGCTTCTTGTTAGACATGCATACGTAAGACGCCTTCAATAGGCGAGGCACTTCCAGTAGGCACATGTGTGCATGCATTTGTTAAAACAAGTGCTATTATCCAAGTGCTTTTTTAACAAATTCTTAATAATATATTCTTATAGAAGAAATGCCCTCATTCACTTAACTTTTTTTAAAGGTTCATAATTAGATTAATGACGTTCACTCGCACAATGGACATGACTGTTTTGCCAACGGACATGACCGTTTTGCCAACGGAAATCCATTTGCTAAGAGATATTGCCTTAAGCAATTGCATTCTAATTCGATGGCCAACGAAATGTACCGTTTCGGGATGGAGCGCTACCTTGCACCCTACCGGGGCGCTGCTCCACTCCCCCTCTCCCTCCCCCATGACCTAACCGGCCAGGTTGATCATCATCATTGGGGGCGTTGCCCCTGCACCTCCCTCCCTTGGATCCCCCTCCGTAGCGACTAACAATTGACAAACATTTATGAAAAGACTTTCAAGGGAACTAAATTCTAATAGATCCACTAATAAAGATGGATGAAGGTTGCACTAAGATAGAGTGATAAGCTGGAAGCTGGTAGTTATTCTCACTACATCAACTTGAAGTACTTTACTATTATGGACAGATAAACTAGAGACATGGAATAAAGCAATGCTATCAGAGCTATATTTTCATCATTCAAATTTTTGCTGCAAGGAACTACTTATAACCTTAGTTAAGGCCACCCTATAGATAAGCGAATAAATAGACTTTTGTTAGCATGAACAGATAGGTTTTACATCTTATCTAATAAGTGAATATTTGTTAAGTCATGTCAAAAATTAAAGAGTTAAAAAAAAAATACCTTCAAAACAACCATGGGCTGGAAAAGTTTTTCAAGTTGAGGGGGCACTTTGCCTTGTTAAATGAGACCCTATAGTTAATGTATTATGAAATTCAATATTATGAAATACTTAGGAATATGAGCAAATAAACTAAATGTGAGTATTTACCAGAAGAAGTCTCTCTTTCAGAGAATCGCACATTGTATTTACTGATCGAGTAGCTGTTACTCATCATCCTAGAAAAAATTTATAATTAAAAAAATGGCCTGCTTATAAAATGCAACATTATTAAAAAGAGTTTATTTTTGCACTCCATGTTTCGGGTTAAAGGATATGCGAATTGGATCATATTTAGGATGCATTCACATAATATGAATAGAAGGAAGTTCTATAAAAACACCAACAGATTAGATAATTATCCATAAAGAAAGAATTTTGCAGACCAACTCTTACAAGGAAAAAAGTAATTATAATGAATTATTTGAAATGAAATCTGTTATATTGTTGCAAGACTGATTCAAATTTTGTATAATTTTTCTTAGTACTTCATGAATAATAGCATGTGTATAAGGTTCCAGTTAAGCAATGGCAGTGATTATGGTAGCCTAAACATAAAATATGTGCTAACAAAAGATACATAAGGGATATGGTCGGTAGACACATGCAAAGAAATAAGTTTCATCAGTGTAATTTAGTGGTTTTAATTAATTGTTTGATATTTAGTTTAACTATTGATCACTTAACCAGTTTTAGTTTAATAGCTAAAATGACAAACAAAAAGATATTTGAAACTGAGTAACATTGCAAAAGACCTCTTATACTATGCCAGTTTAATATAATGCATAAATTCATAATGCAAGCACCTATATGTGGGATATACCTAAATACTATCTTTCCCAAACCAGCATGGTAAGAAGTCATCCTCCTTTTCTCCCAAATGTTATGTATAAAGTACAATGTAGCAGCCTTCGATATAGAATTTACCAGTATCTTCTTGAGGAACCCAACTTTTAGCACTTCTGTTAACGCGCCATACCTACAGAATGATCCAGAAATCATCTCCTTAAGTACTAACTCAAGTAAAAAAAAAATGTAACAAAATAAGTCTATATTATATTGCAAACGCAAAGAGTATAAGGCAAACCCAATGTTTTCTACCTTTAAGAAAAAGACGAATACTCATTGATAGGTGAAAATTTTGAAGATACCTTATTGCATCTATTATTGTTTATTTTTTTGCATCGAAGAAAAAATGTGACTAATCAAGGACAAACAAATCAATCAAAGCAATTGACAATTCAACTACAACCTATGTCGAACCAAGCATGAACCTTACCTTTAATAATTCATTCACGAAGGCTTCAAAATTCATTACCATTTTCATATAAATATGTCAATCTTAAAAAGTTTATGACAAAACATAGAAAATGTCTTTAAAGAATTCTAGTATATCTCTTTTATTTATGTTTTCATTTTTCCTTCCTCCGCATGTTAACTGACCACTTTTTTCAACATTTCAAGTTTCAATAAAAAATATTAGCATCTTTAATCGAATAATAAGGCGATGCAAATATCAGTGGTGGTAGAATCAAACTTATAAAAAACAGTAAAGGTGCAACAAATTTAAACAACATAGGCAGAGCTATGTGCAAAAAAAAGTTACTTTGTGGGATGAAAATCTGGAGAATTTACAGACTTCACTATGCATTTCTCATTTGTCATCCAAAGGGAAGATAGTTATGTTCCTGGTGATCGGTTGACATTTTTCCTTGTAAAATATACTCCAACGGTTCCTGTAGGATCAGTAGGGGGCTTTCTTGGTTTATACCGACTTGAAGCTAATTTTAGCATTTTTGAAAATTGTGTTGTTGCTATTGAGTTTGACAATCACATGTTTATACTTTTATTCGTTGTAAAAGGAATTAAGTCAAATCCTTTTTTCTTCAATAAGGCTACAGCAAGACTTAAATCAAAGGAGGACCCGACTAGCGAAAAGGATGAACAAGACCGTCGACTCAAATCAATGATTAAGGGAAGGAGGCGGTATTCATAGGTGAAGGAAGTGGGGAGGAAAAAAGGACCGACATCGTAAGTTTTGGTGAAAGTAATTAAGTTATTTGAGAGGAAAAAGAAATGAGAAATTTGGTTTCTATCCACCATTTCTATTAGTTTATCCAAGCTACTTATTTGGATTACTTCCTACTTTTGGGGTCCTTTTAATTTATAAAAATTGATTGGTTAATCCACACAGCATATAGTTTCATCTTCTTAAGGTTCTGTTTCTTTCATTACCTAATTAAGTCACAAATACATCATATGAGGATTAAGTCAAAATCAAAAAACAAAGATTGTCAAATATGATCTCTTCTTCTTCTTCTCATTATCTTGTAGCATGAAGATGGTCTAATGCATATCTAAAGTAGAAGTGTAGTAGATCGAGATAAGATGTTAAATTTCAAAAAAAAAATCTATTATTGATGAATATGCAGAGTTTGTCTTGCAAATTTAGTTATTTTTCAGAACGATATCATCATGCAAAAGCAATTGTTGATTTATTGAGAATTCAAACCAATATGTAGAAAATGTCTAAAATTATAGTGTATGTCATTGAAAATTTAGTTTGAAAGAAAGAAAAATCTAGCAGTTTATTTTTATTTTTTTAAGTCTTTCGATCTATGTTCAATAAAAATATGTCTGAAATGAGTAGTTCTTCCAATGTAAATGATAAAATCAATTTTTTTTAGTACAAACAAAAGTGAATAGTGGTTAGAGTATTCAAGATTTATAAGTAATGAAACATGTGTGGAGTGGTTAGATGCAAGAATAACAGAACACGAGAACATACACAATAATGATTGATGTAGTTGAGCAATGTGTAGATGATCCCAAGAAATCAACTTTTATTATGGTAAATTTTAATTTTTGTGATTGTTTTACATAAAGTTTTATTTTGCTTTCTTATGTTTAATCTAATATTTTGTTATTCAGGATAATGAACTACTATGCTCAAAAGATTGCACTTTTGCATTTCGAACGAGTAAGGTATGTATTATTTTGATTTTAATGTTACATAGAAGATATAAAATCAATTAGTTTTTTGTTTATAATTCAAATCTTTAATTCTTGTAATGAACTTGCTGAATAGTGCAAAAATGTTGGAAAGTCGTATGGGAGTAGTTGTTACTATTAAACAATGTGAAAATCCAAAAAATGGTCGTAGAGGTCGAATACCATGTTGGTTTGAGAGAAGTGGATTTTACATTTGGATCAACAAAATGACACCTACTGACAAACAAGTGAAGGCTGGAAAGTGGAGTAAAGAAATATGGACATCCTTTTATATTGAAAGGAGTTAAGCTGCCAATGCTTGATTAATGGAGAGTAGAAGTTATTTGTGGACTTCATAATCATCCGTTGGAAAAAAAAATTGCAGGGCAATCATGTAATGACCGGGATTTTCGACCCTCGAAAAATCGACACTAATACTTCCACTGTACTACATGTCGAGAATCGAATGCCAAAAAACCCGATTGTTAGGGGAAAGTAGAAGAAGGTAAATAAGAAGAAAACTAACCAATAACCAGAATCTCACAATCACAGTGGAACAATATATAATAGATAATAACATATCTTTATACAAAAAGAACTATTTAACTAATATTCATGCATACCATCATCAGAGTACGACAACCAACAAATCAATACTGGACAGTTATAACAACTTGTCCTCACCAATGCTGACTATACCGTCTGACACACACAGCAGAATGTAATCAAATACATGAAATACGTTTCTGTCGTCCAGCTTGTCTTCTGAGCTCCATAGTATCCTAACTTGAATCTGTAATACTCGATCTGACATGAGCATTAAACAACATAACACCTAAGTCAGTCTGGAAAACAAGTGTGAGAAAACACATTCAATTTAAATTTAATTATATTTCAAAAATCCTTTGAAAAACAAAGGTATCTTGTAAGACCACGCCACACATAAATACGATGGGTTTTTACATTACGATAACCAAACACTTTATATTAAAATCATCTGATATTATAATAGTGTCTATAGAAAGTAAATTAGAAAATAGCTTAAAGGCTCGCATCTCACATTTCAACATAATTGGTATACAATGAAAACTGTACGACGCTTATTGGAGAACGGATTCCATACTATGACCAGGTAAGTAACTACCTCCAATGAGTGCATCTCTAGGTCAATGCACCTGGGTCTGACAAGAACATCTTGTACCCTGCCACACAGAACCAACCTAGCACTTGACTACTAGTACCGAATATGTCATCATCCAGGTCTTTCGACCTATTTGAGATCTCATGCACAACCAATCCATAAATATACAAGTATAGGGTATCTACAAAGATGAAAACATACCCTAATATGGGAGCGACCCACTTAGCCCTTATGCATGCCCTGTTTTAGTCATTTCCCGGTTGATGAGGCATGAGGCTACGTTTACGTTTTTGAATAGTAGTTCCACTTAGAATGCTACACCGCCTTCCAAGCAACAATGCAATGATAGCATTCATCCATACAATTTGTCCTGGGTCTGGACAAACCGAATCTCCAAATCACCATTTTCATTAGCTTCACGATATCACAACTCGCAACGCGCAAATCAGATCGAAGTGGTTTATAGATAATTACATCCAATTTTGATCTCTTCGAAACGATCAACGAATTTGGTCAGGTTTGATAGTCGGTTATTTAACTATCAAATTACATGCATAAGAAAAACTAGGCCCAATTTATAATTTTTTCTAAATATTTATTTTGAAATATCATTACAAAGACATATATATATGTGTGTATATATATATATTCAAATCTCTTTCAATATTTCAATATTTCAAAACAATTTCCATTTCTTATATCCACAACATGATACTTCTAACACTTAGAAATATTTCCCATTTCAATTTTTAATCCATCAATTAGAAAATTATTTCTATAAAATCATCTCGTGGTTAGAATATTTCCAAAAAGCATTTAACTCCAATACTTAGGAATATTCCGTCTTATCTCACAAATCTCCGAAATTTTATCAATTCCCCTTAAATTTCCAAAGATTATCGATCGTACTAATTTATAACCCATCTAACAATTTATAATTCCTTTAATGAATTTAAATTCATTTCTGAAGTTCCCGAGTCTAACTATTTTTGGAAATTCCCCAAATTTCCAGAAATCCATTATAACACTTCACTTATACAATCCTATCCGTTTAACAAATCTGGAATATAATCTCGAGAGTATTTATATATAAATTCCAATTACTTTTTTTTAAACTATATAAATAATAAAATAAAATCAAAGATATGGTTAAATAATTAATTAAAATATCAAACCCTTTTTTTTAAAAAATAAACTTCAATAACTGCTTCCAATTTATTTATAAGTTTTCCAATCGATTTACAAAACTTGTTTATAAAACTTAGAATTTCATTTTAACAAATTTAAATATTTAAATGACTAATTTTTGAAATATTTTAATGCCGACATTTTTAAATTACCAAGTTTAATAATTAAAAATCCTCTTTTTAAAACAAATTAAACTTCTCGATAAAAATATATTTTAAATTCCAATATAACCAACATAATATTTATAAATCTCTCTCGATTTATCACAAATCGATTTACGTCCCTAATTTCATAATTCCTAAATTCTAAACTAGAATCCACTATTCCTTCTAAACCCATCACCATATCTCATTATAAATTCTCACTGTGAATTTATATTTCCAATTTACCAATTTATAATCATTCCATTTTTTATAAATGTCGTTTATAAATTTTCCAAACTCATTCCCAGTTTATACGGGTTTATATTACAAAAATCCATTTAAAAATCAATTTCCAATAAAAATCCCATTTTTAAATTTATTTCTCAAATAACCCAACTATATTCTAAAACCAATCAAATCTCGATTTCTACTTCCATTTCATAATTTAAAAATTTTATTTAAAAATCCAGTACAACAAATTTTAAATTTATTTCCAAATTTCTTTTATTCTCCAATCTATTAAATCTCTATTTTTAAAACCTCTTTGCATTTAAACAAATATCACTTAAGATTTATTATTTAAAATCCTTTACATAAATTATTCCAAAATCTCTATTTAAAATATCACGAAATTGTTAAGTTCAAAGTCCAACCATTTATTTTATCCAAACCAATTTTTTTAATTAATCAAAAATTCAATATAAATATTTCACTTCCAATTCGCTTTTCAATTTCCTTTCAAATTCAAAAATAATATTTATGGTTTTAAAATACTAATATTAAGGCTAGCGCTACCATAACATCTAATAAATCAAATCATATAGTAATCTACCACTGACTATTCAAAACACATCAATATCACTATATATGAAAATAAAATCAATAATTTTGAAGAATCCAGTTGGATCCCTCCAACCTATTACCCTGCATCCACAGATGTTAGATAACATAAAATACGAATCCCGCTTCGAGGTAGGGTATCGTAGTAAGATAGGGTCATCCGCTATTATGCAGGGCGCATAGGGTCTCATCAGCTCCAATCGGCGGGAATATATCCAAGTACTAATGTATATACTACTATATATATACCTAACATCCAAACTGATATTAATTTATAAATTCAACCAATCATTCGATAAGTAATTTTTAGTTATTTTTGTTGAATATGCGAGTAAATGATTTTTGTTTGATGATAATAAACATATATATATATATATATATTCATTTAAATGTATTTGTTAATGTACTATTTTATGTTTCACATAATTAAATAAATATTTGCAGAATAAAATAAATAACACGGTATTTAAATTCAAACAGATATTTTATTCAAACAAATATTTATTACAATTTTGAATAGTACAAATTTGTACTCTCACTATATATATACAAATTCAATACAATTTTGATTACATCACAATTTCTAATTTACAAATACACCTCACTACATATCACTCGTTCACTTGTATTTATCTTCAACTTCATTTCAAATTGAATCCAACAACTGAGCAATCTGCAAAACTAAATAATGATGCAGCAAAATTGAAAAGGAATTTTTTTTGCAGTATAAAATAAAATTTGGATTTTGAAAATAATATTTACCTCAGTTATTTGGGTAGTTCATCATCATTTAAATTTGAATTCATCATACACGAACAGCTTGTGACATGCATAGTGTATCACTGTACACGCCACAAGCCGTGCACACCAGTATATACACTTGATAAAATTATAGGGACAGGTGAGCATATGTCAAACCCAAATGAAAAGCCGGGTTCAACTCAAGTGCAATAAAAATAATGTCACAATATCAGCACAAGGTCAAACCCGAGCTACAAGCTGGATTCAACTCAGGTGCAATTCGAAAATCAATCCAAATGCAATAAAATGGTCGGAAGCAACCTCATAGCATACTTGTATACATTTATGTCAAACAGACAAGTACGAATGCACAACTGAAAACATGAATAACACATCATACATACACAGTGAAAAAGTGATGAGCTACAACTCAGTGCAGCACAGCCAAACAAGCCCAGACTCAAGTGAAAACAACAGTTGCAAACAGGTTCAAGAAGACTGCAGCTCCAAAACATCACATATACATATACATGTTCACCAGGCCTTAACATGTAGTTCAACAGCATATATGTCGAAGTCATGTAACAATAGCCTCATCGGTGAACCATGAAATCAAGTGAACCAGTAAATGATACAGGTACAACATAATGCACCAGTGGACAAGTAAATGAAACTGACCAACCACATCATAATTCAAACTGCAACAAGTGACAATAGTGGTGCAGTATACACAAATGAATATATGAATCAAATGGCTGAGACATATACGAGTACATCAAACCAGAGACAACAATGAATGAACATTACATGAAACAACCACGAACAGTAGCAAGTTCAAGTGAAGTACACTAGCAAATGCAGACAAACTGTAAAATTCATATGCCAATGAAATAACAACCCAGACTTGTATCGTACAACAACTATATACATTTGCATAATCAGATTACATTATGACTGGAAACACAATATACCATAGCATTATGGAAGCAAGACTGCATGAACCAGACTCGACCAAGACCACAACGCAAGTGAAACTGTCTCGAAGCAAATAGGAATTAAATGCACAGACTCAAAACAACTCAATGAAGCATGGTAAAAACCAAGCTGTAATAAACAAGTTTAATTCATGTGACAGGAACACAATGTCAAGATATATGACCAAAGTCAGCAGCAGTTTCAAGTCAAATGCCGAAGTCATGCAAAAATAGGTACAAGTTAAATATGCCACAGAGATGAACAGAAGTGCCAAAGTCACAAATGACCGAAGTCAAAAAGTAACCAAATCAAACAAGCCGTGGCGGTCACGAAAGTAATTCGAAGCCATGATGAACAAGCCATCATCAAATGTACGAAAATGACAAAGTCAGAGAAATCATCAACATCAAAATAAAATCGAATGGTCGAGATAAATAAATTGACGAATTCAAATAAATGTATACGAACGAAAATCAAGGGTTTCGAACCCTATATAAGCGATGAACATCATCGGCAAATTTATCGATTCGAGTTCAAGATAAACTGACAAAAAATAACCAATAACTCGAACCATCGATTGAGTTCAAAGCAATCAACCAGAAAAGCAAAAGGAAAATAACATACCAATATTAATTCAGATTCTATCGAATTGGAGTAGCCAAAGGAGACCGTCAGAGAAAGAAGAAATCGAAGCATCATCAATCAAATCGACAAAAGCCGACGACTTCAACACGAAGCCCTAATTTCAGAGGAACGAACGAACGAGAGCAGCCATTATCACAAACACAAAGGGACGGGCTGATAAAAGAAAAAGAGGAAGAATATATTTGGGTCGGCCTTTACCTTTGTATTGGGTTTATAATAAAAGGCTTATAATTAAGGTTTTGTTTTGTTTTTAAATTGTATTTAAATTGTATTTTTCCTTTTTAAACTTGTGTAATTTCTAGTCGTGTGACTAGGGGGACAAACTACATGGCATAGTTTGAGAATTCGCAACTTAGTGGCTGAGTTGTGGTAGGGTTTTGAGCATAGAGTTATGGCTAGTACATAGCGCGTGTCGCGAGTTTACGTCTGTAAGCGTCCGACTGCTTAATTTCTAGTAGAAATCTTAGGGGCAGCACGTAGGCAGGGTTTTACCGAAGTTGGGTAAATTCTATGTCGTTCTATTTCTGCATTTATTATTCTGCTATTATCTGTGCTGTTATTATTCTGATATATCTGCATTGAAATAATTTTATACAAACTTTCATGATAAATTTTTATAATTGATAGCATCACCCTATTCACCCCCCTCTAGGGTGAAATCGATCCAACAATTTTAAATTAAATCCAACAATCCAAAAAGAGTGAGATTTACTTATCTTGATTTTTATTGGCGAATCGTTCCAAATTAAAATTAAAATTGAACTACGTTCAATTAAATCTAAAAATTTCAGTTGACTCCAAAAAACCTAAACTAATCCAGATTGTCAATTTCGCAGCTACGAATCGAATGTGACCGATTCCGTGATTTTTGAACCTCGTACGTAGAAGATATTAAATTTATTAGCCATCAATTATTTAAGTTAATAATAACAAAGACTAATTATATGATTATTTTTATTTACAGTTATAATTACCTTCCTCCATAATCTCATTTGCGATCAGAAACCCATGCTGCCTCTTCTCCCTCTTATTTTTCCCAAACGCCGCCACAACCTGGTTCTAGCCACCGCAACCTCATCCATACAAATCCCTTCTTCGCCGCGTCTCTCCTTCGTCATCGATCGAGCCTTAGCCCTTTGCTGCGAACGATCATCGAACCCCCCTCTCTAGTCATGAGCGCGAATGCGCTCTACCTAGCTCCACCTGACCTCGCGAACTTCACCCCACCATTATGCACCCTATATTCGACTTCAAATTAAAATCTCCTGCTTCTTTCTTTCATTTCGTATTGACTTTGATTTTGAACTGAAGGATGAGGGGAGGGAGAGGCTTGTGCCTTAAATCAGTATATAAATTTTATTTATTTTTTCTCATTCGTGAATTCGAATTGATGGGGAAGAAAAAGGAAGTATTGTGATTTTAAAATGAAAGGGACGACGCATGTACATATGTTGGTCAGTCGAGATAGGGTTAGGGTGGCTCAATGTTGGACCAGATTTGATTTATAAACTTTTTTTATATTGAAGATATCTTGTCTACGTACCTCGCAATTTCGAACCCCTATTGAGGCGTGCCGCCTGGCGTTTCTAATATTATACCCATATTCTGAATGCAATGGAACCAGTCTCGAGCCCTATTCGATCATATGGAGAAGATAGCTTTTTAAATCGACTATTTAAATTGAATTTAACTAAATTGTTTCTAGGCATTTTTAGATCGTCGACCCAACAGTAACTCCAAACGCTACGAAATTTGAAATCCGATAATAATACACTATTACGGATCCAATGAAATTGGTTTCGTCAAATTTCGAGACTCTTCCTCGAGTTGCAATTTTAACGAGTCGATTAAATCGACGAATTTTAAAATTGTCGAAATCACTCGAAATTTCAATTTTAAAAACTTATTAACTCAATTATAAATTCCAATAGAATTTATAACAACATTAAAACTGTTTTGATTCATATTCAATTCCTATTCAATTATTTAAACGATTTTGAATTATTAATTGAACAATTAAATTTATTCAATAAATCGCTATACTTGGAATTTAAATTCATTTCAAAATTTCAACCAAAATCTCTATATTCAAAAATTGATTTATATTCCAAATCCAATATTTAAATATTCAACATTAAACGATGGAAAATTCGAGTCGTTACAAATCATATGTTGGTTGACTTACAAAAAATAAAGAGATAGAGTAATAAAATTGAGTGCATGTGGTGTAAAAGCAAGGAATGTGCTATGTATTCTCAAAGAAAATAACCCAAATAATGCCCCTACGATGCAAACAGTTTCCAATTTTAAGGCTAAACATCAAGTTATTGAAATGGAGGGAAGGACTTATATGCAACAAATGTTGTATGTGTTAGATGAAAACAAGTATATTGAATTTCACTGGATAGATGATAACATGAAAGAGGTGTTAGATTTGTTTTTTGCACATCCATATTCCATGATGCTAATTAGTTGTTTTTCGCATATGGATTGATCCTATAAAACTAATTGTCGTGATAAATCTTTATTAGAGATAGTAAGAGTCATATCCACATGGAAGACGTTCATAGTTGCACATGCTTTTCTTTATCATGAGACGGTTGATAACTACATATGGGCTTTGCAATGTTTAAATGGAATTCTTGGTCGGCCCAATTGTGCTCCTTTCTTTATTATTGTTGATCAAGAACTATCGTTAATGAATGCCATTAATATGATATTGCTTTGTGCCTCCCATTTATTATGTACATTTCATATATCAAAAAATATTGAAGCAAAGGGTAAAAAGTACTTTAAAATAATGGAAGAGTGGAATGATTTCATGCAACAATTTCAAAGATTGCTTAAGTCTATTGAGAAGTAATTTAATAAAACATGGACATATTTTAAAAATAAGAATGCTAACCTCAAAGATCTCATATTATATGACGAGGATAATTGGATTAAGCCACTTAAAGAAAAATTTGTTGCTGCATGAACAAACAATGTGAGACATTTTGGAAATCGTACAACCAAAAGAGTAGAATCACAAAATCATCATTGAAGAGATATTTAGCTTCATCACAAGATAATTTGGTCCAAAATTTGATTATGATTGATAGATTAGTAATAATATAATATGTGACCACCATAGCTTCTCTTTGTAAATCACCAAGTGCTAGTTTGCATAACCATCGTATCATATTTTTCAACAATCTAAAAGGATTTGTGTCACACCATGCACTAGATCAAATTATCGAGGAAATAAAAAGATATGAAAATGTTGGTTTAGATATTTCCAAATATAGTTGCATAATTAAACGAACACATGGTCTTTCTTGTGCACACGAGTCATGGAGTTAAAAAAAGAGAATAGGTTGATCATATTGTCATCTATCCATCTATTTTGGAGAAAACTTAATGACATTGTCAATGAGATTGTTGATAGTCCACTTGATGCTAACCCAAAAATCTCCACATTTTTATGTAAAATTTATCAGTCTACCGAGGAGCAACAACTAAGAATGCTGAAAGTGATAAACGAGGTATGCATGATATTGGAATTTTTTTTACTATTTTTTACTTCCTAGTCAGTAGCTTGAACCACTTGTACTTTTTGTTTCAGGTTAACTATCCTGAAAGTAGAAATATGGAACTACCAAAGGAAAATAGAAAGCTTAAAGGAAGGCCTAAAAGAAAAGAAAACTTCACAAAAATCAATAGTGTAAAGCATGATAAATCTGCATTTGAGTACGCCCAAACAAAGAAGGAAATACAAAGTATACTCACAAAAAGGAAAATATCTACTGCTAGTAATGTCAAACAGAAGTAAAAAAAGGTACAAGCTTACTAATTCAAATGATGAGTTATAACCTACTAAATTTGCATTTTAGTATTTTTGTCCATCTTTGAAGAAACATGTTTTTGAAAGTGTGGAAGATGTTCCACTAGATGGACATTGTGGATATTGTTGTTGTGTGCGATTGTTGGTACCCGAAGAGGATGATTCATTGAAAACTGTACGACTAAAAATGATAGAAGAATTACACTTGCACAAGGAAAAACATGTTAATTTGTTAGGTAATGTGAAGAGATATAAACAATTAGAAGCGTCATTAGCAAATTTTGGGAAATATGCGTGCAAAAATATTTGTTGAGTTTTTCAAACATGGGCGGCTTATTTGCAATGTCATTTAATTGTATACTTTGTGTTTATTCCCTCGAAGAGTGCATGACAAATTTTCCTTTAAGAATGGGTCCAAAAGACGAACACAGAGTAATACCAATAGTTTTGATGTGTGGGAACCACTTTATGATAGTCCATTTGAAAGAAGGAGCACCATTACCAACATATTTATCTTGGTTGGAAGAAATAATGTTATCCAGATGCGCGTAAATGATTTTATGTAGTTAAGAATAGAATTCTCAAATGGGATAGAGTGATGACTTCATACCTTCCATAGAATTCACCACCCCTATCTGACCTAATGATTTTCACTTTTCTTTCTAATCGCCTTTCGACTTCAGTAATGAACACTTGTACAGCGTCCACTGACTGAGATTTTTCATGCAACAGATAAAGAAAGCAATAACGTGAACAATCATCGATAAAAGTGATGAAATATTTCTCTCCATCAATATACATTATTCGCAAGATATAGATTACATTGATCTTTCATTTATTTGCGAAGAATTATTATGTTTATATATATATATATATATATATATATTTATGTATACACACACACATCAATATACCTTAAGTTGTTCTATGTAATTAAATAGAGGTAAAATAGGTCATTTTTCATTTTCAAACATAAGTATATAAGAAAAATCAATTTGCGAGAAATAATTTATACCTAAAGTAATAGATTTTTTTTTTACTAAAATAGACCAGGGAAAAAAATATAAGTGCATAAGCAACATTTTTAAGTATCTTCAATGTGCAACTTTAAAATTCTGTACAAGTTCAGTTTTAACTACGTATATTACAAACTTACTTTTTTTTAAAAAATGATTTTTATATTCATAGTCACTTGAACTTACTTTTTTTGTAAATTTTGGTATTACCCTTTTTAATCAATCTGCATTTTATAAAATTTTCTATCGTGCTATTTAATATACTATAATATGTTCACAAAAACTCACATTTATAGTTTCTACCAAATTCTTAGTGATATTACAAAATGATGACAAAATTACCTGTGGTTTTTTATTAAATTTTTTTAATCTTATAATATTTTTAATTTTTATGGAAGTAGAAACGTTCATTCATAACTATACTTTGAAGATATAATTATTTGTAATGTTTATAATCGAACTATTTTAAAATAGGTCAGATAATATCAAATATTATTGCCATTCAATTGTTAAAGCAAACTAATTTCTTTTGATTTTAACCATATTGAATCCATAGTAATTAAAGAATCAATTGCAATTAATTCGATTTTATTTGCAATTCAATTTAGTGCGAAAATTACTTACATATTAATTTTCTTTAATATTAATATATTATAGAATTAAACTATAATAATCTAATTTCTGATAATTATTTCCACAAATAATACCTTAAAATTTGTATTTTCATGTGTATTTGCAAGTAAATATTTATGGTAATATATTATTTCACTTTGAGTTATGTTAATTATTGTATTATTTCGGTTATTACATCTACATGTATGTTTGAAGTAAGGGAAAAAGTTATTCTGTTGTTCTACAAATAAGCCAACATAAGGTTTTTATTCTATGTGCATTTGTCATGTTACATTATGATATATGTATTAGAAAATATTACATTTTAGGCTATAATAATATTTTCTAATTCAGTTTACACTAAATAGTGAGAAAATTGTGATTAGCTCTTTATTTCACACGTTTCTCCTTGCAACATTCCTATTTCCGTCTACAACACCATGTATAATCATAATTTTTCTATCATATTAGCTTTTTATTTCTACTTAATTACACATTCTCAAAATGTATCGTTATTAAATCATGTTGTGTTGCTCCTATTCATATTATTTGCACATTTTCTAATAAACCAAGATTATGTTCAAGCGGTTGGAGTCATCATAGTTGAAAGACACATAGTTCACAAGTCAATTTTCTTTCGAAGACTAATATACTAAAATGATTTATTAATGAATGATACATTAGTTATAAAGGTAGTAGATTAAGTTGTGAAACTATTAATTATCATTTATGCTTTCAATTTCAAAAAATTAAGTTATGTTTAGTCTTTTTACGCTTTTAGTTTTTAAACCTAAATGCTAGCTTAGAAAAATAGTCTATTTTTAAAATTCACTGAAGTGTATATGTAATTTAATTGATTTAAAAATATGATAATATGTTTATTATTTAGTTGTAATAGTTAAAATGAATATGCTTATATTTTTCTGTTCTTTAGTGTTCGGTCATTTAATTGCAAATGAATGAATATGCCCATTAGTGACAATTAATTCATTTAGTTATCACCATACAGAATTAATTTGACAATTAATATGTAAATAATCCTTGCATCAAAAGTTAAAATCAAAACAAAATGAAATATACAAGAATATAAACAATAATTCTTTTTGATTAAAATATAGGATAATAAATGTATTCATCATAATTACTTCAATTTCTGTTGGATATATCAATAAATATATATTGGTTTTTGTTAATGTGTGTCCTAAGGGCACATGTTAAGAATCATACTTATGAATTAAAAGACAAAAACTTTGTAAATACCAATTCTATCCTCATACCTTATATAAATAGTTGGAATTCAAGAGGGTTGTTTAGGTAATATAACAACCTTAATATGTGCCCATAGAGCAAATGTTAACGTTTTCCATATAAGTCATATTTTCCTATGTACAATTTATATTTATCTGTAACAATAAATATATTAAAGTTTATAATTTTATGTATTAGAAATCATTGTAAATGATTTTATTATCAACATATTGAGATAAGTTTATATAATTATATGTTTCCTTTTATTATCTTAGTATAAAATGAGTTTAATACAACATTTATAAACTTAAATTGTTGAAAGCATTAATTATCTATGTTTCCAGTTTTAAGAAAAATGTTAGTTTTGATTTTTTTTAATGCTTTAAGTTTTTAAAACCCTTACTTCCAATTTTAGTTGATTTTAAACAATGGAAAAGTACACTTGGGCTTTTTTATGAAAACTGTATAAATATTAGAGAATTTATGTAATTTGGTTCATTTAATTTTTTACATATTTGTTATTTGGGATGAATGCGATTATCGATATTATTAGTGATTTCAGGCTAAGTTTCAATGTGATGTGTAGTTTCATATTTTTTTTTTCTATTTTTAATGTATAGTTAATAACATATATAATTGAATTCTCAAATTAGAGGCAATTTGTTCATTTAACTAGCATTATAACCTATTCTATAATCAATGTGCAATCAATTCTCCAACTTAATTTGGAATCAAATATAACATAAATTCTTATTGAAGATTAATCTACATTAGTTTAAATCATAAAATATCATTAATATAATTCACATTTGATCTTGGTTCCATATAAACTAAATAAAAATTCATTTTCACACTGTATTTGTTCATATGGTAATTTCTTGGGATCATGTAGATGTGTGATATTTTTTAACACTTTAGTCATCATTGTTTCATTATTTGTTCAAAAACTAATTTTTTTGGTGTCATAGTTGCTATTTTATCAAAATGCACTAATGCGAATTGATGATATTTCCTCTTTTAAACTAGCTATCAAAATACATGCTTAGTTCAAATTTTTTAATTTTGTATATTATTTAGAGAATATGCATAATTTATCTAACATGTTTATTTTTTTTTGCTTTAGTTGACAGTGCATGTTATAGAACGGTGGCCACTTCAAATTTTATGTTACAAAATTGAGCATAAATACGAATCTTGGTGGAACTATTTCCTTAATGGTTGAATGCTAAACATGATTGGTTTTAAATAATGTATGTACGAAATGTTCTTTCATTTTTCTCAATATTTTTGTTCTAGTGTTGTTTGTGCACATACATGTCTTATGATATACAACAAATTAAATTTTTGTACATTTTCATTCATACATGTAAACGAATATGCTTACATAGTATTGATAATGTTTATAAGTTAACAAACTTCAAATATGAAAGATCATATCCAATAATACAACCAAGTAACCATTGAAAAGGAATCGATTGTTATAGGCTACATTTGATTTGAACTTAAACAAATAAGAGTATTAGTTGAAATTGATTATCTTTAATTGAAATTAAATTCAGTGAAAGAATTAGATACATAGCAATCCTCTTTAATGCTAATTGATTAGGAATAATCAATCATTTTCGTTTATGTAATTGTATAAATATTTTAGAAGCATTTTAAGTTTTAGCTCCATGAGGGAAAATGTTATGTTTATCGTTCCATAACTTTAACAAAGGTTTCTTTACTATTTTTCATTTCTTTAGTAGTGAACTAATACAAGCATTGAATGGTGTTATATTTTTATAGTTTATATAAGCAATATTATATTCTGCATATTTGTTAATGCTTAAAAGGTAATATTATATACTCTATACGTTATGGGACATGATTATAAATTTCACTTTACATGAAAAACAACTTGATTTGGTTATAAATACCAAATTATGTCGATATTTTTATGTACTAATGAATAATATTGAAGCATTAGTATTAATATTGGATTGACACACTAAAAAAATTAATTTCAATTTTTGGTTAGATTTTCAATGAAAATTTATGGTCATGTTTGCAGCCATAAAAAAAGATAAGGTGAAAGTGAGAAATTATCGAATAAAAAATCTAAATTAAATGAAAAATATGTTGGAATATTGAGTTAGGAATTACATGGTATTGGTTTGACGACGGATGATAGATATGATATATGTATATATTATGTAAATTATTACTAAGATTTTTGTGGAAAATAATGAAGGTATTTAATGCACATAATTCAAATGCAAGTTTTGTTTATGATTTTTGTGAAAAATGTGTAATATATCTTTAAGTAAACCATAGTTTCTACAAATTTCAGTTCATAATAAAACATGTTCAATTTGTCTATTTCTTGCATTTTAAAAAAATCATCATTTTACTACACAATACTCCAGTTTTCATTTTAATATTTGCTGCATCAGTGCATATGTGTACTAATTTTATAAAATACTTTATTCTATATTGTAATATAAGCAAGTACAATAACTTATTGTTATAATAATAATCTTTTTAATATTTCATTTCATTGTTTATGTTTGCTTACATCTTTTTATCTAACTATTGTCTTTAATGAAATTTATATATTATTTTAAGTGTTTTCCAAATTGCTGCGGTATTTCTCCAATTAAATCATTATTACATATGTCAAAATGTGTAATATTGCAAATGTTGGAATTTTGTTTTTTGAAACAATTTGAAACATTAGTTTACTCAAAGCAAAATTTCTCCATTTTATATTTAAAATCTATCACCACAACGAACGATGTGCATACTAAAATTTTTACATTAAACATATGATACACACATGCTGAACTTATGTAGTATAGACTTGAAAATTAATAGTATGCAAAGTATTATAGACTTGAAAATTAATAGTATGCAAAGTATGCAATGCCTATAAAGTTAAGAATAATGGAAAGACAATGTTAACATATATTGTGTAAAGTCAATGTGGTCTAAAACATTTAGTTATACACTTTTTGTTTAATATTACTTAAGTATATTTATCATCAAATGTTTGTTAGTAGCATTTAAGAAAATGCTAATTAGGAAAAGACTACAACTCATGAACGTAAGCTTTCAGCTTCATGTAACAACAAATCAAAAAATACGCCGTTAAATAAACTATGTGGTGAACTCCGTGTGTGTAGTATGGGCTCGCACTAGCTTTTAAATAAAACATCACAAAACTCATATAACTAATTATAAGTAGATAGTACCTAAGCGGTGTTTGGTGTGGTGGTGCATTCGGTCTTGGTTTCACTTGCAGTTATATTTGTGGCAGTGTAATATGCATGGTAGTCATATTACTTGTAGTGCTTCAACTAGATCTTCTTATGGCTATTATTCTAGGATGTTGTTACGATCGGTAGAACACCAGACTTTGATACCAGATGAAAGTGCAAAGGATTTGTAATATGGCTAACTTATGCAAATGTGTATATAACTATAATCAAGCTAAATAATAATAATAAAGTAAAGTAAAATAAAAAACGATCACATCGAGATTTTTATACTGTTTGGGACCTCGCTTCCTATGTCCAGTCCTGAAGCTACTCTTTGGATTTCCATTAGTCAATCACCCTTACTTAGCCTGGAGAAATAAATGTTACAAATTTTTTCCGACTTAACAATGTGTTCTATCAACACCGATTTAGACTTTATTATAGAGTTCCTATAATCTCCTTTGAGAGTGGTACGAGTGTATTTGCAAAGGTATGGAAGTGGAAGGTCACTTGTAAGAATTTTCTTGAATTATTGACTGATCTTTTTGCAAAGAGCTTTTGCATGCAAGAACAAAATTTCTAAAGACTTAGAAACGAAAGAGAATGGTACAATATTGATTATTTGTTTCTTGATTCAAAGCTTTCTTTATAGATATTGAAAAGTAGTATTATTTGATGAAAAGCAATCGCCATTGAAGATGGATGCAAATCTTTACAAATAGAAGTATCCATTCAATAGGAAAAAGACAAGTTTCATAATTTTCAAAAAAGCTACCCATTATATGTAAACAATCGACTGATGCAGGCGGGTTAGTCAACTGGTTAATTGTCCAAATAGTGATTTTCAACCAGAAAGTATTTATTTAAAAAATGGCAAGTTTTAGTCTACTAAAAAATAAGTATCGATCAGCTGAAGATGTTGTCAGTCGATTGTTATCAATTAGATAGTCGATTGGTTGAGAAATTTTTTGAAAAATAAAATTATGTACTTCTAATCTACTAAAATACTTTAACCAGTTGATGGATATATGTACCAGTCAACTGTTCAAGTATGTATAGATTACAAAATCTGTTGAAATCAGTTTTTAAAATAAGATATTCATTTTCATGAAATGTGCATGTGTGTATACCACTTCGAAGTGATTTTAACAACTATATACCGTGAGAAGAAAATAATTGTAGCTCGTACATCTTTGTCATCTTCGTCGATCAATGGTATAGTTATCTTTTAATTTGTAGACGAACATTTCTTTCTTGTGCTTCTAATCTCTTCAAATCATTAATGCCTTCAAAGTCCTGCATAAAAGATTCTACATGATATATGTTTATATATAATTGTCATCATTAAAGTTATCATATAATCAGGGTTCTAGCAGACATTAATACATCCATAGTATTCATGTACCAAGCACCCAAGTGTTGGAAAGACATAATGTTTGGGTAAAATAAAATGAAGAAAAAGAAATAAAACAAGAAAGAAAGAACACACTATCAGAATCTCACAAGCGGAACGATAATATACAATATCCAAAAAGATGGTACAAAGGGTTACTTCAAGATACATAGTAACTTCAAAGTTACGAAACCTAAGTACTACCATTATTCTAGACAGTTATAATTGTCCATCCACACAATGTTGCTACATTAACAGTGCAATGGAAATGGAAATAAATGGATAACTAGAAGCCCCTAGCTTGTCTTCTAAAGCTCAGAAGTGTCCTAGTCAAACCTATATTACTTCGCTTACTCGAAAGAGTACATAAGGGATTTTGGGAAAGTAAAAGCTATGTGTTAGACATAAATCTGGTGTGAGAAACTCAAGATACATGTGTCCATATTACATTTATTATGAGGCCGTACGAATCACTTGATAGTTTTCCTCTTAAAAGAAACCAAAGCATCTGATAAGTAAATAAAGCGATATAATAGGTAGTGTCTAGGGTGTATAATATAAATAAAAAATAGTTGCGTTGCTTGCATCTCACAACGCAATAATATTAGAAATACATCTAAAACCGCTAAGGTATGTTCGCATAAGAATTTTCCATTGAGGTCTACTTGGTAAGAACCAAAAGCCGTCCTCTTGCACAAGGGTCAGAAACTACCTTTCGAGCATCGTATATCTTTAGTAAAATATACCATAAAGAAAAACATAACTGGTCCACGCTTGAACACGTGATACGGAATATCATAAACTCCTGTAAGCAACATCAATAAGTATCTCTAGATATGGGCTTGATATACTCTTAGATTAGCTAAATCCACTGGCTCTGCTCCTACTCTGTTTTCTATCATTTCCGATGGTGAAGTCACATCCAACATCTGTCACACGAGTCTTTACCACTCAAAAAGATCATGAATCTCTCCATGGATACTTATCCGATCCCATAATCTTCAAAACTAAATTGGCCAATTTCTAGTTAACTCAATTTCGTTTTCTTTCAGAAGTAAGCAAATGATATAAAGGAGTCCTCTCGTGGGGGTCTCGTATATATATGTTCTTAAAGCTAAATACGTTTCATACCAATGAGTCCTCCCTTAGGGATCTCAGATCGTATGAAGCCAAGAAGCTTTTATATACTTCCTAAGTTAATTTGGTCAAGTTCGATAGTCAACTAATCGACTGTTTTATTCTAAAAACAATCGCATATGGAAATCAAGTCTTGTACACTTATCACGTTTTCGGCCTTCTCAACTTACTCTATCCCTCGATCAAGATTAGAGACAGTAGGTTAGAGAACCTTTGATTTTAAACCCTACTAGAATATTATTCTTAACTCTTATGGATAGAACAAATCTACTTTGTCAGCTTTTAGTGCTATGTATATGATTAATTACTTTTCATAAACGAATAAAGCAAGATTAAGTTACTTAAGCGACTCCTAATCACCTTTTTAAAACATTTGCTTGTAATTTAAAAGCCTTTTAAATTATATATATATATATATATATATTTGTACACTAATTTATTTGTAAGCTAATATGCTTAATAAATTTCTAAAAACAATTTAAAGATAAAATGCTACATAAGCTATTTAATATTTTAATAAAATATTAAACTAATTTTCTAAAACAATATATGTACATGAAAATACTTTAAAATACTTATAACCATGCTTTAAACATGCATTAAAATATTACTTAATAACTACTTTATAATTTTATTTGAAAAATTCAAACAACATGTTTTCATTTATTAAAATATACCTTTTACTTAAATAATTCATATTTAATTATTAAAAATATATTTAAACTTCAAACCACTTTTAAAATACTCTAATATATGTTATTAACTATTTGTAAAATGATTATAGAAAAATACTTTAAAAGTCATCTTAAATCGATTAAAGTTCAAACAACAATCCATTTCTAGAATGTTGTCAAAAGGGTTCAAAGCTAGTACAATAGCCAAAAGGTGCTATTGTAGCGTGCTGTAACAGGCAATCAACTAGACAGTTTTAAGATGTAGAAAATTGACCACTTTTCAATATGTCAACAAAACTTGCATGGTCCAATTTTTTAGTGCAAACAACATACTCAATATACATCCTAAATGTATATGCCGAAAAACCCTAGGGATCTCTTTACAAAGTATTATAGAAATTCAACAAAACAAGCATATGAAGTGCTTCTATATCGACCTTTTGCAATAGAAACCATTATATATTCAAGTCCAAGTTAATCACAGTCCAACTTAGCCTATATGCACCATGTCAAGGCCATGTAGCATTCCATAAAAAGTCATAGAAGTCCATATGCACAATATACCTATGCCATTTGCTTTCCAAAGCAAGAAATCTCAAAAGTTATAACATTATATAGTTAAGCGCTTTGCTATAGTTTTAACAAGCATTTTATAAACTTCATATACATTCAAATGGTGAGTTTACTCACCCTTTAACAAGTACACAACCAGCACAAGCCTCAACCTAAGCTCACTTCCTACCTTAACCAAAAGAAGAACAAAAACCCACTCTAGGTCCTTTTATTTGCGCATGGCCTAGCCAAAACTTGCCAATTTCTCTCACAACCTTCGGTGTTTGGGGCTTTTGTGCTCCACTTCTTCCAGATTCAAGTTGATAATACCTATTTCTTTGTTGTTTAGGCTTGTAGCTTGAGTTTAGTAAAGGTTTGGGCTTATTTGATTTGTGTTTTAGAAAGTTATGTAGAAGAGACAAAGGAAAATGAAGAGCTTACTTTTGTGAATAAAATTATGAAAGAGATTAATGAACCCTTTAGTGGACTTATATTGGAGCATTCAAGTGGTTACCATGACCTCCTCTACCTCCTTTAACTGGCCAAAGCCTACTCTTTCCATTCCTCCATGCGACTAACTTTCCACCTCAAAAGCCAATGAAAACATCTACACTTGAATATCTACTTTCTTTGACCTTCTAGAAGCTCTTAAAAGTTAATTAGTTTAACATATTAAGTCAAATTATGTTTATTAGTTATTAACGACTTCATTTGTTACTCATACATATACACTAAGTTTGAACAAATTATATTGAATAAAAGTCCATTTATCGATAAAATGATTTTCGGTCACATTATCAATATATCTTTAAAGCATTTATATCTGTAAAAAAATTTCAAAAAATATTTTCTATCATTAGTCGTTAATTAAAAGAACTTTAACAGGGTTATAAAATCAATCCTATAACATTTAACATATTTTAGATATTCCGATATTCAAAGATGACGTGTTTGAAATCACGGGTCGCTACATTCTCTCCCACTTAAGATATTTCGTCCTCGAAATTCAAACATGAGCAACACATAATTGAATAGAACAAACAAGTACATATGTAGAATGCCATTAAAACTACTTACAAACCAAAGTAATACTAAGTGACTCTAATTGATGCAGTGAGTACACTACAAAAGCTATGATATATAAGAAACTGCTAGTCCAGAAGCAACTCCGGATAGAACTCCCTCACACTATCCTCGGTTTCCCAAGTATAATCTCTAGCATCCTTTCTCCACTGTACCTTAACTAACTTCACGACCTTAGTCCTCAATCACTTTGTGTCATGGTCCACAATGTCTTAGTATAGTCAAATTAGGCTCTATCTCCAAGCCCACTTGCTGTTATGCTTCTTCTATCAAAGAAAGGTCATGCATATACTTATGCAAATGGGATACATGAAACACATTATGCATACCTGATAGCCTAACCGGTAACTTTAGAAGAAAGTGCACCAATCCTCTCTAATATCAAAAATGGTCCTATAAAGCGAGGAGCCAACTTCCCTGTCTTTCCAAACCGAACAACATTTCTCATTGGAGAAACCTTTATGAACACAAAGTCTCCAACCAAGAAATCCAAATCCCTACGCCTCTAATCTGCATAACTCTTTGCTATTCCACGCTTCCTTTCTATGTCTGCAAGTCCCTGTTACTTTGTTAGTCGCCTTCCAAACCATATCTAGTACAAGTACTAAGTAATCTCCTATGTAACAACCCTAATTTTGATTAACATTATTAGAGCATTTAATTAGTTAAATTAAATGAAATAATGAAACAGCTAAGGAATTGAAGTTTATGTAAATAGGGGTAGCCGTGCCAACTTAAATAAATATACTAGAGGAAAATAAAATAAAATAAGTTGGGGTAGTAGAGGAGGGGCAAAGTAGGAATAAGTCATCTCCTTATACCCTAAATCCTCATAAACGTTCATTTTCACGTTCAAAACAAAATCAAATACTAGAGAGGCCGGTAACCATTAAGGGAAAAGCAAGAAGAAGATAAGCAAGAATCTAAAAGAAGGAAGCTTAAGCAACTTGATCCAAGATCTAATATCAACTCCTTAATCACAAGCCAAAGGTGTATAGTAGGTTACATCTCATATTTTTGAGTTTTTTGGTTTCTAGATAAGATTCGAATATTTTGCAAATTATATTGCCATGTTTTTTATGATTAAAATGGATATATATTCTTGTAGATGATTTATGATATTTCATATGGATTTTATGATAAGTTTTAATGTGAAATACCTATTAGATGGCATCCAAATGCCTTGTGATTTTAATATAAGGTCAGAAAAAATATTTTGGAGATGGGCTTCAAATTTCATAATTTACTTAATTAGTTAGGATTAATTATTAATTTTCTAGTGAAGAAAATAATTAATTGGTTTTATAATTAATAACAGCTATTTAACATATGTTTTGGGTCAGAAATTTAAATTGTTACAAAACATATTAGAAATGATTTATTGGAATTTTTGTAGAATTTTTCTAAGATTTTTGATAAATATATAAAATTATTTAAGGTATGGGACTTAAATGTTTTATATATTTATAAATAGAGAAAGGGCATTTTGTAAACATTTTGAATTATTTACTTCCGAAAATTCAGCAGCACTTTTAGAAAAGATTTTAGAAAAGAAATTAGCAACCAATCATATGTTGACAAACAAAGAATGTTAGTTGAAAATGGATTATTTTTTAAAGTTAAAAATTAATTTTACCATGTTTTTGCTATTTCTCCACTTTCTACAAGGTACTTCCACCCCTAACCAAATCGAAACCAATACACATGGTATCGAATACTTGGTACATAGTGGATTGGAGATTGGCGAAAGGTATAGAGTCGAAATAGGGGTTTCGAGGGGGTTGAAGCCTTGTTTTGCTTTTAAAAGGAAATGCGTCTGCTTTGCTTTCGAAAAGAATGCTTTTCGACTTAGATAGCTTTCGATTTGGTTAAATGGTTTTAAAGAATGGTTTCGAAAGAGGATGCTCCTTTTGTTTTGTAAAGAAGCTTTCGAAGGGGTCGAAACCCGTTACTACTGCGTCCTACCTTTTGAAGCAGTGCCTTCGAAAGGGTTTCTTTGTTTTAAAAACCTAATCCGCTTCTCTAATGCATTCGTAGGGATAGATTTCGACACCATCCACTTCTTTACTTAGGAAATTGCTTTCGAAAGTGTTGCTTTGACTTAGTTCTTTTAATACCCTTTTTGGATTTTGAAAGCTAAACCCAAAGGTTTTGAAAGGAATAGTTGAATGGTTTCAAAAGGTTGTTCCACATGTTTTTACTTGAATTCAATGCTTTCGAAAGGTTTGATTTATGTAGAGGACATAATGCTTTCGAAAGGTATAAGTTAAATGTTTCAAAGGGGTGGTTCCCAATTGTTTCTGAAAGGTTTTAAACGGAAGATTCCAATGATTCGAAAGGCACATTTAAAGTGTTTTTAAAAGAGAACATCTAAGGTTTTATAAAGCTTTTGAAAGAGATGTTTTCAATGGTTTCAAAAGGGGTACTTTCAATGGTTTCAAAATGAGTTATTTATAGCTTTTAGACAATGGTTTCGAATGTGTTCATCAACAGTGTTTTATACAAAGTATATATAACATGGAAGAGTGATTTGAGTAAAGCATGGAATTTTATCCTTGTTTAAGAATGGTTTAAAAAGTTAAACCAAGTTGAAAGAAATGTTTTTAAGGGAAATTTGAAGACTACTTGACCCTAAGTAAATGACTCAAATATTATAATACTAGGTGGGACTGGTATGGGGTCGGGTCCTATATTTTAGCTAGTAGCCCCTGGCTAATTCCAGTATGTAGGGCTTTGTCACAGGTAAGACTAAAATGATGTTACATACAGAAAGAAATATACATAGCAGAGATAGGTTATTGGTGAGTCCACAAAGCCATTAAGATTAGTTGACCCTGGGAGAAGTAATTTAGGGACAGACCATCCAGTAGGGTATCTAACAGAAATTAGGTTGTTTGTTTATTTTGTCTGGTAGGCCCACGTCAGCCAAAGGTTAGTAGTTAGCCAACCAAAACTATAGTGTTCGCACAGATAGTCCATTTACTACCTGATTAGTATGCATACACGATATTGCTATTATTGTTTTAACCAGTTTGGTTGTAGGATTTTGATTTGCAAAAGATATGTTTTAAAAATGGATATTAGTGAGGGGAAACCCTTTTCGCTAAACGGCGTGGCCTCACTTAATATTAGATAATCGAGATGTATAGTATTATTCGCACCAAGCTTTATGTCTAAAAAATTTATGTTTTTCCCTTAAACTCTCAAGTGCTCAAAATTGATTTGAGTAGGTTGAAAGTTTAGGATTTACAAGTTTTAGTAGGTGGACAAATAATGCTTCTGGAGACTAGCAGGTGGCTATGATAGCTATTTAGGAGTTGCTATGTTTTATCTCCGCTGTGATGTATTAAGACAGTTTTTTTATTTAGTACTCTAATCATCCAGAGGGGCATCTTCATATGTCGCTCTTGGCGTATTTTGTAATAATTATATTTGATCAATGCCTAGGAAACATTTAGGATTACATAATTGGATATGAAACATGATTTTGTGAAATGTAATCAGAAAAGTTGTTTTTTGAAATCTATGAATTTATTTCATATTCATGTGCTTCTGATATTATGGATACCGTTAACATTATAGTATTTTGTCGTGGTAAGTTAATACCATAAATGATTGCAGCATTTGTAGCGCTTAGCTTTAGGCTTCAAGATAGAGGATGTTACAACTTGGTATCAGAGCATAGGTTTATGGAAAAATTTAAACTTAAAATGATTTTGAAAACATAATCCTAAGGAATTAGAGAAAAGATTGGGGTATGGGATAACGCTATAGTAACGTACTTGTTTTTTCTATACATAACTATATGCTATACCTCCATTCTCATATCTCTGTTAGGCTATTCTTCTATATCTTACGAAGGCTCGAATGCATATATGAATGTTAGAAGTGGAAGAGTTAACCTTGGTGGGGGAAGCACCACTACTAATGGAAATTCTAGACCAAACACGAGGAGGAATCAAGGTCAGACACAAGTTGGAAATGTAGGTGCTGGAGTCCCACAAGTAGATGTGGGCGGATGTAACAGTTCTCTGTAAACATGATGCAAGTGGGAGTAGCTGCTGGAGTAGTTGGAGGAGGAAATCAAGAAGCTCTGATGGTGAACAACTATGATATTTTGAGTAGAGATTATGCTCGACTGGAAGGAAAGTCGTTTATTGGCACTGAAGACGCAATTGAAGTAGAGAACTGGTTGCTTCATCACAGGAGGATTTTTGCTGATTTAAGGCTCAACTGTAACATCCTCTACTTGGAGGCCCAAAACTAATGGCTACGGATGCTGCAGTCATCCATAGTTATTAATCCTTGGCAACCAAATACGGTAATGTTAGATACATTGATACACAGAAACACATGAATATGAAAAAAATTTAAAACATCAAATAAGTTCAACATTCCATTTCAAAATATTTCAAATTCTTTACATAATCCCAATATTAGTACCGTGTTCAAAGAAAATATATCTATCACAACATATGCCAAGAGTGACATATAAAGATGCCCCTTGGATGATCAAAGTAATATAGGCAATTTAACAACATTGCCTTTACGACAACAACACAACGGGATCAAAATCAAAGAGAACTCTAGATAGCTATCACGCCTCCTGTACGTCTCTAAAAGCTTATTCGTCTAAAGAGGTACTTGAAAACCTCAACTCTCAAACTACTCAAAATCAATTGAGTACCTGAGAGTTTAAGGTGAAAACATAAACTTTGAGTCAGACATAAAGCCTGGTATGAATAATAATCTACCACCACAAACCATTTAGATATCTAGTGAGACCATGCCACTTAGTGGAATGGACTTTTCCCTCACTAATATCCTAAAAGCTTTATAAAGCCATATACTATGCTCCTGCATCCATAATGGTCAAAACAATTCAAAACAATATGATGATATGCAAACAAGTAAACCAATTTTGGATTTCTCATCCCCATTCATTACGTCTAACTGTCTCATTTATAGTTTCTAGGGTCACTATTAACCTATTAGTTTTCATGGGCTTATTAAAAACCTGTTTAATGTTTAAGAATTCCCTGTCCAGTTACATAGTTTCATAAGATCGCTTAAAACCTTTTTGGCATAGCCAATATCTTTACTGTTTCATGGGTTCTCCTTTAACCTATTGGTAACCCCAATATCTTTCCTCTTATCCTAGTTTTCATGGGTTGACTAGGAACCTATTGACATCTGTCAGTATCTTAATCCGAATATAGTTTTCATAGGTTCACTACAAACCTATTGGCCCTTGCCAATATCAAATCATAGTTTTAATGGTCTAACTATGAACTTGTCCTCCTGACATCTTCCTTGATACATAGTTTTCATGGGCTTACTATGAACTTATTGGCCCCTACCAATATCTTTTCCTATACACAGTTTTCATGGGCTTACTGTGAACCAATTTTCCCCCGCCAATATCTTCTTTTAATATTTTAGCATCCTATACTCCGGTCTTCTTGACCTTCTGGATGCAATTCTACTCATTAAGGAGTTAATTTAATTAATATTGACTATTGGGTCAACCTAACTAGTTGTTCTTCCCTTTCCCAAATTACAGTTACGGGTCCATTATAAGGTGAATATATTCAAATACATATATGAAAAAGCAAACATGATAATACCAACCCTCTGGTTTAATATCCATGAATTCATTTTTTTATACAAAACTTGGTTAATCCCTTTAACCCGTTAATCAAGGAAAATTCTTCAAAACTCATTTCAAAACACTTTATTTATGCCATGGTTTTCTTTTAAAATGAGATTGGGATATTTGTTTTAAAAACTAAGGCTTTCGAAACCTTAAAACATTACTTTCAAAACCCATGGATAACCTCTTCCGAAAGCATAGAAAACTTCTTTTCAAAACATTACATATAAATCTTTCGAAGCTCTTTAAATTATCTCTTTCGAAACCAAAATCTACCTTTCGAAAGTATCAAAACATTACTTAACAATCTTTAGAAACATAGCTTCGAAACCAATGAAAGTACGCTTTTCGAAACCATTGGGTTTACTCAAAAACATCTTTTAGGTCAAAGTGAATATATAGGAAAGTACCCCTTTTGAAACTTTTAAACTTCTTATAAAATTGTTTGGGGAAAGTTTGATGGCGTCGGCACCATCCTTTCGAAAGCTTCAAATCATTTAAGCAAAACTGTGAAGGATAGCATCGAAAACCCTCTTTCGAAGCCATTGCCTTCGAAACCCTTGAACACTTTCGAAAGCATCTAGTAAGTGGCTTAGTATAATTTTAAAGCACAGGCTACCCTTTGAAAGCATTGATGACTTTGATACGCTCGAAGGCAAAAGAACGACAATAGAGTTTCGACTAGGTTGGAATCACCATTTTCGAAAGCATTGTTTTATAGACACATTCGAAAGTTTATACTTAAAAATGAAAGATGTCAACCTTCTTTGAAATCTATTTAGAAAACCCCTTTTGATAGCATTGTTTCGACTCTTTCGAAAGATTTAGTAAAACAAAGACAGGCGCTTAACATTTTTAAAACAAAACAAAGGTATCGACCCCATCCGAAGCAATGCTTTTGACACCATGCCTTTTGCTTTTCTCCAATCCACTTCATACCAATATCATTGATACCATGTGTATTAGTTTCGGCTTAGCTTGGTTTCGACTGAGTCGAAGTGGAAGCACAGGTCGAAAGGTGCTTCTAATAGAGGCAGAACCCACTTTTCTGGGTAAAAGATGATTAATGACAATTAAAGCAAATACTTTCTAGCTAACCTGGCCACGTGTAAATATGTGATCGGTTGCCTCAACTTTTCAAATCCTTTACCAAAATAACTGCCGCTCAATTTCAGATCTAAACCAAGGTTAATTTAGCAAATAACTCCTTCCATTGAGCAAAACCATTAAATCATTTAGGTCCTCCTTTTAAAATAATTTAATTCTCATAGTAATTCACTTAGGAAAAATCCCCAAAAATCACAGAAATTCGCTTTTAATATGTTGTCTAACATATTTAAATTTCAAACCCAAATTCTCGGTATAATTTCTGAAATAAATTTCTAAACCCAATTAACCATATTTTTCTTTGAAAATTCTTAATAATATTTTCATAGCTTGGAAAATTATCAAAATTAAAACCCAACTCCAAAATCATGTTTTACATAACATTTAAATTCCTCATGGCATTAGAAATCAATTATAATCGATTTTACACTTAAAACTGTGAAAAATCATATTTAAACAATCTTGTTTAAATCTAACATATTATGATCCAAGCATATCATCATCCAAATCATCATAAAAAGGGATTTAATCTTAAACCCGAAAATAAATGATTAGAATCAAAATAGAGATGGTATAAATTATTATTCACCTTGATTAGGATAAGGAGATTGGATTGAGATTAAGATTTATTCCCCTTCTTTAATTCTTAGCTTGATTTTGAATTTTCTCTTCCCCTAGCAACGGCCGGCTCTAGCTCTTCTTTTGTTACGTTTCTAAGCTTTATGAAAATGAACGTGAATGGATGGCATGCCATGGATATACATGGGTTGTGGAATTAAGGTGCGACTAATTCCCAATATGCCTTGTGCAAATTAATTAGCTTATAACCCATTTTTAAGCCTATCTAATTAATTAATTTAGCACGACCTCTAAGTATTTGTTTAAATCTAAATCCCCTTATCACTTAATATTTACATTATTCTATTTAATTATTTTATTTTTTAAATTTAATCTCCTGAATAATGTTATTAAAATTAGGGGTGTTACAGGCTCCCCTCCTTAAAGAATTTCGTCCTCGAAATTCAGTAAAACTAAATACCAAACATAGCAATCATCTGTAACGAGTCTAACAACTGTACTAGTCTACCCGACTAGCAATTATTAATAAAAAGCTATATAGACATACTCCCAAAGCAGATCAAGATAAGTAACTTTAATCCTGTCTTCTGTCTTCTAAGTATAGTCCTTCTCGTTATCGCTCCACCGAACTTTCACCAACTTGACTGTCTTGTTCCTTAGTCTTTTCTCATCTCTTGCTATAACTCGAACTGGTCATCTAAAAAAAGTCAAATTAGGCTCTACTACCGAATCTTCCAACACGGTCGAAGGAATAGTAGTCTTTGAATCATGCATATACTTGCGAAGATGAGACACATGAAATACATTATGGACACCTACTATACTGCTCGGAAACTCTACTTTATATGCGAGCTTTCCATTCCTCTCTATAATCTGGAATGGACCAACATATCTCAGTGCCAGTTTCCCTGACTTTCCAAATCGATACCCTTCATCTGCGATACTTTAATGAAAGCCCTATCTCCAACTGAGAACTCTAGGTCTTTATGCCTTTTATCTGCGTAACTTATCTACCTGGACTGAGCTTCCTTCGTCCTTCCTCTGATCAACTCAATCTTCTCTAACACCTCTCTAACCAGATCTGGACATAAGATCAATCTATCTCTAGTCTTTAACCAACATACTAGTGTTTTGCATAGCCTTCCATACAAAGCTTCAAAATGCATCATTCCCATACTAATCTGATAACTATTATTGTAGGAAAAGTCTACCAAATGTAGGTAATCCTCCCAATATCCACCAAAGGCCAATACATAAGCTCCTAGTAAATCCTCAAGTAACTTATTGATTCTCTCTGTTTGCCCATCCGTCCGAGGGTGGTACGCTGTACTCATCTTGAGCTTAGTGCCTAGCACATCTTGTAGACTCTTCCAAAATTCGTTAGTAAACAAAGCATCTTTGACGCTGACTATACTACTGGGAGCTACATGTAGTCTTACTATGTTCTTCACGAACAACTTAGCTAAAACAGGTGCCGTCGTGGTTGAGTTAACTGGAATGAAATAGGCACTATTGGTCAGCCTATCCACTTGACCCATATACTTTCATTTCCTCTATTTGACCTTGGCAACCCATTTATAAAATCCATGGATATTGGAAACTGGAATCTCTCGAGGTTGAAGCAATACACTTGGCTTCTGATGTTCAGCTTTCACTTGTTGATAGTTTGCTGACTGCCTAACCCACAAGCTAGCATTCCTCTTCATACCTTTCCAATAGAAGCTCATCTTCATATCTTGATACATCTTGATCCCTCCAGGATAAATCATAAACTTGGATAGATGACAATCCCTAAGAACTTTCCTCAAGTCCTCAACATTCGAAACACACAATCATCCCTTCTTTCTCAACCATCCTCTTTGGTCAAAACTATAATCCTTTAGAACATCGATATCAATTCCAACCTCAAGCCTTCTGATCTTATCGGCTAATACTGGATCCTTTTTCTTCTTAGAAGCAATCCACTGAATCAACACTAGACGAACTTCTAAACAGGACAACATGACAGTACTCTGACTAGAACTAGAAGTCGATCTTAACTGCACACTACAAGTAGTTAAAGCTTCTAAATCCTTCCACTCTGCCAACATAGCTAACACTGCATTCCGTGTCTTTTTCTAAGAGCATCCACTACTTTATTACCTTTCCTTGGTGTATACTCTATACCGAAATCATAAGATGCTAAAAACTCCAGCCACCTCTGATATCTCATATTCAACTCCTTCTGAGAGAATAAGTACCTTAAAAACTTATGATCCGTATACGGTTCAAATCTCTCCCTTAAGAGATAATGCCTCCAAACCTTCAATGCGAAGATCACCGCAACCAACTCCAAATCATAAGTAGGATATCTCACTTCATGCAGTATAAGCTGTCGTGAAGCGTAGGCAATCACTTTACACTTCTACATCAACACAGCCCCTAATCCAGTTCCACATGCATCGATATACACCACCAACTCTTGGTTTTTGTTTGGAACTACTAACACAAGTGCATTAGTCAAAAAATGCTTTAACTTAAAGAATGTTTCCTCACATATGTCGGACTAAACAAATTTTACCTCCTTCCTAGTTAGCTTAGTCAAAGGCGTTGCTATTCACATGAAATCCTTGATCAATCTCCAGTAATAACCAGAAAGTCCAAAAAAAATTCTAATCTTAATCACCATATCTATTCTCTTCGAATTATTAACAGCTTCGATCTTTTCTGGATCAACTGACAACCCCTTCTCTGAAACTACGTGACCAAGAAACTTAACCACTTTCTTCCAAAAATGACATTTGGAAAACTTTGCCTTCAGCTGATGCTATCTCAGCGCCTCAAGCACCACTCTAAGATGATCCTCATGCTCTATTTCATTCTTAGAGTATACTAAAATGTCATCTATAAACACTAACACGAATCTATCCAAGTACTCTCGAAAGACTTGGTTCATCAGATCCACGAAGAAAACAGGTGCATTCATTAACCCGAACAGCGTTACTAACCACTCGTACGAACCATACCTAGTCTGAAATGATATCAAAGGAATACTGTCTCTACCACTCTTAACCAATGGAAACCTGTCGCTAAATCCAACTGGAAAAACACTCTGTCTCCACACAACTAATCAAATGGATCATCAACTCTCAGCAAAGGATACTTATTCTTTATCGTCTTCTCGTTCAACTTACGATAGTCGATACACATCCTTAACGACCCATCCGGATTCTTCACGAATACTGTGACCGCTCACCAAGGCGAACTGCTTGATCTAATATAATTCCTTCCTTCTAGATATACTTGCTGCACCTTCAATTCATTTATCTCGGTCGAAATCATCCTGTTAGGTGGTCTACTTATAGATTCAGCTCCTGGCACCAGATCTATCTGAAACTCATCATCTCATTTTGGTAGTAGTCCTGTGATCGGCTCAAAGGCATCTGCAAACTCCATTGCTACTGGAACCTGATTTAACTCTTCTCCCACTTCTATTGCACTTAACAAAGCACAACTATTCTAGTCAAAATTCTCCACCGAGAATATGGTTTGGTTATAACTATCAGGGTGTCTTAGTGATGTTTCCCTATCCTGGAAAAATATCCTAGCCTCATACTTACTCAACCAATCCATACCCAAAATGATTCCGAAATCTACAAAATCAAAACATACAGACTACATGCAAAGTTATACCTAATAAGTCAAGTTTGAACTGGTCACATCTCATCTTCGGAGTCGCGTACCATCCTATTAGATTCGCCACCCTTAAGGAAGTAACAAGGTATATGGGTTCTAAGCATAACGTATCAACCAAACACTGACATATAAATGAATGTGACGCACTAGCATCAAATAGTATCCTAAATGGTATACTCTGAATAAAAAATGTACCTTCCATAAAGTCTTTCCCTTTTCAGCTGCAGTTGGCTTAGAAGATGATGGTCCAACAGAAAAAACATTTCCCTTGTCTATCCTGACTGGCTCTGTACACTCGTTTTTTATAATGCCAACTTGGTCATAGTTGAAGCACTTGACATTCTTCTTATCTGCAACCTTCTTCCCTTTGCCCAATCGACACTCATTTGCATAATGACCCTTCTTGTCACACTTGTAGCAAACAAAATCAGCCTTTGCCTTCTTGGTAGCATCTCCCTTCTGTGCTCCCTTCTTCTTAAAGAACTTCCTCTTCTTTCCCTGAGAACCCTGGGTTTCAACTGGCTTCTCTCTAGCATAAACAACAAGCATTTCTTCATAGTAAATTTCCATCTCCACCACTACATTAATATGATCACGGATAAGTGTCAGGGTGACCCTAGCAAGCTCAGGTCTCAATCCCTAAATAAACGTCTCATTTCTCCTGATGTCAGTGTCTACAGTAGCATGTCCATATCATAATAACTCATCAAATTTAGTGGCATACTCGACTACTAACATCTCTCCCTGCACCAAACTCATAAACTTTCTCAACAGTGCTAACTTAGCAACTTCAGATAAAAACCATTATTCAAATCTCCCTCTAAAATCTGGCCAAGTCAAATCCTCCACCGAAACCTCGGTAGCAACACTATTCCACCAATGAAGTGCTGCCCCTTGCAACTGCCTAGAGGCCAGCCTCCTCTTCTGTAGATCATCCAAACCCAAATCATCAAAGATTCTCTCGCAATGTAACAGCCAATCATCAACTTTATGGCATCCTCCGTTCCCATAAACCGTTTTCGCTAAGACTGATGTAATCTTTGCTCAGCTTAACATAATTATTCCCGGTTGGAACCATAGGGTTAGCTCCGCCAACATTTCCAACAACACCAACAGCATCTCCTACTTGCATCATATTGTAGAAGAACTTATACATCGCCAAAATATCTACTGGTGGATTTCCAGCACCCACATCGGCCTCAGCATTTTGGTTAGCATTAGCCTGTCGACCTGAATTCCTCCTGGTGGGTCGAGCATTTCCGGTACTTGTGGTGCTTCCTGCACTGAGATTTCCTTTTCCATTTCCGGCATCCATATCTTCTTTCTCATAAATCTACATACGAGCCTTAGTAAGATATAGATGAACGGTCTAAGAGAGATGGGAATACATACTTATATATATATATAGATAAATCAAATACAATTATGCTACTATAGCGTTAACCCAAACCTCGATCTTCTTTTCTGTTTCATTGGATTATGTTTGAAAATATTTTAGGTTTAAAATTCTTTTAATCTTCATAAAGCTATGCTCTGATACCAACTTGTAACATCCCTCACTTGGAGGCCAAAATTAACGGCTACGGATGCCACAGTCATCCATAGTTATTAATCCTCGGCGACCAAATACGGTAATGTTAGATACGTTGATACATAGAAACACATGAATATGAAGAAAATTTAAAACACCAAACAAGTTCCATATTTCATTTCAAAATATTTCAAATTCATTACATAATCCCAATACGAGAACCACATTCGGAGAAAATATATTTTATTACAATATATGCTAAGAGAGACATATGAATATGCCTCCTTGGATGACTAGAGTGCATATAGGCAATTTAACAACTTTTCCTTTACAAAAAATATAACGGGATCAAAATGAAAGAGAAATCTAGATAACTATCATGCCTTCATAACGTCTCCGGAAGCTTATTCACCTAAAGTGGTACCTGAAAACCTCAACTCTCAAACTACTCAAAATCAATTGAGTACCCTAGAGTTTAAGGGGAAAACATAAACTTTGAGTTAGACATAACGCATGGTATGAATAATAATATACAACCTCAAACCATTTGGATATCTAGTGAGAACACGTTGCTTAGCAGAATGGTTTTTCCCTCACTAGTATCCTAAAAGCTTTACAAAACCATATGATGTGCTCCTGCATCCATAATGGTTATAACAATTCAAAATAATATGATGATATGCAAACAAGTAAAGCAATTCTGGATTTCTCATCCCTATTCATACTGTCTAACTGTCTCATTTATAGTTTCTAGAGTCACTATTAACCTATTAGTTTTCATTAACTTACTAATAACCTGTCTAATGTTTAAGGACTCCTTGTCAAGTTACATAGTTTTCATGGGATCACTAAAAACCTATTGGCCCTTGCCAATATCTTTACTGTTTCATGGGTTCTCCCTGAACCTATTGTTAACTTCAATATCTTTCCTCTTATTCTAGTTTTCATGGGTTGACTAGTAACCTATTGACATCCGTCAATATCTTAATCTGAATATAGTTTTCACGGGTTCATTATAAACCTATTGGCCCCTGCCAATATCAATCATAGTTTTCATGGGCTAACTGTGAATTTTTCTTCCTGACTTCTTCCTTTATACATAGTTTTCATGGGTTTACTATGAACCTATTGGCCCCTGCCAATGCCTTTTCCTATACACAGTTTTCATTAGCTTACTGTGAACCTATTGGCCTCTGCTAATATCTTCTTTTAATATTTTAGCATCCTATACTCCGATCTTTTTGACCTCTTGGATGCAATTCTACTCATTCAGAAGTTAATTTAACATATGTTCACAATTGGGTCAACCTAACTGGTTATTCAACCCTTCCCTAAATTACAGTTACGGGTCAATTATAATGTGAATATATTCAAATACATGCATGAAGAAGCAAACATAATAATACCAACGCCTGTGGTTTAATATCCTTGAATTCATATTTTATATAAAACTTGGTTAATCCATTTATAATCAAGGAAAACTTCTTCACAACTTTATTTCAAAACATTTTATTTATGCCATGGTTTTCTGTTAAAATGAGATTGGGTTATTTGTTTTGAAAACTAAGGCATTCGAAAACTTAAAACATTACTTTCCAAACCCCTAGATAACCTCCTTTAAAAGCATAGAAAACTTCTTTTCAAAACATTACATATTAACCTTTCGAAGCTCATTAAATCATCTCTTTCGAAACCAAAATCTACCTTTTGAAAGTATCAAAACATTACTTAACAATCCTTAGAAACATAACTTCAAAACCAATGAAAGTACCCCTTATAAAACCATTGGGTTTACTCAAAAACTTCTTTTGGGTCAAAGTGAATATACACAGAAGTATCCCTCTCAAAACCTTTAAACTTCTTATAAAATTTTTGGGGAAAGTTTGATAGCGTTGGCACCATCCTTTCGAAAGCTTTAAATCATTTAAGAAAAACTTTGAAGGATAGCGTCGAAACCCGTTTTTGAAGCCATTGCCTTTGAAACCCTTGAACCCTTTCGAAAGCATCTAGGAAGCGGCTTATTATAAGTTTAAAACAAAGGCCATCCTTCGAAAGCATTGATGACTTCAATACACTCGAAAGGAAAAAGAACAACAGTAGGGTTTCAACTAGGTCGAAACCACCATTTTTGAAAGCATTGTTTTATAAATAAGGGACTCATTCGAAAGCTTATACTTAAAAATGAATGATGGAAACCTTCTTCAAAAGCTATTTAGAAAACCCCATTCGATAGCATTTGTCTCGACTTCTTCGAAAGCTTTAGTAAAACAAAGGTATGCACTTAACATTTTTAAAGCGAAGGTATCGACCCCATTGGAAGTGATGCTTTTGACACCATACCTTCCGATTTTCCCCAATTCACATACCAATATCATTGACACCATGTGTATTGGTTTTGGCCTAGGTTGGTTTCGACTGAGTTAATGCAGAAGCACAGGGTCGAAAGGTGCTTCCATTAGAGGTGGAACCCACTTTTCTGGGTAAAAACTGATTAATGCCAATTAAAGCAAATACATTCAAACTAACCTACCATGTGTAAACATGTGATTGGTTGCCTCAATTTTTCAAATTCTTTACCAAAATAACTGCCGCTTAATTTCATATCTAAACCAAGGTTAAGCAAATAAGCCCTTATATTAAATAAATCAATTAAATCATTTCGATCCTCCTTTCAAAATAATTTAATTATCATAGTAATTCACTTAGGAAAAATCCCCAAAAATCACAGAAATTCATTTTTATTATATTACCTAACATATCCAAATTTCAAATCCAAATTCTCAATATAATTTTTGAAATAAATTTCTAAACCCAATTAACCATATTTTCCTTTGAAAATTCATAATCATCTTTCCATAGCTTTGAAAATTATCTAAATTAAAACCCTACTCCAAAATCATGTTTTACATAACATATAAATTTCTCATGGCATTAGAAATCAATTATAATCGGTTTTACCCTTGAAACCATGAAAAATCATATTTAAATAATCATATTTAAATCTAATATATTATGATCCAAGCATATCATCATCCAAATCATCATAGAAAGGGATTTAATCTTAAACCCAAAAATAATAATTAGAAACAAAATAGAGATGGTATAAATTATTATTCACCTTGATTAGGATAAGGAGATTAGATTGAGATTAAGATTATTCCCCTCTTTAATTCATAGCTTCATTTTGAATTTTCTCTTTCCCTAGCAATGGCTATCTCTTCTTTTGTTACATTTCTAAGTTTTGTGAAAATGAAAAAAATGAATGTGAATGGATGGCATGCCGTGGATATGTAAAGGTTGTGGAATTAAGGTGCAGTTGATTCCCAATATGCCCTTGTGTAAATTAGCCTATAAGCCATTCTTAAGGCCATCTAATTAATTAATTCAGCACAACCTCTAAGTATTTATTCAAATCTCAGTCCCCTTATCATTTAATATTTACATTATTCTATTTAATTTATCTAATCAAATCTCCTGAATAATGTTACTAAAATCCGAGATGTTGCATCAATGATGAGCAGAAGAGAAAGCTTGCATCTAGACAACTACAAGGAGCTGCATTGTATTGGTGGAATAGTGTTACTGCTGGAGTTAATAAGGATGCAATGACTTGGGGTGATTTCAAAAGGAGGTTTGTGGAGATGTTTATGTCTGAGATTTTGAAGTACACTCTACTTAGGAAGTTTGCTGAGTTGGAAAAGGGAGACATGACTGTACTGGAGTATGCAACGAGGTTTAAGGAGCTAGCAAGATATGGCTATGCTACTGTTGACACTTTTATTAAGAGGATGAGAAGTTCATTCGAAGGTTGAAGCCTGAGCTTGTAAAGGCCGCATTACCGCATATTAGTGATCCATGTGATGTTGCTGAGATGACCTTGAGGAATGATGAGATGCTTGCTTTTCTTGAAAGAAATAAGGTAAAGGAAGCTCTGGGAGTGCAAAGTCAAAAGAGAAAGTTTTTCCATAATAAAAGAGCTAAGAAAAGCGGAGCTGCTAAGAAAAAAAAGGCAGAGGTTATCTGTTATAAATGTGACAAGAAAGGGCATTTTGCAAATGAATGTCGCTCAGGAGAGGGAAAGAAGATGATCCGAAAGAAGAATATTAGATGCTTCAGGCGCGGTCAAATTAGACATTATAAGAACTTGTGCAAGGAGCCAGCAAAGTATGGAAAAGGCGAAGTGTTTGCACTGGAGCCTTTTACCTCAAGGCCAATAGTAGAGGAAAATGAAAAGGTTGTGTTGGGAGGTATGCTTATAATTCATGGTATGCTAGTTAGCGTTCTATTTGTTCACATTCTTTTATATCTCATTGTTTGATAGATAAGCTTAACTTGGAACCCTCATACCTAGTTACTTCCTTAAGGGTTGCAAATTCGATGGAAGGGTATGCGACTCTTGGGATGAGATGGGACCACTTAGAGTTTGATTTGTTAGGTCATACATTTGTTTGTTGTTAACATGTGTTTGATTTCGTAGGGTTCAGAATTATTTTGGATATGGATTGGTTAAGTAAGTACGATGGTAAGATATTTTTCCACTATAGGAAAATATCACTTGGACACCTTGACTGTAGTGATCAGATTATATAGTCCATAGGAAACCCTAGCTATGAGATTAATGCTTTGTTGGGTATTGTGGAGGTAGAAGACGAGTTGAATTGAGTTTTCGTTGTTAGAGAATTCGTAGATGTTTTTGAACCTGTAATTGGGTTACCACCGAAACAAGCTATTGAGATTCAGATAGATTTGGCGCCAGAAGCAGAACCAGTGAGTAGACAGCCAAGCACGATGACACCTACCAAGATGAAGGAGCTCAAGGTGCAGTTGGTGGATTTGAAAGACAAGAATATTATCAGACTAAGCAATTTTCCTTGGAGATCTGCCACAATGTTTGCAAAGAAACCGGATGGATCGTTAAGGTTACGTATCGATTATCGTAAATTGAATGAGAAGATGATAAAGAATCGATATCCATTATCTAGAATTTATTATTTGTTCGACCAGTTAAGTGAAGCCGAAGAATTTTCCTAGTTGTATTTAGCAACAGGGTTCCATCGGCTTAGAGTAGTAGATGATAGTATTCCTTTGACGGCATTTTGGACCAAATATGGATCATACGAATGGTTAGTAATACCATTCAGACTAACTAATGCACCATCATTCTTTGTAGATTTGATAAACTGAATTTTCCAAGAGTATTTGGATAGGTTCATGTTGGTTTTCATAGATGATATTCTGATATACGATAAGGATGAAAGAGAGATGAAGTTCATCTTAGAGTGGTGCTTGAGACATTGAGGCAGCATCATCTAAAGGCAAAATTTTTGAAGTGTCATTTTTGGAGGAAGGAAGTAAAGTTTCTTGGTCAAGTAGTCTCAGAGAAAGGGTTGTCTATAGATCCGACAAAGATTGAAGTAGCGAATAATTGGAAGAGACCCGAGACAGTGACAGAGATAAAGAGTTTTCTTGGATTAGCAGGGTATTATCGAAGATTCATTAAGGATGTACGGATGACCAAGCTAATGTGAAAGGATGTGAAGTTCATTTGGACCAATAAGTGTGAGGAGGCATTCCAAAAGATGAAACACTTATTGACTAATGCACCTATGTTGGTTGTTCCAGAGGAGAATCAGGACTTAGTGGTGTGCAAGGATGCATGTGGAACAAGATTAGGGGCTGTGTTAATGCAAAGCGGTAAAGTGATTACCTATGCATATCGACTGCTTAGACCGCATCAGGTTAGGTACTTGACACACGATTTGGAATTATCTGTGGTAATTTTTGCATTGAAGGTGTGGAGATATTACCTTTTGGGAGAAAGGTTTGAACTATATACGGATCATAAGTCGTCGAAGTATTTATTCTCACAGAAGGAGTTGAATATGAGACAGAAGAGGTGGTTAGAGTTTGTAACCGCTTATGATATCGATATTGAGTACACACCAGGGAAAGGCAACAAGGTTGCAGACGCACTTAGTAGAAAGCATCAAAATGCAGTGTTGGCGATGGTTGCTGGGTGGAAAATTTTAAAAGCATTTATTACATGCATGATACAAGGAGGATCCGAAACTAGATATAGTAAGGAAAATGCTATGCTGTCATGTTTAGAAATTCGACCAGTGATAATCGAAAAGATTACTTCTAATTAGAAAGGAGATCCAGTGTTAGCCGGGAGGATTAAAAGTCTTGAGATTGGAACTGAGATCAATGATCTAAGGATTTTAGTCTTGATCAGAAGGGACGGTTAAGAAAGAAAGGAAGATTGTGTGTTCCAAATGTGGACAATATTAGAAAGGAAGTTCTTGAAGAATGCCATTGTTTGAAGTTCTCCAGGAGGAACTAAGAAGTAGTAGAACATGAAGAGAAGTTTCTTCTCGGAAGGTATGAAGAAGGATGTAGGCTTATGGGTGAAGAAGTGTCTGAACCGTCGACAGGTAAATGCTAAACATCAAAAACCGAGTGGGTTACTTCAGCCTTTAGATGTTCCAGTTTGAAAGTGGGATTCTATCTCAATGGATTTTATTGATAGATTTCCTAGATCTAATAGAGGAAATGAAAGTATATGAGTCATAGTGGATAGGTTAACCAAGAGTGCCCATTTCATACCAGTTAAGTCAACTAGAACGACACCTGTTTTAACTAAATTATTCATGAAGAATAAAGTTAGACTTCATAGAATTCCTAATAGTATAGTAAATAATAGAGATTCCTTATTCACTAGAGAATCCTGAAAGAGTCTACAGGATACATTAGGTACCACGCTCAAGATTAATACCACTAACCATCCGCAGATCGATAATGTAACACCCCCTATCTAGAGGTCTAAAGCTAAGTGCTATAGATGCTGCAGTCATCCAAAGTATTAATTTTTGGAGACTAAATACGACTATGTTAACGGTATCTATAATATCAGAAGCATTTGAATATGAAACAAATCATAGATTTCAAAACAGAATTTTCCATACATTTCAAAAAACATGTTCCATATTCATATTACATAATCCCATAGCGTTTCCCAAGCAATGACAAAATATACTTATTACAAAATACGCCAAGAGCGACATATAAAGATCCCCTTGGATGATCACAATCATATAGTCATTATTGACTTAATACATTCACAGTGGAAATAAACACAAAACAAAGAACTACAACTCTTAAATAGCTATTTGTTAGCCTCCTGCTCTCCTCTGGTAGCTTTATTCGTCATCTTACTAAAAACTGAAAGAACCTTAACCCTCAGCCCACTCAAATCAATTTTGAGCACACAAGAGTTTAAGGGGTAAAAAAGATTTCGAGTTAGACATAAAGCGCAGTGTGAATTATATTATACATCTTGGTTATTAATGCTAGGTCAAACCATGCAGCTTAGAGAAATAGGTTTTCCCTCACTAACATTCTTTTAAAACATATCTTTTGCAATCATTTTCTGCAACCAAAATTGGTTAAATATTGTAAAGCATCATTTTGTAAACATTCAAATCAGGTAATAAACGAATTATCTATTCAAACACTTTAGTTTTGTTTGGTTGACTATTAAACTTTGGCTGACTCGGGCCTACCAGACAAAGTAATAAAATAATCTAACATCTGTCAGACACTCCTTTTCTGTATGGTCTGTCCTTAACTAGCTATTAAATATCTCCCTTTTGGACTATCCGTCTTTACTTAACATCTCCTAGGGTCAACTGATCCAAATGGCTTTGCGGGCTCACCAATAACCTATCTGTATACAAATATATATTCCCTTCTATGTGTAATCATAATTTAGTCTTATCTGTGACAAAGCCTTACACACTGGAATTTTCGACTAAATTAGTCGGGGACAATAGTTTTATATAGGACGCTACCCTATACCTGTCTCATCAGGTATTCTAATATCTGAGTCATTTTTACTTAGGGATACCTTCCCATAATTTTCCTTGAAAACCGTTTCTCAAATTGATTTAAAATCTTTAAATCAAAATTGTATAAGGAAAATACATATATCTATGCTTTAATCAAAATCATCTTTCCATGTTATATATATATATATATATATATATATATATGCTTTACTCAAACTTTAGTTGATGAAAACATTTAAACACTTGAAAGTATCGCTTTCGATTCAATTGAAAGTACCTCTTTCTAAACCGTTGAAAGCATCTCTTTCGAAACCAAGTAAAACCCTTTATTTACCTAGGTCAAAATTCCAAAGCTTCCCATTCCAAACCATACTCAAAACCTTTCAATTAAAGCCTTCCTTTCAAAAGCATTAAAACCTTAGACATCATATCATAAAACATTTCAAAACATTGCCTTTAAAAACCTTGGAAAAACCTTCCATTTCAACCCTTTCAAAACCATCAGAAAATAATACCTTTCGACTCCTTCGAAACCCTTTGGGGAACCACCCCTTCGAAATAATTTTAAATACCTTTCGAAAGCATCAAACCTTTGAAAGTCAAACCTCTCAAAAGCTCTTGGGTTTAATTTAAAACATGTGGAAAACACCTTTCGAAACCATTTTAGTCAAAACCATTCTATTTCGAAACCATTGGGTTATACTTTAATCAAAACAAAAGGGTCTTTTAAAAACATCTATGTCGAAAGCCTCCCTTTCGAAACTTGTTCCTAAGTAAATAAGCGATGGTGTTGAAACCATCCCTTCGAAAGCATTGGAGAATTGGTTAATTTCAAAAACAAAGTATACCTTCCGTAACCATTGACTTCGAATGGTAGAAGAGCGGCAGCTACGGTTTCGACCCCTTACGAAAGTATTATTTAAAACATAAGAATGCAACCCATTCGAAACCTTTCCTTTTAAAAATATTAGGCCCAGTTGAAAGCCAACTGAGTCGAAACCTAACCTTTCGAAAGCAAAGCAGATGCTAACTTTTATTTTAAAACAAAAAGGCGCTTCAACCCTTTTGGAATCCCTTGGTTTCGACTCTTACCTTTCGCCTTTGGTCCAATTCACTATGTACCAAAAAGTTGATACAATGTACATTGGTTTGTGGAAGGAGGCAAAGGGTCTTAGTCGAAAGCTATCTGGGCGAAACCAAAAGAGGCGAAACATGCTTTTAGTATGAATTTCCAATTTAAACCCCTTTTAAGTAAACTTTTTAACTAACCTTCCTTGTTTGTCAAACACTTATTGGTGTCTAATTTTTCTTTTCTAAAATTGCTTCCACAATTTCAAAATAAATTAATTTAAATCATTTGCAGAACATCCCTTCTCCTTAATTAAATATATAAAATATTTAAGTCCCACACCTTAAATAATTTTATATATTCATCAAAACGCTTAGGAAAATTCTATAAAATTCTAGAAAATCATTTTTAATATGTTTTCTAACATATATAATAACATATATAAATTTCAAATGTGAATAATTATTTATATACCGTAAATAATTATAACCCAATAAATCATTTTTTACTAGAAAATTAATATAAAATCCAGGTTAATTCAGAAAATTATGAAAATTGAAACCCACATCTAGAATATTATTTATGATTTACATTTAAATGTTTAAGACATTTGGATGTTATTTATTAGGGTTTTCATACCAAACATGTCATAAAAACTAATATAAACAAGTATAAATAATCAACAAACATATATAAACTTTCAATCATTCAAAACATGACATTATCATGCAAAATGTTTTCGGGTTTACCTTAAAACCAAGAACTATAAGAAAAATAGGATGTATTAATCATTCACCTTAGCTTTATGATTAAAGATGTGAGATTTGATCTTGATTATGTTGATTTACTTCTTTCTCTTGAAAACCTAGCTTTATCTTCTCCTGAGATTAAAAATGGTGGCGAATTTAGAGTATTTCTTGCTTGAGAAAAATGAAATGAACATGTGTTTGATTTCCTAAGGGTTTAGGGTATAAGTTCATCCTATTTTTCATTTTTCCCTCCCTTATTTCCTTAAGTTTTATTCATTCTATCTCGTTTTGATTTACATTTAACATGGCACAGCTACCCTTAGTTAAATCAAATCTCTATCTATTAATCATCTTACATTATTTATTTTATTTAGCTAATTAAATATTATAAATAATGTGATGAAAAATATAGGGTGTTACAATCTCCCCTCCTTAAAGAATTTCATCCTTGAAATTACGATAAGGTACACAACACACTATCAAAGGTAAAACAAACCATCAATAAATCAGGATAAGTGTCCCTAATCCTGTTCTAGTTTCCCAAGTACAGTCTCTAGCATAGTCACTCCGCTGGATTTTTACTAATCTAAATGTCTTGTTCCTTAACTTCTTCTCATCTCTCTCAACTATCCGGATTGGCTATTAAACTATAGTCATATCTCGTTCCACTACTATCTTCTAACACAGTCGGTGCTATAGTAGCTTCTGAATCTCTAACACATTTCCTCAGATGAGATACATGGAAAACATCATGGACTCCCACTAAACTACTTGGTAACTCTACATTATATGCGAGTTTCCCAATCCTTTTTGAAATAGGAAATGGTCCTACGAACCTTGGTGCTAACTTCCCTGTCTTTCCGAACCTAATAACACCTTTCATTGGCGATACTTTGACGAAAACATCATCTCTACAAAGAATTCTAAATCTTTTCATCTTCTATTTGCATAGCTTTTCTACGTAGACTGGGCTTCCTTCATTCTCGCCCTTATCAGCCCAACCTTTTCTGTTGCTTCTTTTCCAAATCAGGACCATGGACCAATCTATCCTGATCTCTATCAAACATGGAGGGGATTTGCATGGTCTTCCATACAAAGTCTCAAACAATGCCATCCTTATATTAGTCTTATAACTGTTGTTATACAAAAACTTGACTAGATGTAGGTTGTCTTCCCATGATTCCCCGAAATCCAATACATAAGCTCACAATAAGTCCTTCAAGATCATGTTAACTCTTTCCCTTTGCCCATCGTTCTGCAGATGGTAAGCGGTACTCATCTTGAGCTTGGTTCCTAAACTTTTCTTTTGACTTTTCCAGAACTCGCTAGTGAATAGGGAATCTCTATCACTAACAATACTTCTATGAATTTTGTGAAGTCTAACTACATTCTTCATAAATAACTTAGACAATACAGGTGCCGTCCTATTTGTCTTAACCGGAGTGAAATGGACACTCTTGGTCAGTCTGTCCACTATGACCCATATATTTTCATTCCCACTATAAGCTCTCGGCAACCCATCAATAAAATCTATAGAAATGGAATCCCACTTCCATACTGGGATGTCCAAAGGCTGAAGCAATTCACTTGGCTTTTGATGCTCGGCTTTCACTTGTTGACAGTTCAAACACTGTTTTACGCATAAGCCAACATTCCTCTTCATGCCTTCCTAGAAGAAACTTCTCTTCATATCCTGATACATTTTCGTTCCTCCTGGATGAATAGTTAACTTCGAACGATGGCATTCCTCCAAGACTTCCTTCCTTATGTCTCCCCATTTAGAGCATATAATCTACCCCTCTTTTTCAACCACCATTTCCGGTCAAGACTGAAATCCCTCAAATCATCGCTCTCCGTTCCTTCTTTTAACTTTCTGATCCGTTCAGCCAAAACTAGATCCTCCTCCTATTTAGAAGCTATCTTCTCAATCCTTACCGGTCGAGCTTCTATACAAGACAATACACCTCCTTCTCCACTAGACCCAGCCTCGGATCTGCACTGCACTCTACAAGCTGATAATGCTTCCAAATCTTTCCACTTGGTAATCATTGCTACCACTGCATTCTAATGTTTTCTGCTAATTGCATCTGCGACCATGTTTCCTTTTTCGGTGAGTACTCTATTCCAAAATCATAAGCGGCTAAAAATTCCAACCATCATTGTTGTTCATGTTCAACTCCTTCTGAGAGAACAAGTACTTCAATGACTTATGATCCGTATAAAGCTCAAACCTTTCTCCCAAAAGGTAATGCCTCAACACCTTCAAGGCAAATATAACTGCAGCTAACTCCAAATCATATGTTGGATACCTTAACTCATGTAGTCTAAATTGTTTAGAAGTGTAGACAATCACTTTACCCATCTGCATTAGTACAGCTCGCAATCCTGTTCCACATGCATCAGTATAAACAACTAAATCCCGATTCCCCTCTTGAACCACTAACATCGGTGCATGGGTCAATAAGTGTTTCAAGCTTTGAAATGCTTCCTCACACTTATTAGTCCACACAAATTTCACATCCTTTTGCGTTAGCTTAGTCATCGGCGCTGCTATCTTGGAAAATCCTTTATAAACCTCCGATAATATCCTGCCAATCCTAGGAAACTTCTTATCTCAGTTACCATTTCTGGTCTTTTCCAATTATTAACGGCATTGACCTTTTTTGGATCAACAATCAATCCTTTCGCCGAAACCACATAAACAAGAAATTTCACTTCTTTCTTCCAAAAATGGCATTTCGAAAACTTTACCTTTAGCTAATGCCGCATCAATGTCTCAAACACGACTCTAAAATGAACTTCATGCTCCTTTTCATCTTTAGAGTATATCAGAATATCATCTATAAAAACCAATATGAATCTGTTTGAGTGCTCTTAGATAATTCGATTCATCAAATCTACAGAGAATGCCGATGTAATAGTGAGTCCGAACGGCATAACTAACCATTCGTATGACCCATACCTTGTTCTAAACGCCATCAAAGATGTACTATCTTCTACTACTCTAAGCTGATGAAATCCTGTCGCCAGATCAAACTGAGCAAATATCTTTGCTCCACACAACTGGTCAAAGAAATCGTCAATTCTCGGCAATGGATATTGGTTCTTTATCGTCTTCTCATATAGCATATGATAATCGATATATTGTCTTAACGATCCATTCAGCATCTTAGCAAATACAGCGGCTGCTCCCCAAGGCGAACTACTTGGTCTAATAATACTCTTGCTTCTAAGTCTACCAACCGAGCCTCTAACTCCTTTATCTCTGTTGATGTCATCCTACTTGGCGCCCTACTTACCAGTTCTGCCCTTGGCACCAAACGTATCTGAAACTCAATGGCTCGTTTCGAAGGTAATCTAACCACCGGCTCAAACACATTCACAAATTCTATAACTACGAAAACGCGATTCAACTCATCTTCTAGCTCCATACCACCAAATAAAGAATTCCTCACAACTGGGGTTTTCTACGGCATAAACTATCCGATCACTACAATCTGGGTATCTAAGTGATATTTTCGTATCGAGGGAAAATATCCTAACATCCTAATTACTTAACCAATCCATTCCCAATATATTTCCTAACCCTACAAAGTCAAATACGTGCAAACCACAGACAAAGGTGTAACCTAGCAAGTCAAACTCTAAGTGGTTACACTTCATCCCTAGCATTGCATACCCTCTTGTATTGCAACTCTTAAGGAAGTAACTAAATATGTGGGTTCTATGTTAAGTTTTTTCTACCAAGCATCGAGATATAAAAGAACGAGATGCACCAGTATCAAATAAAACGTTAACAGACGTATCATGGATCTGAAGCGTACCATATAACATAGCCTTTCCCTTCTCCTACACTGTCGGCTTTGAAGTAGCAGGCTCTAATGCAAACATTGGCCTTTATCTCCTTTAGTTGGCTATTTGCACTGGTTCTTGTAGTGGCCGATCTAATCATAATTAAAATAACTGATGTTTCTTCTTTCCAATCACCTCCTTTCCTTTTCCTTTCTAGTACGACACTCATTAGCATAGTGTCCTTTCTTGTCGCACTTATAGAAGACCACCTTAGACTTTCCCTTCTTTGTCGCACCTCCTTTCTAAGCATTCTTTCTGTGGAAAAACTTTCTCTTTTGGCCCTATCCAACTTGGACCTTCTTCTCCTCCTTCTTCTCCAAACAAATTAACATCTCCTCATTTCTCGATGCCATTTTCACCACTACATCATATGGATCTTTGATGTGTGGTAAAGTAGCCCTAGCCAACTCTGGCTTCAAAGCTCTAATAAAATTTTCATTTCTTTTCAACACCGTGTCAACAGTGGCACACCCATACCAGGCTAACTCTTCGAATCTACTGGCATATTCTAGAAAAGACATCTCTCAGTGTTCCAGCTTAGCAAACTTCCTAACCAACACAAACTTCGCCATTACTGACATGAACCTTTCTTGAAACCTCCTTCTAAACTCTATCCATGTCATAGTGTCTTCATCCACACTAGCAGTTACAATATTCCACTAATACAAAACAGCCCCTTGAAGTTGTCTTGGAGCAATTCTTATCTCTAATTCCTAAGGATTAAGTTTTTTAAAATCATTTTTAGTTAAAGTATTTCATAAACCTATGCCTTGATACCAAGTTGTAACATCCCCTATCTAGAGGCCGAAAGCTAAGCACTGCAGATGCTGCAGTTATCTATAGTATTGACTTTTGGCGAGTAAATATGGCTTTGTTAATGGTATTTAAAATATCAGAAGCATTTGAATATGAAACAAATCATAAATTTCAAAATAGAATTTTCCATACATTTCAAAACACATGTTCCATATTCATATTACATAATACCAAAGCGTTTCCCATGCAGCGATATACTAATTACAAAATATGCCAAGAGCGATATATGAAGATGCCCCCTTGGATGATTAGAGTCATATAGTCATTATTGACTTAATACATCCATTGAATAAGCACAAAACAAAAAGCTGCAACTCCTGAGTAGCTATCCGTTAGCCTCCTACTCGCCTCTGGTAGCTTTATTCGTCTGTTACTAAAATCTGAAAGAACGTCAACCCTCAGCCTACTCAAACCAATTTTGAGCACCTGCGAATTTAAGGGAAAAAACATAAACTTTGAGTCAGACATAAAGCCTGATATGAACTATACTATACATCTCGGTTATTAATGCAAAGTTAGACAACATCGCATAGCGGAACGGGTTTTCCCTCACTAACATTCTTTTAAAACATATCTTTTGCAAATCATTTTCTGCAACCAAAACTGGTTAGATATTATAAAGCATCATTATGTAAACACATAAATCAGGTAATAAAAGAACTATCTATATAAAACTTTAGTTTTGTTTGGCTGACTATTAATCTTTAGCTGACTCGGGCCTACCAGACAAAGTAACAAAATAATCTAACATCTGTTAGACACTCCTTTTCTGGACGTACTATCTTTAACTATCTGTTAAATATCTCTCTTCTGGACGGTCCATCTCTAACTTAACATCTCCTAGGATCACCTGATCCTAATGGTTTTGCGGGCTCACCTATAACCTATCTGTATACAAATATATATTCCCTTCTATATATAATCATACTTTTAGTCTTACTTGTGACAAAGCCCTACACATTGGAATTTTGGATTAAATTAGCCGGGGCCAATAGCTAATGTATAGGGCACGATCCTATACCAATCCCATCTAGTATTCTAACATCCGAGTCATTTTTACTTAGGGACATCTTCCTATAATTTTCCTTGAAAACCATTTGTCAAATTGATTTAAAACCTTTAAATCAAACTCGTACATGGAAAATACATGTATTCTATGCTTTACTCAAAATCATCTTGCCATGTCGTGTATATATATATGCTTTACTCAAACCATAGTTGATGAAAACATTTAAACACTTGAAAGTACCCATTTCGATTCAATTGAAAGTACCTCTTTCTAAACCGTTGAAAGCATCTCTTTCAAAACCAAGAAAACCCTTTATTTACATAGGCCGAAGGACCAAAGCTTCCCTTTCCAACCCATACTTGAACCCTTTCGAAACCTTTAAAATCCTTCCTTTTGAAAGCATTAAAACCTTAAAACCTTCGACATCATATCTTAAAATACTTCAAAACATTGCCTTTAAAAACCTTAGAAAAACCTTCCATTTCAACCCTTTCGAAACCATCAGAAAATAATATCTTTCGACTCCTTCGAAACACTTTGGGGAACCACCCCTTTGAAACCATTTTAAATACCTTTCAAAAGCATCGAACCTTTAAAACTCAAACCTCACGAAAGCTCTTGGGTTCAATTTAAAACATGTGGAAAACACCTTCCGAAACAATTTATATCGAAACCATTCTCTTTTGAAACCATTGAGTTATAATTCAATCAAAACAAAAGGGTCATTTAATAACATCTTAAAGCTTCTCTTTCAAAACCTATTCCTAAGTAAAGAAGTGATGGTGTCTAAACCCTCCCTTCAAAAGCATCGGAGAAGCGGTTAATTTCAAAAACAAAGTATGCCTTCCGAAACCATTGACTTCGAAAGGTAGAAGAGCGACAGCTAGGGGTTTCGTCCTCTTTCGAAAGCATTATTTAAAACATAATAGTGCAACCCATTCGAAACCTTTCCTTTTAAAATACTAGACCCAGTCGAAATTCAACTGATTCAAAACTAACCTTTCGAAAGCAAAGCAAGCGCTACCTTTTATTTTAAAACAAAAGGCGCTTCGACCCTTTCGGAACCCCTTGGTTTCGACTCTTACCTTCCGCCCTTTGTCCAATTCACTATGTACCAAGACGTTGATACTATGTGCATTATTTGTGGAAGTAGGTGAAGGGTCTTAGTCGAAAGCACCTGGGCGAAACCAAAATGGCCGAAACATGCTTTTAGCATGAATTTTTGATTTAAACCCTTTCTAAGTAATTTTTTAATTAACCTGCCTTGTTTGTCAAACACTTATCGGTTTCTAATTTTTCTTTTCTAAAAGTGCTTCCATAATTCAGTATAAATTAATTTGAATCATTTGCAAATACCCCTTCTCCTTAATTAAATATATAAAACATTTATGTCCCATACCTCAAATAATGTTATATATTCATCAAAACACTTAGGAAAATTTATAAAAATATCAAAAAATCATTTTCAATATGTTTTCTAACATATACAAATTTCAGGTGCAAATAATTATTTATTATGTCGTAAATAATTTATAACCCAATAAATCATTTACTTCACTAGAAAATTAATATAAATCCATATTAATTCAAAAAAATTATGAAAATTGAAAATCTTCTCTAAAATATTAATTCTGATTTACATTTAAATTTTCACGGCATATGGCTTTCATTTAATAGGGTTTTCATACCAAACATGTCATAAAACTAATATGAACATGTATAAATCATCAACAAGCATATATAAACTTTCAATCATTTAAAATGTTATCATCATGCCTAAACATTTTGGGTTTACCTTAAAACCGAGAACTATATGAAAAATAGGATGTAGTAATCATTCACTTTAGCTTTGTGATTAAAGATGTGAAATTTGATCTTGATTAGGTTGATTTACTTCTTCCTCTTGAAAATCCTAGCTTTATCTTCTCTTAAGATTGAAAATGGTGGTCGTCCTTAGAGTATTTCTTGCTTGAGGAAAATGAAATGAGCGTATGTTTGATTTCCTAAGGGTTTAAAGTATAAGTTCATCATATTTCCCATTTTGCCCTTCTATATTTCTTAACACTTTTATTCATGCTATCTCATTTTGATTTACATTTAACATGGCACGGCTACCCTTAGTTAAATCAAATCTCAATCTGTTAATCATCTTACACTTTTTAATTTAATTTAGCTGATTAAATATTCTAAATAATGTTACTAAAAATATAGGGTGTTATATATGGATAAAGAGAAAGAGTTAACAAAGTCTTAGAAGATTTGTTACGAGTTTCTGTGCTAGATTTCGAAGGATCATAGGAAGGCCATCTACATTTAGTCGAATTTTCATATAATAATAGTTACCAGGCTAGTAAAGGGATGGCATCGTTCGAAGCTTTGTACGGAACACCATGCAAATTACCAGCTTGTTAGTTAGAGACCGGGGATAGGTTGGTTCTTGTTCTGGATTTAGTTAGAGAAGCTGCAGAGAAGATTGAGTTGATTCGAGCTAGAATGAAGGAAGCTTACTCTAGACAAAAGAGTCATGCTGACAGAAGACAAAAGAACTTAGAGTTCTCAGTAGGAGATCATGTTTTCGTCATGGTATCATCGATGAAAGGTGTAATTCGATTTCGGAGATCAGGAAAATTGGCACCGAGGTTCGTCAGACCATTTCCTACTGGAGAGAAGAACGAGAAACTCGCATATATAGTAATGTTACCGAGAAGTTTGGCAAGAGTCCACGATTGTTTTCATGTTTCTCGTCTAAGAAAGTTTATTCGGGATCCGGAGACTACCATGGCACCGACCGTGTTAGAGGACTTAGTAGTGGAACATAACTTGACTATAGTTAGCAAGCCAGTTCGTATAGTCGTAGGAGATGAGAAGAGGCTAAGGAATAAGACAGTAAAATTTAGTTAAGGTCCAGTGTAGCGACGATGGAAGCGACCGTACTTGGTAAACGGAAAGCAGGATTAGAGGCGCTTATCCAGATTTGTTTTATGGTATGTTTTACCTTTATGATTGATTTGTTGTATACCTTATCCTAATTTCGAGGACGAAATTCGTTAAGAAGGGGAGTCTGTAACGACCCTAATTTTGATTAACATTATTTAAGGCATTTAATTAGTCAAATTAAATGAAATGGTTAAGGTATTGAGATTTCTGTAAATAAGGGGTAGCCGTGCTAACTTAAACAGATGAACTAAAGGAAAATAAAATAAAATAAGTTAGGGTAGTAGATGAAGGGCAAAGTAGGAATAAGTCATATCCTTATACCCTAAACCCTCATACACGTTCATTTTCATGTTCAAAACAAATTCAAATACTAGAGAGGGCGGCCACCATTAAGGAAAAAGCAAGAAGAAGATAAGCGAGAATCTAAAAGAAGGAAGCTTAAGCAACTTAATCCAAGATCAAATCTCAACTCCTTAATCACAAGCTAAAGGTGAATAATAGGTTAATCTCATATTTTTGATATTTTTGGTTTCTAGATTAGTTTCGAATATTTTTGCAAAGTATATTGCCATGTTTTTTGTGGTTAAAATGGATATATATGCTTGTTGATGATTTATGCTATTTCATATGCATTTTATGATAAGTTTTAATGTGAAAACCCTATTAGATGACGTCCAAATGCTTTGCGATTTTAATATACGGTCAGGAATAATATTTTGGAGATGGATTTCAAATTTCATATTTTACTGAATTAATGTGGATTAATTATTAATTTTCTAGTGAAGAAAATAAGTTTATAATTAATAATGGCTATTTTATATATGTTTTGGGTTCGAAATTTAAATATGTTACAAAACATATTAGAAGCGATTTTTGGAAATTTTTGTAGTCCTAAGATTTTACTAAGTATATAAAATTATTTAAGTTATGCGACTTAAATGTTATATATATTTAAAAATGGAGAATGGGCATTTTGTAAACATTTTAAATTATTTACTTTTGAAAATTCGGCAACCCATTTAGAAAAGATTTTAGAAAATAAATTAGAAACCAATCATATGTTGACAAACAAAGTTGGTTAATAGTTTAGTCGAAAACGAATTACTTTTTAAAGTTAAAATTCAGTTTTACCATGTTTTTGCCGTTTCACCACTTTCGACGGCACCTTTCGAGTAGGTACTTCCGCCTCCAACCAAATCTAAACCAATACACATCGTATCAAATACTTGGTACGTAGTGGATTGGAGATAGGCGAAAGTATAGAGTCAAAACAGGGGTTCCGAGAGTGTCGAAGCCTTGTTTTGCTTTTAAAAGGAAATGCGCGGGCTTTGTTTCCAAAAAGAATGATTTCGACCTAGATAGCTTCCGACTTGGCCAAATGGTTTTGAAGAATGGTTTCGAAAGAGGTTTTGTTTTATAAAGAAGCTTTTAAAGTGGTCGAAACCCTTTGCTGTTGCATCCTACCTTTCGAAGCAATGCCTTCGAAAGGGTTTCTTTGCTTTAAAAACCTAAGCCGCTTCTCTAATGCTTTCGATGGGATAGTTTTTGACACCATCCACTTATTTACTTAGGAAATTGCTTTCGAAAGTGTTGCTTTTGACTTAGTTCTTTTAAGACTTTTTGGATTTTGAAAGCTAAACCTAAAGGTCTCAAAAGGAATGATTTTGAATGGTTTCGAAAGGTTGTTCCACATGCTTTTACTTGAACCCAATACTTTCGAAAGGTTTGATTTATGTAGAGGACTTAATGCTTTCGAAAGTTTTGATTTATGTAGAGGACTTAATGCTTTCGAAAGGTGTATGTTAAAGGTTTCAAAAGGGTGGTTCCTAATGTTTTAGAAACATTTTAAATGGAAGATTCCAATATTTTGAAAGGCACGTTTAAAGCATTTTGAAAAGAGGATGTCTAAGGTTTTATAAAGCTTTTGAAAGAGAAGTTTTCAATGGTTTCGAAAGGGGTACTTTCAATGGTTTCGAAAAGGGTTATTTATAACTTTTAAACAAGGGTTTCAAATGTGTTCCTCAACAATGTTTTGTCGAAAGTATATATAACATGGCAAAGTGATTTGAGTAAAGCATGGAATATTTTCCTTGTTTAAGAATGTTTTAAAAAGTTAGATCAAGTTGAAAGAAATGTTTTCAAAGGAAAATTTGAAGGGTGGTTGACCTTAAGTAAATGACTCGGATATTAGAATACCAGATGTGACTGGTATGGGGCTGCGCCCTATATTTAGCTAGTAGCCCTAGCTAATATATGTCCAAAATTCCAGTGTGTAGGGCTTTGTCATAGGCAAGACTAAAATGATGTTACACACAAAAAGGAATATACAGAATAGAGATAGGTTATTGGTGAGACCGCAAAACCATTACGACCAGTTGACCATGAGAGAAGTAAGTTAGGGACAGACCGTCCAAAAGAGTATCTAACATAAGTTAAGTTATTTGTTTATTTTGTCTAGTAAGCCCGAGTCAGCCAAAGTGTGAAGACCCATCTCATCGACCCTTAGAAATCGACATTAATACATCCACAATATTCACGTGCCGTAAATCCAAGTGCCGGGGGGCATATTATCAGGGGTGTAAAAGAAAATAACGATAAAAGATAACACAATAATAGAATCTCACATTGCATTTAACTTTTTAATTATACATAAATGATCGGAGTCAAATACAATTCCAACGGGATAGTTATAACTGTCCATCCGTACATATGCTGGGAAATACATACTACATAACACGGTGGAAAATGAGTAGATATCTACATAAGGTACTTCAGCTTCATAGCTCCAAAATACTTCTCCAAAATGCTCCCCAACATGCTTCAAAATGCTACTAAGGTATCCTTACTACACGGCTGCCCAAAAAATAGGGCATCCAGAGTTTAAAGGGAAAAACAAACCCCGGGTCAGTCATGAGACTGGCGTGAGAACTCAAAGTACGATGTTTTGAAAACAAAAGATATCTCATAAGACCACGCCACACATAAACACAGAACGGGTTTTTAACTTATGATAACCAAAACTCTTTATTAAGTGCAATTTAGGTATATTATTTTTAATGACATTCTTGAAAGCATATTAATCTTAGCCGAAATGGTTACCCATATAGCATTTCGAGGCTATTCATTACGCCAATGCAAAAAAATTTAGGTTCAAGTTCTATTTCTTCTACTGTTTTTTAGAAATAAAACTATGAGAAGCTTCTATATCAAATACTACTCTATCTAAAACATCTTGGATAAAAATATTACCTTCCAACACTCCTCTTCCCTTCACATCTTTGGAGGTTGAAGGCTCATCCTTGATAGCGTAAACTTTAGCTTGTTCTCCTTTCTTCATTAAGGGACAATCCTTAATCAGGTGCCCTGGTTTATGACAATTATATTAGAGATAATTTTGAACTATAGGAGAGGCAACACTCTGAGCTTTGGAACCCCAACAATTATTCGCCATATATCTTCTTACAATTGTTACGAGTGATGTCTTTAAAGCGGTTCTCTTAAAATCCTCCTTCGAGTTTCCCTGCCACGGCTTCTTGCCACTGAACTTCCTCTTTTTCCAATTATTATTGTTGCTTCCTTGTACTACGGGTGGATCTACCTTATCTAAAGCTTCGTATGTATATCCCATGTCTATTAAGTCTACAAAGGGTTCTTTCACATGCCCAGCCATTCTGACATGGTATTGCTTCTTCATTCCAGATATAAACTTTTCATTCTTTTTGAGGGGTGTATCTATCAATCCAGGCCCAGAATGATATAATTCGTTAAACTTGTTAGCATACTCCTCAAACGACATCTCTTCCTGTTTAAAATCCATAAAATTTCAGTAAAGATGGGATTTTCCTGCTTTTAGCATATACTGTTCCTCTAGAACGTCTTTGAATCGTTCCTATGAGAAATTATCTAGCTCATTTTGCATAATAGATTCCCACCAAACAAGAGCTCCATCTTGTAGTTGCCAAGAAGCTAAGAATCTCTTCTGCATATCTCCAATATTCATTCCTTTGAAAATTCTTTCACAAGAGCGAATCCTAGCTTGTACTTCAATGATGGTTTCTGTTCCTTTGAAAGGTTTACCACAAGGCTGGTATAGTTCTTGCATAATTTGGGGCTATACCGAAACTACTTCCTCGACTACTGTAGTTGCAGGAGTTTGACCATTTGTGGTATTACTTCCTCCCCTACCTCGTATTCTTCTTCCACTCATTTTCTATTTTCTATATATAGTATGAACAGATATTTAGAATATACAGATGAGATATCTTAAGGAATGCTATACGGCATGAATATACTTATTCAAGTTAAAAGTTTTAATTATGTGCTCTCACAGATTGAACTCATTCTAGGGCATTACTAACCCTATCTCTAATGAGTCATACCCTAACAAAGTCAAGGTACTCACTTAACCTTAAGCTCCGATACCACGTGTGACGACCCATCTCCTCAACCCTTATAAATCGACACTAATACATCTACGGTATTCATGTGCCGTAAATCCAAGTGTCGAGGAGGCAGATTATCAAGGGTGCAAAAGAAAATAAAGATAGAAGATAACACAATAATAGAATCTCACATCACATTTAACATTTTAATTATACTTAAATGATCAGAGTTAAATATAATTCCAACGGGATAGTTATAACTGTCCATACGTACATATGCTAGGAAATACATACTACATAAGACAGCGGAAAATGGGTAGATATCTACATAAGTTACTTCTGCTTCATAGCTCCAAATACTTCTCCAAAATGCTCCCTAACAAGCTCCAAAATGCTTCTAAGGTATCCTGACTACAGTGCTGCCCAAAAAATAGGGTACCCAGAGTTTAAAGGGAAAAACAAACTCTGGGTCAATCATGGGACTGGTGTGAGAACTCAAAGTACGATGTTTTGAAAATGAAAGGTATCTCATAAGACCATGCCGCACGTAAACATGGAACGGGTTTTTACCTTATGATAACCAAAACACTTATTACGTAAAATTTAAGGATATTATTTTTAATGACATTCTTGAAAACATTTGCAAATAAACTTATTAATCTTAGCCGAAATGGTTGCCCATGTAGCATTTCGAGGCTATTCATTATGCCAATACAAACAAAACCACAGTTTCTTATTGGAGAATGGATTTCCATACAAATGACAAGGTGAAGGGACTACCTTCCGATGGGTACACCTCTAGATGGATGTCCCAAGGCAAAGAACATCTGTCTTCTACAAACACAAGACCGACCTATCTCTATAACTAGATAGTACCGAATATGTCATCCCCCGGTCATTACCGACCTTTATCCGAGAGCTCTCTTCGGATACATCCACATTAATTTACATCCTGAACGTCTTAGAGGGAAGAAGTATATCTTAAAGGGAATGATCGTGCCCTAATTGGAACGACCAACTTAGGCTTGCTGCATCTAACCCTGTTACGGTCATTTTCGATTGGTGAGGCTTGAGGCAATGATTATCTTTTCACATAGCACATATCACATCTTTGAATGCCACATTGCCATTTCCGTTGACTACTAATTGCCTTCTATAAAAATACAATCCTTGAGCACGTACGTCTCAAGGAGGGTGTTAAGCTAAGAGAAGTTGCCTTTTCTGCCAACACTGATGTACATTTGTAAAAACCAATGTACGTAATCTTTAGAAATGGAATTTCAGACAAATGTTCATACAAATGTCCAGGAACAGGACAAACCGAAGGCACTCTCCTACTACCACTAGTAGCGAGTAGTCCTTACAATCCAAAAAATCTCCACAACGAGGAGACCACTACTATAATTAACTCTATAATGCGAGCTACCCAGAGCATGTCAACAAGCAGTCCTCATGCTATGAGGATCCATGGTCTTCAACAATCATCATCTTCAACGTTTCTTCACATTCGAAGGTATACATTTTTTTATAGTGGTTTTCGGATAGGAATCACCCAAATCGACCCTGGTTCCTTCGAAATCCAATCATCGAAAAAAATGATGTAATTAGATGATTGTTTTTCGATTCATTCATTTTTCTTTACCAAAATATCTTCGAGAGATATATATTTTCAAAATATTCTTTCAGTGAATACGGAATCATTTAAACCACTTTTTGAATATTTCTCAAATCATTTTTTAAAAGTATCTTTTAAGAAAATAGGATTGTAGAAATCATTCTACTTTTATCCTAAATCAACTTCCGTATTCAACAAGTGCTATGGGCGGAATAACAATGAGATCGCCTTTTAAATTCCATGAATGGAACAGGTTCCTTCTTTGAATTTCTAATAATCAGTATAAGAAGATTATTTCTGTAAAATCCGAGTTGAGCATCCGGGCTTTCCTTTCGATGTGTTCCACCTCTCGCCTAAAAGAGAAAACTAAGGCCAGGTAAGTTCAGGGAACTGGTTGCTCTATCCCTTACCTTAGTTACATACCTTGTTTTCACTTTTAGATCTCACAGGTGGGACAAATGTACTAGTCGTTTTCGCATGCTCATTTTCCCTTTTTAAATCACTTAACTATTTGTTTAACCATCTTAGAAATAATTTTAAATTGTTCAAATTTATTTTAAAATCTTTACTATTTACTCAAAAACACTTACTAAGGATTTGAAAAAGAATTGTTAAGTTTCAATTTTTTATTTCAAATGTTATTGAAAAGCGTTGCGAAAAGTGTTGCAAATAGTGCTACAAAAAGTGCTTTAAAAGCTATATTCTTCAAAAAGAATTTCATTTCATTTAGAAAACCATCTTTTCAACTTAAATCACTTTTAAAACATTTTCAAAGATTTTTAGAATTTATTTCATATTTTTAAAACCATTATTTTATCAATTTCCAACTTTGGTCATTTAGTGTAAAAAACTGGTTTTTTCTTGAAAATTGATTTTGCCATATTTCAAAATATACAAGATAAAATCTTGATTTTATTTTTTTATATGAAAGATATTGATATAAGGATTTGGAAAATTCTTACTTCGAATCATTCCGAACTATATTCCACTTTGTATGTTCATTTGAACTTCTGACGAGAAAACACAAATTACCGTTACACGACGCGTCAAATTTTATGCGTAGTTTGAGATTCATATCAAAATTTTGCCGAGACAAGTTTAAACACTTAAGAATCATTTCTAAAGCATATTCGAATATTTTTCAAAGGTATAAATAATTCCATATTACATTTCATTTCTTTTGAAAAGTGATTTCTATGTGATTATACATCGTCTAACATCCAATGTTGTTTCAACATATATACTCAATATACGACTAATAAACATTCAAAACAATGTTTATAACTATTTTAACATATTATAACATGTCATATGAACATGCATATCAATTTAACGACTTTTTTTATTACATTGTCACATGATTGTCATTTATTTACATGTTTGCTTACTAACTTTTGCAAATGACTTAAAGGTGGCTGCTTTCTCTTTCAAACACTTATTAAACATCATTATTAACATTCAAACAACATTTATAACCTGCAAAACATCATATAAATATTTCCTACTTATTGATTTAAAGTTCTATCCTTTTATTGCTTCAAACTAGTTTTATACTTTTCTAATTTTGCTAAACTTTGCCTTAAGCTTCTAGAATTTGCTAAACTTCCCCGTACTTGCCTTAGGAGGCCAAGACCAGCTTGAAGTGGAAAATGTGCTCGGCCAAATGGAAAAAGGAGGAGCGTGAGCAATAGGAGAGGAAATGAGGTATTTTGAAGGGGTTCAGATGGAGTTTCGTCGATATTTTTCTTTGTTTTATTTTTGAAAATATTTTGGCATAACTTTGTTAAGGTTGGAAGTCACTAAAATACTGAGAAGAAGATCAAAATTTTGAGAAGAAGAAGTATGAAAGGAAGTGAGAAAGTGGGTGTGTATTTATAGAAAATGTTTGAGATTAAAATATAGATTTGTGTTTTTACTTAAATAATCTTCATTAAGAATTAAGTAAACTTATTTAATTCAAAACTTACTATCCACATCACATCACTCTTTGAAAATTCAAACATTTAAGAGTTAAGTAAAGAATAAGAACGATTACTTTACTTTATGACATATTTTTACTTTATGTCACATGTGATGTGACGTGTGTTTTGTCTTTTTTAGTTTACTTTTGCTAATTAATTTCTAGAATTTTCTAAGTGCGATTATTAAAAGTAACCTTGTTTAGTTAATTGTTAACTATCTTTATATGTTAGCATATTTAATAAATTGTGTATATAAAGGTGCAACAATGTTGCGACAACTTTAAATTAATAAAACGGTGATTTTTGAAAAAAATGTTTTACGGTCACATTTTGACGTTTTAATTAAACTATTTATTTATGTAAACCAAATTTAAAAAATTTGTATAATGTTACTAAAAAATATAAACACTCATAACTAAATTAAAATAATTTATTAAACCATTTAAATAAACTTCTCTGAAATCAGGATTTTTTACTTTTGTCGATATAAGCAAATGTTATTATTTTTTGTATATTTCTATTTCCAAATCCTATCAAATATTGTTTGAATCATAACCCCTTTATATTTTATATTTAAAATCACTTTAAATATTATGTTTCGAAGTGGTTAAATTTTGGATCGTTACACAAAGATTATTAGTTAGCCAAACAAAACTATAATGTTCAGACAAATAGTCCATTATTACCCGATTAGTATGCATACATGATTTTGCTATTATTGTTTTAACCAGTTTGGTTGCAGGATTTTGGTTTACACAAGATATGTTTTAAAAAGGGATATTAGTCATGTGAAACCCATTCCTCTAAGCGGCGTGGTCTTACTTAATATTTGATAACCGCGATGTATAGTATTATTCACATTAGGCTTTATGTCTGACTCGAAGTTTATGTTTTCTCCTTAAATTCTTGGATGCTTAAAATTGATTTGAGTATGTTGAGATTTCAGGATTTACCGGTTTTAGTAGGTGGACGAATAAAGCTTCTAAAGATGAGCATGAAACCAGTGTTATCTATTTAGGAGTTGCTATGTTTTATTTTCGCTGTGATGTATTAAGACAGTTTTTTCCCTATTTAGAACTCTGATCATTCAAAGAGGCATCTTCATATGTCGCTCTTGGCATATTTTGTAACAATTATATTTGATCAATGCCTAAGAAACATTTGGGATTATGTAATTAGACACGAAACATGAATTTGTGAAATGTAATCAGAAAAGTTATTTTATGAAATCTGTGATTTTGTTTCATATTCATGTGCTTCTAATATTATGGATACTATTAACACTACTGTATTTTGTCGTTGGAAGTTAATACCATAGATGACTGTAGCATCTATGGCACTTAGCTTTGGGCCTTCAGATAGGGAATGTTACATCCTAGTTCTATCCAACACAATGGAGATTTACATGGTCTACCATATAATGCTTCAAATGGTGCCATCCCAATTCTAGCTTGGTAATGGTTATTATACGAAAACTCAATAAGAGTATGTGCTCTTCTCAAGAACCACCAAAGTTTAAGATATAAGCCCAAAGCAAATCCTCCAATACATGGTTAACCCTCCCCGTTTGCCCATTAGTCCGTGGATAGTAAGTTGTACTCAAACTCAGCTCTATCCCTAAGGCATCATGTAACCCTTTCCAGAATTAACTAGTGAATATAGGATCTCTATCGCTTATGATATCATAAGTAACTCCATGAAGTCTAATGATTTCCTTAACATACAACTTAGCTAAACTCGAAACCGACTTCATTATCTTCATTGGCAAGAAGTGTGCACCCTTGGTTAGTTGATCCACTATAACCCAAATGCCTTCATCACCTTTCCTCGACCTAGATAATCCGTCTATAAAATTGCAACAACCTTGTTTTTAATTACCTAATTAATTAAGTTTAATTATGGATAATTAACTCTTATTTGCGACTTGTGAAATTAAATCTAGTTCTGAAAACAGTGATTTGATTATTTGAGGAATAAGTTTCATTTCTTAAAAAGGATTTCAATTTAAAATTTGAAGTATTGCTAAATCAGTTAATTAAATTAGACATTCAGGGTAAATTGTTAATATTGATATTATTGTTAAAAGGAGAGTTTTGGAAATTTATAATCCATCTTTATCAAAATGAAAATAATTGGTATTTGTAAAAGTTATATTGAATTTATACAAAGCACTTCAATATTGATTAAAATGATAATTTCTAACATATTAGTGTTTGTCCAATTTTAATGAATCAAATTTATAATTTATAAATTTTTGTTCAGTGTAAAATAGTGTTTTATAATAAGTAAAACTTAATAAATTTGTAACGCTTCTCTTAGAAATTGTAACATCTTGCTTATTGGATCCTTATCACATCCATGTGGCCCATTTAAGATGGTATAGAGAAGATAAATAAAAGTACGTATACTTTCTTTCTCAATACATTTAGTTCCAAAAACCTAAATGAGTATCACATAAACCCTAGCTCCAATAATCCCCAATTCAAGCTGCGAATCATAGGGTTTTGGGCTAATACTTGTAAAAATCAAAAGAAGGCAATCTTCTACACCTCCTAGTACATCAATTAGGATTAGTAATCTTTGTTTTATCTCTTATTTGTAGTTTTTTTTTTGCAATTTCTAAAATTAAAACTTAGGTAATTATTGGGTCTTAGCCTAGGAGAATTCTAGTTCTTAGCTTCAACTCAAGACCATATAGGCGATTTAAACACTTACAAAACTATCTCTAAATTTATATTGGATGCATGTACTATTTTGGATGAATTGTTATTAGGATCTATTGTTAAAATATACCTATTTCTTTTGTTGTTTACATTTTTGTATGTATAATTTTTTATTTGTTGAAAACCCTAGATGTTTAATCTATTTAATCATCCAATCATTATTGAAATCATAGTTGCATGACATTAAAATTAGTAACCTAGAAGTCAGAACAATCACCATCAGGAAATCATTGACATTGGACCACCGGGGAGGCTGCAGCACTGCCTGGATCTCTATCCAAGCAATGCCACCGGTACAGCTGGACCGGTGCATCGATCACCACCTGGACAGAACTCCAGGTTATGCCAATTTTCCTCCCTGATCGCCCGTTTGGCATCCTGTTTGTTCGCTTTACCATTGTTAACTTATTGCCTTGTTTCTATTGCCTATATGTGATGATTTTAGTGCATGGTTTCGGGTTTTAAACTATTGAATTTGTGAATTTGTTTTGAAATGGTTATGTCAAAGAGTCCATAGCACAGCACTAAATTTTCGTCGCATGTTTTTAACAAGGTTTTTTAAAAGGATTTGGTTTCTAATCGAACCATTTCTTCTAAATCTTTTTAAATATAAAATTAGGTTATTTATTAAGAATATTTGAAAGTGAAAAACTATATATTTATTTATTACTTATATATTAATAATGATTGAAATATAAACTAAGTTAGTTATAATCAAATATCTTATATGGAATTTTAGATCAACTATATATAGGCATTTTTAGAATTATATGGATTTATTAGATATTTTATCTATTAGTAGATATTTATATAGAGTTAGACAATAAATGAGTTTACAAATTTTATATTGAGAAGTTTGAAGGCATATATTATCTATGTAAAGTATTAGGAATCATTTCATATATGAAAAGAATCATATTTTTCTCAAGCTATAAACTAGTATTGGGTTTTATTCCTTTTTGGCATTTTCGTGCGACTTCTTTAAATAAAAATGTTTTGAGATCCTTTATTCTATAATTTGGAAAACAAAAATAATTGATTTAGTGTTATCGGTTAGTTTGAATGCTTTTGAATAATGCTTCATTGAACATGTATAACTCAATGAATAGAAAGTTCGAGTGGAAATTACTAGTCCATTAGAGAATACTTGAATTTCACTAGGTAGTATGAGATGCCTTGGTTAAATTCTTGTGATTACTATTAGAAAGTATCTTACACTTTAGAGTTGTATTCTTTTTTGGTGTTTGGCGGCGCCGATGGATCCTTAAGGGAAGATAGTTTAGTTTTCCAGTTATATCCGCAATAAGTGATATTTACTAGCTTCCAGTAAATACTTGAATTTCATCGCATGGTATGGGACGTTTTGGTTAAGTCTTGTGATTACTAACAGCGATAATATATGACACTTTAGAGTGTATTCCTTTTGGTATTTGGTCGGGGTCCGATAGACTTCAAGGAGTATCCTCTTGGATTTCTTTAAAAACTTTTGTGTCGTGTTATGTATTCTACGATCATCTTGATCAGCATGGACAACCCTTCTAATTGGCTAGGTTTTGTTTTACGGTAAGGACGATCCCTGGTATCGAATCAGTACAAGTGATACCCGATTTGTTTGTTTTCCATGGTACAAACAATTGTTGTGATTAGTATGGACGATCGAGATGATCGGTATGGATTATTTTAGTTTTTTATGACTTTTAACTGTTGCATGATTTAAATGTTCTTGTGTTTTGTGATTAGTTTCGGGTTAAATCATTTATGTATTTTGTTTACTCTTATAATGCCATATACCTTATGTTATATCTTATTTTCACCCTTTTGATTATTTAGAGATAGTCCGACCCGTTCATTTTGTAACACTCAGGCGAAGCCGAATTTTTTCAGGTATCAAGACTTATAGGCTTTTGGGTAGGTGGGCTCACAGATCATAGAGTATTTTGATTTATCAGTTTATCTTATGTAGAACATATTTATGTGTGTGTGTGTATGTTGGGATGTAACTTTCTAGGACAGTGACTTATTTTGGATGGTTATTGTGTGAGTCTAGTATTATTCGATGGACTCATAGTATGCATTTATATATAATGTATTATCCACTGTGATTTGTGACCATTGTTTATATGATATATTGTTCTGATTTTGAGAAATCGGTGTAAGTATTACTTTATACTGAAAGTGTACACATCCAAAAAAAAATTCTAGATATTTAGAAAAATAGTAAGTATGATGTCTCAGTGTTAGTTTAAAGATATATTCACATTTGATCGTCCTTAACAAGCCGTTTTCTCTATATTATTAGACAACATTATTTATAATGTTCTTTAGCAATATGCATATAATGGTATGGTCGTTACAAAAATCCATAGACATATGCTCTCACTTTCACTTTGGAATCTCAAGTTGCTGAAGCAGTCTAATTGCCTTCTTACAGTTGCCTTTGACTTCTTAGCAGTTAGAACGCCTTCTTACAAATATTGAAACATCCCTTTTCATACCTTTCCATTAGAAAGTTTGCTTTGTATTCTGATACACCTCAATAACTCCTGGATGTATTATAACTCTCAAATGTTGACTCTCTACTAACATCTATTGCCTAATCCCATCAATATCTGGAATGCACAATCTCCCATTTATTCTCAACATCCCTCGGTTGTCAACCTCAAATCCCGACCACCTCTCCGGTGCCTCATTCTCACTTACAACCTTAGTTATTCTTGAAATATAAAGATCTCTCAACTGATCGCCTTCAATACAATTAATAAGGGTCGGCCGTACTTATACATTCACCATAACTGCATACCTCCTATTAAGTACATTAGCTATAACATTCGCTTTCCCGAGGATATACAAAATATCATGATCATAAGAAACGAAACTTTAACCACCATTGCTATCTCAATCTGATGTCTTTTGGGTGAAAAAATACTTTAAGGATTAGTGGTCCATGTATAACTCAAACTTCTCATTAAGTGAGTGATGCCTTTATATTTTCAATGCAAATACAATAGCTAATAACTCCAAGTCTTGGGATACCTTGATTCATGCGGCTAGCATAAGAAATAACCCTTCAATGCTGCATAATACTACACCTTAACCTCTTACACAAGCATCTACATAAATAGTTAGACCCTCACCTCTATATGGAACAGTTAGAATAGAAGCGCTAGTTAACATTGCCTTCAACTCTTTAAATGCTTGTTCACATTTATCATTCCAAACAAATTTGACGTCTTTCTTTGTCAAATTCATCAAGTGTGAAGAAATCTTAGAGAAATCCTCTAGAAACCTCTTGTGATAACCTACCAACTCCAAGAAGCTCCAAATTTCGATTGCATTTTCCGGCCTCTTCCAATGTTGAACAACCGAAACCTTTGCTGGATTAGCAGAAATACCCTCCACTAAGATAACATGTCCTAAGAACCTTATGCCAAACCACCAAAAATGATACTTCGAGAACTTAGCTTTCAACACAAGCTCTCTCAATGTTTTAAGTACAATCCTCAGATGGCAAGTATTCTCCTCCTTATTTTAAAGTAGATTAGAATATCATCGATAAAAAACAAGCATAAATTTATTCAACGCATCCCCAAAAACCCAGTTCATCAAGTCTAAAAAATATGTTAAGTGTTAGTTAGGTCGGATGGCATAAATACCACTCATAAAACTTATCAGACCTAAGAGCCATTAAAGGTACACTCTTCCCTGCTACCCTCAATTGATGAAACCCTATGGCAAGATCTAGTTGAGAAAATACCCAAGCATCATGCAATTGATCGATCAAGTCATTTGTTATGGAAAAATTATACTTGTTCCTAATAGCCTTGTTATTGAGCTCATGGTAATCCACATAAAGTCTTAAAGAATCGTTCACCTTCATAGCAAAGACGACAGGCGCTTCCTAATTCGACCGCCTAGGTCAGATCAAGCCTTTATGCAACAAATCGCTGACCTGGTGAGCTAACTCTAATGTCTCTTATGGTGATAGCCTATGGACAAACAATAAAATAGGTTTAGCATCTCGAATTAAATCAATAAGAAATTCAATCTCATGACGAGGTGGTAAACTAGACACCTCTTTAAACATATTCGAAAACTTCTGACGAACAAAAATCAGCCCCAACTCCTTTTCTAGCACATCAAGAGAAAAGGGAAACTAATCATAAGAAAGCAAGGCCCTTCATAAGGCACCGTCAGAGTTCCCTTTCCTTCTTCAATAAAACAATTCGCTTGACACAATCCAGAACCGCACAATACTTAGATAGCCAATACATCCCAAGTAATACATCAAATTCCAAAAAACCAAGAACATACATGTCGCATGGAAGGAGTTGGTCATAATAAGTAACTGAAAGTCCTAAACATATCACACTAAGATTGGCCGAGCCCCCTACGGATTTGACATACAAATATAGTCAAAATCCATAACTGGCTCCAGTTTCAATTTATCAACAAGGTTATGGGATATGTAACTGTGGAAAACATCAGTATCTAGTAAAAAATGAACATGCATTCCATAGACAGATAATATAGCTTTAAGAACCTGCTTCCCCTTTACAGCTGCAGAAGTGGATGGTGATATAGCAAGTGCGAAAACCATAGGCTGTTATCCTTTTTGAAGCATTGGATAATCCCTAACCATATGACATGACTGGTGGCAATTGTGACAACACCTAGGTGCAAATTGTCCTTTGGCTGTCTGTGGTTCAAAATTTAGTGCCCTAGCAATCGGCACTTTAACTATAGACGCTTTTGCCAGTTGCCCTCCTCCATTTGACCCATAATTCCTAGAAAAATGTCCCTTCTGTCCACATTTGTAGCAAGCCAAACTGGAAATATCCTTCAGCGGTTGATACTTACGCTTATTGTTTTTAGTTTGTGCAGATGCAGATGACTTTGGATCCAAACCCTCGAATCATAAATCCTTGCCTATCAAATTCTTGAACGATCTTTGGATATGATTTGTCATGTTCCTCTAAAACTCTGGATGCATACCCAATACAAACATCTCGTTCTTCTTCAGTGATGCATCTATCAACCCATGCATCTATCAACCCACATATGAACTGTGACAACATTAAACGTATCCTCATACTCAAAAACCGACATAGCCTCTACTTCAGATCTAGAAAGCTCCTAAATAACTTAGTCTTTGTAGCCTCAGGAACAAATTTCATTTCAAACATTTCCTTGAATAGGCCCAAGAGAAGTTGTTCTCCCAGACATTTGTGGTGACTAAGCTCCACCAATCCATAGCAGCATCTGACAAATGTTGCAATGCCAAACGACGCATTATCACATCATCCAACTCCGTGTCTCCAAATATCCTATCACACAAACTAAGCCAATCTGAACCTCAGTGATAGTCTCAATGCCATTGAACCTCTTACCTCCTAACCTCTCAAAGTCATAGCATAGTGAAGAAAAGTTCATCCGTGGCTTAACCTGCACAACTTCTTCCACTACATTCACCATCGGTTCCTCGATAGGAGCGGCATTCCTCTATGCCTGGGTCCCATCATTACGAAAAGTACTACTCCTCACACCTCTACCTCCTCCTACATCAATAGTAGCTCTATTACTCATCATTTTCACTACTTGAACATAGAAAAAGATCTTTAGACTACTTTAAGTATAGAGGTACACTTCTAGAAAGAATTATTTGTAAGGAAATGCTATACAGGGAGTAGGTTTATTGAAAAATACAAATATGCTTTCAAATATATAATATACTTAACTCATTCTACAGTATCACTTACCTTATCTCTAATGAGTCATACCCAACCAAAGCTAAGGTGTTCGCTAAACCTTTGCTTCGATACCAAATGTAACCGTCCTACTTTTCAACCCTCGAATGTCTAAATTAATACATCTACAGTATTTGTATGCCAAGCACCCAAGTGTTGGAAAAAAAAGATTATTAGGGTAAAAGAAAAAGGAAAAAAAATAGAACGAGAAGGAAAGAACATAATATTAGAATCTTACAAGAAGAATGATAATATTAGTACAAATGGTTACTCCAAGATGTAGAGTAACTTAAAAGCTACAAAACCTAAGTACTACCATCAGCCTGGATAGTTGTAAATGCATGTCCTCACAGTCCTGCTACATACATACTAGTAGTGCAACAGAAATCGAAGGATAAATGGAAGCTTTCAACTCTTCTTCTGAAGCTTTGAAGCATCCATAGTTAAACCTGTTTTACTCTGCCTATTCGAAAGAGTACACGAGGGATTTAGGAAAAATAAAAGCCACTCTTACAACATAAGTTTGGTATGAGAAACACAAGATATATGCGTCAATATAATAGTAACTTATGAGACCGTACAAATCACAGTAATGGTTTTCCCCTCAAAAGGAACCAAACAATCTGATAATTAAAGAGAGTGATATAATAAATAGAGTCTAGGGTGTAGAATATAAACTAGAAAATAGCTATGCTGCTTGCATGTCACAACACAACAATATTAGAAGCGCATCTAAAACTACTAAGGTACATTTGCATATGGATTTTCCATAGAGGTCTCACGGTAAGAACCAAAAGCCGACTTCCTGCACAAGGGTTAGATACTACCTTTCAAGCGTCGTATATGTCTATATAAACTAGACCTTAAAAGAAAACATAACTGGTCTACGCCCAAACGCATGATACCGAGTACCATCAACTTTCATTAGCAACATCAATATGTATCTCTAGATATAGAGTAGATATACCCTTGGGTTAGCAAAACCAACTGGCTATTCCCCTGTCTATTTTCTATCATTTTCGATGGTGAAGTCACGCTGAGTGTCTCTCACACAAGTCTTTATCACTTGAATAGATCACGAATCTCTCCATGGATTCCCACACAAGCCGTTCGACGAATGCTAATGCTGACCTCTCCCTTGGATTAACCATAGGATAGAGAGTTCAACTCTATAGCATTAGCGTGAAATGTTAATGCTCACCTCACCTTTGGACTTAACTTTAGTATAGATAGTTTAACTCTATAACATTCCACTTCACAACTACTTCCAAAACATAGACTCATATATTAGTTTTGAAGTGGTTTTCGGTAAGTAAACATAAGTATACTTATCTGATCCCCGACTCTTCAAAACTAGATTGTTGAATTTCTAGTTAACTCAATTCCATTTCTTTCAGAAGTAAGCGAACGATATAAAAGAGTCGTCCTTTGGGAGATCTTGTATATATACATTCTTAGACCTAGAGACATTTCATACCAATGAGTGCTCTCTGGGGAATCTCAGACCGTATGAAGTCGTGAAGCTTTTATATATTTCCTAAGCTAGTTTGGTCAAGTTCGATAGTCAACTTATGGACTATCTAATTCTTAAAAGATCGTATATGGAAATTAGGTCTCATGCAGTTATCTCATTGCCGACCTTCTCAACTTACTCTATCCTTCGATCAAGAGTGAAGCCGATAGGTTAGATCATTATTGCTTGTAAATCCCACTCAAACATCGTTCTTAACTCTCATAGATAGAACAAGTCTACTTTGTTGGCTTTTAGTGCTAAGTATAAGACTAATCAGTTTCCATAAACAAGTAAGCAAACAAATCATTATTAAGTTACTTAAGCGACTCCTAGTCCCCTTATCAAAAAAATTATTGATAATTTAAAAGCCTTAAATGTGATATATCTATGTATAATAAATTATATATAAGCTAATATATTTAATAAATTTCTATAAACAATTTAAAAGATAAAATGCTACATGACCATTTTAATAAAATATTTTACAAATTTTCTAAAACTATATATATACATGAAAATACTTATAATTACGGTTTAAACATTCAGTTAAAATATTACTTAAAAATAACTATTTTATAATTTTATTTAAAAACTTCAAAAAGAATGTTTTCATTTGTTTTGAATAAACCTTCCACTTAAATAATTCATAATTAATTGTTAAAAATATATTTAAACCTCAAACTACTTTAATAATACTGTAATATATGTTATTAAATACTTACAAAAAGATTGTAGAAAAATACTATAGTTAAAAGTCAATTAAAACCTATTAAAGTTCAAACAAAAATCTATAGCATTCCCAAAATGGTATTAAAAGGGTTCAAAGCTACTATAGCGGCCAAAAAGTGCTTTTGTTGTGTGCTGTTATAGACTGTGAACTGGGTAGTTTAACGTCTACAAAGTTTGGCCACTTTTTAATATGTTGACAAGCCTTTTAAGGTCCAATTTTCTTATAGTAAACGACAGACATCATAAGCATGCCAAGAAAACCCTAGGGATCTCTTTATAAAATATTATAGAAATTCAATAAAACATGGCATATTGAAGTACTTCTATAGCGAACTTTCGCTATAAAACCAGTCTATGTTCAAGTCCATGTCAATCACTGTCCAACTAAGCCTATGTGCACCATGTTAAGGCCATATAACATCTCATAGAAATTTGTTGAAGTCCATATGTACAATATACCTATGTCATTTGCTTTCCAATACAAGATATGTGATATCCCGGAAATTGGGCAATATAAATTTAATAATCTATGTTATAAATTTAATTTGATTTGATAATTTTAGTAAAAAAATTTGGAATTTGATTTAATAATCATGTTTTAATAAATATTTAAACTAGAATATTTTATCTTTTTAAAGCTAATAAATTATTTTCTGTTTATAATATATAATTGTATATATTGTAAATTGATAAACTTTGATTTAGAACTTAGTAAATGAATCAATTTTTAAAATTTTAATTTATATCTGGTAAATTGGAAATTTTGATTTAAATTTAACATTTAACTTTTCAAGACAATTTAATAAATAATTATATGGTTTATATTAAAGGAAAATCTTATTTGTTTAAAATTTAGATTTTTATTAACTTAGATATGAATTTAAATTTGATTAACATATAAGCTTTGTTTTATTTTCTTTTTAAAATATTGCTTGAAATTATATGTAAGAATTTAAAATACAAATTACTTATGATCTTAATATATTGAGTAATAAATGTGATTTATAATCTCCTTTATAATCATTTAAAATTTGTTAAATTTGTTATTCTCAAATTGTAATGATAATACTTTGTTTTCATAAACATAAATAATTTTTTATATAGAAATAGGATTTGTTATTTTTAATTTTTACAAGAGTTATGTATGCATCTATATATAACTTGACTTTAAAAATTTGATTTGATAAATTAATTTAAAATTTGAATTTAATGTCTTGGATTTAAAAGAATAAATACATAAAAATATTTGAATAAGCTTATAATCATAATTTGTTTGTTTCATTTCTTTTAAATAGAAAAAGGAAGAATTCATTTATATATTACTTAAGAAATAAAATAGATTTAAAAGCTTATAAACAATTTTAAATTAAAATTTAAATACTTAATTACATATGTAAGTTATTACCATCTTAAAGGACATGTGTTAGTCATAGAATAAACTAAGGTGACAAATGTTTAAAAATTTGAACAAGTGTCTTATTTTTTTTCTTGTTCTTGTATCTTTAATAAAATCAAAATATACTAAAATAAACTAATCTCTTCTAAGATTCATTTTCTTTTCTATATTTTTTTTCAAAAAACTTAAGACCTTCAGCCATGAAAATCTGAAGTTTTCTTCTTCAAAATCAAAACCCAAGATCTGTAAACAAATTTTAAACCAAGATCAAAATCTGCAAATCTCTTCTTCAAAACAAATTCTGTTCTAAACTAAATCTGCAAATCCCCCTCACAAACTAAATCCAAAACCAATTTCCTCTAACCAAAATAAATCAAATTTGCAATCCAATTCTGCAAATTCTTTTCTGTTTTAAAAAAATAAAAAATACAAACCTGCATGCATCTAGAAATCACTGCCTTTCTGTTTTGAAACGTCATCAAGCCTGCATGTGTTCACCTGGAAACAAGCATGCATGTAGCTGAAAATTAGAGAGCTTAAGCAATGTAGTAAAATCAAGACTAAAAAGTTTTTTAAAGTACTGAAGCAAACTCAAAGTTGGAATTGAAGTTCTGGAAATTGAAACAAAATTCAGGTTTCAAGCATCTCCAAAATATGTGCTCTGCTAATAACATATCAGATATCAGGTGAGTAACAATTTTTACTAAACAAACTTAAGTGTTAATTTAGTTGCTTGTTTTACTCTGGAAATATGCATGTTTGTATGCTCTTTACAAGTCCATTACTGGTACATGTATATATGAATGTATGTTGTAGTGCATACTGTGGTGAAATTTATTTTCTGTATTTAAGTTTCCAGACTCTGGAAGTTCTTAAAATTCCATTTCATTTGATCTAAGCTGTGTTAAGATTCAAGATTTAATCAAAATGGGGTTGTTAACATAAGTTGCAGTTTTAATTTTTATTTAGCATGAAAAATAAAATAAAAATTATAGTGTCTCTGGGTAACTTAATATAACAGAGCAAATATTTAGTAAGTGAAAATTTAATTATTCTGTTTCATTGATCCAAATGTATAAGTTGATTACTTATACAAAAACTTGAATTTTAAAACTAAAATTATAATTTTCAGTTTAAAAATGGTGGAGCATTACTGGTTTAACCAGAAATCAAGTTTTGGGTCGTAATTGTCGATCTAGGAGATCGGGGTGGCTAGCGATGTTCCTGGTGATAGAATGGTGATAGGAGAATTGAGAAAAAATGGTAATTGAAGAATAATGCAGTGAGGCAGTAAAATTTTGGGATCAAAATAATTAACCCTAGTTTTCTGTTACTTGAAAAAATTGTTCGGTGCGACTTCCGTAGGCGACCGAGTTGTTCCAAACTTAGGGAGAAGGTAGATGGGGTATGGAAGAGGTGATGGCCGGAGGCGAAGTTTCTCAGGCGATCGGAGTTTGGGTTTGGGGCAAATTTCCAGTTCGACATTTGTTTACAGTTTTGAGCTCGAAGCTCGTTTTTAATTTTTTGGGTTCTGCAGTTAGTTTGATGATTGAAATGGAGTTGGGGGATGACTGTTGACTTGCGAGCGTCGTCGCGAGGGGTCGGAATTGGGTGCAGCGTGGGTGTAGGTGCACGGCGTTCATGGGTTGTCAGCTGATGTTTTGGGGATGAAGGGCTCGTATGTTATTTCGGATAGAACCGTGTTTTTACTCGAAGCTGAGGGGTATTGGACTCGAAGAAATTGATGTGAGGCTCGGGTATTCTTTTGTTACAGGGTTTTGGTAAACCGGTCAATACAGGGTTTTGTAATAAACCCGATTTTTATTTGAGATTTAAATTGATTTTAAGATGAATTTATAAGAAAATTGTTACTCGAGTTATTTTAGTTTTAGCTCGGGTTAGTTCGTTGGAGTTTGAAAACTTGCCTTGTTTTCAAAAATTTAAAACTAAATTTAAAAATGGAAGCAAGAATTTAAAGTAAAGTTTTAAATCTAACTTAAATTATGGATTCAAGTTGAATTGAATCACAAGTAGGAAATGATGAAGTATTTAAATTCAAATTTGCTTTAAAATAACTTTAAAGGAGTTTATTGTTTAAAAATATTTTAAAGAATTTGAATTTAAATTTGAAATTGAAATATGAAGTATTATTTAAACAAATGTAAAATTTGATTCAAATTTGGATTTGAATCTTTGTTCAAAAATAAGTTTAAGTTTTATAAATTTAAGTGTTTAAACCAAATTTGAATGATAATGTAAAAATTTATATGGTTTTAATTTTAAAAAGAAATTTGTTTTAACTTTTGTAAAATTTCTTTTATAGTAGAAGTATTATTTAGCAATTAAAGGTTTTAGATTTAATTTAAACTTGTTAAAGTTAAATAATAATTTAATGTTTTTCATTTAATTATTAGAGTAATTAAATGACTAATTTATTTATTTAAGGAATAAATAAAATAGTAATTAAGGGTTTAATTATAAAGGTTTAAGATTAATTAATTTTATAGTAATTAACTTGTAATTAATTAAATAAGATTGGTTTTTAGTTAATAATTAATTAATGAAATAATAATAGATTAATTAAGTTTTAATTAACACTTATTATTTAATTAATCTGGAATTAATTAATGGATTAAATAATGATTAATTAATTTGTAATTAATGATAATTAAAATAAGTTAATTATTTTAGAAAATAATTAATGAGTTGTTAATAGTTAATGAAGGACATTAACTAAGGATTATTTAATAATTAATTAATGATATTAATTTTAATTATTAATTAGATTAACTAATTTAAAGATAACTAATTTGTGTAAATTGTTAAGTATAATTACTTATGGAAGTAATTAAGGAATTAATTACTTATTGTAATTAATTGAGCTTAAATTTGATTAGTTTAAGTTAATTAATTCAGTTTAATTAATTTAAAATTAATCATTTGATGATTTGTGAAGTATAATTACTTAATGTAATTAAATGAAGAGAAATTACTTAGGAAAGTAATTAATGGATAATTACTGGATGTAATTAATTGAAGGTGATTTGTTGATAAAAGTAATTTGAGTTAATTACTTTGTATATTAATCAAGGAATTAATTAGAGATAATTAATTAAGGAGTAATTAATTTATTTGGTGAAGCAATTAAGGGTAGCTTATTACTGAATGAGGTTAATCAAGGGTGATTAACAATTATGGTTTAAATTTAGATTAATTACTTAAAGTAATTAATTTAAATAAGGTAATTAATTAAAATATAATTAGAGATCAATAATTAATATAATTAATGATGTAATTAAGATTGATTAATTAAGATTAATTAATCAATAATAAGTGATTATAGGTAATTAATTTATGTAATTAATCAAGGATTAATGTAATTAATTATAGTTTATTAATTAATGAAGTAATTAAAGGTTCATTACTGTATTTGGTTAAGTATAATTAATTTGAGAAATAAATTAATGAATAATTACTTGAATGTAATTAAAGGTTAATTAATCAAGGATGATTAATTGAAATAAATAATTGGTTGATGATTAATTAATTGATTGATAATTAATCAATAGTGATATAAGCAAGTTGATATTGGTAAATTAATTAATTTAATTTACATTAAATTAATTTGAATGATGTAATTAATTTAATTCATTTTAAATTAATTATATTTGGTGTGATATTAAATCATGGCTTATATGGATGGATAATGTTGTTTGCCTTGAATGGTTTGATCTCGGATATAAGATAGATAATGCTGAGTGATTTGGATGCATTGGTTGCATTGTGATGTTGACATAGATTATCTTTTTGGATAATGATAATATGGTTTTATCTGGTATGATGAAATGTTGATTATCTGTTGTGAATCTGTGATTTATCTATTTGGATATATAGATAATTGAATTGTTTTAATCCTTTAAAACAACTTGGCCTTAAAAGACACGCTTTGGATTTCGATGAGACCGGGATCGGGTTTCCATATTTGGATATCCGAAAACCACATCGATCCAAATTAACGATAGGTCGTGAATCTCTTGTGAAGAGTGAAGACTCGAGGTGTAAGGACTATACGTCAATATAACTCTGGGGGTGATTCCGTGATGAGTTTGACGGAACTAGTTCTTATAGGTTCGAGATGGTGATTTAGAGTGCAAGGGTTATCGTCGTTAACTCTTAGGGTGATTCCAAAATAAGTGTAACGAGATAATGCCTTCGGTTTCGTTCGAACCCGGAACGAACTTGTATGGATTGAATGCTTTCAGAACATCGTCAGGTGGACGATGAGCATTCTAAGAGATGTGTTCTCTAAAGGTAATCGTAGCCTCGAGCCTCATCAACCGGGAATGGCTAAAACAGGGGAGGTGCAGCAAGGCTTCGTGGGTAGCTCCCACTGGAGAGCAAGATTTATCCCTGTCTAGAGGTCCCTTTTTATTTCGGCTGTGTGGGCAGTTGGATGTACACCAACTGCGGAGTTGTCTTGTTCGGAACTGTTCAGTAAGGAATGGGTCCGGCTTTGTGTTGCAGTGGAGCGGGCGTACTCCTCGGTACGTTGATCTTGGCCGCGTACTGTGACGGGCGGTACCCCAGTAACCCTGCCATTGATGGAATCCAAAGTCCAATAAGTACCATCGGTTTTGATTGTATTACCCACTTTTGTGGCTAGTAGCTGGAATTTAATAAATGTAACAATTTCGGCTATTTCTTATTTACTTGAAAACCCTAGACCCTATTATAATATCATCGGATTTCCTATCAAATGTTTTGGTTAGCGTAAGGTAAAAACTTTTCCATGTTTATGTGTGGGAAGTCTTACGTGATACCTTTCTTTTCAAAAAAAATTTCAAAATTAAGCAACTTTAACCTGTTACTCACACCAGACCCATGTCTGACCCAGAGTTTATCTTTTGTTTTCTTAAACTCTTGGGTACTCAAATTTTTACGAGTAGCCAAGGGATTCAGGTTAGCTTTGACGAATATTGGAGGAGCAAATGGAGCAGGAGGCTTCTGCGTGTAGATATATATAGTTCCGCTGTGTGTTCTCGGTGTTGGTATTGTTTTATTGAGTTGTATTAAGTTGTATAACTAGACAGGTGTTTATAACTGTCTAGTATGTGATGTAAATTCTGTGTAACTCTGATAGTGTTGTATACTATGTAATATTTATGTTATTAATATAATTTATTCGTTCTGCTGTTGAGATTCTGATGTTGTGTTCTTTTTTCTTCTCTTTCTTTTCGCTTTTCTATCCCTTTCTTTCTTCATGATGATACGACTTTTCTGGGGAGAAAAAGTCGGGTCGTCACAGTTGGTATCAGAGCATTAGGTTGAGTGAATACCTAGGCTCTGTAGTGGTGTCTATCTTGAGAGAGCGTATTTGTAGTTTTATTATATATATATATATATATATATATTTATATAATTACTTCTACCTATTTGTTGGGTTACCTGTTCGGGTTTTCCAATATAGGGTATAAAGGTAGATTAGGTAGTGGGGTGTGTAACACGACTACTACCTTTGGTTGAAGTTTGGTGTTTGAGATTGGTAGTGTATCTGTCAAGACTGTAGACCTGATACTGTCTCGAGTGAGTTTTGCTTGGAGAAAGGATTTCATCGATCTCCGAAGGTAACCTGTAAAGGTTCAGAGTTCATCTTTGAGTAGGATAAGTTGAATTTGGATCTATCGGCTAGGTAGAAGAGAATAATGATGTCTTGATATCTCAGGGAGTAGTTGCTACGTGATGAGACGCAGTGACTATGGATGTTCCCGAAGATGATTTCTTCGAAACAATTTAAGGAGGTGAGTCTGCTTCAGTGTTGTGGCTGGATTCAGCAGAATGTTTCTGTCCGGTTTGAGGCCCGAGTTTCTCGAAGAGTTTTGGATTAGGAAGTCTTTGACGTCAGTGTCAGCAGTGCAGTTCGGAGTGTTGTATGTGCCAGCAAGAAGATCTTCTGGTTAGAAGTTTCTGAAGATAGAATTCAGAAGCAGCAGAATGGATTCCATTTCTTCGATGGATTGGCTAGATAAGCGTAAGCTGTTCTGATTGGTAAAGAGGGAACATTTTTCTTTGGATATTGGACTGGTTGATCGCAAAAGTGACTTGCGATAGTTTGAGTGTTTTCTTGAGTTATGAGAAGTTTGTCCCTACCTGGAGGCTGAGTTTTCTTATCGACTGGATTCTAGGAGTGCTACTGGTGGTTCAGATTAGTAGAAGGATCAGGTGGGACATCTGAGTTTTCTTTTATGGATCCGTTGAACCATATTTCTATGATGTGTTATCCAGTTTGTGCTCAAGTTTTTCTTCTGCTTAAGATCAGAGTTGTGCAGCGGAAGCAGTTTGGGAATGCTTTTGTTTTATCTTTTCCGGATAGGAGAAGTAAGTTAGTCTTCTGATGTTTGTGGAGTAGAGTTGGTGTTCTTGGTTTGGGATTGATCTTGAGGAGATCATTTTGTTGGATTGTTTTGGTCCAGTTTGTTTCTAGAGACATCAGCGAAGGGTGAGCTGATCAGGAGAGTTAAGGCAGCCCAGGATCGTCAGAAGTATTTTGTGGATAAGAGACAAAGGAATTTGGATTCCGAAGTCGGAGATTTGATCTTGAATAAGTTTTCTCCGATCTAAAGAGCTATAAGATTGAGTAAGACTGGGTAAGTCAGCTCCGTGATGTTTTGGATCTTTTCTGTGTTTTGTGAGGATTAGTGTTTGATTTTCAAAGTTGAATTGTCAGTTTGGATAACTGGAATTCGGTGTATTTTACGTATCTCTGAGGGAGTACGTGTATGGTTTATCTCTGGTTGTGTAACCAGCAGTTCAGGAAGATGTGATTGTTGATTCAGACTCGTCTGTAGTCTGATATATTGTTTTGTTGGTAGATCTAGTTGGATAGGAGCTTTATAGCTTAATAATATTGATTGTTTAGATTCTATAGAGCGAGTATTCCGATATTTTTACCGGGGAAACTCGTGAAAATTTTATCCAGAATTTTTCTGGATAATTAAATTTTTTTTGATTGGATGAATTGGTTGCTATGGTTGTTGGCATATGTTTGATAATATATGCTTGTGTTTTAAAATAAAATCTTAAGATGGATTATTGAATTACCTTTGCTTTTAAATTTCGGGGACGAAATTCTTTTTAAGGGGAAGGAATGTGATATCCCGAAAATTGGGCAATATAAATTTAATAATCTATGTTATAAATTTAATTTAATTTGATAATTTTAATAACAAATTTGGAATTTGATTTAATAATCATGTTTTAATAAATATTTAAATTAGAACATTTTATCTTATTAAAGCTAATAAATTGTTTTCTGTTTATAATATATAATTGTATATGTTGTAAATTGATAAACTTTGATTTGGAACTTAGTAAATGAATCAATTTTTAAAATTTTAATTTATATCTGGTAAATTGGAAATTTTGATTTAAATTTAACATTTAACTTTTCAAGACAATTTAATAAATAATTATATGGTTTATATTAAAGGAAAATCTTATTTGTTTAAAATTTAGATTTTTATTAACTTAGATATGAATTTAAATTTGATTAACATATAAGCTTTGTTTTATTTTCTTTTTAAAATATTGCTTGACATTATATGTAAGAATTTAAAATACAAATTACTTATGATCTTAATATATTGAGTAATAAATGTGATTTATAATCTCCTTTATAAATCATTTAAAATTTGTTAAATTTGTTATTCTCAAATTGTAATGATAATACTTTGTTTTTATAAGCATAAATAATTTTTTATATAGAAATAGGATTTATTATTTTTAATTTGTACAAGAGTTATGTATGCATCTATATATATAACTTGACTTTAAAAATTTGATTTGATAAATTAATTTAAAATTTGAATTTAATGTCTTGGATTTAAAAGAATAAATACATAAAAATATTTGAATAAACTTATAATCATAATTTGTTTGTTTCATTTCTTTTAATTAGAAAAAGGAAGAAATTCATTTATATATTACTTAAGAAATAAAATAATTTAAAAGCTTATAAACAATTTTAAATTAATTTTTAAATACTTAATTACATATGTAAGTTATTACCATCTTAAAGGACATGTGTTAGTCATAGAATAAACTAAGGTGACAAATGTTTAAAAATTTGAACAAGTGTCTTATTTTTTTTTCTTGTTCTTGTATCTTTAATAAAATCAAAATATACTAAAATAGACCAATCTCTTCTAAGATTCATTTTCTTTTCTATATTTTTTTTCAAAAAACTTAAGACCTTCAGCCATGAAAATCTGAAGTTTTCTTCTTCAAAATCAAAACCCAAGATCTGTAAACAAATTTTAAACCAAGATCAAAATCTGCAAATCTCTTCTTCAAAACAAATTCTGTTCTAAACTAAATCTACAAATCCCCCTCACAAACTAAATCCAAAACCAGTTTTCTCTAACCAAAATAAATCAAATTTGCAATCCAATTCTGCAAATTATTTTCTGTTTTAAAAAAATAAAAAATACAAACCTGCATGCATCTGGAAATCACTGCCTTTCTGTTTTGAAACGTCATCAAGCCTGCATGTGTTCACCTGGAAACAAGCATGCATGTAGCTGAAAATTAGAGAGCTTAAGCAATGTAGTAAAATCAAGAATAAAAGTTTTTTAAAGTACTGAAGCAAACTCAAAGTTGGAATTGAAGTTCTGGAAATTGAAACAAAATTCAGGTTTCAAGCATCTCCAAAATATGTGCTCTGCTAATAACATATCAGATATCAGGTGAGTAACAATTTTTACTAAACAAACTTAAATGTTAATTTAGTTGCTTGTTTTACTCTGGAAATATGCATGTTTGTATGCTCTTTACAAGTCCATTACTGGTACATGTATATATGAATGTATGTTGTAGTGCATGCTGTGGTGAAATTTATTTTCTGTATTTAAGTTTCCAGACTCTGGAAGTTCTTAAAATTCCATTTCATTTGATCTAAGCTGTGTTAAGATTCGAGATTTAACCAAAATGGGGTTGTTAACATAAGTTGCAGTTTTAATTTTTATTTAGCATGAAGAATAAAATAAAAATTGTAATGTCTCTGGGTAACTTAATATAACAGAGCAAATATTTAGTAAGTGAAAATTTAATTATTCTGTTTCATTGATCCAAATGTATAAGTTGATTACTTATACAAAAACTTGAATTTTAAAACTTAAATTATAATTTTCAGTTTAAAAATGGTGGAGCATTACTGGTTTAACCAGAAATCAAGTTTTGGGTCGTAATTGTCGATCTAGGAGATCGGGGTGGCCAGCGATGTTCCTGGTGATAGAATGGTGATAGGTGAATTGAGAAAAAAATGGTAATTGAAGAATTAATGCAGTGAGGCAGTAAAATTTTGGGATCAAAATAATTAACCCTAGTTTTCTGTTACTTGAAAAAATTGTTCGGTGCGACTTCCCTAGGCGACCGAGTTGTTCCAAACTTAGGGAGAAGGTAGATGGGGTATGGAAGAGGTGATGGCCGGAGGAGAAGTTTCTCAAGCGATCGGAGTTTGGGTTTGAGGCAAATTTCCAGTTCGACATTTGTTTACAGTTTTGAGCTCGAAGCTCGTTTTTAATTTTTTGGGTTCTGCAGTTAGTTTGATGATCGGAATGGAGTTGGGGGATGACCGTTGACTTGCAAGCGTCGTCGCGAGGGGTCGGAATTGGGTGCAGCATGGGTGCAGGTGCACGGCGTTCATGGGTTGTCAGCTGATGTTTTGGGGATGAAGGGCTCGTATATTATTTGGAATAGAACCGTGTTTTTACTCGAAGCTGAGTGGTATTGGACTCGAAGAAATTGATGTGAGGCTTGGGTATTCTTTTGTTACAGGGTTTTGGTAAACCTGTCAATACAGGGTTTTGTAATAAACCTGATTTTTATTTGAGATTTAAATTGATTTTAAGATGAATTTATAAGAAAATTGTTACTTGAGTTATTTTAGTTTTAGCTCGGGTTAGTTGGTTGGAGTTTGAAAACTTGTCTTGTTTTCAAAATTTTAAAACTAAATTTAAAACTAAACTTAAAAATGGAAGCAAGAATTTAAAGTAAAGTTTTAAATCTAACTTAAATTATGGATTCAAGTTGAATTGAATCACAAGTAGGAAATGATGAAGTATTTAAATTCAAATTTGCTTTAAAATAACTTTAAAGGAGTTTATTGTTTAAAAATATTTTAAAGAATTTGAATTTAAATTTGAAATTGAAATATGAAGTAATATTTAAACAAATGTAAAATTTGATTCAAATTTGGATTTGAATCTTTGTTTAAAAATAAGTTTAAGTTTTATAAATTTAAGTGTTTAAACCAAATTTGAATGATAATGTAAAAATTTATATGGTTTTAATTTTAAAAAGAAATTTGTTCTAACTTTTGCAAAATTTCTTTTATAGTAGAAGTATTATTTAGCAATTAAAAGTTTTAGATTTAATTTAAACTTGTTAAAGTTAAATAATAATTTAATGTTTTTCATTTAATTATTAGAGTAATTAAATGACTAATTTATTTATTTAAGGAATAAATAAAATAGTAATTAAGGGTTTAATCACAAAGGTTTAAGATTAATTAATTTTATAGTAATTAACTTGTAATTAATTAAATAAGATTAGTTTTTAGTTAATAATTAATTAATTAAATAATAATAGATTAATTAAGTTTTAATTAACACTTATTATTTAATTAATCTGGAATTAATTAATGGATTAATTAATGATTAATTAATTTGTAATTAATAATAATTAAAATAAGTTAATTATTTTAGAAAATAATTATTGAGTTGTTAATGGTTAATGAAGGACAGTAACTAAGGATTATTTAATAATTAATTAATGATATTAATTTTATTTATTAATTAGATTAACTAATTTAAAGATAATTAATTTGTGTAAATTGTTAAGTATAATTACTTATGGAAGTAATTAAGGAATTAATTACTTATTGTAATTAATTGAGCTTAAATTTGATTAGTTTAAGTTAATTAATTCAGTTTAATTAATTTAAAATTAATCATTTGATGATTTGTAAAGTATAATTACTTAATGTAATTAAATGAAGAGAAATTACTTAAGAAAGTAATTAATGGATAATTACTGGATGTAATTAATTGAAGGTGATTTGTTAATAAAAGTAATTTGAGTATAATTACTTTGTAAATTAATCAAGGAATTAATTAGAGATAATTAATTAAGGAGTAATTAATTTATTTGGTGAAGCAATTAAGGGTAGCTTATTACTGAATGGGGTTAATCAAGGGTGATTAACAATTATGGTTTAAATTTAGATTAATTACTTAAAGTAATTAATTTAAATAAGGTAATTAATTAAAATATAATTAGAGATCAATAATTAATATAATTAATGATGTAATTAAGATTGATTAATTAAGATTAATTAATCAATAATAAGTGATTAAAGGTAATTAATTTATGTAATTAATCAAGGATTAATGTAATTAATTATAGTTTATTAATTAATGAAGTAATTAAAGGTTCATTACTGTATTTGGTTAAGTATAATTAATTTGAGAAATAAATTAATGAATAATTACTTGAATGTAATTAAAGGTTAATTAATCAAGGATGATTAATTGAAATAAATAATTGGTTGATGATTAATTAATTGATTGATAATTAATCAATAGTGATATAAGCAAGTTGATATTGGTAAATTAATTAATTTAATTTACTTTAAATTAATTTGAATGACTTAATTATTTTAATTCATTTTAAATTAATTATATTTAGTGTGATATTAAATCATGGCTTATATGGTTGGATAATGTTGTTTACCTTGAATGGTTTGATCTCGGATATGAGATAGATAATGCTGAGTGATTGGGATGCATTGGTTGCATTGTGATGTTGATATAGATTATCTTTTTGGATAATGATAATATGGTTTTATCTGGTATGATGATAATGTTGATTATCTGTTGTGAATCTGTGATTATCTATTTGGATATATAGATAATTGAATTGTTTTAATCCTTTAAAACAACTTGGCCTTAAAAGACACACTTTGGATTTCGATGAGACCGGGTTTCCATATTTGGATATCCGAAAACCACATCGATCCAAATTAACGATAGGTCGTGAATCTCTTGTGAAGAGTGAAGACTCGAGGTGTAAGGACTATACGTCAATATAACTCTGGGGGTGATTCCGTGATGAGTTTGATGGAACTAGTTCTTATAGGTTCGAGATGGTGATTTAGAGTGCAAGGGTTATCGTCGTTAACTCTGAGGGTGATTCCAAAATGAGTGTAACGAGATAATGCCTTCGGTTTCGTTCGAACCCGAAACGAACTTGTATGGATTGAATGCTTTCAGAACATCGTCAGGTGGACGATGAGCATTCTAAGAGATGTGTTCTCTAAAGGTAATCGTAGCCTCAAGCCTCATCAACCGGGAATGGCTAAAACATGGGTGGTGCAGCAAGGCTTCGTGGGTAGCTCCCACTTGAGAGCAAGATTTACCCCTGTCTAGAGGTCCCTTTTTATTTCGGCTGTGTAGGCAGTTGGATGTACACCAACTGCGGGGTTGTCTTGTTCGGAACTGTTCAGTAAGGAATGGGTCTGGCTTTGTGTTGCAGGGGAGCGGGCGTACTCCTCGGTACGTTGATCTAGGCCACGTACTGTGACGGGCGGTACCCCAGTAGCCCTGCCATTGATGGAATCCAAAGTCCAATAAGTGCTAACGATTTTGATTGTATTACCCACTTTTGTGGCTAGTAGCTGGAATTTAATAAATGTAACAATTTCGGCTATTTCTTATTTACTTGAAAACCCTAGACCCTATTATAATATCATCGGATTTCCTATCAAATGTTTTGGTTAGCGTAAGGTAAAAACTTTTCCATGTTTATGTGTGGGAAGTCTTACGTGATACCTTTCTTTTCAAAAGGATTTTCAAAATTAAGCAACTTTAACTTGTTACTTACACCAGTCCCATGTCTGACCCAGAGTTTATCTTCTGTTTTCTTAAACTCTTGGGTACTCAAATTTTTACGAGTAGCCAAGGGATTCAGGTTAGCTTTGACGAATATTGGAGGAGCAAATGGAGCAGGAGGCTTCTGCGTGTAGATATATAGTTCCGCTATGTGTTCTCGGTGCTAGTATTGTTTTATTGAGTTGTATTAAGTTGTATAACTAGACAGGTGTTTATAACTGTCTAGTATGTGATGTAAATTCTGTGTAACTCTGATAGTGTTGTGTACTATGTAATATTTATGTTATTAATATAATTTATTCGTTCCGCTGTTGAGATTCTGATGTTGTGTTCTTCTTTCTTCTCTTTCTTTTCTCTTTTCTATCCCTTTCTTTCTTCATGATTATACGACTTTTCTAGGGAGAAAAAGGCGGGTCGTCACAAGATATGTCAAAAGTATAACATTATACAGTTAAGCACTTTACTATAGTTTTAACAAGCATATTATACACTTCATATACATTCAAATGGTAAGTTTTCCCACCCTTAAACAAGTACACAACTAGCGCAAGCCTCATCCTAAGCTTACTTTCTACCTCAACCAAAAGAAAAACCAAAAATCCACTATAGTTCCTACTATTTGCTCACGGCCTAGGAAAAACTTGACTATTTTGCTCATGGCCTTGGGTGTTTGAGGCTTGTATGCTCCATCCTTCAAGATTCAAGTTGATAACACCTATTCTTTTTTTGTTTAAGGCTTGTAGCTTGAGTTAGGTATTTGTGTTTTATAATATTATGTAGAAAAGATTAAGGAAAATGAAGAGCTTACTTTTGTGCACAAAATTGTTAAAGGAATTAATTAACCCTTTAGTGGACTTAGTAGGAGCATTCAAGGGGTTACCATGACCTCCTTTAGCAAGCCAAAGCCCACTTCCCACACTTGACTAACTTTCCACCTCACAAGCCAAAGTAAATATCTACACTAAAATATATCCTTCCTTTAAACTTCTAGAAGCTCTTAAAAGTTAATTAACCATATTATTACCCGGCACCTTGGCCCGGCTATAAAACAACAGATATTATTGTTAGCACTAGACAAGATTCTAACCAAGAAGAGCCTGAAGATATACATGTTTGATGCAGTCGACATATTTTGGCATTAGGTACGGTTCGACAAGAATGGACCGGCCAGCTCGAGATTGCCCTATATGGGCCAAGTCACCTCGGCCTAGAGGCCTGCGCAGGGAGTCCAGCCTATCTTCATCTATAAATAGAAGGGTAGAGGCACAGTGAAAGGGACTTTTTTTTAGAACGCTGGGAAACCCCACTGCTTTGAAGACTCATTCTTTTTCACTTAGCATTTGCATTCGAGTAGTAGGTGTACGAATTGTATCTGTAATCAATTGTTTAGAACACCAATAATGATTAAACTCAAAGTGGACGTAGGCAGTTACGCCGAACCACTATAAATCTGGTGTTCTTGTTTCTCATAGTTATTACTGCATTTTACTATGTAATTCCTCAGTTCTAATTTACCTTCTTCATTAATCTCTCCATGAAAATCTTTCTTTGGGTGTTAATAACCAATCTGTTGCTAAAATTTTGGTGCTTTCACTAAGAATTGAATTCTCAGCTTGATTGGATCTCATCATCTACTAGTGGATTTTCATATTCGCGAGATAAATCTAGTTGTGTACTAGAAAACTTCCTATTCTACTCAGATTTGAAAGAAATCTAAAGGAAGCTGATAGCCATCGATTGGATTCACTGATGTATGCAAGATCCGAGGATGGTACGACCCAAGTTTGTACTCAAGTTGAATGAAGGCCGACCCTTCTCTAAAGACAATTCAGTCGATCGCCCTAGAAAAAGTGTATGTCAATCGCCCCTGCAAAGGCATATGCCGAGCGAGAGTACACCGAGCGACCCAGTGCATGCTGAGCGAGAGTACACCGGCCGACCCGGTGCATGCCGAGCGAGAGTATGTCGAGCGAGCCAGTGCATGCCGAGCGAGAGTATGCCGAGCGAGAGTACACCGACCGACCCGGTGCATGCCGAGCGAGAGTATGCCGAGCGAGAATATGCCGAGCGACCCAGTGCATGCCGAGGGAGAGTATGCCGAGCGACCCAGTGCATGCCGAGTGAGAGTATGCCGAGCGACACAATGCATGCCGAGCGACCCAGTGCATGCCGAGCGAGTGCATGCCAAGCGACCTAGTGCATGCCGAGCGAGAGTATGCCGAGCGACCCAGTCCATGCCGAGCGAAAGTATGCCGACCGACCCAGTGTACACCGAACGAGTGTTACCGATCGCGTGTACACCGACCCATGCATATAAAAAAATATGGATTGTGTACGACCTCTATTAACAAAATATTTTCGAATAGTGAATATTCAAAACTCCGGATAGTGAATTCAAAACTCAACTTAATAAAGGAACATTCTATCCACTTCCCTTACATCCCATGATCAACTAGGGCATAGACGATCTAGCGATAGCTTTTGAACGACAACAAGGGAACGGACAAGCAATCGCTACTCAAAGATACTCTTAAAGGGAAATTATACTGGTCATATTTGAGGGGAATCGACCTCCATATATATTTTGGCAGCTAGTTAGATGGAAAGCCTCCTATGACCATGCATCATTTCTATAACAAAATGAATCTGATCAAAGTGTGGAGGAGCGGAACAGACTAGGAAAAATAACAATGAAGGCCCGTTGGCTAAGGACGCTGATCCCAGCAGACAAAACAAGATCTCAAAATTTAACTCATATGCTCTTTGAAAGATTCGATCAACAAGCTCTACTTGAAGACTCACGACTTAGAGAGGTACTGGAAACCAACCTCGAGAGAGTACACCAAAGTCTACAGAAAATCAAGGGTGTATATTCCAAGATGCTCACTGAGCCTAACACGGGCGATTACAAACACCTCCGAGGTGTGATCGAAAAGCCGATTTGGAAAGGAAAGCTTCAATAGTATGTACAAGTCCTACAGAATGGCGGGCAGCGAACATCCGATGCCTATTAATAAAGGGCTATGAGCATCCATTGGACTACTGACGGCTGACGTCCCTTTGAAAGGAGCCATGGGCAAAGTTGAATAGCGAGCACACAATGCTGCTTCACTTATCAATGAGATTTATTCCAATCTTCTTTGAATTATTTCCATTTCTATTTCTATTTCAATTGTTCTATGAACTACGACCAACTTGAACTAAACTACTTTCAAAACGATGCAGGTGACCAGGTACTCAGATTTGGCCGCCAACCAATCCACGCAAACCATGATCGGACGTGTGGAGTTTCATCTAGACGAGCATGATTCAATCGCTCATCATCAACCATGTGCCTTTAATTTGGGGCCAAGAACTAGAGATTGAAAAGCTCATCATGATTAGAGCCCAATACAAAGTCAACATGACTGACCATCCATTCATTGACCTCTACATTTGACTTGGAGACCTGAGCAAGGCTTGGAATGAGTATGGCCCGATCATCCACTCAAATCAAGTCATAGAACAAAGTTTGACAAAATACAGATGCCTTTCTTGAAGCTTTTTGACATCGGGATGTATCTAAAATAGACATGGTTTGATCATCTACACATCAAATCCTAACCCGAACACAAATGATTGTTCGAAACCCCGACTTAGAGTGGCTGTGATTGACTACCTACTCGCCAACCATCGCTCTCAATACATGGACACAACTGCACCATAAAACATATGCAACTTACTTTGCCAACTCAATAATCTATTATCCTTATTTTCTAGAAAGAGATACGAAGAAAATTGTACCAGACTTGATTATCTAACCCATCATGGATGTGATCCAACCATCTATCATGTACCTCCTTTCTTGACTTGATTGGAAGAGCTATAATCACCAAGCGGACGAGAATCGACCATCCATTCTTCAAGTTTCATCCTTCATGTTGTGGGCAGAGTCCTATTCCATGAGCAAACGTGGTCCGATTGTTCATTTGACAGTACGGTAAATGAAAAACAAATTAAACGGGTGAAAATACGACTGCTCTCAATAAAAATCTCTAAGTCCCTGAAGTGGACTAGAGTACTCTAAGTCCCCTGAGTGCGGACTAGAGTATAAACGACTTAAAAACCTCTAAGTCCTTGAAGCAGTCTAGAATACTCTCAGTCCCCTGAGTGCAGGCTAGAGTATAAACGACTTACAAACTTCTAAGTCCCCTGAGTGCAGACTAGAGTACTCTAAGTCCCCTGAGTGAGGACTAGAGTACTCTAAGTGCCATAAGTGCGGACTAGAGTATAAATGACTTAAACCTCTAAGTCCCTGAAGCAGACTAGAGTACTTCAGTCCCCTAAGTGTGGACTAGAGTATGAACGACTTAAAACCCTCTAAGTCCCTGAAGCGGACTAGCGTACTCTCAGTCCTCTGAGCGTGGACTAGAGTATAAACAACTTAAAAACCTCTAAGTCCCTGAAGCGGACTAGAGTACTCTCAGTCCCCTGAGTGTGGACTAGAGTATAAACAAATTAAAAATCTCTAAGTCCACAGAGTGCGGACTAGAGTACAAACGACTTACAAACCTTTAAGTCCGCAGAGTGCGGACTAGAGTACTCCGAGTCCCCAGAGCGCGGACTAAGTTATAAACGTGAGAAAAATCTCTAAGTCCCAGAAGTGGACTAGAGTACTCTAAGTCCTCAGAGTGTAGACTGGAGTATAAACGAATTGACGAAAATCTCTATGTCCCAAACTGTGGACTAAATCATAAACCATTCAAAAAATCTCTAAGTCCCCGGAGCGTGGACCGAAGCATGAACACAAATTAGGCGCGAGTCGACCGGGGGAAGAATAACACTAAGTCGCCAGAATGCAGAGTGGTGTATAAACATTGATAAATGGACGAGTGGATTCTGACCGTTCTCTATTCCGCAAACTTCGGCCTGAAATCGACATGGGGTTTATTAACTCGCTAAGGATGGAGTTTGACCATCCAACTAGTGGCCTGGCCAAATCAATGTTGGAAGCATGAGCACAAATCTCTAAAAGCTGAATACGACGGCTTACTATAACTCTAGCTTGGCATTCTTTACAACTTAAGGCAACGACTACAAGAATGCCTCAATACAGAACCAATCGAAAACTGCATCCAAAGCTATGGGCAACCAACTATATCATACCTCAGATCGAGGATCAATACCAATCCGCACCAAGCACACACGAATGTGACTCGGATGTTCCTTGAAAAACTATGACCTCCAGAGTATGGAAATGAGAGTAAACCCGAAGATTTGGTCAAAATATTCTCCAGTACCCTCCTTCAATCTATCAGGAGGGGTATGAAACTGGATGAGCATGACCAGACTGCATTTGTAGCCAACTTTACCCCAAGATCTGATTACAGAGCATGAACCAAGGTGGACATGGATGACCGTCCCGTGTCCAAATTACGCCCTGAAACTGACGAGGCATCGAAGTATTCCTCTTGGAATGAAAAACCATAATACAATCCAAGATAGGTGAGACCCAGCCTCCCATCAACTGACCTAATCCCATGATTCAATGGGAAAGAGAATAAAGCTAAAATGGGCATGGCTGGTGTTCCTACTTAACGGATATGCCCCAGACCTAGGGGCACGAGCGAGAAGCAAGATGAATGTGAACCGACTATTCACCAATCAAATCTATGTCTTTGGAGTTTAGGTGGGAATATAAACATAGCTAGGGTGAGACTCAACCATCCATGCCGTGCATTTTTCAACCCGAGACTAGGAGCAGACGCATGGTCATCCAAAGACTGGCTGTGACAGCTCAATGTTGAAATACTCAAGGCTACGACCGAAAGAATGCCTAGAGATAGAATCATTAAATCGATACCTTAGCTCATGGGCAACTGACTATCACTCCAACCCCAAGATGGGTAAAGGATCATGAATGCATTGAATAGAAAGTGTGCTACTCGAATATATGAGCAAATTCAAACTCATAGCAAGATCTAGCTATACAACTGCATGCAACTCGAGGTTGACCCCTACTCGACATTTACTTCAACGTGCTTTTAAGCCTGATCTTTGGCCATTTGCTGATAATTGTTAGAGCATTCAGAGCCCTTCACTATTAGACTTAATAACTCATGACAAGACTCTCGAATTCGACCCGAGCAACCATCAACATCGACGGTTGTAACGACCCAGAATTTCTTTCAATAAAATTCGTATATTTAATTAATTTTAAATATTAATAAGTGAAATTTATAAGTCGAATAATTTTATTTCGAATAATTAGATTTACTTGGATAATTAAATCGATAATTTAATAGTTGAAATTACAGAAATAATTAAAAATTGGGTTAAATATGATTGAAATTGATTTGTAAAATTTTATTTAATCATGTTGGAGTTAGAAAGATGTTTGTGAACTTTTAAAATTGAATTTAAAGTTAATTTGTGAAAATTAAATTTTTTAATATTTTATCGACTAGTGAAATTAGCCATTTTTCGAACAGCCTTAGAATTAGACGAAACTAGTTTCATTGGATCCGTAATAGTTTGTTATTATTGGATTTCAATTTTCGTGTCAATCGGATTTACCGTTTGTCCGGGGCAAGCCAAAACGCATAGAAATTCGTTTAAATCGATTTAATTTAAAATCGAACGTTTATTGCCGTAACTCGCATAGATGATCGAATTGGCCTCTGAAACACGTTCCATTGTGTTCGAAACGTGGGGTAAATCTTAGAAACGCCAACCGACACGCTTCATTTGGAGTTCGGAAAATTTTCGGTGAATAGTAATTCGAGAAATTTTCTATAAAAGCACCATATTATTCACATTTGCAAACCCTCTCAGTCACAAACCCTAGCCGCCATATTATTTTTAATGGCCAGAAAATTTCGATCTTCTTCCCCAAAAATCTCATGATCCATTGACATCTAGCCAAAGGCTTCAACTAGAAGATTGTAGATCTCCTCGAGCTCGATAAATCCAACGGTTATGATCGTGAATTAAGCAACGAGTCGACGACAATAGGGGTTCAAAGCGCGTGCGTTTGGGTTTGGTTATCTCGACCATCATAGAGCCGAGCTCGATATGGTTCATGCCGAAGATGGAGTTCGCCGTGGCGCTTCGAATGGTGGTGGAGTGATGGGTTCTAGATCATTGTGGTGGTCGCGGCATCAAACCCTAATACGGCGGCTTGGGTTTTTGTTCAACTGGAGCATACGCGTGAGGAAGATAAAGAAATGAGCGGCCTGGATTCATGAAAAGCAACGAACGACCGTGATGTCTTGGGTATAAAAATATAAATGTTGTAATTTATATATTAAAATTCGTTTAAAACTTTAAAATGATGTAACTTATTCATACGAGGTCCGTTTTGGATGAAACGAATTGCGTTGGGTTCGTAGGGACGGACACTACGCTATGGAGCTGGATTGGAATCGTTAGGAGCTAGTGAAAATTTCGGCTCGTTTAATTTTATTCGAAATAAAAGCTGAAAATGAAATTGAAACCAAGGTAAGAACTTCTCACTCAATCGAATCTGTTTCGATTTATATTTTAAATACTTAGATTTAAAATTGTTGATTGGATGCCTGAATGATGATTGTTATCTACTGATTGTTAAAATAGACATTATGCGCCGTTAGTAAGCAGATGTTATTTATTAAAAACATATACCGCGATAATTTCACTGAAAAGTGAAATTGGTATTATTTATGTACTTGGAGTTGATTTCCCGCATTATATAGCGGATGAGACCCTATTGCGCCGCCTATTAAGCGGATAATATTTTATAAATCCCATATACCGCGATATTCTGCTTTGAACGGAATTGGTATTGTGCTAATGTTTGTGGATGCAGGGAAACAGATTGGAGGGATCCAACTGGATTCCTCACCAGTAATTATTTAATTACAGATATTGTGATGTTTGTTGATTATCATATCGATATATGATATTTGGATGTCGTGATTGACTATTTGGTGCTGCTGCATCATCAGATCTATTTTTGAAGTTTTAGAATAATGATTTTTGATTTTAAAAAGAATTTTAAAGTGATCTTTCAAAGAATACGTTTTATTAAACTTTTGAATTGATTCATTTTAAATAAATAAACGTTAAAATTTCAAAGTTATAAAAATTATGATTTTTGGTGAAATATAACCAAAGTGTGATTTTTGGAATAAATAGTTAAGTAATTTATAAAATGGTTTAAATTGGGATTTTTGAATTATTAAAAACGATGTATGTAAAAGATTTATAAAATTGGAATTTTATAAATTAAAAATATTGGAATATAAAAACGAGTTTTTATAAGTGTTTAAAAAAAATGAAATAAAAATTGGATTTCATAAGTAAACGAAATTTATAGATTTATAAATTGTGAAGTTATAAAATGAATAGATCTCGTAAAATAAAAGATTTATAAGTAATTAACTTATAAACTGGATTTTGGGCATTTAAATGGGACATTAATAGAAATTGTTAATAAAGGAGATTTATAAGTTGAAGTTGTTATGAAATATAAATGAATCTTATAAGTAATAGAAGTTTTAAAAAGAACGATTTTGTAAATAAATGAATTATAAGTATTTAACTTATAATATGGACTTTTGGTATATATTTGAGATATATATAAATTGAATTGGATTAATAAAGGAGATTTATAAATCGAAGTTTATAAATAGAAATGGAATTTATAGACATTGTTTATAAATTCGAAATCAATGGAATTTGATAATTTGAATATAGAAATTTATTAAAAGAAGTATATTCATGATTTTGGATAGCGAACTATTCTTTATATAAAATGCGTAGAAATGTTGAAATTTGGTCAATGAAGTATATTCACGATTTTAGACAGTGAATATATTATTAAAGAAAATGGACATGTTTTTTAGGAAGTGATAATATAAAATGAAGTTAATTGTTTTAAGGAGGTTTTAAAATGTATTAACTGTCGAAACCATAGATTTCAACATTCATTGTTGAAATAGACGTTTTCGAGAAATAGAAGGAAATGGTAGACTATAACACTGTTGTTATAGTAGATGATTTCCGAAAGGAAATGTTTTATATAGTATTGGGATTTATATATTTATCTTAATTCTGAATCCCTATACTAGTGATTTTTGGTCGTCGTAACGATGTTTTACGTAACATTCGTTTTGGCCCAAACAAATGCGTTTAAGCGCACGTTTTCCTTAAAGAATGAAATATATACTAAATTTCGATTTAAGTATATTGAATATTTTCCAAGTGTTGAAAATAAATGGATTTGTGAATTACTTATTATTAAATAAGTATGAAAATGTTTTCTAATATGAAGTGAATGTTTTGAGATTTTATCTTTTAAAGATAAATTGAAAATGAATATTAGAAATCGATTTGGAAATCGAATATTCATAGATATTTTGGAATTGTAAATTCACTATGCAATTTATAAACGAAAGGGAAATTTGTTTAAAAATAAACGTTGATTTATTTTTGAAGTGTGGGAATGAATTTACGGATTTGGAACGTAAATATAAAGTAAATCGGTAAGGATTTATTTAATTGGTTTAAATGAACCATTTTGAAATGAAAGTATTTCCGCGTAAGGAAAATGATTGAAATTTGTTTTCAAAAGTGGTAAAGGTGAAGGCCTTATGTTAGTCTCATTTTCTAAAAAGCATTGCGAATCTACTTTAAAAATTATCCTGTTCTTTGTTTTAAAGATAAACTATTTTAAGTTCTCACACCAGTCCCATGACTGGCTCGGAGTTTATTGTTTTCCTTTCTAAACTTTGGGTGCCCACCAATTTCCACACGGGCAGTTAAGAGTCAGGTTTATCAGGATATTCTGGAATTCAGGAGTTGCTGCAGGCAAGCTGGATGGCATGGCGTATTCACTAGCATATAGTATTTCTTTTCCGCTGTTTGTTGTTGTTTGTTGTTGTACACTCTGATGATGTAATGTAATAACAGATATAGTTCTTTTGTTTAAAGATTATTCATTTATCTATTATATGTTGTTCCGCCGCGATATGTGAGATTCTGTTATTGTTTCTGTTGTTTTCTTTTTCTTTCTCTCTTCTTCTATCTTCTACCTCTTCTTTAACCCTAACGGTACGGCTTTCCGGCCTTCGATTACTTGGCAGTTGATACAGTGGACGTATTGATGTCGGTTTTCGAGCGTCGAAAAGCCGCGTTCGTCACATTCTGTCAATTAAAATTCATATATTTAATTAATTTTAAGTATTAATAAGTGAAATTTATAATTCGAATAATTTTATTTCGAATAATTAGATTTAATTGGATAATTAAATCGGAAATAATTGAAAATTGGGTTAAATATGATTGAAATTGATTTGTAAAATTTTATTTAATCATGTTGGAGTTAGAAATATGTTTGTGAACTTCTAAAATTGAATTTAAAGTTAATTTGTGAAAATTGAATATTTTAATATTTTATCGACTAGTGAAATTAGCCATTTTTCGAACAGTCTCAGAATTTGACGAAACTAGTTCCATTGGATCCGTAATAGTTGTTATTATCGGATTTCATTTTTCGTGTCAATCGGATTTACCCTTTGTCCGGGGCAAGCCAAAACGCAAAGAAATTAGTTTAAATCGATTTAATTTAAAATCGAACGTTTATTGCCGTAACTCACACAGATGATCGAATTGGCCTTCGAAACACGTTCCATTGTGTTCGGAACGCGGGGTAAACCTTAGAAACGCCAACCGGCACGCTTCGTTTGGAGTTCGGAAAATTTTCGGTGAATAGTAATTCGAGAAATTTTCTATAAAAGCACCATATTATTCACATTTGCAAACCTTCTCAATCTCAAACCCTAGCCGCCATATTATTTTTAATGGCCAGAAAATTTCGATCTTCTTCCCCAAAAATCTCATGATCCATTGACATCTAGCCAAAGGCTTCAACTAGAAGATTGTAGATCTCCTCGAGCTCGATAAATCCAACGGTTATGATCGCGAATTGAGCAACGAGTCGACGACAATAGGGGTTCAAAGCGCGTGCGTTTGGGTTCGGTTATCTCGACCATCATGGAGCCGAGCTCGACATGGTTCATGCCGAAGATGGAGTTCGCCGTGGCGCTTCGAATGGTGGTGGAGTGATGGGTTCTAGATCGTTATGGTGGTCGCGGCATCAAACCCTAGTACGGCGGCTTGGGCTTTTGTTCAACTGGAGCATACGCGTTAGGAAGATAAAGAAATGAGCGGCCTGGATTCATCAAAAGCAACGAACGGCCGTGATGTCTTGGGTATAAAAATATAAATGTTGTAATTTATATATTAAAATTCGTTTAAAACTTTAAAATGATGTAACTTATTCATACGAGGTCCGGCTTGGACGAAACGAATTGCGTTGGGTTCGTAGGGACGAGCACTACGCTATGGGGCTGGATTGGAATCGTTAGGAGCTAGTGAAAATTTCGGGTAAAATTAAACGCTCGTTTAATTTTATTCGAAATAAAAGCTGAAAACGAAATTGAAACCAAGGTGAGAACTTCTCACTCAATCGAATCTGTTTCGATTTATATTTTAAATACTTAGATTTAAAATTGTTGATTGTATGCCTGAATGATGATTGTTATCTATTGATTGTTAAAATAGACATTATGTGCCGTTAGTAAGCGGATGTTATTTATTAAAAACATATACCGCGATAATTTCACTGAAAAGTGAAATTGGTATTGTTTATGTACTTGGAGTTGATTTCCCGCATTATATAGCGGATGAGACCCTATTGCGCCGCCTATTAAGCGGATAATATTTTATAAATCCCATATACCGCGATATTCTACTTTGAACGGAATTGGTATTGTGCTAATGTTTGTGGATGCAGGGAAACAGATTGGAGGATCCAATTGGATTCCTCACCAATAATTATTTAATTACAGATATTGTGATGTTTGTTGATTATCATATCGATATATGATATTTGGATGTCGTGATTGACTATTTGGTGCTGCTGCATCATCAGATCTATTTTTGAAGTTTTAGAATAATGATTTTTGATTTTAAAAAGAATTTTAAAGTGATCTTTCAAAGAATACATTTTATTAAACCTTTGAATTGATTCATTTTAAATAAATAAACGTTAAAATTTTAAAGTTATAAAAATTATGATTTTTGGTGAAATATAACCAAAGTGTGATTTTTGGAATAAATAGTTAAGTAATTTATAAAATGGTTTAAATTGGAATTTTTGAATTATTAAAAACGATGTATATAAAAGATTTATAAAATTGAAATTTTATAAATTAAAAATATTGGAATACAAAAACGAGTTTTTATTAGTGTTTAAAAAAATGAAATAAAAATTGGATTTCATAAGTAAACGAAATTTATAGATTTATAAATTGTGAAGTTATAAAATGAATAGATCTCGTAAAATAAAAGATTTATAAGTAATTAACTTATAAACTGGATTTTGGGCATTTAAATGGGATATTAATAGAAATTGTTAATAAAGGAGATTTATAAGTTGATTGTTATGAAATATAAATGAATCTTATAAGTAATAGAAGTTTTAGAAAGAACGATTTTGTAAATAAATGAATTATAAGTATTTAACTTATAATATGGACTTTTGGTATATATTTGAGATATATATAAATTGAATTGGATTAATGAAGGAGATTTATAAATCGAAGTTTATAAATAGAAATGGAATTTATAGACATTGTTTATAAATTCGAAATCAATGGAATTTGATAAATTGAATATAGAAGTTTATTAAAAGAAGTATATTCATGATTTTGGATAGCGAACTATTCTTTATATAAAATGCGTAGAAATGTTGAAATTTGGTCAATGAAGTATATTCATGATTTTGGACAGTGAATATATTATTAAAGAAAATGGACATGTTTTTGAGGAAGTGATATTATAAAATGAAGTTAATTGTTTTAAAGAGGTTTTAAAATGTATTAACTGTCGAAACCATAGATTTCAACATTCATTGTTGAAATAGACGTTTTCGAGAAATAGAAGGAAATGGTAGACTATAACACTGTTGTTATAGTAGATGATTTCCGGAATAAAATGTTTTGTATAGTATTGGGATTTATATATTTATATTAATTCCGAATCCCTATACTAGTGATTTTTGGTCGTCGTAATGATGTTTTACGTAACATTCGTTTTGGCCCAAACAAATGCGTTTAAGCGCACGTTTTCCTTAAAGAATGAAATATATACTAAATTTCGATTTAAGTATATTGAATATTTTCCAAGTGTTGAAAATAAATGGATTTGTGAATTACTTATTATTAAATAAGTATGGAAATGTTTTCTAATATGAAGTGAATGTTTTGAGATTTTATCTTTTAAAGATAAATTGAAAATGAATATTAGAAATCGATTTGGAAATCAAATATTCATAGATATTTTGGAATTGTAAATTCACTATGGAATTTATAAAAGAAAGGGAAATTTGTTTAAAAATAAACGTTGATTTATTTTTGAAGTGTGGGAATGAATTTACGGATTTGGAACGTAAATATAAAGTAAATCGGTAAGGATTTATTTAATTGGTTTAAATGAACCATTTTGAAATGAAAGTATTTCCACGTAAGGAAAATGATTGAAATTTGTTTTCAAAAGTGGTAAAGGTGAAGGCCTTATGTTAGTCTCATTTTCTAAAAAGCATTGCGAATCTACTTTAAAAATTATCCTGTTCTTTGTTTTAAAGATAAACTGTTTTAAGTTCTTACAACAGTCCTATGACTGACTCGGAGTTTATTGTTTTCCTTTCTAAACTTTGGGTGCCCACCAATTTCCACACGGGCAGTTAAGAGTCAGGTTTATCAGGATATTCTGGAATTCAGGAGTTGCTGCAGGCAAGCTGGATGGCATGGCGTATTCACTAGCATATAGTATTTCTTTTCCGCTGTTGTTGTTTGTTGTTGTACACTCTGATGATGTAATGTAATAACAAATATAGTTCTTTTGTTTAAAGATTATTCATTTATCTATTATATGTTGTTCCGCCGCGATATGTGAGATTCTGTTATTGTTTCTGTTGTTTTCTTTTTCTTTCTCTCTTCTTCTATCTTCTACCTCTTCTTTAACCCTAACGGTACGGCTTTCCGGCCTTCGATTACTTGGCAGTTGATACAGTGGACGTATTGATGTCGGTTTTCGAGCGTCGAAAAGTCGCGTTCGTCACAACGGTCCTAACCATATTTCATATTGAATGTTATGCAAAATTAACATCTGAACTCAAAGAATTCGGGATTGCACCCGCTAAGCTTGCAGTTGACATTACAGCCAGCCATGGTGACCTTTTTCGGGTGCTGAATATCAGATCACAGCTCAGTACAATGATGATAAAAGAATTAGTTGGACTTTTCTGAATAAATGATGATATGTTCCCTTGGACCCATTCTGACATACATGTGTGATTTCACTAACTATCGCGAGCCATGCATTGGATATCAACCCAAAGCTACAAAAGCTAGCGCAATGTCTATTGGTTTCACCATAAAAGCTCTACTCATACTTTTGGGCTCATCCCATCAATGTCTATGCCTATTAGCTGTTGCGATAGGGCATACAACGACCTGAGACGTCTGAAAGACTACTTACATAGAATATCAAACTAAGCCAATTCGATATCACTTATTTCCCTCGAACGTCTATCCAACGACGGAAATTAGCAGACCTCACACCCAAATTCACTGCATCAGATGACTACTCGAAGATTAGCAGAAACCAACCAACAGATGGAAAATGTACATGGATGGTATTATAGCATAGGAGTCATGTTAATGACTCCTGAGGAATGATCGATCTGCTACGTCCTGAAACTTGATTTCCCTGTAACAAACAACGATGCTTAGTATGAAGCCTCGACTGCCCGCCTCAAACTTGCTAGAGTTTTTGGAGTGAAAACTTTACATATCTTTTGTGATTCTTGATTGGTAGTATTCAAAGTTAAGGAAGTTGATCTTGCTAGGGCTCATTGTCTTGCTCCTTATCTACGCCAGGTCCAAGAGCTGCTAGCCGACTTCACGTATTACATCATTACACACATACTCAGCGAACAAAAGGAAAAAAGTCCAATCACTGCCAAGCTGGCCAGTTTTACGGATGCGCAATGGACATTCATTGTTTTGGTTGAAATACTTAATATTCCAAGCATTGCTGGATGAAGATCGGCTAGGTCTTGGAGACATAGCCAAAAAAGGTGTCATGGTTGACTCCTATCAAAGACTATCTATAATGAGGAATTCTTACTGAATGGAGGAATGGAAAATGACAGAACCTCCTCAAAGATTCACGCCAAATCATCCAAGAAGAAGTCGTGTGTAGAAAGGAGTATATCTGTCCCCATGCTTCGGTGTATCGCCCATGATGATAACTTGAGCGAAGTCTATGAAGAAGAATGCGGCGAAAACATCAGGGGAAAACCATGATAAAGAAAATACTCTGCTATAGGTATTACTGGCAAACCATCAATCCAGATGCAGTTGATCATGTTAGACAATGCGACGAGTGCAAGATGTTTGCAAAAAATCCAGGAACCCCACCAATGGAAATTACTCAAATGGCCATAGCCCTTTGCCTCTTGGGGGCATTGAAATCATCTTCTTGCCGATCCTAAAGGTGGTGCGAAATACACCATCATAGCAGTTGATTACTTCACCAAATGGATAGATGAAGAACTTTTAACCACGACCAAGGTGAAGAATATAATCAACTTCATTGTTCGTAACGTCATCTGTCTTTATGACCTTACATGATCTATTATAACTGCAAACGGATGGGTTGAAGCTGTAAAAAAAATCATAAAGTCTGTATTGAAGAGAGGTTTGGAAAAGGCTAGAGGTAAATGGCGGGATGAAGTCCCAACAACATTATGGGTTTATAGAACTAGCCATGAGTCCATGACTGGCCGTACTCCATTCGCCCTTGCTTATTGCTCTGACGCCATCATCCATGTAAAACTTGAAGTCCGCTCTTATCAAGTGGCTGATTACAACCCTTATTTCATAGAAAATACAAACAAGAAATCGCGATTGAATTGCAATTAAACTAGATAGAATTGGTGATGACTTATGAGCATATAAGATTCATCCAAGAGCTAATAGCAAGAACATGTACCCTAACATGCATGCGTACGTCCGGAAAAGTTCGACTTCTTAAAATCAATAGAAACTGAATTCTCACTTAAGGTTATTAAGAAAAGACTGGATTAGATTGCCAAAGCTTACTAGCCCTATAGAACCGGACACGGATAACTACTAGCGAACCACAACCCTAGATTTATAATATTGGGAATCGACCAAGCGTCATGACGACCAAAGAAGGATACGACACCTTGGGAGGATAAATTGAAAGATAATGACTATTCGGAAAACACGATGGATTTCTTTCTGGAGATAAGGAATACTCGCTGATTCAAATCATGTCGTGTTGCTTCACACTACACACTTTTGGGGGGGGGGCAAATGTTACCCGACACCTTGACTCGGCTACAAAACGACAGTCGAAGATAATATCGTTAGCACTAGACAAAATTCTGACCAAGAAGAGCCTAAAGATATACGGGTTTGATGCAGTCGACATGTTTTGGCATTTAGGTATGGTTCGGCAAGAATGAAACGGCCAGCTCGAGATCGCCCAATATGGGCCAAGAGTAACGATCGCGATTTTTCGTCCACGAACGCCGACATCAATACATCCACTGTATTAACTGCCGAGCAATCGAAGGCCGGAAAACCGTACCGTTAGGGTTAAAGAAGAAGAAAGAGGTAGAAGAAGAAAGAAAAAGATAGAACAGAACAAAAAGAAAATAACAGAGCAATATCAGAATCTCACAATCGCAGCGGAACAACATATAATAGATAAATGAATAATCTTTTACAAAAGAACTATATCAGTTATTACATTACATCACATTACATTTCATTACATCATCAGAGTGTACAACAACAACAACATCAACAGCGGAAAGGAAATACTATATACTAGTAATACGCCGTGCCATCCAGCTTGCCTCCAGCAACTCCTGAATTCCAGAATATCCTGATAAACCTTAACTCTTGACTGCCCGTGTGGAAATTGGTGGGCACCTAGAGTTTAGGAAGGAAAACAGTAAACTCCGAGTCAGTCATGTGACTGGTGTGAGAACTCAAAACAGTTTATTTTTCTTTAAAATCAGAACAGAGGATTTTAAAGTCAATTCGCAAAGCTTTTAAAAATGAGACTACCATAAGGCCTCCCGCACACACACACAATGCAAACGCAGAATCGGAGGAGATTTCTCCTTATGATAGTCAAAGATGCTTGATACGCATTAAAAAGAAACATTTGATATTATTACTAGTGCATAGTATAGGAAAAATTCATTTCGAAAGTAAAGATATAAATCTTTGCCAGCATAGACATTTCGCACTTATGCCTACTATAGCTACCATGTTCAATAGCAGGTTACCGCCACATTCCATGGCAGGTTATACAACTAAAACCGTACAAGATCGTATTGTTTCTTTGGATTTCCAACAAATGGTCAGGCCAAGGAACTTCCCATTGCCACATGGAAACGCCTCTGGAAAGACGCCCCGAGAACCTAACCGGATCTTTGCCAACACAAGGCCGGGTTACCCCTAACTGGGTAACTACTGACACGAATATGTCATCCCCCGATCGTAACCGATCTATCCAAGGATCCTCGATTTCCAACAACCATAAAATTTGCAGCAACAACATAGGTTAAGTATCTGGCCTCCATACCATGATACCACCTCTATCCAGAAGGAATGACATACACTAAAGGGGCGCTACCCCCTAATAACCTTGCCGCATCCTTCCTGTTTTGACCATTTTCGGGGTGTGAGGTCCGACGAAGTCTCGTCCACAAAGCCACGCTTTATACAACAGCTGTGCTTTGGGTCAATCAAATGATCATAGAAATGATCACCAAGATAAATGATCAAACAAATGATCATATCACAAATGATCAAACAATAATCATTTTACAGCAACACTCAGCATGCCACACTACCAAATTTGGAGTATATCACTAGTAACCTTCAACTATATAACCTCTAAGCTCGTACGTCTCAGAGAAGGGTGTTAAGCTAAGAGAATAAATTCTCCGCCACCAACAGAAATATATTTGAAAGAAATCAGCTTTATATCTCAATTTGTAATGTCAGACATACAATCCATACAAGTCTGTTCCGGGCTCGAACAGAACCGAAGGCACTTCCAAAGAAGTCCTTACAATCCGGATATTCACTAATCACGACCGGACTTCCCGTCACTAAGGGTGATAAAACCTCTATATCGGAGATCAGCCGATGTAGAGTAACTCGACGGTAATCCTTCCGTTTTCACAAATATCCGGTCTTCAACACCGGTCATCGAATGCAATCCATTACGATGTATCACATATTCAGAATGGGTTATACGACCCCAAGGTCCTTTCCCGGCTAACCCGAATAGTAAGCGCTTATATTAAAAATAAGTGTGGCATTCAAATTCAAACAATCACAACAAATACCTATTTAAAGGTAAATATTGATAGTCGGATTATTTAACTATCGATAGGCATGCTCAACATCACCAAATTCCAAGTAATTTCCCAAATTATTTACTTTCCAAAATATCTTTACTAGATATATCTTTCCACACTTCAAAAATAAATCAACATTTATTTTTAATCGAATTCCCCTTTCCATTTATAAATTCCACAGTGAATTTACATTCCAAAATATTTATGAATATACGATTTCAATTATTCATTTTCAATTTATCTTCAAAAAGATAAATTCTCAAAACGTTTCATTTCACATTGGAAAAACATTTCCATACTTATTTATTAATAAGTATTCACAAATCCATTTATTTTCAATACTTAGAAAATATTCAATATACTTAATATCGAAATTAAGTATATATTTCATTCTTTAAGGAAATCATTCTCTTAAACACATTTATTTGGGCCAAAACGAATGTTGCGCAAAACATCGTTACGACAACCCAAAATCACTAGTATAAGGATTCGAAATTTAGATAGATATATAAATCCCAATACTATACAAAAACATTTCCTTTCGGAAATCATTTACTATAACAACAGTGTTATAGTCCATCATTTCCTTATTTCTCGAAAACGTCCATTTCAACAATAATTGTTGAAATCTATGTATTCGATTCATAATACATTTTAAAACATCGTTAAAACGATTAACTTCATTTTATAATATTCATTTTCCCAAGCATATCCATTTTATTTGATAATATATATTCACTGTCCAAAATTGTGAATATACTTCCTTAACCAATTTCAACTTTCAATTTATCAAATTCCATTGATTTCGAATTTATAAACAATGTCTATAAATTCCATTTCTATTTATAAACTTCGATTTATAAATTTCCCTTATTTACTCATTCCATTTGTATATCTCATATATACTAAAAGTCCATATTATAAGTTGATTACTTATAATTCATTTATTTATAAAATCGTTCTTTCAAAACTTCACAAATCATAAATCTTATTACTTATAAGATTCCTTTATATTTTATAACAAGTTCAACTTATAAAATCTCCTTTATTAACAATTTCTATTAATATCCCATTTATATGCTTAAAACCCAGTTTATAATTTAATTACTTATAAATCTTTTATTTTACAACATCTATTCAATTTATATCTTCACAATTTATAAATCTATAATTCTCAATGAAATCCATTTTATTCTTCATTTTAAACACTTAATAAACTTGTTTTATAATTCCAATATTTTTAGTTTATAAATATCCATTTTATAAATCTTTTATAAAAATTGTTTGTAATATTTCAAAAATTCCAATTTAAACCATTTCATAATTTTATTAACTATTTATTTCAAAAATCACTTTTCGCTTTCATTTCATAAAAATCATACTTTTATAACATTAAAAATTTAACGTTTATTTATTTTTAACAATTCAAAATTTAATAAAATGTATACTTTCAAAATCACTTTAAAAATTCTTTTTAAACCAAAAATCATTATTTTAAAACTTCAAAAATGGATCCGATGATGCAGCAGCACCAAATAGTCGATCACGATATCCATATATCATATATCGATATGATAATCAACAAATATCAAAATATCTGTAAATAAATCAATACAGTTGAGGAATCCAGTTGGATCCCTCCAACCTGTTTCCCTGCATCCAAAGATGTTAGCACAATACCAATTCCGCTCCAGTACGGAATTATCGCGGTATATGGAATTTATAAATATTATCCGCTTAATAGGCGGCGCAATAGGGTCTCATCCGCTATACACTGCGGGAAAATCAACTCTAAGTACATAAATAATACCAACTTCAGTGTTTATGAAATATTCGCGGTATATGTTTTTAATAAATAACCTCCGCTTACTAACGGCGTATAATGTCTATTTTAACAATCAATAGATAACAATCATCATTCATGCATACAATCAAGAATTTGAAATCTAACTATTTAAATTAAAATCGAAACCGATTCGATTGAGTGAGAAGTTCTCACCTTGATTTCAATTTTGTTTTAGCGATTTATTTCGAATAAAATTAAACGGACGTTTAATTTTACCCAAAATTCTCACTAACTCCAAATGACTCCAATCCAATTCCATAGCGTAGTGCTCGTCCATACGATTCCAACGCAACTGGTTTCGTGCGTTTTCGACCTCGTATGAAAAAGATATGAATTTTTAAAGTTCCACGAATTTATAACATATAAATTACAACTTAAATTTTTAACCTACACTAATCACAGCCACTAGATCCCATCTCCTTGCATCCAAACCGTCCCTCCCTTCTTCCCTAATGCGCACGTTCCTCTCCAGGTTATAGCCGTGAAACATGAACCCATAGCTCCACACCTAGGGTTTAATTATGCAAGCAAACCGAACACCTAGAACTCGATCAGCAAGCGCCATATCGAAGCTCGTGACAAGAGCTACCTTCGGCTGCCATGGGGTGAAGCTCGGCCCCCCCAAGCACCTTGAAAGACGTGCCGACCTGATGGCGAACACGGCCATCTCGTGCCTCCAAATGATGACGATAACCCATCATCGCCGTATGAAATCGAAGATCTCTCAAGTTTTTCGTTTAGAAAGTTTCTCGAATCGATGCTTGGATTGGGAGAGATTGAGAGGAGAAAATGATGAATTTCTGGCCATTCGTTTATTAATGGCGGCCGGAGCTTTGAAATTAGGGTTAGGGTTTTAATTTTTTGCAAATTTATGAAGAGGGGGGCTTTTATAGAAAAATACGTGAACACTATTCATCCTGGATTTTCCGAACTCTAAACGAAGCGTGCCGGTTGGCATTCCTAAGGTTTACCCCACGTTCCGAACACAATGGAACGTGTTTCGGGAGCTAATTCGATCATCTGTGTGAGATATGGCTATAAACGTTCAATTTAAAATTAAACCGTTTAAACGATTTTCTAGGCGTTTTAGCTTGCACCGGACAAACGGTAAATCCGATTGACATGAAATTTCAAACCATGCAATAATATCACATTACGAATCTGATGAAACTAGTTTCGTCGAAATCCGAGACTTTTTGAAAAATGGCTATTTTTACTCGCCAAATTAATATTAAAACAATTTCGATGCGTTTCGAGCTGCCACGATCAAACGACAACTCCGATTAATACGAAAATTGAAATCCGGTAATAACAAACTATTATGGATCCAATGGAACTGGTTTCTTCCAATTCTGAGACTGTTCAAAAATTGGCTATTTTACAGTCGATAATTAAATATTAAAATATTCAATTTTCACAAATTAACTTTTAATTCAATTTTAAAAGTTCTAAAATATCGTTCTAACTCCAACATGATAAAATAAAATTTTACAAATTATTTTCAATCATATTAAACTCGATTTTCAATTATTTCCATAATTTAACATATTAAATTATCGATTTAATTATTCAATTAAGTCCAATTATTCGAAATAAAATTTATTCGACTTATAAATTTCACTTATTAATATTTAAAATTAATTAAATATTCAAATTTAAATTAATAAAAATCCTGGGTCGTTACATATTTCCCCCCTTAAAAGAATTTCGTCCTCGAAATTACCAAGTAAGAAAAGTTGCAGAATCTATTAACTTTCTAAAATCCATAGTTAAACTTCTTACAATACTTTACTAAGTTTTTTAAAATCATACTTAGTTATCTTTTCAAAACAAACTATATCGTTTAACTTTCAATTCCAAAACCAAAATTATATATTTTCACAAAATTTCCTAAAATTTTCTAACGCCTTAAATTTTCGAAAAAATTCGCCAAAGTCTTCTTTGCGCGGCTCGATCCGAAAAAAAATGACAGTATATATATCACAAATATGCATCTCATCAAGTGATGTGGCATCACGCAGGGAAAAAAGTGTAAAAGTACGATATGTAATCCGAGATATGTACCTTATTTATTATTAGCGAGCGTATACGGCTAATATAGCGCGAAAGCGAGCTCCAAAAGCGAAGCAACGCCATCCGCACCTACTAAACACTCAACAACAACATGAGAATCATGCATATATGAAAATGGTATCAATATACAACATATAGCAACATAACAACTTCATAATATAGCAAATGCAACTAAAGCAACAAATGCAACCATCAACCAACTATCATCCATAACCAAATCAATATTCATTCATATTCTCATTAATATTCAATGAATTGGTTTTCAATTTAAATCACATTTGATTCATTTACATTGGATTTTATCAACATTCATTCATATCCAATTTCAATTAGTTTGCATTTACTAATTTACATTCAAGTCGGTCCATTTCCAAATCAAATTTCAATTCTATTCAAGTTCATTTTCTTCCAAGTTGGATTCAATTTCTTTAGCTTCCAATTTCGCTAATTCACTTTCATTAACACTTAATGAATTCATATACAATCAATCCACAATCAAATAACAACCAATGTTTATTCAATACAACAAAATTTATTCACTTTACATTCAATTTGGTTCAACACTTTTAATTCCAATTGGATCATATTAAATTGACTTCCATTCAATTTATTCAACTTCCAATAACATTAGCTTTTAATGAATTTACACTTACATCCATTATTTCATATCCATTATTTACATTTAATTGATTAACATGGAATCCATTTATCAATTCAATTGCTAATTCCTTTAACAATATAAAGTTGAATTTCATTTATATAACTCAAGTTCAAATTCTTAATGACTTCACTTCATTAATTCACTTATTAATCTACTTCGATACCAAAATTAACTTTATTCAACTTCACTTAAGTTATATTTCATTTCAAGCATCTTATCAAATCCAAATCAATTTATTTAACTTTCCTTTTGTTAAATTTCAAATCACATGTCTTTGATGAAACCTCAAATTTATTTCAACTTGGATTTTATTGATTTACTTATACTTCCTTTAATTTAACTTCATCCTTTAAGTTAAATTTATTCTACCAAAATTCAATCTGTATAAGTTATCAACTCATTTATCATTCCCATATATATTTAAATAGGATTCCAGAGTTTTTTTTTCCAACCTTTCAAAACCATTTTTGAAATCAGTTCAATTATCTTTTGAATTTCAAAACCCAAACTCAAAATTTTCCAAATAACTTCATTTAAAATAATTTGGTAGCAATTCCTCTTTTGGAAACCTGAAAATGAATTCTAATGATGTGGCCATCATCATCAGGATTATTTTCCAGCAACCGAAAAGAGTTTAGAGCTTTTATCTTTCCAAAACAATTTTCCAAAATATCAAATTTCTTTCAAAACACTTCTCTGGAATTTTATTTTCAGATTATAAACCATATTTATAAATCTTTTACTTATATAATTTCACTTCTTATATATAAGATTATTTCACAAGTGTAAATTATTTTAATTATAACTTCATACTTATAATTCAATTGCTTATACAATTATTCTTTTACAACTGTGGTTTTATTAAACTTATTTAACAATCAACAATCAATTCATATATACTTTAATAATTCTGAAAAATTATTCCTTTATATACAAAACATAATCAAGGTAAAATTATTTCATTTACCCAATTTAAATAATACTATGTCGACATGCCTCGATTAAGAGTTTAGAAATCCCTATCGATAATATGGCGTCCCATCTACCGATCAGAATCCACAAACAGCTCAAAGAATAAGCAAACACAATATAAAACAATTTCATATTCACTAACAAATACACGCTCATAGCTATTATTACACTCAAACTCATTCTAGAGTACTGCTGACTCTATCTCTAATGAGTTATACCCAACAGAGCCTGGTTGTCGCTTAACCATATCGCTCTGATACCAAATGTAACGATCGCGATTTTTCGTCCATGAACGCCGACATCAATATGTCCACTGTATCAACTGCCGAGCAATCGAAGGCGAAAAACCGTACCGTTAGGGTTAAAGAAGAAGAAAGAGGTAGAAGAAGAGAGAAAAAGATAGAACAGAACAAAAAGAAAACAACAGAGCAATATCAGAATCTCACAATCGCAGCGGAACAACATATAATAGATAAATGAATAATCTTCTACAAAAGAACTATATCAGTTATTACATTACATCACATTACATTTCATTACATCATCAGAGTGTACAACAACAACAACATCAACAGCGGAAAGGAAATACTATATACTAGTAATACGCCATGCCATCCAGCTTGCCTCCAGCAACTCATGAATTCCAGAATATCCTGATAAACCTTAACTCTTGACTGCCCGTGTGGAAATTGGTGGGCACCCAGAGTTTAGGAAGGAAAACAATAAACTCCGAGTCAGTCATGTGACTGGTGTGAGAACTCGAAATAGTTTATTTTTCTTTAAAATCAAAATAGAGGAATATTTTTAAAGTCAATTCGCAATGCTTTTTAAAAATGAGACTACCATAAGGCCTCCCGCACACACACACAATGCAAACGCAGAATCAGAGGAGATTTCTCCTTATGATAGTCAAAGATGCTTGATACGCATTAAAAAGAAACATTTGATATTATTACTAGTGCATAGTGTAGGAAAAATTCATTTCGAAAGTAAAGATATAAATCTTAGCCAGCATAGACATTTCGCACTTATGCCTACTATAGCTACCATGTTCAATAGCAGGTTACCGCCACATTCCATGGCAGGTTATACAACTAAAACCGTACAAGATCGTATTGTTTCTTTGTATTTCCAACAAATGGTCAGGCCAAGGAACTTCCCATTGCCACATGGAAACGCCTCTGGAAAGATGCCCCGAGAACCTAACCGGATCTCTGCCAACACAAGGCCGGGTTACCCCTAACTGGGTAACTACTGACACGAATATGTCATCCCCCGATCGTAACCGATCTATCCGAGGATCCTCGATTTCCAACAACCACAAAATTTGCAGCAACAACATAGGTTAAGTATCTGGGCTCCATACCATGATACCACCTCTATCCAGAAGGAATGACATATACTAAAGGGGCGCTACCCCCTAATAACCTTGCCGCATCCTTCCTGTTTTGACCATTTTCGGGGTGTGAGGTCCGACGAAGTCTCGTCCACAAAGCCACGCTTTATACAAAAGCTTGCTTTGGGTCAATCAAATGATCATAGAAATGATCACCAAGATAAATGATCAAACAAATGATCAAACAATGATCATTTCACAGCAACACTCAGCATGCCACACTACCAAATTGGGAGTATATCACTAATAACCTTCAACTATATAACCTCTAAGCTCGTACGTCTCAGAGAAGGGTGTTAAGCTAAGAGAATAAATTCTCCGCCACCAACAGAAATATATTTGAAAGAAATCAGCTTTTTATCTCAATTTGTAATGTCAGACATACAATCCATACAAGTCTGCTCCGGGCTCGAACAGAACCGAAGGCACTTCCTAAGAAGTCCTTGCAATCTGGATATTCACTAATCACGACCGGACTTCCCGTCACTAAGGGTGATAAAACCTCTATATCGGAGATCAGCCGATGTAGAGTGACTCGACGGTAATCCTTCCGTTTTCACAAATATCCGGTCTTCAACACCGGTCATCGAATGCAATCCATTACGACGTATCACATATTCAGAATGGGTTATACGACCCCAAGGTCCTTTCCCGGCTAACCCGAATAGTGAGCGCTTATATTAAAAATAAGCGTGGCATTCAAATTCAAACAATCACAACAAATACCTATTTAAAGGTAAATATTGATAGTCGGATTATTTAACTATCGATAGGCATGCTCAACATCACCAAATTCCAAATAATTTCCCAAATTATTTACTTTCCAAAATATCTTTACTAGATATATCTTTCCACACTTCAAAAATAAATCAACATTTATTTTTAATCCAATTCCCCTTTCCATTTATAAATTCCACAGTGAATTTACATTCCAAAATATTTATGAATATACGATTTCAATTATTCATTTTCAATTTATCTTCAAAAAGATAAATTCTCAAAACGTTTCATTTCACATTGGAAAAACATTTCCATACTTATTTATTAATAAGTAATTCACAAATCCATTTATTTTCAATAATTAGAAAATATTCAATATACTTAATATCGAAATTAAGTATATATTTCATTCTTTAAGGAAATCATTCTCTTAAACACATTTATTTGGGCCAAAACGAATGTTGCGCAAAACATCGTTACGACAACCCAAAATCACTAGTATAAGGATTCGAAATTTAGATAGATATATAAATCCCAATACTATACAAAAACATTTCCTTTCGGAAATCATTTACTATAACAACAGTGTTATAGTCCATCATTTCCTTATTTCTCGAAAACGTCCATTTCAACAATAAATGTTGAAATCTATGTATTCGATTCATAATACATTTTAAAACATCGTTAAAACGATTAACTTCATTTTATAATATTCATTTTCCCAAGCATATCCATTTTATTTGATAATATATATTCACTGTCCAAAATTGTGAATATACTTCCTTAACCAATTTCAACTTTCAATTTATCAAATTCCATTGATTTCGAATTTATAAACAACGTCTATAAATTCCATTTCTATTTATAAACTTCGATTTATAAATTTCCCTTATTTACTCATTCCATTTGTATATCTCAATATATACTAAAAGTCCACATTATAAGTTGATTACTTATAATTCATTTATTTACAAAATCGTTCTTTCAAAACTTCACAAATCATAAATCTTATTACTTATAAGATTCCTTTATATTTTATAACAACTTCAACTTATAAAATCTCCTTTACTAACAATTTCTATTAATATCCCATTTATATGCTTAAAACCCAGTTTATAAGTTAATTACTTATAAATCTTTTATTTTACAACATCTATTCAATTTATATCTTCACAATTTATAAATCTATAATTCTTAATGAAATCCATTTTATTCTTCATTTTAAACACTTAATAAACTTGTTTTTATAATTCCAATATTTTTAATTTATAAATATCCATTTTATAAATCTTTTATAAAAATTGTTTGTAATATTTCAAAATTCCAATTTAAACCATTTCATAATTTTATTAACTATTTATTTCAAAAATCACTTTTCGCTTTCATTTCATAAAAATCATACTTTTATAACATTAAAAATTTAACGTTTATTTATTTTTAACAATTCAAAATTTAATAAAACGTATACTTTCAAAATCACTTTAAAAATTCTTTTAAAACCAAAAATCATTATTTTAAAACTTCAGAAATGGATCCGATGATGCAGCAGCACCAAATAGTCAATCACGACATCCAAATATCATATATCGATATGATAATCAATAAATATCAAAATATCTGTAAATAAATCAATACAGTTGAGGAATCCAGTTGGATCCCTCCAACCTGTTTCCCTGCATCCAAAGATGTTAGCACAATACCAATTCCGCTCCAGTACGGAATTATCGCAGTATATGGGATTTATAAATATTATCCGCTTAATAGGCGGCGCAATGGGGTCTCATCCGGTATGCACTGCGGGAAAATCAACTCTAAGTACATAAATAATACCAATTTCAGTGTTTATGAAATATTCGCGGTATATGTTTTTAATAAATAACATCCGCTTACTAACGGCGCATAATGTCTATTTTAATAATCAATAGATAACAATCATCATTCATGCATACAATCAAGAATTTGAAATCTAACTATTTAAATTAAAATCGAAACCGATTCGATTGAGTGAGAAGTTCTCACCTTGATTTCAATTTCGTTTTAGCGATTTATTTCGAACAAAATTAAACGGACGTTTAATTTTACCCGAAATTCTCACTAACTCCAAACGACTCCAATCAAATTCCATAGCGTAGTGCTCGTCCATACGATTCCAACGCAACTGGTTTCGTGCGTTTTCGACCTCGTATGAAAAAGATATGAATTTTTAAAGTTTCACGAATTTATAACATATAAATTACAACTTAAATTTTTAACCTACACTAATCACAGTCACTATATCCCATCTCCTTGCATCCAAACCGTCCCTCCCTTCTTCCCTAATGCGCACGTTCCTCTCCAGGTTATAGCCGTGAAACATGAACCCATAGCTCCATACCTAGGGTTTAATTATGCAAGCAAACCGAACACCTAGAACTCGATCAGCAAGCGCCATATCGTAGCTCGTGACAAGAGCTACCTTCGGCTGCCATGGGGTGAAACTCGGCCCCCCATCACCTTGAAAGACGTGCCGACCTGATGGCGAACGCGGCCATCTCGTGCTTCCAAATGATGACGATAACCTATCATCGCTGTATGAAATCGAAGATCTCTCAATGCTCTACGTTTTTCGTTTAGAAAGTTTCTCGAATCGATGCTTGGATTGGGAGAGATTGAGAGGAGAAAATGATGAATTTCTGGCCATTCGTTTATTAATGGTGGCTGGAGCTTTGAAATTAGGGTTAGGGTTTTAATTTTTTGCAAATTTATGAAGAGGGGGGGCTTTTATAGAAAAATACGCGAACACTATTCATCCCGGATTTTCCGAACTCCAAACGAAGCGTGCCGGTTGGCGCTCCTAAGGTTTACCCCGCGTTCCGAACACAATGGAACGTGTTTCGGGAGCCAATTCGGTCATCTGTGTGAGATATGGCTATAAACGTTCAATTTAAAATTAAACCGATTAAACGATTTTCTAGGCGTTTTAGCTTGCACCGGACAAACGGTAAATCCGATTGACATGAAATTTCAAACCATACAATAATATCACATTACGGATCCGATGAAACTGGTTTCGTCGAAATCCGAGACTTTTTGAAAAATGGCTATTTTTACTCGCCAAATTAATATTAAAACAATTTCGATGCGTTTCGAGCTGCCACGATCAAACGACAACTCCGATTGCTACGAAAATTGAAATCCGGTAATAACAAACTATTACGGATCCAATGGAACTAGTTTCGTCCAATTCTGACACTGTTCAAAAATTGGCTATTTTACAGTCGATAATTAAATATTAAAATATTCAATTTTCACAAATTAACTTTTAATTCAATTTTAAAAGTTCTAAAATATCGTTCTAACTCCAACATGATAAAATATAATTTTACAAATTATTTTCAATCATATTAAACTCGATTTTCAATTATTTCCATAATTTAACATATTAAATTATCGATTTAATTTTTCAATTAAATCCAATTATTCGAAATAAAATTTATTCGACTTATAAATTTTACTTATTAATATTTAAAATTTATTAAATATTCAAATTTAAATTAATAAAAATCCTGGGTCGTTACACCAAGTCACCTTGGTCTTGAGGCATACGCAGGGAGTCCAGCCTATCTTCATCTATAAATAGAAAGGAAGGGGCACAATGAAAGGGACCTTTTTTCGAGAACATTGGGGAAACCCTACCGCTTTCAAGACTCATTCTTTTTCACTTAGTATTTGCATTTGAGTAGTTGATGTACGAATTGTATCTGTAATCAATTGTTTAGAACATCAATAAAGATTAAACTCAAAGTGGACGTAGGCAGTTACGCCGAACCATTATAAATCTGGTGTTCTTGTTTCCCATAGTTATTACTGCATTTTACTGCGTAATTCCTCAGTTTTAATTTACCTTCTTCATTAGTCTCTCTACGCAAATCTTTCTTTGGATGTTAGTGACCAATTTTGGTGCTAAGACATATTAAGTTATACTAGTTTTATTATCTATTAATCACTTCATTTACTCTTTAGACATGTACGTCAATTTTGACCAACTTATACTAAATAAAATCTTTTATCGGTAAAATGATTTTCGGTCACATTATTGATATTTCTTCAAAGTATTTATTTTTGTAAATAAATTCCAGAAACAAGTTTCATATCATTAATTAAAAGGAGTTTAACATGATTATAAATCACTTATATAATATTTAATCATATTTCAAATGTCCAAATATTCAATGGCGAAGTATTCAAAATTACGGGTCGCTACATTCAAATTCAAAATTCTTCAAGATTGTAAGGAAATAGTGTTGTGATGCGCATTATTACACATCGTTTTCAAAGATGAATAATGTTTGGTATTTATTTGACACAATGATCTAGTCCAGGTAAAAGGATTCCATAAGAGATTATGATAGAATATATATATATATATATATATATTTAGTTTTCAATTTCAATTTTTTTCTTCATTTGTAAATTTAGTGTTATATATATCTCTTTGGCGTCACTCAATGCAACCGACTTTCTATGTCACATACGTACACTTTGATTATATTGATAACCTCTATACATTTCTTTATATAAACTTAAGATTTTTACTGCATTATGCTTGCATTACAACATAGCGTCCTTCTTGACAATTTCTGCACTTAATCACTTTCTTTTTATTCTTTATTCTTTAATTGTTCATAATTATTATTCTTTTTCTTCTTCTGCTTTAATAGAAAATTCATCAATCAAAGTTGCTCCGTAGTGGGTATTTAAATATGCTATATTGGTTATGATTATACTTAGAGCTATAACAACAAAAGTTACTAGATTTCTAAAATATAAATTATAAATGCTTATCAGGTGGGTTAATCTTATCTTACATCTTTATTTGAAAAAGAAGATATATTGCATTTCAAACTAAGTGGTTTGCAATAATGTTCCTACATAAAATGAGACATATATTAGCGTGATATTTGATGATTCTATTGGATCTGGGCCAGCACGCAACGGGCTAAATGGGTGAATTTCAAATTTTTTACCTTTTTTTGGGCCTATAAAGTATAGGTTAACTTAGATCTAACCTAAATAAATTTTTAATAAAACATTATTTTATTTACTAGATTAATAAAAATGTTTTATTTAACTATATGTATGATATATAATATGCACATGTGTATCATACACACATGTACGTGTATAAACACATGCAATATATATGTTGTACATGGTTTAACATGTCTGTTCTAAGCGTTGGGATTTACACCGCAACAAAAATCCTTTATATATATATATATATATTAGTTGTCAACTATTTTATAATATTAATATAGCATAAAACACTCACATGCACATAACATAACCATAAAACATATTGGTTGTCAACTATTGTCCCCTATCTAAATGCAATCTAATGAGGTATTGGGAAACTTTTTTTCCATTCTCCAACGAAGCCTTACTAGCCCTTGCTTTCCTTTGGGCAGTTTGGATGGAAAGAAATGAACGCTGCTTCAACTTTAAATCTCACTCTTTTTTGACTGTTTCTTACAAGGCTATAATGTATTTGTATAATGCTTGGATAGGTACACCATAGGGGAACCTACATTTATTTCTCCAAGGACTAGAATTGGCTGAGACAAACAACCAAGGCAACTGGTAGGCTATGATGTTAGCTACATATTGGTTGACTTTGATGTGCTTATGTATAGTACTATATATGTTGTGTTTTGTATAGGCCTTTGTGGTTATGTGTACTGAACTTTACTATGATCGCAAGGTGGTGTATGTACATATTGGATTATTACAACCACCGACTAGGACTGATGGTTGGATTATTTTATTTTCTTTATGCATCGTACGGCTATGCGGCCCTGAGCGCATATCCTTTAATTAAAGTAAAGTACAAAATAACTAATTATATATACACACATATTCTTGTGCAAAATAATTATTTATAACTTAGATACAAAGCTAATTAAAATTATAAATTAAATTCTTTTAAAATTCAAATTTGGAACTAGATCTAGATTTAAAATAACCTTTCAAAATCAGATTTAACTTTTTATTTTAAATTAATATAAAATTATATTTACCTAAATACATATGAAATTTTTTATTTGAAAATATGTAAACGTACCTGTGCAAATATATTTTAATTTACGTAAAATTTAAAACTATTTATATATTTAAATAATATTGTATTATACAAACACACACACATGAACATGTATTTTCAACCATGAATTAGTTTTGACAAAATCATTTTTTTAATTTACCCAGGCTGATTAATTTAAGTGTTTTTTATTTCTAAATTATTATTTTCGTACGAATATATTAATTTTTTTCATATGAAACTATATATTATAAAATACACACACATACATATATACATACATGCATGTATGTAATATATATATATATATATATATATATATATATATATTTGTTGGATCCAGTCCAGCCTGCAGCGGAAATTATGGGTGAATTTCAATTTTTTACCCAATTGAATCATTGTAGGGCTATGAAGTTTAATTTGTTTAGAAATTTTCTAAATTTTATTTAACAAAAATCTTTTATCAATTTCAAATTTATTAATTTATATAGTTTTATTAAATTTATGTTATGATGCAAATACGTGTATCATATACACATATGTATGTGTATGCATGTGTAACATATCAATTCTTACAAGGTATAACATTTCCGTGTATAAATACTAAGATTTACATCGCAATGGATACGTTAGCTCATCCAATATGCAAATATATTGTCCAAATGCATGTGTGTATGTATATATACTTTTGTTACATATATACAATATTTTTGTTATACGTACGTATGTACATACATACATAGCTATATATATAACTTTAATTAATTTTTTTATAAACATAATTGTGTATGTGTACACTTGTAAACGTAATTATGAAATACTAACATATGAATATATATATATATACATATATATCCGTGTGAATATGTTTTATTCAATTATAAATATATTAAATAAAATAAATAATAACAATACTTTTTATAAAACCGAAAACAATATATACATATATGTAATATAAAATAAATTATTTTAAATATATATATATATATATATATGTATATATTAATTAATTATTTATAAATATATATAAAAATATAGATTAATATTTATAAACACAACAATTATTATTTTTTTAAATAAATATTTACCTAGTCTTGTGCATAACTAAGAATTTTTTCATTTTCAACGTTATTTTAATTAATTCTGTACATTTTTAATTTAGAATATTAATATATCATAATATTGAAACAAAATTTTGAAATTTATATTTCTAGTAAAATTTTAATTGACATTTTAAACGATTTGACTATTACTCAAATAGTAATATATAGACACACACACACACACACACACACACACACATAATATTTTATAACTACTGAATATAATATACGTATAATACGCTATATATAAAATTTATATAACATTTATATATGAAGTATGATGAAATAATTAATTATAAACTATATCTGCATGCATATATTTACAATATATATATATATATATTATTAAATAATTTTTTTTTAATTTTTGAGCCATGCCATTATAGGTATGAACATAACAATTTTATTCTATTTTATAAGTACGAGTACGAAGGCACATCCGATGGATGTGCATATAGAAAAATGCGAGTTAATGTTTTATTATGCAAAGAATTTGGAACGCCCAAAATTTCATTTCAACAACATTTTTGTAATGCGCCTACTAAAAATATGAATAAATACGAAAAAAAATCAAAATAGTTAACCTCCATGCTCCTTGCCTAATATCTTGTTTATGAAAATGTTAATAATAGTTGATTCTCAGCTTCTTCTCTTGTGTAAAATTAGACTACTTTTTAGATAGAACATAGAAATTTAAAAAAACTTGTTTCTTTACATTGGAAAATAATACTCTTATAGCGTCCCCAAATAGGGGGTTAGTTGTTGGTGACTCGGTCTAAATGGGGTTTTGGTAAGTCTATTTGAACCAATCAAAGCAACCCCTACAGTCACTTAAGCAACCTTGGAGATTATTTTTTTATCCAAATGTTTATATTATTGGATAAAAATGTGCAGTCGAAAATAATTGCTCTTAACATGAAGTGCAATCATGGCGACGCATCCTTATCTAGCATTTACAGTGCCCAATAAACTAATGTATCGTTGGTGAGTTGAGGGTGAATGAGTATGTATCCATGAAGAATAGAAATTTGATTGAATCAACTTCTCTAGTGAGCGTGCTCTTTCACAGATTCATGAGGTTCACATCCTTGCTTCCTTTTTTCTTCAAAAGCACTCCAACTTTCAAGTCTAAACTTTTAAGCACAGTAAGCAATGAAATGCTATTATTTTGTTAATAGGTCAAGTTGTGCAAACTACATCTATCACATGCTTCAATATTTATGTGGAGTATGGTTAATAGAGAATGCATTTTTGGCAATTTAAATCATTGTTTGGTATAAATTAGTGATAAAACTAATAAACAAAATAAATATTAGTGATTACAATTTAAATAATAAAATGTTTAGAATTTTTATTATCTTTGGATCAAGTTAATAACACAATTATGCATTCACTACACCATACATCAATAAAGGTTTAACAACTACAAAAGTATATCAACTACTCCGTACAACCTTAAAAATAGTAGAATCGTATAACATTGTTTTTCAATGGCACAATCATCAATCATAATTTCATACATTGACTATAAACATACACTTTCACTCTTGCTAATAACAAAACTTAAATTTGACAGAAATAAAAACAACTACCCAATGAGGATAAAGAAGTAAATATTATAACCGAAAAAAGGTATTTAAGTCGCAAATATAAGAAAATTGATAGTAATTGGTTAAAAACATAATGATATGTACTATGTCACTTCATATATAAAATTATTACTGACATTCTAACTTTCGCACTCATTTTCAGATATTATTTACTAACCTCCTAACTGAAGCTTTGAAATCTGCAAATGGCATGCATAGTTGATAAGTACCAATTACATCACTTGAAATGAATATAAATGTATAATGTTCATCATTTTGAAAACTGCAATTCTTTCCTGGCTTGTGAACTTAAGGATTACACTATATTCCATCATTGCTTTATTCATGCAGATGTGGTTGACATCGCTTCATTCGTGCATCTTCTTACATTCTTTATCATATACAGTGAAAATTTAATAATTGAAACATGAAGCAATTATTTCAGCAAATATCAAAATACACATTTTTAGCACCATTTCCATTGTCCATTCAAATTTATAATCAAAAACCAACCCTTACTACTTACAATTATTGGATGTCGGTGGCCAGTCGAAACGACCCTTATAAAGTTTATAGTATATGACAATTGATTGGTTCCAATGCAACAATATGTTTTCAGACTGTATTGGATAGGATAAAGTGGTGTATTAAGCAGATTTTAAAATCTAAAAAACTGTGGAGAAATAGAAATGTACAAATTAAAGCATATAAGAATTTTTTTGACAACATGTCTTGTAGTTGTAGGTATGAATTTGGTCAGTGATTCCTTTTCTCTATTACACACAATATAGGAACTCACTGCATTTATTCAATATCAGTTTATCACCACATACAACTCATCATTAAAGAATTTTATGGCTAGTTTAAGGTGATTAAGAAAATTATTTTGACTATAAAAGAACGAAAATTAAAATTCATTATCTTCCATGACAGAAAATGATAATTGGAAGAATAAAAATGACAATTAATTTCGAGACAAAATGCATAAAAAGGAATGAATTTACCTACAAATATATGAACTGGCGATCTGCCTTTCTATGATATCTTTATCCGAGGCATATCATAATAAAATTCTAACATTTATTTCCAATGCGTGAGTTTTGTGATTCTACATTTTAATGAACCAAATTGTTTAGAGCTTATAAATAGTCATTTCAAAAAAAACCATATATAAAGCTGTAATGACCCAGATTTTCAGTCGTTTGGTTTTGAATATTTAATTGGTTTTAAATATTGGATTGGAATATAAATTGATTTATGGATATGAAAGATTTTGGTGGAAATTATAGAGTGAATTTAAAATTTCAAGTATAACAATTTATCATTTACGGAAATACCGAATAATTGAAAATTGGGTTGAAAATGAATCAAAATGATTTCTAATGATTGGTATAAATTCTATTTAAATTAAAATTGAGTTAATAAGTTTTCAAAACTAAAATTTCGAGTGATTTCATCAATTTTTGAAATCATCGATTTAATCGACACGTTAAAATAGCGATCCGGGGCACAATCTTGGAATTCGACAAAACTAGTTCTATTAGATTTGTAATAGTGTATTTCTATCGGATTTCAATTTCCGTGGTGTTTGGAGTTACCGTTTAGTCTTACGGGATAGAAACACGTTGATAATTAATATCAAAAATTTAATATAATAATTAGGTTCAAAAAGCTATCTTCTCCATATGATCGAATTAGACATCGAGACTTGTTCCATTACATTCGAAATAGGGGTATAACATTATGAATACCAAGCGGCATGTCTCGATAGGGGTTCGAAATTGCGAGGTGCGTAAATGAGATATTTTGTGTGTGTGTGTGTGTATAATCAAATCAGGGTCAATCTCAGCCACCCTACATTTGTCGAGCCACCTTATACCATCTGCTGAGCCACCCTACCCATGTCTACTGATTTAAATCACGTTAAATCCCCCTTCTCCTTCTTGTTTAAATTATACTCCACTCTCATTATGTTCTGATCAAATTCGAAGAAAAAAATGATAACAGAAAACAAATGAAATAAATTGCGCCCCTCTCTCTTATTTTTTTCTAACATTCGAAATCGCAAGTTCTTTCCTCCTCTTTCATATACGATACACAGAAAGGAAAAATAAGAAATCAAATTCAATTCGAAAAATAAAGGGAAAGAAAAAAGAAGAGGGAGAGGTTCAAAAAATCAAATCGCGTATGAGCACGAACAGACTCGCGACTTAAGGCAGCAAGTGAGGAGTTGTGAGGCGCACGAACAAACTCATGATAGGCCAGGCAATCTTCACGACGGTATGGACCGCTATTGCTGGGCGAATGGAGTCATACGCGATGGTCGATGGTGCGTGCAGATGTGGAAGCTGGAGGTCGTAATTTAGGAATTTGGGTTCTTTCGAGTTAGGGTGTGGTGTAACCGTAGGCAAGGGGATATGAGCTGAGGTAGTCGCGATGGGGATATGGAGGTGCAACTTGGGTAGCCTACACGATGTCGCGACTGGCAGTGAACGTGGAGGACATGCTATGTTTGAAGAAGGATTAGGCTCGAAAATCACATGATTAAGCTAATGAAGGTGATTATCTTAAATTATATTTTTATTTAAATTAAAATTTTAAAATTCAAAGTGTTTATTAGTCGAAGTCATATATATCGCATATTTATTCATACTAGGTTCAATTGAACGGAATCAACCATTTGGATTCATAGCTACAAAATAGACACAATGGAATCAAAATTGGAATGGATTGTAATTTAAAATCAAGGTGAGTAAATCTCACTCAATTCGATTGATTAATTTAATTTGTAGCAATTAAAAATTTGTTGGTGGATGATTGGTTGGATTGATATATTACTATCTATTGAATGTTATATATATATATATATATCCATATATATATATATGTATGTATTTGGATATATTCCCCTCCTATTGGAGCGGATGAGACCCTATACATCCCTCATAATAGTGGACGACTCCATATTACCGCGATATCACGCCCCGAAGCAGGATTGGTATTTTTATGTTGTATTAACATTTATGAATGTAGGGAGACTAAGTTGGAGGGATCTAACTAGATTCCTCAAAACTCTTGATTTTAATTTCATATATAATAATATATGATGTGTTAGAACAATTTGTTACAGATTATTGTTGTGATTTGGATTATTGGATGGTATAGTAGCACTGGCCTTAATGTTGATTTTTTAAATACCGTAATAGTATTTTTGGAATTTGAAAGAAATTAAAGGGAGATTTTGAATATAAAAATATTTAGATCAAAATTTGGATTATTTTAATGGAAATTAATCTGGATACAAAAAATATATTTGATTTTGGGTTTGTACTTAACTATTCGTAAAAATATTTTAAATAGCGAATTTAAATGAATATATATAAAGAATTTTTAACAATAGATTTTAAATGGTATTTCTAAAAAAAGGGAAAGAAGTTAAAATCTATATTTAAAATAGATTTAAAAAATAAATGAAATTTGCAAAGAAATGTATTTATAAAAGGGAATTTATAAATGAGATTATTTTATAACTGAGTAAACCAGATGAGTTTATAAATTTATAAACGATGTCTACAAATAAGGGAATTGATATCAGTTGATTAATTGGGAATATAATTTCACAGTGTGAAATTTTGTCGAGATATGAAAATAGGCTTGGAAAAAAATAGTGGATTCTATTTTGAAAAGTGAGAAAGGTAGGGAACCGGAATGAAATCGATGGGTTTTGAATCTAGAGGGGATTATAAATTTAAACTGGTTATTGAGATTTAAAAAATATTTTTTTATTTAGAACTTAAGTTTTTTCTAAAAGGGAAATTTTATTTATTTAACTATGAAATTTTAAACTAGTTAGTATTGGAATATTTCAGAAAGTAGATTACTCAAATATCTAATATTAATGGAAATAAAATTTCAATTTTTAAAAGAAGCTTTGTAAATCCATTAGTTTATTTAAAAATGAGTTGAAAATGAGTTATCGATGTTATATTTTAAGTGTTAAAAATATTTTTTAAAATAAATTATTATTCTTTAAAAATACTTATTATATATATATATAATTTTGAAATGATTGAAATTTATTTATAAACCTTCTCGAGAATTGAAACAGGGTTTATTCAGTAGATAGGATTTATAATAGGAATTCTCAAATGAAATTTAGGGAAAAGTAAAGAAATTTCCATACTTTTTAAAATTAAGTGAACTTCGAAAAATGGATTAGAATTCATAAAAAAGTTAGAAACGGGTAGTGGGAATTATAGGTAAGTGAAATCAATTCTGGAAAATTTAAAGGAAGTTAATTAATGAATTCTAAGCTTATAGAATTCGTTATAAGTGAGTTGAGGAATTTACAATATAAATCGGGAAGGATTTTGAGGAATAGGAAATAGATGGAAATGATGGATTTTGAGAAATAGAAAATAGATGGAACTTTCCTAAGTGTTGAAAATAAGATGAATTTTAGGGAATTGCTTATAATATTCCTACGTATTAAAATGAAAAGTTTGAAAATATTTTAATAATGAAATGAATTTATCTAGGAAGGTTTCTAAGTGTTGAATCATAATTTGACTTCGGACTTATTTTTGAAGGTTGAATGGTGGATAAAATAGCCTGTTGTGGATAAGTATTGAATTTCTTTTTCATATATTGAAATATTGGAAGAAATTTGAATACATATATTTTTAAAGGTATTTTTAATAATTTTTTTGAGAATTTATAAAATAAGGCATAGTGACTGCTTATGAATGTTATTTAATAGTTAAATAAAAAACTATCAAAACTGGCCAAATTCGTTGATCGTTTCAAAGAGATTGGATCAGACTTAATTATCCAAAAACCACTTCGATCCGATTTGTGCGTAACGAATTGGGTTATCGGAAGATAATGAAGAAGGTGATTTGGAGATGCAGTTTGTTCAGACCCAGAACAACTTGTATGGATGAGTGCTATCATTGCATTATTTGACTGGGAGGTACTGTTAGCATTCCAAGTATGAATGCTATTAAAAAGTAAAATTTAGCCTCAAGCTTCATTAACCGAGAATGATTAAAATAAGGGAGAGGCAGCAGGGCAAGGTGGGTCGCACCCAATTAGGGTATGTTGTCATCTTTCTAGATACCCTCGAATATACTATAAAATTATGGATATTGTTGTGAATGAAAAGAGAGCGCTTGATTAGGGTGGGAACACCCGAGAAGATAACATATTCGGTACTATCTAGCAAGGGTAGGCCGATCCTATGTTGGTAGGGATCATTAAGTACGATCTTGGTACAATTTTCTAGAGACGTACTGTGATGGACGGTACCCCAGTAGCTCAGTCATTATATGGAATCCAATATCCACTACGAACCTGTACGTTTTGATTATGTCCAACTATGCTGAAACATAGGATGCAAGCATTTCAGCTATTTTCTAATTTACTTTCTATAGACACTATTATAATATCAGATGATTTTGATATAAAAATGTTTTGATTATCGTAAGGTAAAAACCCATAGTGTTTATGTGTGATGTGGTCTTACAAGATAACTTTGTTTTTTAAAGGATTTTTTAAAACAGTAATAATTCAAATTGAGTGTGTTTTCTCACATTGGTTTCTAGACTGACTCGAGTGTTATTTTATTATAATGCTTGGGTCAAATCGAGTATTACAAATTCAGGTTAGAATGCCATGAAGCTCAGGAGATGAGCTGGAGGAGACTCAGGCGTATTCCACGTACTTGATTATATTCCGCTGTGTATGTTAACTGAATTCAATATTTGTGAGGACAAGTTATTATAACTGTCCAATTTGATTTCTGATTGTTGTACTCTGATAATTGTATGTATTGTAATTTCTTTTGTATAATAAATCGGTTATTATATATTATATTTTATTCCGCTGGGATTGTAAGATTCTATATTGTTGTTTCTGTTTCTTCTATCCCTTTTTCTTCACTCCTAAAGATTCGTATTTCTATTCAATTTGGGTTGGACACTGTGATTTATTTGTCACCTCAAAAGGTATGGAGATACGGGCCTTTACATTTGGTATCAGAGCTAAAGGTTAAGCGATAACCTTGGCTTTGGTGGGGATTACTCCTTAGAGATAGGGATAGTATCACCCTTGAATTAGTTTGAGTGTACTAAAAGATATGAGTGCGTATTTGTTAGTGAATATAAAATGTTTTATATGGTGTTGATTTATCTATTGAGTGGCATATAAATTCTGGTCGAGTGGTGGGATGCCACTAAATCGATAGGAGTTTTTAAACACTTCAACATGATAAGCTGATGCAGTGTTGTTTTTGAAGCCGGTAAATGAAATAATTTTACCCAAACTATATTTTGATACGAAGAAATAATTTTCAAAAATTATTATGGTATATTTGGAGTGTTTGGTTGATGTTAGTATATAATCAAAATAAGATTATAATATTGTAAATGTTTTATAAAAACCAAAATTGAATTGCATAAGCATGAATTATACAAATGAGTAAAAACTGAAAACTGATTCAAATCGGAAATTGTAAAATTAAAACCCGGAGGTTTTTGGAAATATTTTCCAAAGTATTTTGAAATGAATAATAGTAATATTACTTTGGAGATTTTTTTGAATCGAAAATGCATTAAATGAATTTTTGAAGTAATATGGCACTGAATCCACTTCAGTTGCTAGAAAATAATTCCGATGATGATCGCGACATCATTGATGTTCATTTTCGAGTTTCTAAGTGATGGATTGCTGTCGTAATTTATTTATTTTAGATTTTTTTGGTGAAGAAGTTTTGTGTAAAAATTTCGAAAGGAATTGTTTTGGTTAAAATCGGCTTGATTTTGAAATTACAAGGAAGGGGTTTGTTAAACCAAAGAGAGAGAGAAAGAGAGAGAGAGTGTGTGTGTGTGTGTGTATTTGATTTCAAAAGTGATTTGAAATAAATACCGGGTGTTCAAAAATTTCTGGAATCCTTATTTAAATGATTTAGAGAATATCAGAAAATAAGTTTTTGAGCTCATGAGTGGAGGATGATATTAATAAGGAAAGAGGTATAAAAATTGAAACTAGAGAGTTAAAATGGAATTCAACTTAAGTTAAGTTGAATGAATTAAATTTTAGAAATTTAATTGATTGTGATTTAAATGGAATAAAAATTTAATTGGAAAAAAATTATGGAATTGTAAATAAATAAGTTTGAATAGCTTAAAAAAATTTGAGTTAATGGAAATGAAATTACTAGAGATGGGGAAAGTGAATTGTATGAATTGAAAATTTAACTTAAGGAAGTTAGATAAAAATTTAATTGAAATTGAGACAATAACCAGTTGAATGGAATGTAAATTTGAACGATGTAATAGTTGTATAACTATAAGTTATAAAATTGGAATGGCATAAAAATCTAAGTGGAAATTGTTGAAATTGTGAATAAATGAGTTTGTATAGCTTGTAAAATTTGAATTAATGGAATAAGAATATACTTAGGCTATATAGAGATGTATAAGCTTAAGTTAAAATAAAATGTGAATAAACTCAAGTATAGAATTAATGGAAATGTGCAAAATAAGTTGTGTAACTTATAAAATTGGAAAAATGGAATGGTAAGACCAAAAGAAAAATAATTTGATATTTTAATGAAGGAATAAAAATTAAAACTTGAATTATAAGGTGAATGCAAACTCAAGTGAATTAAATGGAATGAATTTTGAAATAAAAATACAATTGTGAGATATAAAATGAAAGCAAACCAATTAGAAAAAATTAAATAGTGAATCGGATATTGAAGTGGGACTTGAGTTGAATGGAACTGAAAAAATTGAAATGTGGAACTTGAGTTTTAAAAAAATTCGAATTAATTGTAAGCAAATTAAATATAATTGGAAATATTATTGAATTAAATGGAAATGGTTTGAAATGGTGATAACTTAAGTTCTAAACAAATTCAGTTTAAAGGTAAACAAGTTGAATATAGCCTTGGATATTATTTAAATGAATTTGAGTATGAAACTAAGTTTTGAAGTGGATTAAGTGAATGACCTAATTAAATAAGTTAGTAAATGGAATTGAATAAATTAAATAGAAATCAATTTAAAATAGCTTTAAGCTTAAATGGTTATTTTATTAAATGGATATCACTGAATTTGCATGGAAATATTGTCGTTTGACGTAGAAGTAAATATAATTCTGTGAATCAATGGCAAGAGAATAAACTGATTTAGAATCAATTTGGAATATATATATATATATATATATATATATATTATGTTCGTAATTATGAAGTGAAAGCAAGTAAATTTGGTTGTAAACCATCCGAATTGAATGAAATGGTATATGGATGGATTAAAAGTACATAAATTAGTATCAAAACCTTATAATTGCTTATAAATATATGTTTAACATGTTGGTTTATGGAATTCTTGTGTTTAACTAGTTAAATAAATGTTATTAAATTTCATGTTATTGGTACTTATGTGTTTAAATTGAGTAAGTACTGGTATAAGAAGAGTGTTTGACTAGATTTGGGTTGCGAAATTTCATATTAAATAAGTTTGCTTGCTTAAATACTCTAATATAAGGTACGTATTCGGATAAATACAGCAAAGATATAAATATTGATATATATTGTGATTTCTAACCATGTGGGTCGATGTATATATTTTTATCTCTCTTGTCATATTGAAATAAGGTCTCCATACAAAGGAGACTCTGCCAAATATTTTTGAAAACTTACGGAGTTAGAAATTTTTTGAAAATTTTAGGAAAATTTTTGTTAACTAAAAGTTGATTTTTGAATTGAATTTGAAATAACTATAGGTTAGAAAGGGAAACTAAATGTTTGAATAAAACTAAAGGGTTTAGAATGTGAAGTATCAAATTTTCACTAAGTGGGTTTTTGAAAAGTAACGGGTTTGGATCATTCATCCAACCTTAGCAATTTCGAGGACGAAATTCTTTTAAGGGGGGAGAAATGTAATGACCTGGCTTTTTAGCCATTTGATTTTTAATATTTAAATGGTTTTAACTATTGGATTGGAATATAAATTGATTTGTGGATATGAAAGATTTTGGTGGAAATTATAGAGTGAATTTAAGATTTCAAATATAACAATTTATCATAATACGAAAATAGTGAATAATTGAAAATTGGATTGAAGATGAATCTAAATGATTTATAATGATTGGTATAAATTCTATGTGAATTAGAATTGAGTTAATAAGTTTTTAAAACTGAAAGTTCGAGCGATTTTGTCAATTTTGGAAATCATCAATCTAAATCGACGCGTTAAAATAGCGACCTGGGGAACAGTCTTGGAAATCGACGAAAATAGTTCCATTGGATCCATAATAGTGTATTTTTATCGGATTTCAATTTCCATAGTGTTTGGAGTTATGTTTGGTCGTACGGGATAGAAACGCGTTGAAAATTAATATCAAAAAATTAATATAATAATTGGTTACAAAAAGCTATCTTCTCCATACAATCAAACTAGACCTCGAGATTTGTTCCATTGCGTTTGAAATAGGGGTATTACATTATAAACACCAAGCAACATGCTTCAATAGGGATTCAAAATTGTGAGGTACGCAAACGAGATTTTTTTTTTGTCTGTGTGTGTAATCAAATCAGGGTCAATCTCAACCGCCCTACATCTGTCGAGCCACCCTATACCATCTGTTGAGCTACTCTACCCACGTCTACTAATTTAAATTTTTCCAAATCGCCCTTCTCCTTCTTATTTAAATTACGCTCCACTCTCATTATCTTCTGATCAAATTCAAATAAAAAAATGTTAACATAAAACAAACAAAATAAATCATGCCCCTCTCTCTTATTTTTTTCTACCAATCGAAATCACATTTCCTGTCCTTCTCTTTCACATACGATACATGGAAAAGGAAAAATATGAAATCGAATTCAATTTGAAAAATAAAGGGAAAGAAAAAAGAAGAAGGAAAGGTTCACGAAATTAAATCACATATGAGCATGAACAGACTCGCGACTCAAGGCAGCAAGTGAAGAGTAGTGAGGCGTGCGAACAGACTTGTGATGGGCCAGGTGATTGTCACGATGGTATGGGTCATGATCTCTGGGCGAAGGGGGTAGTACGAGACAGTTGAAGTGCGTGCAGATGTGGACGCTAGAGGTCGCGATCTAGGGATTAGGGTTCTTTCGAGTTAGGACGTGGTGGTGACCGCAGGCATGGGGAAATGAGTTGAGGCGGTCGTATGGGGATATAAAGGTGCAATTTTGGTTGCTCGTGCGATGTCGTGACTGGCAGTGAACGTGGAGGACATGTTGCGTTTGAAGAAGGACTAGGATCAAAAATTACATGATTAAGCTAATGAAGGTGATTATCTTAAATTATATTTTTATTTAAATTAAAATTTGAAAATTCAAATTGTTCAATAATCGAAGTCACATATATCACATAATTTATTCATACGAGGTTCAATCAAATAGAATCAATCGTTTGGATTCGTAGCTGCGAAATTGTCGTAATGGAATCAAAATTGGAATGGACTGCAATTTAAAATCAAGGTGGGTAAACCTCGTTCAATTTGGTTGACTAGTTTAATTTATAGCAATTAAAAATTTATTTGTTGGATGATTGGTTGGATTGATATATTATTATCAGTTGTATCTTGTGTGTGTGTGTGTGTGTGTGTGTGTGTATATATATATATATATATATTAGTAGTTGGATATATTCCCGCCAATTGGAGCGGATGAGACCTTATGCACCCCGCATAATAGCAGATGACCTCCTATCTTGAAGCGAGATTGGTATTTTTATGTTGTATGAACATCCATGGATGCAGGGAGACAGGTTGGAGGGACCCAACTAGATTGCTCAATAATGTTTATTTTAATTTCATGTATAATAATATATGATGTATTAGAATAATCTGTTATAGATTATTGTTGTGATTGGGATTATTTGATGCTATAGTAGCACTAGCCTTAGTTTTGGTATTTTAAATACCATAAGTATTATTTTTGTAATTTGAAAGTATTTAAAGGGAGATATTGAATATAAAATATTTATATCGTAATTTGGATTATTTTAAAGTAAATTGATTTGGATAAAACAATAGTTGATTTTGGGTTTGTACTTAACTATTCGTAAAAATATGTTAAACAGAGAATTTAAATTAATTTATATAGAGAATTTTCAACAATGGATTTTAAAATGGTATTTCTGAAAAAAAAGGAAAGAAGTTAAAATGTATATTTAAAATAGATTTAAAAAAATAAATGAAATTTACAAAAAAATGGATTTTCAAAAGGGAATTTTATAAATGAGTAAATCCAGATGAGTTTATAAATTTATAAACGATGTTTATAAATAAAGGAAATGATATCAATTGATATTAGGAATATAATTCCATAGTGTGAATTTATGTCGGGATATGAAAATAGGTTTGGAAAAAAATAGTTGATTCTATTTTGAAAAGTGAGAAAGGTTAGGGAATCAGAATGAAATTGATAGGTTTTGAATCGAGAGGGATTTATAAATTGAAATCAGTTATTGAGATTTTAAAAAATATATTTTTATTTGAAGTCAAAATTTGTTTCTTAGAGGGAAATTTTATTTATTTAACTACGAAATTTTAAACTAGTTAGTATTGGAATATTTCAGAAAGTGGATTATTCAAATATCTAATATTAATGGAAATAAAATTTAAATTTTTGTAAGAAGCTTTGTAAATCGATTAGTTTATTTGAAAATGAGTTGGAAATGAGTTATCGATGTTTTATTTTAAGTGTATACAATTTTTAAAAATAATAACTTAAACATGTTTTCAAAATAAATTATTATTTTTTAAAAATACATATTACATATATATAGAGAAAGAGTTTTGAAATGATTGAAATTTATTTATAAGTCTTCCTGAGATTTGAAATGGGGTTTATTCAATAGATGGGATTTATAAGAGGAATTCTCAAAATGAAATTTATGTAAATGTAAAGAAATTTCCAAAGTTTTTAAAAATAAGCAAACTTCATAAAATGAATTAGAATTCATAAAAAAAGTTAGAAATGGGTAGTTGGAATTATAGGTAAGTGAAATCAATTCTGGAAAATTTATAGGAAGTTAATTGATGAATTCCGGGACTTACACAACTCGTTATAAGCGAGTTAATGAATTTATAATATAAATTGCGAAGGATTTTGGGAAATTGGAATTATACCATGGATTTTGAGAAATAGAAAGTAAATGAAACTTTCGTAAGTGTTGGAAATAAGATGAACATCAAGTGTTGCTTAAAATATTTCCTAAGTATTGAAATGAAAAGTTTGAAAATATTTTTACAATGAAATAAATTTATCTGGGAATGTTCCTAAGCATTGAATTATAATTTGACTTCAGAATTATTTTTAACTGTTGAATGGTGGATAAAACAGCCTGTTATGGATAAGTATCGATTTTGTTTTTCAAATATTGAAATATTGGAAGAAATTTGAATATATATCTTTGTAAAGAAATTAAAATAAATGTTTTTGAGAATTTATAAAATAAGGCCCAGTGACTGCTTAGATGTTATTTGATAGTTAAATAACCGACTATCAAATCTAGCGAAATTCGAAGCTCGTTTCGTAGAGTCCGGGATCAGATTTAATTATCTAAAAACCACTTCGATCTGATTTATGCGTTCTGAATTGGTTATCGGAAGATAATTAAGAATGTGATTTGGAGATTTGGTTTGTTCAGACCCAAACAACTTATATGGATGAATGCTATCATTGCATTGCTTGCTTGGAAGACAATGTTAGCATTCCAAGTATGAATACTATTAAATGGTAAACGTAGCCTCAAGCCTCATTAACCGGGAATGATTAGAATAGAGGAGACGCAACTGGGCAAAGTGGGTCTCATCCAATTAGGGTATTTGTCATCTTTCTAGATACCCTTGGATATATTATAAAATAATGGATATGGTTGTGCGTGAAAAAGAAAGCGCTCGATTAGGGTGGGAACACTCGGGGTAATAAAATATTCAGTACTATCCAGCAAGAGGTAGGTTAGTCCTATGTTGGTAGGGATCGTTAGGTACGATCTCGGTACATTTTTCTAGAGGTGTACTGCGATGGGCGGTACCTCTGTAGCCTAGTTATTGCATGGAATCCAATATCCACTACGAGCCTGTACGGTTTTGATTATGCCTAATTATGCTGAAACATGAGATGCAAGCATTTCAGCTATTTTCTAATTTACTTTCTATAAACACTATTATAATATCAGATGATTTTGACATAAAAATGTTTAGTTATCGTAAGGTAAGAACTCATTAGTGTTTATGTGTGACGTGGCCTTACAAGATACCTTGTTTTTCGAAGGATTTTTAAAAATAGTAATAATTCAAATTGAGTGTGTTTTCTCACGCTGGTTTTCCAGATTGAATCGGACGTTATTTTATTATAATGCTCGGGTCAGACGGAGTATTACAGATTCAGGTTAGAATGCCATGGAGCTCAGGAGATGAGCTGGAGGAGACTCAGGCGTATTCCACGTACTCGATTATATTCCGCTGTGTGTGTTAACTGAAGGTTCAGTATTTGTGAGGACAAGTTATTACAACCGTTCAGATTGATTTTTTTTTATTGTACTCTGATAATTGTATGTATATTAACAATTACAGTTTCTTTTGTATAATAAATCCGTTATTATATATTATATTTTATTCAACTGCAATTGTGATTCTGTATTGTTATTTTTGTTTCTTCTATCCCTTTTTCTTCACCCCTAAATATTCGTATTTTTATTCAATTTAGGTTGGATACATTTGATATATTTGTCGACTCAAAAGGTACGGAGATACGGGCCTTTAGAAAAGCAATAAAATAAAAGTACAAATTCTGAAAAGTTATGGATAGAAGAAACATTCAACTTATTTGCAAACAAAGTATGAGGTAATAATCATTCAAAAGGAAAAACTATTACACAGCAAATGATTATTTGAAGTTTTGAGGTCGGATATGGTTAGCCCTCTTCTTCTTTCATTTGGTTTTTAAGTTTTGTAATATGGTTCGAAATTGTGAGGAAAATAATAGAATGTTATTTGATAAGATTATTCATATGTCAGAGGAGGAGGCAGAATGTGCATGAAAGTGAGAGCAGCTAAAAACTAAATTATAATGGTAGGGTTGAGTTAAACGTGGAGAAAGAGCGGCCAAAAACTATAGCGGGCAAGTCAAGATAGGGTTGGTGGGGTAAATAAATTACAAATTAGTCCTTCGCATTTGATTGGAAACAGAGGTAGGAAGCACTGATTTAGGGTTTAAATAAGTAAAAGGATTATACAAGTGGAGCATTCATGTGAGATGTGACAAATTGAGAAGATGTTTATACAAAATTACAATTGTGTCCTCAGTTCATGCATTATCATTTATGGATGGATACTTCTAGAAATACAAAAAGGCTTCACTTTGACTTGGTTGACCAAGTATTTGCTTTATATATAAGATATACATTCGTACAATTAAAATAACTAAGACAATATAAATTACATATCAGAATCATCACCAAACCAACAATACAATATACGCGTGTGTATGTGTCCACATACATATCTTGTAACAACCCTAGATTTGGTTAACATTATTGGAAATATGTAATTAGATAAATTAAATGATAAGGAGATTATGATTTGGTAATTAATGCGGGTCGAGCCTAATCAATGAACTAATGGATACACACACACACACACACACACATATATATATACATATATATATATTATATATATACAGACACACACACATATACATATACATGTACACATACATACATATATGTATGTATATCTATATCTATATATGTGTGTGTGTGTGTGTATATGTACATATACATGTATGTATACGTAAATATGTGTATGTATTGTAACAACCATAAATTTGATTAACATTATTTAGGATATTTAATTAGATAAATTAAATGATAAGGAGATTAAGATTTGGTAATTAATGTGGGTCGAGCCTAATTAATGAACTAATGAAATTAATTAGAACATTAATAAGAAGAAGGATATGAGGGGGAAGGGGCCAAAACAGGAAAAGGGCATATTTCCTTAACTTAAACCTTCCTATTCTCATTTCTCCCTTACTTTTATCTACACAAACAAAAACAAGAGTTAGGTTGGCTTTTAACATGGGTTTCAAGGGAAGTAAAGTTGGGGAAACATGATCAAAACTTAGAGGGAATCAAATCAAATACAAACCTTAACCTTCTTTTGCGATTCAAGGTGAATAATAGTTATGCATATCACGTTTTAAGTATGATTTTTAGTTTCAAGCATAAATCAAAATCTTTTGCTCAAATTATGACATGCTATGATATTTTGAACGATTATTTGCTCATTAGTGAATTTATAGAATTTATTTATGAAATTATGGGATACATTTGAGTTAGAAAACCTATCACATGACACCTAAATGACCTTAAATTATAATATGATGTTAGAAACATTCTTTTGGAAGTGTTTTTTAATTTCATAATTTTTTGATTAAATGGGAATATTTGGTGAATTTTCTAAGGTTGAAAAATGATATATTTCAGATTTTAATTGTTTAAAATAATTAAATTTTGTTTTTAGTCTTGAAATTTTTATATGTTAAATAATATAGTAAATCAGATTTATTATGATTTTAGGGCATTTTTCCTACGAATTTATTATTTTATATAAACGCATTGGGCTAGAAAATCTTAATATTCATATCAAAATATTAACATAAGTTAATGGTTTGCAAAAAAAGCTTTGGAAACGATAAATCCGCCCTTGGCAGTTTTCTAGAAAAGGTTTTTGATAGAGTAATTATTAACTAATAAGATTTTGACAAACTATAAGGGTTGGTAGAAAAGAACTTACTTTCATTAATAGATAATCTGTTTTATTAATAATTATGAAAATGCCATGTTGGTAGTGATGGCGTCGCCATTCATCTTTATCGCTGCTACGAGTTCGAGGACAACAGTTAGCGATGCACATGGCATGAACCTGTGTTGATATATGGTGAATCGGCTAGGGTTGAAGTGGCTCGAAGTCGGAATCCTCATCGTGGACGTCGACCTTGCCGCATGCTTTGCTGTAGTACCGCGGTTATATTTGTAAGGGTATATGGCCGCATACCTATAAAGGCCCTGAACCTATTTCTTTCAAAGTACTTATAGCGGCAATAGTGATGCTGCATGTTTTTATACAAATTGACTTCGACACTATAAGCAACTATGCCGCTTTTATCAGTGTCAACATAAACGATAACGACACCACCTGCTTTAATAATGACTCCGAAAGGCAAGGAAGCCGCATTTTCAAACTTATGCAATGATGTCGCATTTTATCACTTCAGCTTGATCCCTTGCCACCTTCATTCCTTGTTGCATGTTTTCGAAGAAGGATAGGATGTCTCCTATTAGTACTCTGGTCCTAATGATGGCATTTTTGTGGTTTTGGCCAGGTACTTTTAAGGTTTTAAAGTATGATTTACAAAGAGGACGACTTCAACCAGGTACCCTTATATTTGTAAATCAAAGACGTTAACTTATTTTATATTGTAGAAAGGCGATGACCCCAGTGGCGATAATGACATTGAGCTTTATCAATATAAAGTTTTATTTTTTTGGCCTATGTTTTAAGGGGCGAAGACCCTCATCGACTATGTTGTTGTCGCGTTTATCAATGTAAAGGCTTTATATTGTTTTGGCTTTATATCCTATGGTTTCGAAGTGAGATAATTTCCAAGTGATTTCAAGATTCATCAATATAATTTTATAAAAGCATATATCATGGCATAAATATTTTAGGATAAAGTAAAAGCCAATAATTTTCTTGTTTAAGAAAGTATGATTTCAAGGGTTAAATCGTTTGTAAAGGTTTTGTTTTCAAGGAAATAGAAAAGGGTATTTAGCCTAGAATTTTTACTAAAGAGATTATTGTTCTTATCGCTTTTGGATAAATTGTGATAGGATAAATTTGACTTAGAGATTAGAAAACCAGATAGGATTGGTGTAGGATAGCACCTTATACTTTATCTGTTATCCCCTAGTCCAATATTCCAGTGCTTCGGGCTTTGTTGACAGTAAGACTAAAAGAAGGTGCATGCACAGAAAGGAATACATAAAGATAGATCAGTTATATGTTGGCCTTCAAAACCTCTGGGTTCATAGTAAGCCTAACAAAACAATGAGATTGATAGATAGTTAGGTAAACACTAGGATAAGTGTATTTGGATAGAGCATCCAGTTTTCTTCTTACAATTAGTTTGAAATTAGGTATATCTAATAGGCCCTAGCCATCCATGTAGGTTGGTAGTTACCCTATGAAAACTAAACATTGGGATGGACATTCTAATGGTTTGACGGATAGTCATGATTATCCATGTAGCATGCATGCATATTGTTGTTTATATTATCTTTTTGAACTAGTTTGGTTACTGGAATTTGATTTGCAAATTATATATTTTAAAAGGGTTATTAGTGAGGGGAAAACCCATTCTGCTCAACGGCGTGGTTTCGTTGAATATCTATAAAACCGAGATAGCATATTATTATTCACACTAGACTTTTTGTCTAACTCAAAGTTATGTTTTCCCCTTAAACTCTCGGGTGATCAAAATTTGATTTGAGTAGTTCAGGATTAAGGGTTATTAAGGATAAGTAGGTTTTGGCGAATAAAGCTTCCGGAGACGTGCATGAGGCAAAACTTGCTATGTTAGAGTCTATCTGTATTATTAATCCGATATGTTAAAGTTAATCTATTGAAGTGTACATAAAGAAAGATGTTATAACTATTTAATAGTAATTCTGATCAACCATGGGGGCATCTTCATATGTCGCTCTTGGGGTAATAATTATATTTTATCTTAACTTGGGCAACGTTTGGGATTATGTAATGAATATGAAATTTATTTTTGAAATGAAATGTGAAAGTTTGCTTTGAAAATTATGTTTAAAATTAGTTCTTATTATTGTTCTTCTGATATTATGGATACTACTAACATACCTGCATTTTTTCACCGTAAATTAATACTATAGATGACTGCAGCATCTGTAGTGATTAGTTTCGAGCCTCAAAATGGGGGATGTTACAACTTGGTATCAGAGCAAAGGCTTATGTAAAACAAAAAAAAAATTGAACTTTAAAAAGAGTTTTGGAAACATAGTCCAAGTGCACCGGAGGATAAGATTAAGGTACGAGATAACGCTATAGTAACGTAGTTGTATTTGCTATATATAAGTATACACTTTATCTCAATTATCCCTCGCTCTTAGATTCTTCTTCCATATCTCACAAAGGTTTGAATGCAGATTTAAAGAAGTAAGATATGGAGGTAGGCAATGGAAGAGTGAATCTCGATGGAGGAAGCACCATCACTAATGGAAACGTCAGGCACAATACTAGAAGGATCTCGGGTTAACAAACAACTGCTAATGTACGTGTCGGAATAACACCGGTTGATATGGAAGCAATGTATCAGTTCTTTGTCAACATGATGTACTGTTGGATTAGTGGGAGGAAATGATGGATTAGCTAATTAGGAAATTTCGGTTGTCAACAACTATGCCATTTTAAGTAGAGACTATGTAAGGTTTGGAGGAAATCCATTTATTGGAATAGAGGATGCAATTGAAGTGGAGAATTGGTTGCTTCATTGCGAGAGGATTTTTTCCAATCTTAGTTTGAATGATGAATAAAAGAGGAGATTGGCATCTAGGAAATTGCAAGGACCTGCATTGTACTGGTGGAACGGTGTTACTATTAGAGTAGCAGAGGAAACTTTGACGTAAGGAGGTTTTGAAGAAAGATTTACGTTTGAGATTGCTAAGTCAACTCTATTGAGGAAGTTTGTTGAGTTGGTGCTAGATGGTATGAAAATGCTTGAGTGATGCAGTGGAGGATGATGCAGCGCAACAGCGAGTTATGTTAAGTCGCCTGCTTTGAACGCCTGCCTTGAACGACATAGCGAGTTATGCCTTAAGTCGTTGTCTTGAACGACATAACGAGTTATGCCTTAATTCGTTGCCTTGAACGACATAGCGAGTTATGCCTTAAGTCGTTTATGTCGTAAGTCGCTTATGTCGTAAGCCGCTTTCTATAAGTCGCCCACCTCCTATGCTGCGTCCTTAAGTCGCCGATTTCTTAAGTCGCATAAAGCTTATGTCGTTTGAGCCATTCCTGAAGCTGTGTTCGTTAAGTCATTAGGTCGTATGTCCTTATGTCGTATGTTGTATTATTAAGTCGCGTGATGTTGTAACTCATATGTGTTAAGTCATGTGATGTTGTATTGTAAGTCGTGTGATGTAAATATGTTAAGTCGCACTGTTATTATGTCGTTAGGTCGTTTGTGCTATTGTTGAGTCGCGTGTATGTGTTGTAATTTCCTATAAATAGGGGTGTGTTGTCATTTGTAAAGGGAGTTGATTTTGAATAAAATTTGTGTGTGAGCTTTTGCCACCATTGTTGAAGTTGAGTGTGATCTCCTTCTTCTTTCCATCTTTGGGTTATTCGTGCGCGAATCAACGAAGTTGAAGCCAATTCTCGGTATCACTTGCGAGTGATCAACGATCGAATTGTAGATCTTTCAACACGGTATCTTGCGAGATCAACGGGTTGGAGATAGCTAGATTCCGGCATTATCACGATCAACGGAATTGAGCATTTATCGTTCCATCGAAGTATTTGACACGAAATCATCATTTCGTAAGGAAGGTCCTGGATAGGTTGCGATAGTTTGGTATCTAAACTGATCGAGCCTAATTCTAAGCTGCGTCAATTGGTATCAGAGCTAAGTTCAGAGATGGAAACGAAATTGTTTAATGATCATGCCTCCGAGACGTGCTAATCGCTATCATAATGTTGAAGATTTGTATAAAAGACAAGAAGCTGAGCAGATGGAGCAGCGTATCAATGAAAAGTTCAATGAGGGTATTGAAAAATTAGAGAAGTTGATGAACGATATGAATCAAAAGCAAAGGAGAACATCACCAGTTTCGAACCAGAGTGGAAACAGGGTTTCACCATCGGTTTCGGGGAGAAAGGAGGATGTCACACCAGTCATATCGAGATAGGAGAGAATCATCAGTTTCAATGATGAGAAACCACCATGGGTATCGAAATGAAGAAGGAAGAACTCAACGCGGGTTCGAAAATGAATCATATCGTGGTGCTGAAAGACAGGGTAGAAGAGACATGCGTGGTCATAGAGACGTAGATGGTTAAGATCGATATCAAAATACATATAATTTTGAGGAATATGGTGATGGAGGTAGTATTCATTATCGAAATCGAGGCCAAGTGCGAAATCGATATCTGGATTCAGAAAATGATCGTAAATGGGAGTCGGGTATGAGGATGGAGATTCCAGAATTCAAAGGTGGTATGCAAGCGGAAGAATTTCTTGATTGGTTGTCAAATGTTGAAGAAATTTTGGAATTCAAGGAGGTGCCTGAGAATCACAGAGTCCAATTAGTTGCTACAAGACTAAGGGGAAGAGCCACGACTTGGTGGCAACAAACTAAACTAACTCGGGAGAGAATGGAAAAATCAAAAGTTGTCACTTGGGAGAAGATGAGAAAGATGATGAAAGCGACTTTCTTGCCGTACAATTATCAATCTCTTATGTATCAATGTTTGCAGAATTTGAGACAAGGGACGAAGACAGTGAATGACTATGCAGATGAATTCTATCAATTGATTGCAAGGAATGATATTATGGAAACCGTGGAACAACTAAATATATTGGAGGGTTACGAATGCAAATTCAAGACATGGTTAATATGTTTAATCCAATGTCTGTTGCTGAAGCACATCAGAAAGCTCTAGCCTAGAAGAAATAAGGGAGACGAGGAAGTGGTGTGTTTGCGGTTTCTAACAACCAGAATAAGGGTGCTAGTAGCAGTGCTAATGTTTCCAAGGCAGTCAATAAACCAATTGTCAATGAAGCCTCTAAAGCAAAGGTCAATAACAGTATCAAGTGCTATAATTGTCAGGAGTTTGGCCATAAAAGTAATGAATGTACGAAGCCAAAGAAGAGAGCATTAGTTGCAGAGGAATGTGAGTATGAGGATGTGGAAGCTGAAATTGATTACTCTCAACCATCGAAGTTTGATGAAGATGAAGAAGTTGTGTCAGGAGATGAAGGGTGTAACTTGATGAGGAGGAGGTCTTGTTTAGTGCCAAAGCATGAGAATGATTCTAGTTGGCTGAGAAGCAATATCTTTCAGTCTACATGTACTATCTTGGGAAAGGTTTGTCGATTTGTTATTGATGCGGGAAGCTGTGATAACATAATTTCTGAAGAAGCCGTCAAGAAGTTAGGGTTGAAGACTGAAAAACACCCTAGATCATATAAACTGGCACGGCTAAAGAAAGGTTGAGAAGTGACAGTGGGAAGACGAGCATTTGCTATATTTTCTATTGGGAAGAAGTACAAAGATGATATATGGTGTGATGTTGTCGATATGGATGTGTGTCATCTACTTTTGGGAAGACCGTGGCAATATGATAGAGCTATACAACATAATGGTCTTACCAACAACTACAGTTTCATGTTCGAAGGAACTTAAATTACCTTAGTTCCTAAGAAGCGTGAACAAAGTGAAAGCAAGTCAGAGAAGAAAGTTGAAGCAACTAGTCTATTATCTACGAGAGAATTTGTTAAAGAAGTGGAAGATAGTGCTGAATTGTTTATGTTGATTGGGTATGAAACAAGTGAAGATCTTGAAATTCCTGAGGAGGTTAGACCGGTGTTAAATGAATTTGAGGATGTCTTTCCTGCGGAATTACCCAAGGAAGTACCGCCACTAAGGGACATACAACATCATATTGATCTAGTGCCAGGTGCTGTTTTACCGCATAGGCCGCATTATCGTATGAGTCCAAAAGAGCATGAAGATTTGAGGAGACAGGTTGAGGAGTTGCTTGAGCAAGGGCGTGTTCCAGAGAGTCTCAGTCCTTGTGCTGTACCATCTCTGTTGGTACCGAAGAAAGATGGTTCTTGGAGAATGTGTACCGACAGCAGGGCACTCAACAAAATAACTGTCAGATATAGATTTCCTATGCCAAGACTTGATGATCTATTGAATCAACTCAGTGGGTCTGTAATCTTTTCTAAGATCGATCTTAAGAGTGGTTATCATCAGATTTGCATAAGACCAGGTGATGAATAGAAGACAACATTCGAGACTCGGGAAGGATTATATGAATGGCTGGTCATGCCGTTTGGTTTATCTAATGCACCAAGTACATTTATGAGGGTGATGAATCAAATTTTCAGATCTTACATCGGGAAGTTTGTTGTAGTCTACTTTGATGATATCTTGATATATAGTGCCAGTACAGAGGAGCACATTCAACACTTGCGAAAGGTGTTAACTATTCTTCGTCAAGAACAGTTCTATGCAGCGACGAAGAAATGCGTGTTCATGACGCCAAGTGTTTTATTTCTGGGTTATGTCATGTCTAAGTAAGGGATACAAGTGGACTAGAGTAAAGTAGCCGCAATCAGAAATTGGCCACAGCCCAATACTATAACAGAAGTCAGAAGTTTCCATGGGTTAGCTTCATTTTATCGAAGATTTATACCGCACTTTAGTAGTGTAATGGCTCCTGTTACTGCTTGTATGAAAGGAAAGCAGTTTTCATGGACGAAAGAAGCAGAATCTGCTTTTGAACAAATCAAGGAACTTTTAACCTCAGCACCGATTCTAGTGTTGCCAGATTTTCAGTTACTATTTGAGTTACATACGGATGCATGTAAAGTTGGAATTGGAGGAGTGTTGAGTCAGAAGGGTCATCCAATTGCCTATTTTAGTGAAAAACTTTCTGGAGCAAAGATGAGATACAATACTTATGATGTGGAGTTTTGTGCTATTGTGCAGGCTGTGAAGCATTGGAGACATTACTTGTTCCACAAAGAATTTGTTTTGTATACGGACCATGAAGCATTGAAACATTTACAAGGGCAGAATAAATTGCAACTAGGCATGCATCGTCGATAGCTTATTTGCAACAATTTACATTCGTCGTAAAACACAAGTCTGGAGTAACTAATCGTGTCGCCGATGCATTAAGTCGGAGGAATAATTTACTAACAACCATGCGAGTAGAGGTGATGGGTTTTGATTTACTTCCAGATTTGCTTACTTCAGATTCATATTTTTCCGAAATCCTAGACAAAGTCAAGCAGGGAAACATGTCTGAATATATGCTGGTTGAAGGTTTTCTATTCAAAGGAAATCAGTTGTGTATTTCAGATTGCAGTTTACGAATGAAAATTATCAAAAAATTACATGAAGAAGGACACGTAGGCCGCGACCGTACTATGCAGTTGATCTCAAAGTCTTATTTTTGGCCGTCAATGAGGAAAGAAGTTGAAAAGTTCGTTCAGAGGTGCCATATTTGTCAAGTTTCAAAGGGGACCGCGACAAATGCAGATTTATATTTGCCGTTGCCTATACCTACTAAGCCATGGGTGGATGTTAGTATGGATTTTGTATTGGGCTTGCCGAGGACGCAACATGGCAATGATTTTATCTACGTGGTGGTTGATCGGTTTTCAAAAATGGTACATTTATCGCATGCAAGAAGACCGCAGATGCAGTTAATGTCGCACAGTTATACTTCAGAGAGATCTATCGTCTTCATGGCTTGTCTGAATCTATTGTATCGGATAGAGACACTCGTTTTCTGAGTCATTTTTGGATGAGTCTATGGAGAATGGTCGGGACAAAGCTGAAATTTAGTAGTGCTTATCATCCACAGACGGATGGACAGAGAGAAGTTGTGAATAGATTCCTAGGTAATCTATTGAGATGCCTCGTGAATGACAATTTGAAGAGTTGGGATTCCAAGCTGTGTCAAGCTGAGTTTGCACACAACCATGGAGTTAATCGTAGCACTGGGTTCAGTCCATTCCAGGTCGTTTACTCAACAATCCCTAAGGGACCGTTAGATTTATCTATAGTACCACAGCATAAATGAGTGATCAAACGAGCTAGTGATTTTGTGAATGAATTGCAAGAGTGTCACAAGGCTGTGCAGGAACGATTTCTTAAGGCGAATATATAAGCAATCCGCAGATATTAGACGGCGAAATGTTGAATTCAAAGAAGGAGATTTTGTGTATGCAGTATTGACTAAGGATCGATTTCCTATTGGTACTTAAAACAAACTAGCTACTAGAAAGTGGTCCTTTGGAAATCATAAAGAAGATTAATGAGAATGCTTATCAGTTAAGATTACCGGATCATATCCATACTGTTACGTTTTCAACGTCAAACACTTGATTCCATATCATGAGAATAAGTATGTCGAAGAAGAGGAACGAGTAAATTCGGGGTCGAATTCTTTTCAACCAGGGGAGGATGATGCAGTGGAGGATGATGTAGCGCAACAGCGAGTTATGTTAACTCGCGCAACAACGAGTTATGTTAAGTTGCCTGCTTTGAACGCCTGCCTTGAACGACATAGCGAGTTATGCCTTAAGTCGTTGCCTTGAACGACATAGCGAGTTATGCCTTAAGTCGTTTATGTCGTAAGTCGCTTATGTCGTAAGCCGCTTTCTATAAGTCGCTCACCTATGCCGCTTTCTATAAGTCGCTCACCTTCTATGCTGCTTCCTTAAGTCGCTGATTTCTTAAGTCTCATAAAGCTTATGTCGTTTGAGCCATTCCTGAAGCTGTGTTAAGTCGCTTGAGCCGTTCCTGAAGCCGTGCTTTCTTCTTATGTCGTTAAGTCGTTAGGTCGTATGTTGTTATGTTGTATGTTGTATTATTAAGTCGCGTAATGTTGTAACTCATATGTGTTAAGTCATGTGATGTTGTATTGTAAGTCGTGTGATGTAAAGATGTTAAGTCGCACTGTTGTTATGTCGTTAGGTCATTTGTGCTGTTGTTGAGTCGCTTGTATGTGTTGTAATTTCCTATAAATAGGGGTGTGTTGTCATTTGTAAAGGGAGTTGATTTTGAATAAAATTTGTGTGTGAGCTTTTGCCACCATTGTTGAAGTTGAGTGTGATCTCCTTCTTCTTTCCATCTTCGGGTTATTCATGCGCGAATCAACGAAGTTGAAGCCAATTCTCGGTATTACTTGCGAGCGATCAACGATCGAATTGTAGATCTTTCAACACGGTATTTTGCGAGATCAACAGGTTGGAGATAGATAGATTCCGGCATCATCACAATTAACGGAATTGAGCATTTATCGTTCTATCGGTGTATTTGACACGAAATCATCATTTCATAAGGAACGTCCTGGATAGGTTGCGATAGTTTGGTATCTAAACTGATCGAGCCTAATTCTAAGCTGCGTCATTGAATGTGCAACCAGATTTGAGGAACTGTCCTAATATGGGTTTGCTACCATGGATACAATGATCAAAAGGAATGAGAAGTTCATTCGTAGACTAAGACCCGAGCTTGCTAGGGCAAATTTCCACACCTCAGGGATCCATATGATGTAGTCATGGAAATGGTTTAGACAAATGAGGAGATGATTGCTTTGTTCAGTGATAGCAATCCAGCAAAACCTCAAAGTGGACAGAATACCAAAAGAGAAAGTTTTTCCAGAAGTAGGGAGCTCAAAAGGGTGGAGATGCCAAGAAAGGGAAGTCTGAGGTTGTGTGTTACAAGTGTGACAAGAAAGGGCATTTTGTAAATGAATGTCGTTCCAGTGATGGAAAAAAGTGATTGGGAAGAAGAATATGAAGTTCTTTAATGCGACTAAGTAGGAAATTACAAGAACGAATGTCTAGAAGTGGCCAAGACAGAAAAAGGAAAAGTATTTAATTTAGAACCGGCTAGCTCTAGATCAATGACTAAGGAGAAAGGAAAAGCTACGATGGGAGATACGTTTTTGATTATGGCTTTACTGTTAGAGTAATATTTAATATTGGTGCATCACATTCTTTTATATCTCATTGTTTGATGGATAAACTTAACCTAGAACCTCATATCTTGTTACTTCCTTATGGGTTGCGAATCCGATGGAATGATATCCAACTCTAGGGATGAGATGCGACCAATTAGAGTTTGCATTATTAGGTCATATATTTGCCTACAGATTGCATGTGTTTGTTTTTGTAGGCTTTAGGATTATTTTGGGTATGGACTAGTTAAGTAAGTATAATGCAAGGATTTTTTTCCTTGATAGGAAAATATCACTAAGACACCCTAATAGCAGTGACCAAATTATAAACTCAGTAGAGAATCCAAGCTTTGATGTTTGTGCTTTGTTGGGTTCAATGGAGGAGGAAGAGGTGTTGAATTGGGTTTTCATTATTAGGGAAGTTTTAGATGTTTTGAGCTTGTTACAGGATTATTGCCGAAAGAGTTATCGAGTTTCGAATACATCTTGTACCTGGAGCAGAACCCGCAAGTTGACCACCTTGCAGAATGGCACCTACCAAGATGTAGGTGCTAAAGGTGAAGCTGGTGGACTAAGAAAGGAAAAGTTTTATTAGACCAAGCATTTCGCCTTTGGAAGCGGCCGCGGTGTTTGTAAAGAAAGTAGATGGATCGTTAACGTTGTGTATAAATTATCGTAAGTTGAGTGAAAAAACAATAAAGAATTGATAATCTTTGCTGAGAATCAATGAATTATTTGATCAATTGAGTGGAGGAAAAATATTTTTTCAATTGGATTTGGCGATAGAATTCCATCAATTAAGAGTGAAAGAGGACAACATTCCTTTAAAGGCGTTTGGAATAAGATATGGTTCATAAGAGTGGTTAGTAACGCCATTCGGATTGAATAATGCACCTGCTTTCTTCATAGATTTAATGAACGAATATTCCGGTAGCATTTAGATAGATTCGCATTGGTATTCAGAGACGATATTTTGAAACATTCCAAGGATGAAAGAGATCATGAAGTCCATCTTAGGATAGTGTTTGAGACACTAAGACAACATCAGTTAAAAGCGAAGGTTTTGAAGTGTCGTTTTTGGAAGAAGGAGGTGAAGTTTCTTGGTCATGTAATCTCAGAAAAATTAACTGTCGATCTAGCTGAGATAGAAGCTGTAAATAATTGGAATAGACCCGAGATAGTGACAAAGATAAAGAGTTTTCTTGGACTAGCTGGCTATTACCGGAGAATCATTAAGGATTTCTCTTGTATAGCTGTGCCGATGACTAAACTAACAAGGAAGAACGTGAAATATGTTTGGATCAATAAATATGAGGAAGCATTCCAAAAGCTTAAACATTTATTGACCAATGTGCCTGCCGTATTTGTTGTTCCAAACGGAAACCATGATTTGGTGGCAAATATTGATGCGTTGAAACAGGATTCAGAGTTTGTTAATGCAGATGGGTAAAGTGATTGCCTATGCTTCTCGATATCTCAGGATGTATGAAGTTAGATATCCAACTCATGACTTGGCGTTGGCTGTAGTAATATTTGCTTTGAAGATATGAAGACATTATCTTCTGGGAGAACGATTCGAGTTGTATACGGATCGTAATTCTTTAAGGTACTTATTTTCTCGGAAGGAGTTGAGTATGAGATAGTAGAGATGGTTGGAGTTTTTAGCTGCTTATGATTTTTGAATTGAGTACATACCAGGAAAAGGAAATAAAGTGGCAGATGCACTTAGCAGGAAACATCAGAACGTTGTGTTAGCTATGTTTGCTGAATAGAAAAATTTGGAAGCATTGTCTACTTGCTATGTGCAGTTATGATTGACTGTCAGTTCTAGTCACAGAACCACAACGTTATCTTGTTTATATGTTTGACCAGTACCGATTGAAAGAACTTCTTCTAAGCAAAGAGATGATTCGTTGCTAGCTGAAATAACAAGAAGAGTAAAAGGTGGAACCAGGCTTGATGATTTGAAGGATTTTTATCTCGACCAAAATGGATGGCTGAGAAAGAAATGACAACTATGTGTTCTAAATTTGTGTGACCTAAGAAAAAAGTACTTAAGGAATGTCATAGATCAAAGTTTACTATTCATCCAGGAGGAGGTAAGATGCATTCAGATATGAAGAGAAGTTTCTTCTGGGAAGGTATGAAAGGAGATGTAGGCTTATGGGTAAAGTAGTGTTTGAATTGTCAGCAAGTAAAAGCCGAGAATCAGAAGCCAAATGGATTTCTTCAGCCTTTGGACATACCAATATGGAAATGAGATTATATATCTATGAATTTCATAGGCAGGTTGCCAAGGTTGAATAGGGGAAATAAAGTATTTGATTACAGTGGACAGATTGACTAAGAGCACACTTTATACCCATTAAGTCGGCAAGTACGACACATGTTTTAGCTAAATTATTCGTGAAGAATATAGTTAAACAGCATGAGATTTCTAGTAGTGTAGTCAGTGATAGCGATTCTTTATTTACTAGCAACTTATGGAAGAATGTATAAGAGGTTTTAGGTACCCAGCTTAAGATGAGTACCGCTTATCACCCACAGCCAGATGGGCAGACAAAGAGAGTCAATAAGGTACTTGAAGATTTGTTAAGAGCTAATGCACTAGATTTTGATGGGTCATGGGAAGACCATTTTCACTTTGTTGAATTTTCCTATAATAATAGTTATTAAACTAGTATAGGAATGGCGCCTTTTGAAGCTTTATACGAAAATCCATGTAAATCACCTTTATATTGGTTAGAGACTAGAAATAGATTAGTTCTTGGTCAAGATATAGTAAGGAAACCACAGAAAAGATTGAGTTGACTCAGGTTAAAATGAAGGAAGCACAATCTAGGCAGAAAGTTATGCAGATAAGAGACAAAAGGACTTAGAGTTCTCAATTGGAGATCATGTTTTCTTCAAAGAACCACCGATGAATGGTGTAATAAGATTTGGGAAATTAGGGAAGTTGGCAATTAGGTTTTTTAGACCATTCCCTATTATAGAAAGGATTGGGATAAGCCGCTTACAGGATAGAGTTACCGAATAGTTTGGCGGGAATCCATAACGTTTCCCACATTTCTCATCTAAGGATGTGTATTCGAGATCCAAAGACTACTATAACTCTGACTGCATTGGAATATTTTGTAGTAGAACCGGATCTGACTTTTGTGATTCAATCAGTTCGTATTTTGGCTAGGGATGAGAAGAAGCTAAGGAAGAAGACAGTCATTTTAGTGAAAGTCGAGTGAAGTAACGACGAGAGGGACTGTACTTGGGAAATGGAGAGTTGGATTAGAGACATTTATCCTGACTTGTTTGATGGTATGTTTTACCTTTATGCTTTTATGGTTGATTTGTGTGCCTTATCGTGAGTTCAAGACCGAAATTCTTTAAGGAGGGGAGTCTATAATAACCCTACATTTGATTAACATTATTTGCGATATTTAATTAGATAAATTAAATGAAATAATGTTAAATTATAAGAAGATTGAGATTTGATAATTAATGTGGGTCGAGTCTAATTAATGAATGTTATCCTAATTTTAACTCAGCAGAATTCAAAGGAAGTCTGAATAGCTTCATCGAGTCAGAACAGCCCAAGAGCCGACCAAAAGGACTAGAAGAGCCAACAAAGAAGAGTTAGAGAAAAAGAAAGCGAATAATACACTAAGGCAATTTTTGCTCGTGTGACAATCTACTCTTTAGCATCATGATCCAATAAGCACCCCAGAAGACAAAGTACTAAAATCAGTTAAGTACATGGATTGCCTACAATCCATGTACTGTGGATCACCAGCGATCCATACTATTTTTCCAAGTCGCCATGAACTTCGAGGCAGAAGGTAAGGGAAAGCTTCTCAAGCCACTAGATCGCTATCGAGCCAGAAGCTATGGATAGCTTGCGATCCACGGTCTATGGATCGCTAGCGAACCATAAGGTTAGCTCGGTTTGTGATGGTTTATGCAGTGCGTCTTCCTACAGTGATCTGGAAGATTCTGGCAAGAAGGTCTAGCCCAATAGTTCTCTAACCTCTATAAATACTCACCTATCTACAACATAAATATGATCTTCTAGAATGGCTACTGAAACTCTGTAGAAACTGCTCTTCTCCTCCCATATAACAGTCACCTAAAAGGTGCACTGTGATTCTCTAGTGAACTCTAACACTAGTGACTTGATCTAATTTACAAGATTCAATCTAATTGTAATCAGATTCAGTTTGTAATTGCAGTCAGTCAATAAGAAAAGTTGTAAAGTGGATAGAGGCTTCATTAAAAGCCGAACCACTATAAAAATCTCTTGTTCATTTATTTTCTCTGCGATTTGTTATTGTTGTTCGGGCCAAAATTGGTCACTAACACCCAAATCCAGATGAAAGCATCAAACAACAGTCACAGCTCACAGACAGAGTGTATGTAGAGAGTATAAATATGAAGAACAATAAAAATTAAATGAAAGCAGTAAAGAACAACAGATTTTATAGTGGTTCGGCTAACTTCGGCCTACATCCACACTAGAAGTTTCTTTTTTTATTGATGTTAGAATCAATTATAGTTATAAACTGGTAGAGAAACCTTTGCCTTAGGAAATAGAGACCTCGAGAGCCATAAAGCCGATCCCTTTTCTGAACTCCCACATGATGTATTTATAGGAGAAGATAGGTCGGACTTCCCTCACGGGCCTGAGAACAAGGCACTTCGGCCCATAGCAAGTGACTCTTGCGCACCAAGCCAGGGATGCCGAACGGCAGTTGCCGAGCGAGGATTGCCGGTCGAGAATTATCTGTCGAACATATAGTGACTCAAAGTAAACCTCAGGAGAATTGAAGCAAGTAGTGAGTTGAATCGAAGTGAAATATGACGAACGATATGTGCTAAGTGAGGTATGCCGAGCGACATTTGATAAGTGAAGTATGTCGAGTGGCATATGCTAAGTGAGGTATGCCGAGCGACATTTGAAGAGTGAAGTATGCCGAGAGGCATATGCTAAGTGAAGTATGTTGAGCGGCAAATGCTGAGTGAGGTATGTCGAGCGACATTTGACGAGTGAAGTATGCTGAGCGGCATTTGACAAGTGAAGTATGTCGAGCGGCATATGCTGAGTGAGGTATGCCGAGCGACATTTAATGAGTGAAATATGCCGAGCGGCATATGCTAAGTGAGGTATGTCGAGCGACAACTATGACGAGCGACAATGCCGACCGCCCTTACTTCCAGACTGAGCCGTCCACGCCAAATGATCCACAACTTCCAGACCGAATGACATATCTAAGTGGACTTCATTCTTTTAAACTAAATCCATCATATTCTAGCCTCGTTAATTGTGAAGTTGGTTAGGTTGAATCCGCCTGTTTATGGCCCTGTAAAAAGGCGGGTTAACAATTGCCTTTTTATATTTTATTTGCCTTGATAAACAAGGCTGGTGCTTTCATACCCAATCCAGGGAGTTGATTCATATTTTGGGTTAATAATGAACTAATGAAATTAATTTGAACATTAATAAGGAGGAGGACATGAAGGGGGAAAAATATGAAAAAAGCATATTTACTTAGCTTAAACCTTACTATTCTCATTTCTCCCTCACTTTCATTTATAAACACAAAAGATAAGAGTTAGGTTGTCCATTGACAAGGGTTTCAAAGGAAATAAAGCTAGCGAAATAAAATTAAAGATTAAGGGAATCAAATCAATACAAGTCTCAACCTTCTTTAGCCACTAAAAGTGAATAATAGTTATGCATCTCATGTTTTAGTATTGTTTTTGGTTTTAAGCATAAATCTGATCTTTTGCTTATATTATGTCATGCGATGATAGTCTGGATGATTATATTTTACTGGCGAATTTACAGAATTCATTTATTGAACTAAATGACACGTTTAAGATAGAAAACTTATCAATGACACCCAAATGATTTGAAATTTTAATATATTGTTAGAAATATTATTTTGGAAGAGATTTTTTTAATTCCATAATTTTATGTTTTAATGAGAATATTTGGTGAATTTTCTAAGATGGAAAAATAAGATATTTCGAGTTTTAATTATCTAAAATAATTAAATTTTGTTTTTAGTCCCAAAATTTTTTTATGTTAAAAAATATAATATAACCAGATTTATTATAATTTTTGGGGATTATTCACATTAGTTTATGATTTTATATTAATTTATTAGCTAGAAAAGCTTAATATTTATTTTCAAATATTAATATAAGCTAATGGTTTGCGAATAGGTTTTGGGAATGATAAATCTGCGCTAGGGCTAGAAAACGTTTTTGATAAAGTACTTATTAACCAATAAGATTATCACAAACAGTAAGGGTTAGTGGGAAAAGAACTTAATTTTATCAGCAAATAATCATTTTTATTATTAATTACAAAAATGCTTGTCGGTAATGATGATGCCGTCGTTTATTTTCATCGCTGCTATGACTTTGAGGATAACTGATAGTGATGCACGTGATATCCACCTATACTGACATGTAGTGAATCAGCTAGAGTTGAAGAGGATCGAAGTCAGCATCCTTACCATTGACGTCAACCTTGGCGCATGCTTTGCTGTAGCACCGCATTTATATATGTAAGGGTATGGGGCCGCATACCCATAACTTCACCGACCCTATTGCTTTTGAAGTACTTATAGCAGCAATAATGATGCCACATATTTTCATACAAATTGACTTTGACACTATAAGCTGCTATGCCACTTTTATCTTTGCAGCATCGACGATAAAGACATAGCCTATTCTAATAATGACTCCATAAGGCAAAGAAGCCGGGTTTTAAATGTAGGCAATGATGTCGCACTTTATCACTTCGGCTTTATCCCTTGTCGCCTTCATTCCTTGTTGTCTGTTTTCGAAGAAGGATAGGTTACCGCCTATTATAACTTCGCCAAGTATCTTTTAAGGTTTTAAAAAATAATTATGAAGAGGACGACTTCGACTAGATACCCTTATATTTATAAATCAAAGACGTTGATAAATTTTATATTGAAGAAGAGCGATGACCCCAATGGCGATGATGACGTCGAACTTTATCAACATATAAAGTTTTATTGTTTTAGCCTATGTTTTAAGGGAGGAAGTCCCCTATCGAATATGTCATTGCCGCATTTACCAATATACAGGCTTTATATTGTTTTGGCTTTATAGCTTATTGTTTCAAAGTGAGATTACTACTAAGTAATTTCAAGATTCATCGATATAATTTTATAAAAGCATGTATCATGGCATAAATATTTTTGGATAAAATAAAAGGCTATAATTTTCTTGTTAGGAAGTATGATTTCAAGGGTCAAATGATTTATAAAGGTTTTGGTTTTCAGGAAATACAAAAGAGTATTTGGCTCAGATTTTTACTAAAGAGATTATTGTTCTTATCACTTTTGGGTTGAGTGTGATAGGATAAATTTGACTCAGAGATTAAAAAACCATATAGGATTGGTATATGATAGCACATATACTTTAGCTGTTAGCCCCTAGCGAATATAAGTCCAAAATTATAGTGCATAGGGCTTTGTCAAGGTAAGACTAAAAGTAGGTGTATGCATAGAAAGGAATATATAAAAATGGTTATAGGCTGACCTACAAAATCTCAAGGTTCATAGTAAATCTAGCAAAACTATAAGATTGATAAATAGTCAGGTAAACACTAGGGTAAGTGTTGGAAAAACCATCCAATTTTATGCTACAACCAGTTAAAAAATTCAGTATATCTGGTAGGCCTAAGTCGGCCATGTAGGTTGGTAGTTACCCCATGAAAATTAAATATTGAGACAGATAGTCAACTGATTTGAAGGACGGTCATGATTACTCATGTAGCATGCATTCATATTATTGTTTATTTTATCTATTTTAATCAGTTTGATTGCAGGAATTTAATTCGCAGAAGATATATTTGAAAAAGGATATTAGTGAGGTGAAAACCGTTCCGCTCAACGGTGTGGTCTCACTGAATATCTATAAAATTGAGATGGCATATTAATGTTCACACCAGGCTCTTTGTCTGACTTGAAGTTTAAGTTTTCCTCTTAAACTCTTGGGTGCTCAAAATTTGATTTGAGTAGTTCAGAAGTAAGTGCTTTTCAGGTTAAGTAGGTCTTGGAAAATAAAGCTTCTGGAGATGTGAAGGAGGCAAAACTATCTTTGTAGGAGTCTATCTATATTATTAAACTATTGTGTTGAAGTTATTTTGTTGAAGTGTACGTAGTGATAGATGCTATGACTGTCTATTAGTAACTTTGAACAACCAAAGGGCATCTTCATATGTCGCTCTTGGCGTATATTGTAATAATTATATTTTATTTGAACCTAGGAAACATTTGGGATTATGTAATAAATATGAAATATATCTTTGAAATTAAATGTCAAAGCTTAATTTTAAAATTGTGTTTAGAATTATTTCACATTCTTGTGCTTATGATATTATGGATACCATTAACATACCCGCATTTTGTCATCGAAAATTAATAATATAGACGACTACAACATCTGTAGCATTTAGTTTCGAGCCCAAAATGAGGGATGTTGCATATATATAACAAAACATTATATATAAGTGTAGATAATAATATTTTGGTTAGAGATACACCTTACTTCCAAAGCCTTGAAGTACACCTTGAAATTGTGAAGTATGCTACGTGAAATAATTTCCGATCCCAAAGTTTGGTCCTTGAACCATTAACCACTAGGCATTGAATAGTAGTTGAATTGATTTGATTAAAGCTTCATAAAAATGGGGAGATGAGAGGGGTTCGACCGACAATGTATAAGGATGAGGCTCAAAAGATCAATAGCATACGAAGAAAAAGGTCAATAGCAAATGAAGGTAGAGACGAATAGAGGGAAGGAAGGAGAGAATTTAGGATCTCATCTTTCACTAAATCTCCTTGCATCCGAGCCATCTAAATTCAAGCCATGATTTCGTATATTTGATCTGCTTATAGCCCATTTTGGCCTCACAAACCAGCCCCTCTAATGGACCATTAACCTATTTATGGTCCGAACAAATATTTTGCATTTAAATATAATTTAAAACGCTTATCGTTATTTTATATCGATTAATAAATTTATAGCTTTTATTAATACATTTAATATTTGTTTATAAAATAAAAATCAAATTTATAAACAATATTTCATAAATATCAACCAATTAGTTAATTTATAACAATTTATAAATTAATTAAATCGTTTGGTCAAAGGATAATTCAACATTTTGGTTGTATGACTAGTCATGTGTAAATTTGGTCGGTGATAAATGTTGAATTATTCGAATATTAACATTAACACTTCACCAATGAGTAGACATCCAAACATCTTAATATATTATGAAAACTCCTTCATAGAACCGTATATGGTTTTTGGAGTGGTCACGTTAGGAGTCATCATGAGCACACTCCCCGCTTACCGAGCACCCTAAAAACTAATCTTCGTTTTTCCTGAATGCTCAATAACAGTTCTTCAGGAAATAATCAGAATATATATAAGAGCAGGGATCACCCCCTAACCGAGCGTATCTCCTAATCATTTGTCCTAGAAGAACAAAACAAGTTTATATGTACAGTATAACACCATTAATGGTAACTGTACCATATAACCCCGTGTTTATCCTTTCCAGTGTTAAAATCCTTCGGTGTTAAGCAAAGAATATTTCCATACCATCAAAATTAAGAAGGATTACATATTTAGGCCAAGATTTAATAGCTGGTTAATATTCAGATCATATATTACATTTCTCACGGAAATCACCAAGCCTCTTAAATTAATCTTTCATTAATTGAAAGTCACATTTCAAATATTTATTAAAATATTCATATACTTATCTCATCGAAATAAGTATATTCACAAACCATTCCTTTCAAAACTTGGAAAAACTTTTTCACACACTTATAAAATAGTAACTATATTCACCAACATTTAGAGAGATTTTGTATTTCAAAATCAAGTTAAAATGATTAAACCCAAATGTCATTAAAACGAAGACCTAAATAACCCAAACACCATTTAAAAATCAAACTCTATTTTCTAATCCCACAGCTATTAAAAATTAACTTCTTTCCAACTTCCAAAATCCATTCCCACATTTATAAATTACTTTAATAAATTGTTTTATTAAATAAAACACTTTATATAAACCTATTCTTTTAAACATAATTTCTTTTTACATGAATGGTTTATTATTTCTAAACACTTTATATAAACCTATTGATGGTAACTATACCACATTATCTCAGTGTTTCTCCTAGATATTTCCAGTATTAAAATCCTTCAGTGTTAAGTAGGGAATATTTCCATACCACCGAAAGTATGAAGGATTACATATTTAGGCCAAGATTTAATAGTCGGTTATTTAACTGCCAATAAACAAATATTCAAATCAAATATTACCTTTCCAACGGAAATCACCAAGCCTCTTAAATTAATCTTTAATTAATTGAAAATCACATTTCAATAATTATTAAAATATTCATATACTTATCTCATCGGGATAAGTATATTCACAAGCCATTCCTTTTGGAAAAACATTTTCACATACTTATAAAATAATATAACTATATTCACCAAGATTTAGAGAGATTTTCTATTTAAAAATCAAATTAATATGATCAAACCCAAATGTCATTGAAACAGAGTATAAATAACCCAAACATCATCCATAAATCTCATTTCTGAAATCATTTAAAAATCAAACTCCTTTTTCTGATCCCACAACCATTAAAAACCAACTTCTTTCTAACTTCCAAAATCTGTTCCCACATTTATAAATTCATTTAATCAATTGTTTTATTAAATAAAACACCTTAAATAAACCTATTCTTTTAAAAATAATTTCTTGTTAAATGAACGGTGTAACGACCCATAAAATTTTAGAAATGTTTAATTGGTTTATACCGCATTGAATTGGATTTTTGAGAAATTATTAATAATAAAATTTTGAAAAAAAAGAAAAAAGAAATTTAATATTTGGATTACGTTTAATTATAATTGATTCAGAAATTTGCATGAAATCAAGGGAATCGACTGTTACCATAAATTTTATTTCTTTCCTGTCCATTCAAATTTTACGTCAGTTACAAACCAATCAATACCTTACCTTTATTACTTCATGTATTCGTGTTGTAGCTCTTTAATTTTCTATCCGTTGCTATTTCATTTCGGGTTTGTTCCTTCCCTATTTATTCCATTTCAAACATTTTCTCTTCTCTCTGGCAGAAACATAATATTTTACATCATTTTTATACATACATATATATATATATATATATATATATATATATCTGTAGCTTGCATTCATTCGTTTTCCTTAATTCCCGTGCGTGACGTTATCATTTCAGTTTCTTTCCATTGAATGTGGCATGTTTCATTGTTAACGTTTTATTCCATTTATATGTGTGGCTTTCCTTTTGCAACCTGTTCCATTTCTATTTCCTTCGTTTTCAAAAATTGAAACGTACAGGCTGGACCACAGTATTAATTGCTTTAATGATTCTTTCAATTCACGTTTAAACGTTGCTATTCCTAGCTACAAATAAATTTAGAAATCAGTGTCTGTTACTTAATTTATGGCATACGTTCAATGCATTGGCTTTTATTATTCAGCTCAATTAAGGGTGACCGTTGCCATCACATAACCGGTAAAAGATTTGTATACGTTTTATTTGTTTATGTGGCAGCGATTCACATTTACACTATTATTACATTTTTAACTTCATTGGTTTTCATTTATTTGTGTACGTTTTGTTTCAATTATTGTACACATCATGGTTCCTTTTTATAAATTCATCACCCATAAATAGTTTATTTCTTTCCCCCTTCATCTTTATTTCTCTCGTATTCATTTATTTGTGTACGTTTTCGTTTCAATTATTGTACACATCATGGTTCCTTTTATAAATTCATCACCCATAAATAGTTTATTTCTTCCCCCTTCATCTTCACTTGTCCCGTATTCATTTATTTGTGTACGTTTTCGTTTCAATTATTGTACACATCATGGTTCCTTTTATAAATTCATCGCCCATAAATAATTTATTTCTTTCCCCCTTCATCTTCATTTGTCCCATATTCATTTATTTGTGTACGTTTTCGTTTCAATTATTGTACACATCACGGTTCCTTTCATAAATTCATCGCATAGAAATAGTTTATTTCTTTTCCCCTTCATCTTCATTTGTCCCATATTCATTCATATGTGTACGTTTTTTTTACATTGATTGGGCAAAGGCTCATATTTCAATTGCGTTTATAAACCAATTTCCACTTTTGCAACTTCACTTTGCTTTCACTTTCCACCTTATGCTTGCATCCTTCTTTTACTCACCTGCTCACATTTTACTCCCTCTACATAAATTGCTCCCTTCTCTTTTGAAACCCAGCAACAACAAAAAAAGAGAAACGAACACACTCCTCCGCCTCTGACTTGCACCCTTAGCCTCTCCGCCTCAACTGCCATACTTCCATCTGATCATCTCCGCCCTCCATCTCCTCCTCTTCCATGCCGACGTTGTTCAGCGAGCCACTACCTTGCCGCAGTGAGTTTTGCTGTCCTCTTCCTTGATTCTTCTCTGGTTCTATATCTTGTTCGCATATATGTATACACACACACACACACACACATATATATATATAAAACTTAAGTATGTATAAACTATAAAGCAACTTTGTGGAGGTGATAATATCGTATGCGTGTCCTATTTTTATCTAATATTATACAGTATAAACTTGGGTAAGGCTTAGTCTATGCATATAAGGCTATAAAGAAGATATATATATATATATATATATATATATATGTATATGTATGTAGTGTTTGCTGTATGCGTTTTGTATAAGGTGTGTGTGTTTTTATTTTATTTTGTTTTACTGTATATAATTGTTTTACAGTACAATGTATATTTTGTATAGTTGCAGTACTAGCATGTTTAAAGTATTGTAAAGTACAGAAGGTGTTGAGTATATTTATGTACTGACTTTAACTAACATATATTACTGTTAGTATTATATATTGGTTTATTTTATATATAATCTGCTTTAGTGGCATATAGATTTTAAAAAGTTTACATGGGTTTATATTAGTTTACATATACCGGAGTTAGATTTGGTATTGATATATAATACATGGACTTTATGTTATATGTTTTAATATTGATTTAATATTTTATTTATAAAGGTTACTTTTATAAAGATTTAAATTTTAGATGGTGTTTGGATATTGGTTTGTATATGGGTTTAAACATATACATTATTTCAATCTATACTACATATAGATATGTTTTGTTTAAACCAATGAATTTTGAAAATATATATTTAATTTAATGTATGTTTAAATTTAGAATACAGTTTTATTTATATATAGTTATATATACAAATATATATAGCTCACTTATCCTATTTATCTTCCTCGACCCAACTCCGATTTGATTTCGTCAATTCCTCTTTATCAGCTTTGATCGTTAAAATTCTTGCCAATATTGCTTTGCTTCGAAATCTGTGCTTGGATTTGTATCTCTTCTCATTCTGCCCTCTCCTCTAGGCTCGAAAGGTGAGCAATCACTCACGACTAACGTTCTTTTATTTATTAAATTTGATTTCAATTGAAACGACAATTGAAATATGTTGCTGCGGTTATTTAAATTATTATATATGCCATTATCTGTAACCGTTCACCTGTGGGATATGACACCATATCCTATTGTTTATATTTTATTGTTATTGATGATATATGCCTGTTATTATTTTATTATCTGCTATCACTCTGCAAGTTCCCTGTTAATATGGAATTCACATGGGTTGAAATGATACATACCCGAATGGACTTTAGATTAGGAGAAAATCGTTATGGGTTGAAATGATAAACCCAAACGATTTTCATTTGAATTGAATTTTGGGATTACGGGTTGAAATGATATCCACCCGTATATATTTAACTTACAGATTGAAATGATAAATATCCGTATCACTTAACCATATGATAGAAGTATATATACAGACACCGTTGGTCTACATCATATAAATATTTTGAAAATAATATCTATGGTTTTAGGAAAGAAATATAGAGTTTTAGTTAATATTGGAATATTTTATGTATAAATATGTTTAATGTAAAGTAGATTTAAATAGTAAACTTTAATTTAATAAAGTTCGATTTAATAAATAGAATATGTTTAGGTATTATATTTTACATAGATTTCCAATGATTTGTATATGTTAAGGAAGATAAAGTTGAATCGATTGGAATGGTATTTAATTGATAATTTTGTTTAATTAAATCAATTCGAAACTTATTGAATTTGAAAACTTAAAATATAGTTCATAACATAACTTTTACTTTAGTGATTTAATGAATATTCACGTTTAAAGAAATTGAAGGCAAATATAATGAATTATAATATAAGGCTATATAAATAATATTGAGTGGATATTTCAAGAATAAATAATAATGAAGTTAAGTCAAGATCTATATGAAACTGTTAGTTTTAGTTTGAAATGTTGAATATTAAAGTTTTGAAAATAGGGGGACTTAAATAGTTAAATTGTGATTCAGATCAGTATTTGAAATCGATATAATTTGAATTTGTTTTTTAGAAGACTAAATTGAATGGAAATTTAAAACTTGAGATTGAATTTAATTGAACGAGAAAGTCGAGTTAATTTTTGAGGTGATCGGTGAAACTTGAGGAAATTATAAATACTTTACTTTATAAATTATTTAATATATATACACACACACACACTGTTCTGGAAAATAGATATATTTGAAGTGAAATTATATTTTGGTTTTGAATAAAAATTAATTTGAAAGGACCACGGTCTTATAGTGTATATTTCTACATTGTAGATAGCTCCACGGATCCTTAGAGGATGGTTATCCCAAACATCCTTTAAGTTACTTGTATTTTAGTTGATATTTTTCTTGAGTTGGATTTATAGATATAAGAATGTTAATACTGACTCGAGTGTTTTGTGTTTTGCTTTACGCTCGGGTCAGACTGAGTGATACAACATTTGAGACTCACCTTCAAAGTTGGAGCTTTGCTTGAAGATCCAACTTTCTATCCTTTCAATCATCCAGTTGATTGGTCCAGAGAAGTCATCTGCTCGTACTGGAGACTTCACTGCATCAGAGATATTCTTTTATACTTTATTTCTAACTCTGATGTTTATATAGTAGCTTCATGAACTACTATTCATTTATTCCGCTATGTATTATTGTACTACTCTGTATCTGTGATTGATTTATTTACTGTATATATTAAGTTTTGCGAAATTTAAATTAACAATACGGTATTTTGAGCAATTCAAGTCCGACATGTGTGGATGTGAATGGTTGAAATATCGGGCCGTTACTGTTGGTATCAGAGCTTTGGCTCTAGGCAAATTTAGCATGTATGGAAAATTTAATTACGGAATCACTTTCGTTCGGGCTTGAACTCCTTTCTCTTGATTGGAAGTTCCCTTGAATTTTGGAATGTCCCTCGGTTCCAAAATTCATTCTTGTCTCTCCCTATTTATATTCTTTTGATTCTGGAGTATCCCATAACTCCACCGAATGATTTGTAAAGGGGGTGAAAACTCCTTTACAATTTGCATTGATTCACCGAAGATTTCTGTATCCTCGGTTTACGATGCTGTTATATCTTGATATGCTGAATTCTATCTCTGGCAATCCAATGTCGATTTGTTTTGGAATTCCGCATCGATCATATTCCTGAAGTCACCGTTGACCGGGTTAAGGTCGCCCGCGATTTATACCCATCTTCTATTTTAAAATTTTAATTACCTCATCTTCGATTGAGCCTATCTTCGAATCAGGATTCTATTGATTGAAGTTCCTCTAATTTGTATCTCTATCTTTGTTTGGAAACCCATTCTTAAATCATCCTTCAAAAAATCGGGTTTTGTTTGTATTTTAGAAATGGTTTTATATCAAAATTATTGTTTTAACTATGATTTTATTCTATATATAAAAGTGAAATATTTTCGATAAGGATTATATATCTTTTAAAAACGAAAGTCTGAAATTTTGAAAGGATGTGAAATTTTGAAAAATTATAAGAAATGGATTTATATGAAAAAATTTTATAACTGAAGGGTTTTAGTTGGAAATTTGAGAGATTGAATTCCGGTGTTTTGAAATTGGTTTTAAGATTTTAAATATATATATATATATATATATATATATATATATATATAACAATACGAGTTAAAAGATATTTTCCGAATAAGAAATGTTTCAAATGAATTCGAATGAATTCCAATGATTTCGAAGAGATTTTCAAAGAAGTTTTAAGAAAATAGAAGTCCAGAACTCACTTTTATCGCTGGGAAATAGTTTCGGTGATGAGTGCACGCATCATCGACATTGATTTTCGAGTTTCAGAGTGGGAGAGATGCCACTTTAGTAGCCTTTCTATGCGTGTGATTTTGTGAAACCAATTTTGATTTCAAATTCCGAAGTATGATTTGATATTCGAAAAATATACGTGTATATATTTGAAATAAAATAAAGTATGCCGGTGATCAATCCTCGAGTTTTCGATTTGATTTAGTATAATTCTATTTATAAAAAAAAATTGATTCAATGATTTGTTACTGATTTCCAACTCTTGGATTTGAAATTTGATTTCACCGACTATTTTGAAGGTTCGAGCACTTCCAAATCAAGGTTTAAAATTTTAAAACTAAGAAAGTCCGAAGAGTATAAAATATTTGACCAAGAATATAAGTTTAGTTTTCTATGTTTAAAGTATGAAGAGTATGACTTAAGTAAATTTGAAACTTTTGTTAAGTAAATAATTTGAATAAGGAAAAATTGGATTTTTCATATAGAAATAAATAGTTTAAAGGTTTTAAAGGGATAGTTATAAATTTGGAAACCATTTTTGAGTATAATTGATTTTGAGAAAACATTTGGTTTTGAAAATAGATTGGAATGTAAAACCCAGCATTTATATGATAATTTTGGAAATGAATTTGTTTGACTTGAATTATGTTAATTTGGAAACTGGGACTGTTTTCTAAACCTATCATTTTGGAAACTTTGAAACTGAAGATAATTAACTTGGAAGAAATGATTTGGTGAAATCATATATGATTTTGAAACTGAATTGATATTGAAATAGATTGAAATTTGAGAACACATGTTACTAAATACTTGATTTGTAAGTTATCGAACTTATATAAAATTGATTTGTATAAGTATGAAGTAGATTTGAAAACTATTGATTTGGAAAGGTACTCAATTTGAAAAGTGGAATATTATATTATCGAAGTCTATATAAGTGTGATTTGATATACTATTGATTTTGGAAAGTATTCAATTTTTGAAATGAAATCTTATATATATGGACGTTATATAAGTATGATATTCGAAAGTGATTTGAAAAGGTACTATATGATACATATTTTCAAAGTAAAGATATGAAAAGTGCCTTCTGCTTGATATCCGCTCTGTGGCCACATCGTGGATTCATTCAATCAATATTATTCTCCCTGATTTTTGGTTTTTCGGATGTGATACTGGAGTGTCCCACCGTGGCGTAACCCACGGTTTTTCCTACGAGCGCGATTGCATAGCGCAACTGCCTGGCTGAGCGAGCCTAGGGGTAGGGAATGTTTCCTGGGGGATCCTGCAACAACCCTGTATTTTCTGATTATTGTAATTGTATATTTTAATTATTTTAATTTAAATTCCTAATTTAAAAACTTTATTTTATTTATTAAAATGAATATATTTTTTTAATTGAAATATAAATGTTGATTTTGATGTGGATTAGAATTTCAAACATGCATAAATTGATTATTTCCCGAAAATGTGAATTTTGGTCAATCTGGTCAAACTTTTAATTTTAAATTTAAATTTTAAAAGTTTGAAAATTTGAATTTTATTTTTTATTATGAAAGTAAATAAAATTTCAAGAACACTGCTTTTCGTTTCGTTGAAATCCGAATAATATTGTGAAAGTTATGCTTTCTACAAAATTGGGTGTAAATTGTTTTATTTAACACTATTTTTTATTTTAAATTATATAAATAATCTTTTTAATTGTCATATCTTATTCTAAATTGTATTATATGTTATGTTACATATATTTTTACCTTTTAAATATTTTTAAAGTGATGTTTGAATTTTTGCAAAGCTCATTGAATTTATTTTCTATTTTTAAAGGTTAGTTTCCATTTTTCTGCTATTTTCTTCATTTAAATTATATTTAATTAAAATTTATTTATTCATTTTTATGCATGCATTTTATTTTTATGCTTTTATATTTATTTATAAATATTTTTCATGTACATACAATTTTCCCAAAGTTCATTTCATTTATTTTCAAATTTTCAAGCCTAATTTACATTTTCTTTATTATTTTCTTAATTTAATTATAATTAATTAATATTTATTTATTTATTTTTGTTTATTTACTATATTTTCGTGTTTTATCTGTATTTATACATATTTTACATGTATTTAAATTTTAAAAAGAAATGGTGGAAATTTGAAAGGTTTGTGACTCTTTATTTGCTTAAGCCTTTTTGTATTCTGTCTTTTCATTTCTCAACCAACATCTCTTCAATTGGCTGCCTTAACTCCATTCTTCAGCCGTGTATTCTTCTTTCTTTTTCACGTGAAAGGGAAGACTTCTCATCCCCTAAAAATCACGGCCATGAAGAAAAAAAAAAGAAAAAAAAACAATGGCTTTTCTTTTCACATTTTTCCCTCTTCTTCACTGATTTAGCCTTCCTCTTCTTCATGTTTGCTTGGCCTCACCTCTCTCCTTGCTGACCACCATCCTCTCCACCATCTACAACAGCACCAACCCCCTCTCCTCTGACCACCACCTCTGGCCATGATCATTAGATGAAGGCACCACCTCAAATTTGCAAAGCACTTCACCAAAACAATGCTAGCCAAGCCTATACTCCACTATTGCCTTCATAGTTGCCTTTGGCCACCCCTTAGCCACCACCACCATCATCTACTTCACCTCTGGCTACCCCTTTCACTACTGTCCAGATCTGACCTGACATGAAGACCCCATGGCCGAGCCTATATGTGGTCATAGCCGAGTCAAAATGCACCAAAAACTTCACATATTTGCCTTGAACCCATGTATGCTTCATGTTGTAACTCTTCCACCACCTTCATCCACTTGTAACCTGACCTTTATGGTTGCCATACCTGACCCAAACCAGAGCCTAGTGTGGTGAGATCAAGCCCATTTGATCATGTGACAAGCTTATGTTGTCGTGTGCAAGTCTTTTGCTTCTAAGTTTTGGCCATCTCTCTTGTTTTGCAACTGTTCTGCAAACTAAAGTTGTTGATTATATTTGTATGTCGATATCTATATTTGTGCTTATGTATGCTATATTTTGTGTTGTTTACAAGGGTCTACATCAATTCAAATCAAATCGTGCTTGTCGTGCCTTTGGAATCGCTCTTGTGTGTGTTGTTTGTCTCTAGCTTCGTGAAAAGTGAGTCTTTCTCACTCTGACATATTTACTTATGAAATAGTAAATTGATGGCAAGTGTATAGTAATATAAAATGTGTATGCAAGTTAATGATGATCATATGATATGCTATGCCATGTTATTACCATGTTAAAACTGTTAGTTATCACCTGACATTTGATATATTGCGACATTGACATTGTTTATATTGTTTATGCATATGATCACACTGCAAGTTCCCTGTTAGAATAGAATCACTATGGGTTGAAATGATACATACCCGAACAGACTTTAGAATAGGAAAAAATCGTTATGGGCTGAAATGATAGGCCTGAACGATTTTTATTGTATTTTATTTGACTTGGGATTGCGGGTTTGAAATGATAGAACCCGGGTTTTCTTTGTAAACTGCGGATTGAAATGATATATATCCGTATCACTTGACCTAGGTTAGAAAATTATATACAGACCCCGTGGTATATTTTTAAATGATTTTTGTTAAAATATGTATTTTTAAAAGTATGAAATTTTGATTTAAAAATATATATTTTATGGTTTTAAGAAAATTAAATATTAAGTCTTGAAATTGTGAATTTGAGTACGTAAATTTGAAGTAATTGAGATTTTATACTTTAAATTTTATTTTAAAATGTAAATAAATAATGGAAATTAAATTTAAAGTTTGGAAATTGTATTTGAAGTAAAATTTTAAGTTTTATTTAATTTATATGTTAATAAACAGTGAATTTTGACTTAATAAATGAATGGAGTTTTTAAATTGAATATTTGATCTAAAAATTTTGTTGTGTTAAATCATATGTTAAAATGATTTTAAATGTGAAATTTTGAAGTCTAGAAATATGATTTTTATGTTATAATAAAAATTTGGAGTTTTATTATTATTTTTGAAAAGCTAAAATGAAATCTGGAATTTTATAGCATTTTCAAAATGTTGTGGTCTTTTGACAGCATTTTTAAATGCTATTGTTTTGAATCTAACAATGTTTGAAATAACTAAATATCTATTACGACATTTTATAAATGCCGTTATTCTTGAACTAAACCATTTTTGGAAGCTATAAGCTACGATAGCACTTTATAAAGGCCGTCGTTGCTATAATTTGACAATGTTTGAAATGTTATAGATTTTAACACTGTTTGAGTTATATTTTAAAGTGTTAAATGATTTAACTTTTGGAAATTGATTAATTGTGAAATTTAAGAAGTTTTGAATATATTTTAATATTTAAATTTGAATTTTTAAGGAATTTAAATTTGAATTTGAATTTAAGTAAGGTTTACTTGGTTATGTGTTAAATGGAATGAAATGTAATGAGATAAATGAATTTTTGAATGGAATTTTTAATGTATTTTGTAATGATACTTGAAATAACAAATGAATGACTTATTTGATTTAAAAATGATATTTAAATTTGAGTATTTGAATTTGAATTCAAATAATGATTTGATAATAAGGTTTGGAAATGATTTGATCTTTATTTTGATAAAGAATATGAATTGGAATGATATGTACTTTTGATAAATGAATATTTGAAGTTTATATTGGTATGAAAGGATATTTAGTTTAATTGTAAATTGAGTTTATTTAAATAATATTGGATTTATGAAATGAATATTTCAAAACTAAGTAATAATGAAACTAGATTTGAGATATATGAAATTATAAAATTTAGTTTTTGAAATGCGGGATATTAAAGCTTTGAAATATATTAAAAATTGAATAGTTTAATTTGTGGGTCAAGTCTATATTTGAAATTGATATGATTTGAAATGGTTATTGGGAAATTTAATTGAAACTGATGGTTTGAATTGAATTAAGTTGGAAATGGAAAATTTGGGATTAATTGAATGAATTGTAAAATGTAAAGAATTGAATGAATATCCCATGATTTCAAATGTATGATTTTGAAATGTTATTATTTTCAAAGTGTAATTGTTTCAAGTATTTTTGGTTTCGAAAGAGTTATACTTTGAAAATATTATGATTTTGAAATGAATATATGCTTGAAATGTTTTTGGTTTCGAAGTATAAATTATTTTGATTGAATAAATAGTTTTGAAATAAAAATGGTTTTGGTTTCGAAGTATAAACTATTTTGAAAGAAATATAGTTTGAAATGAAATGATTTGATCTTTTTGAAGTATAAACTATTTTGAAATGACCACGGCGTTATAATAACGTTTGGTTGTTAAAGAGACCGGGATCGGAAGTTGTCATACTCTCTGCCAACTCCGAAAACCACTTTAACAACTGTGTACGCGGTGGAGATTTCAGAATGAAGTAGGATGGCAGCGACGTTTTTGAGATATATTACGTGGACCCAACTCCCGTGAGTTGGAATAAGGTGGCTAAAACAGGAGCGATCTCGGGCCAAGTGAGGTCATTTCTCCGATCGGACACATTCCTTCGATACTATACTCTTACTGGTGATTGATTAGATGGCCATCCTCCGATTTTGATATGGGAGTGTGTTCCGAGGTGGGCGTATGTGGCTGCTGCGTTACCACCAGCCCGTGTGCGTAATTGGTATATCTACCCTGGCATTGCCTTGTGTGCCGTGTCACCTACCATACCAAGCCTTTACTACGAGTTTGTTTTTCTCCCGTAGCCTGTGTGGTATCCTCTGACAGTCACCTGGAGTGGAGATGGCATGATATTGGATGGACTACTGGGACTATTATGTGTGAAGGGTGATATGGGTAGCCCGGAACGCTATTTAAAAGTATGTTTATTTTACTGTAGACATTATTATAATAGCGCAACATTACTACATAGTAAATAGTTTAACGGATCCTTAAAGGATGGGCTGTCCCAAGCATTCTTTAAGTTACTGATGCATTTTTGTTACTGTTCACTTGAGTTGATTTACAGTTCATAAGTATTTATGTCCTGACTCGAGTGTTTTGTGTTTTGCTTTACGCTCGAGTCAGATTGAGTGAGCTAGCATTCAAGATTCACCTTTGGAGTTGGAGCTTTTCTTGAAGATGCAGCCATCTATTTTGCTTTCTGTATCCAGTGATTTTAGTGATGTATTCTGATTTGTGCCTGATGTATCTTGTTACTCTTCTGTTGTATCTTGTTTAACTCTGATGTATCTTATTTTTATATAGTAGCTTCATGAACTACTATCTCTTTTATTTCCGCTGCATTATTATTTACTCTGTCTCTGTGATCTGTGATTATGTATTTACTGTATATTCTGAGATTTGCCAAATTTTATTTACAATGCGGTATTTTGAGAAATTCAAGTCCGACATGTGCGGATACGAATAGTTGAAAATATCGGGTTGTAACAGATCCAGACGCAACCATTGTGTATCCTGCACTCTATGTAGGTTGCATTAGTAGCGAAACTGCCTGGCTGAGACGGCCTACGGGTACAGATTGTTACCTGGGGGATACAGGCGTAACCATTGTGTATCCTGCACTCTACTAGTCATCATGGCGTAACTCGCAGGGCTAAGAAAGCTTACGGATACAGATGGTTTCCTGGGGGATCCAGGCGTAACCGTTGTGTATCTGCGATCCGTGGTTAGACAACTGTTTTGGTTTGGTTGATTTGTTTGGATTGTACTTTCCATATCTGTTTTTAAAAGTATTTTTCAAGTATTTTCACTAAGTGTTGAAACGAGTCTACTAAGTATTTGAAGAATTCTAGCTTTGCGCCTGATCAAGCATGGCCAGAGTCTGCAAGAACAAGGATAAACTTGTTGAAACATCGAGTTATAAAAGTATTTTCGAAAGGAAAATTGGTTACGATATAAAGGTATTTTATTATAATGGTATTTCCAACAAATAAAATTCTTAATTTAATACCATTTCAACTAAATCCCAATTTATCTTCCTAACCTCAATGTATCCAAATTATTTGAAATATAAATTTTGTATTAATATTTGAAATTGAAATTTTTTTGGTTTGAAATTAACTATTCGGGCCCGATACTATTCTTTTGAATCTATCTTATCTGCCCTGCTTTATTTATTCACCTATATTCTCTTTTCCGAATCTATCTTCTTTCCTTCTTTCCTTCTTTCGAGTATATCCTTTAAAATATTGTTTATTTATATACTACCTGGTTTAATAGTGATTTTTTTTAGTGTTTTATAAATAATTGATCTCATAATTAATTGAATGAATTTAATAAAACGAGTAATCTATTAAATATTAATTAATTTAAATAATAATAATAAAAAGTATATGGTTTTAAATAAATTGTTTAATTTGTTTTTAAAAGTCTAAATTTTTCATCTGGTTGTTTCTATTCTCCTACTCTGTTCCTTTTCGGGGGCGAAAAGTTTTGAGTGGGGAAGAGTGTAACGACCTATAAAATTTTAGCAACGTTTAATTGGTTTATAACGTATTGAATTGGATTTTTGAGAAATTATTAATAATAAAATTTTGAAAAAAAAAGAAATTTAATATTTGGATTACGTATAATTATAATTGATTCAGAAATTTGCATGAAATCAAGGGAATCGACTGTTACCATAAATTTTATTTCTTTCTTGTCCATTCAAATTTTACATCAGTTACAAAACAATCAATACCTTACCTTTATTACTCCCTGTATTCGTATTGTAGCTCTTTAATTTTCTATCCGTTGCTATTTCATTTCGGGTTTGTTCCTTCCCTATATATTCCATTTCAAAAATTTTCTCTTCTTTCTGGCAGAAACATAATATTTTACATCATTTATATACATACATATATATAGCTTGCATTCATTCGTTTATTCACTTTTACGTTTCTCATACTTTCTACTTTATTGTCCTTAATTCCTATGCTTAACGTTATCATTTCAGTTTCTTTCCATTGAATGTGGCACGCTTCATTGTTAACGTTTTATTCCATTTATATGTGTGGCTTTCCTTTTGCAACCCGTTCCATTTCTATTTCCTTCGTTTTCAAAATTTGAAACGTACAGGCTGGACCACAGTATTAATTGCTTTAATAATTTTTCCAATTCACGTTTAAACGTTGCTATTCCTAGCTACTAATAAATTTAGAAATCAGTATCTATTACTTAATTTATGGCATACGTTCAAAGCATTGGCTTTTATTATTCAGCTCAATTAAGGGTGACTGTTTCCATCACATAACCGGTAAAAGATTTGTATACGTTTTATTTGTTTATGTGGCAACGATTCACATTTACACTATTATTGTCTTTTTAACTTCATTGGTTTTCATTTATTTGTGTACGTTTTCGTTTCAATTATTGTACACATCATGGTTCCTTTTTATAAATTCATCGCCCATAAATAGTTTATTTCTTTCCCCCTTCATCTTCATTTGTCTCATATTCATTTATTTGTGTACGTTTTCGTTTCAATTATTGTACACATCATGGTTCCTTTTATAAATTCATCGCCCATAAATAGTTTATTTCTTTTCCCCTTCATCTTCATTTGTCCCATATTCATTTATTTGTGTACGTTTTCGTTTCAATTATTGTACACATCACGGTTCCTTTTATAAATTCATCGCCTAGAAAATAGTTTATTTCTTTTCCCCTTCATCTTCATTTGTCCCATATTCATTTATTTGTGTACGTTTTTTTACATTGATTGGGCAAAGGCTCATATTTCAATTGCGTTTATAAATCAATTTCCACTTTTGCAACTTCACTTTGCTTTCACTTTCCACCTTATGCTTGCATCCTTCTTTTACTCACCTACTCACATTTTACTCCCTCTATATAAATTTCTCCCTTCTCTTTTGAAACCCAGCAAAAAAAGAGAAACGAACACACTCCTCCGCCTCTGGCTTGCACCCTTAGCCTCTCCGCCTCAACTGCCGTACCTCCACCTGATCATCTCCTTCTCTTCCATGCTGACGTTGTTCGACGAGCCACTACCTTGCCGCGGTGAGTTTTGTTGTCCTCTTCCTTGATTCTTCTCTGGTTCTATATCATGTTCGCATATATATATATATAATATATATATATATATATATATATATATATATATTAAACTTAAGTATGAATAAACTACAAAGCAACTTTGTAAAGGTGATAATATCATATGTTGTGTCCTATTTTTATCTAATATTATACAGTATAAACTTGGGTAAGTCTTAGTCTATGCATATAAGGCTATAAAGAAGAAATGTATATATCTATGTAGTGTTTGTTGTATGAGTTTTGTATAAGGTGTGTGTGTTTTTATTTTATTTTGTTTTACTATATATAATTATTATACAGTACTATGTATATTTTGTACAGTTGCAGTGCTAGCATGTTTAAAGTATTGTAAAGTATAAAAGGTGTTGAGTATATTTATGTACTGACTTTAACTAACATATATTACTGTTAGTATTATATATTGGTTTATTTTATATATAATCTGTTTTAGTAGCATATAAATTTTATAAAGTTTACATGGGTTTATATTAGTTTACATATACCGGGGTTAGATTTGGTATTGATATATAATATATGGACTTTATGTTATATGCTTTAATATTGATTTTAATATTTTATTTATAAAGGTTACTTTTATAAAGATTTAAATTTTAGATGGTGTTTGGATATTGGTTTGTATATGGGTTTAAGCATATACATTATTTCAAACTATACTACATATAGATATGTTTTGTTTAAACCAATGATTTTTGAAAAAATATATTTAATTTAATATATGTTTAAATTTAGAATAAAGTTTTATTTATATATAGTTATATAAACAATATATAGCTCACTTATCCTATTTATCTTCCTCGACCCAACTTTGATTTGATTTCGTCAATTCCTCTTTATCAGCTTTGATCGTTAAATTCTTACCAATATTGCTTTGCTTCGAAATCTATGCTTGGATTCGTATCTCTTCTCATTCCTCCCTCTCCTCTAGGCTCAAAAGGTGAGCAATCACTCACGACTAACGTTCTTTTATTTATTAAATTTGATTTCAATTGAAACGACAACTGAAATATGCTGCTGCAGTTATTTAAATTGTTATATATGCCATTATCTGTAACCGTTCACCCGTGGGATATGACACCATATCCTATTGTTTATATTTTATTGTTATTGATGATATATGCCTGTTATTATTTTATTATCTGCTATCACTCTGCAAGTTCCCTGTTAATATAGAATTCACATGGGTTGAAATGATACATACCCGAATGGACTTTAGATTAGGAGAAAATCGTTATGGGTTGAAATGATAAACCCAAGCGATTTTCATTTGAATTGAATTTGGGATTACGGATTGAAATGATATCCACCCGTATATATTTAACATACGGATTGAAATGATAAATATCCGTATCACTTAACCATATGATAGAAGTATATATACAGACACCGTTGGTCCATGTACAATATTTTGAAAATAATATCTATGGTTTTAGGAAAGAAATATAGGGTTTTAGTTAATATTGGAATATTTTATATATAAATATGTTTAATGTAAAGTAGATTTAAATAGCAAACTTTAATTTAATAAAGTTCGATTTAATAAATAGAATATGTTTAAATATTATATTTTACATAGATTTCCAATGATTTGTATATGTTAAGGAAGATAAAGTTGAATTGTTTGGAATGGTATTTAATTGATAATTTTGTTTAATTAAATAAATTCGAAACTTATTGAATTTGAAAACTTAAAATATAGTTCATAACATAACTTTTACTTTAGTGATTTAATAAATATTCACGTTTAAAGAAATTGAAGGCAGATATAATGAATTATAATATAAGGCTATATAAATAATATTGAGTGGATATTTCAAGAACAAATAATAATGAACTTAAGTCAAGATCTATACGAAACTGTTAGGTTTAGTTTGAAATGTTAAATATTAAAGTTTTGAAAATACAGGGACTTAAATAGTTAAATTGTGATTCAGATCTGCATTTGAAATCGATATAATTTGAATTTGTTTTTTAGAAGACTAAATTGAATGTAAATTTAAAACTTGAGATTGAATTTAATTGAACGAGAAAGTGGAGTTGATTTTTGAGGTAATCGGTGAAACTTGAGGAAATTATAAATACTTTACTTTATAAATTATTCAATACACACACACACACACACACACACTGTTCTGGAAAATAGATATATTTGAAGTGAAATGATATTTTGGTTTTGAATAATAAATTAATTTGAAACGACCATGGTTTTATAGTGTATATTTCTACATTGTAGATAGCTCCACGGATCCTTAGAGGATGGTTATCCCAAACGTCCTTTAAGTTACTTGTATTTTAGTTGTCTCTTGAGTTGGATTTATAGATATAAGAATGTTAGTCCTGACTCGAGTGTTTTGTGTTTTGCTTTACGCTCGGGTCAGACTGAGTGATACAACATTTGAGACTCACCTTCGAAGTTGGAGCTTTGCTTTTAGATCCAACTATCTATCCTTTCAGTCATCCAGTTGATTGGTCCAGAGAAGTCATCTACTCGTACTGGAGACTTCACTGCATCTGAGATATTCTTTTGTACTTTATTTCTAACTCTGATGTTTATATAGTAGCTTCATGAACTACTATTCATTTATTCCGCTGTGTATTATTGTACTACTCTGTATCTGTGATTCTGTGATTGATTTATTTACTGTATATGTTAAGTTTTGCCAAATTTAAATTAACAGTTCGGTATTTTGAGCAATTCAAGTCCGACATGTGCGAATGCGAATGGTTGAAATATCGAGCCGTTACAAATGGTTTATTATTTTTAAACATCTTTTGTAAAACAATTTATTATTCAAAAATATCTTTAAACAAAAAGTTAATTCTCTTTTAACAACATTAGTGAAATAATGAATTTGAAAAATCGTTAATAATAAATTTTGACGAAAATAATATTACAACAATAATCTTAGAACACTTGATATAGTATAACAATAATACAAACACAATTATTAAAATATAATTTAATAACTTAAAACAATATTAGTATTTTTATAAATTAACTTTTAAAACAATATTAAAATAATAATAAATTAATTTTAAACAATATTAATGTAATAATAACAAAGTTAAATAAACTTTAAAAAATATATTATTATAGTAATAAACTTTTACACGGTATTATTATAATAATAAATAAAATTTTAAAATATTAATAATATAAGAAATAACTTTGAAATAAAATAATAAACTTTAAAATATAAAATAATTAATTTTAAACAATTAACTATACATAATAATTTAACTTTAATATAATAATAAAATTTTAAAACAATAATTAATTTTAAAACAAATTATTGTAAATAACTTTAAAAATATATTTAGAATATCATTTAGTGATTATAAATAAATATTTATAATACAAATATGTTAACTTTAAAACATTGTTAATAAATTAATTATTATGTAAACACTTTACAAAAATAATAATTATATAAAACATTTATAATTGTGTAAAATTGAAGTTGATTTAAATCCAAAGCTTTCTAAATTTAGAAAGAGGCTTCGTAGTCATAATGATACTTAAGCAAGCCACCATATCATACAATTTGACTTTCAAAGATAATCACGGTATTTACATAATAACCATCTATGTAAATAAATTCAACAATTAACCAAAACTGGTTAACACTTCACTTACTCAAATTGGCATATCAATTAACGACATATAATTACATGACCAAATCTATAAAAATAGCAGAACATGGATTTATTCTACTGATTAAATGACCAACTAATTTAATTAGCTTAACGGTGTTTTATTGCACTAAATAGGTGTCTAAATTACTTTATTCAAGTTACTTTAACAGAATGTATATTTGGCAAAATAGATAACAACAATAAGGTATTGTTTATTTAACGACGTTATCAATTAATAATGTAACTAAATTCAGTTTTTTTTATTATTTTTAATATCACTTAATCTTACACCAAACTTACTAAAATGTTGAAATAGATGATACGAGTCCAATTAAAAAATTTGCATGTCAATTGGATCTCATATGAAAGAGATATCATATTTCAAATTAACAACTAATATATAATTAAACAAAACTAATATTAATTTCCTCACCCAAACCATAAGAAGCCCAAAGCTTGCATCCTCTTCATAAAATCCAACCCGAAGTGCCTTCTTCCCAAAATCGCGTACTGCCCCCAAACTGATTTCCATGAACCCATGAAGACATGCACGTAGTGCATATGCACTCTATGATCGCTGCACCATTCATCGATCTGAGGCCACCTAGGAATGCAGCTTTCCACCCTCGACGCATTAGCACCACTACCCACAACCCTCGTGTCTCCACTCAAGTACCGACATCACAGCCTAAAAGAAGAAAACGTGCTAGGTTTGGAAATCCCCTCATCTACATCTCCATGGCCAATGATTGCCCATGCCACCTACTCCTTATGAACCCCCACCTATAGACGCACCAACACCCACACCCTTGGCCAACTCACACCACCCCTTTCACCGCTAGAGCATGAAAACCTGAACCTAAAATCCTAAGGCATGAAACCTTAGCTCGACCAATTTCCGCTATCTAAGACCATCGAAGAACAACCGGCCATGGCCAACACCTCCACCTTCCCTCAAGGTTACTCTGCCATCGTCGCCATGCCTATAGCCGCCTAAATCACCGAAAATTGATGTTTTAATGGAATTAGGTCATCTCCTCCTCCACGATGAACCACCCCTCTTGAAAATCCCAATTCTTCGATACATACACACCTATGCCCTTCAATCTCCAATACTTAATCGTCAAAAAAAGTCGTTTTCTCGACAACTACCGGTTTTTTTCAATTACCGCCGCCACATTTTTTAGGATGATGAACTACCATTTTTAAAAGTTACTAAACTCCAAAACAAACAACCTTTGTGTTGGAGGTCGGAGCTAGAAGTCAATGGTTTGGGAGTGGTAGATATTTTGAATGATCAAAAGAAGTTTACTTTTGTTGACAGCAAACCAATTGGTGAAGAAGCATCAAGTTTTTGGGCGTACAAGTATATATAGACAAGCATAAGGAATGGCACAGGCATGGAAACCCATATCATAGAAGACACAATCATTTTTGAAGACAAGAATCATGGGGGAATGGAGATAAAGGCAGTAGGGTGAAGGGGAACAAAAGGGTGTGTACTATGTGTTTATGGTTGATTTTGCATTGGAAAGATTGGAGTACCATGTCACAAAATATTATGTCCACATATGAGCCACGAACGATAGCAAATAAAATACGATCGCGTTCAAAAATGTGATGCGATTACAAAACGACAATAAATCACACCGGTTTTCAAATTCTTTAAAGTTTTCAAAAATGCCAGTGTTTGCCATGAAACCCGTCAAACAGGAATTTCTATATTTTTCGAGTTAAAAATTAGGGAAAAATCTTATAACTTAAATTAAAAATATGATACCAAAAATCAGACAATTATTTAAATCATATATTTTATTATCATTTAAATTAAATCCGAATATTTAAGTATATGAAATATTCAAACTCGGATACTTGAAAATTATGGGTCGTTACACTTTCCCTCCTTAAAAAGAATTCCGTCCTCCAAAATTTACCATATCCCAACCTAGAAACACTTAACATTAATCATTAGTTTGTATGATCCATATAGATCGTTCATACATGGAATATGATTCGATCGCTTACTCGAATACTAGCTTTTCTTCCGGATTAGTATCGCTCATTCAATTTTCTCGTGCGGACTCTGATTAGGCTTCTTAATTAGAAACCTTCATTCTCCTTACATAGCCATAAGCTTTGATAAAAAAAATTTGGTTCCATATTAAGAACTCTCATCAAGCGTTCGTCGTAAAAAATTGAAAGATAAATCTTTATTCAGAGTGGTGTGAAACACCTAAAGTCATGTACTCGAATCTTGGATCAAGAATTATATGATAAGGGGAAATGATGTATGTAAAACCCACATACATATATTATTGGTCCTTACCGATACCAATTCCATTTCTTCTAAAATTATTTATGAAAACATTTTATAAACATTCCACTTTAGGTTCATACATTTTAGATGACACAACTTTATTTTTGAAACCCTTTTAGAGAATCTTTTTAATTTAGTAGTTTGTATAATATGATCCTCTATCCTAAAAGTATATACAAAACATCCAATTCTTAATTCTGTTCACTTTTAAGTATTCAGATGGAGGTCTATAATAATTTTTTAGGCTTATAACTGAGTCGATCAATACAACTTCTTTGCCCGTTTAGCTAGGCAAGTAGCTAAGAAGAGTAAAACGCCGGTATCTAAACTTTGTCCTAGAATCTTCTTTTATTTAGCCATTCAGAGTTAAAAATATTTATAGTCGGCCTAATAACATCAAGTAATTTTTTAACATTGTAGATATTGAAATTAAAAGACATAGTTTAATAAAACAAAGTTTGTTAAACCTCGTTAATAAATTTCAACCAATTAAAACTTCATTTATAAACCCACTCTTTAATCAAAATATCTTATGTTTTGAAAAATTGAAAGTCAAATACTCAGATTTTCATTTCAAAAATCTTTCAAAATGGTACTATATATATTTAAATCCATAACAAATATATATATATATATATATATATATATATATATATATATATATATATATATATATATAGCCCGAGTAACTCCAAAATGAAACCAAGGAACTGGGCACTACCAAATGGTATTATATATTCCCTTACCAAGAAGGGTAATACTTAAGAGAAGTGTCCACCATTCAGACACATCCTCTGCCCATTTTTAATTATTTTCGAGCCACTCGAACTAGTTTATTTAAAAACACTTTTCCTTTTCAAATCCCTTTTTAAAACAATACTATATATACTTCCAGTTAAATAATTCCAACAAAATACCTAATTCCAATTTTCTTTGGATTCGTTTGGATTACTCATTCCGATTGTATAATGATAAAGAGAATAATTTACTAAGTGCACTACAACATTTGCTTAAGCAAACATTTGATCGTCACTTAGAAGATTATTCTGATCATCATAAAATAAACCGGGACTCGTTTCCCGATCTAGTACAATGTAAACACACTTTCCATTAAAAAAAATATTTCAAAATTTATTTATTCTTGAAAATGCTTTTATGTAAACCTTACAAGTATTTCCTAAAAATATTTCTACTCCAAACTTCCTCAAGTAAAATTATAGTTTATTTTTCTATAAATCATTTGGAATAATATTTCCTTTCAAAATCATTTTATTTGTAAATACATTTTTATAAACCCAAATTTATAAAATCACTCTTTATATAAAATCATTTCCCCACAATTTATCTCAAAATATTTTCCGTACCTTGAAAACAAAATTTTCTAAAAATACCAGAATTTAAGTTCTCAAATTTTGTTTATTTATAAAACACATTGTAATAAATAATAATAAATTTGTATAAAACTAGCTCCTTATACAAATTATTATTTTCCAAATATTTAGCCCAGAAATATTCTAGTTTTAATAAACCTCTTTTATTAAAACCCAATTTTATAAAATCAACTTTTATATAAAATCATTTCTAAATTAGTTATCTCAATATATTCTAACCTTTATTTTAATAAACACCCTTTATTAAAACTCAATTTAGCCCAATATTAACATCAAACGCCTTATAGTCAAATTGTGAAACTTAATTTATAAGGTGTTCGTTTCAATGTTTACACAATTCCTATCTACCCAACTTATGTTATGAAAAGGAAGATTTCAGATAGATCCACAACCATTAGTCAATGCTCAGAATTGGTCAAGCCAAACTAATCGAATCCTAGATGGTAATGATGGAATACTATCATATCCTAACAAACAAAAACAACCTAGAATAACTATATTGAATTTTTGAAAAATTATTCTTTTACATATATGAAATATATTCCTAGGTTAAATTATTTCACTCACCCATTTTAAAATAATATCATGTCAGTTTGGCCTTGGTCAAGTACTTAGGAATCCCTATTAATAACGTTGGCTAAATGCATTGACCAGGATTCATAAACCACTCAATAGATCAAACAACACAATGTAAAACATTTTTATGGAAATAACAAATATGCTCTCTTATATAAACTCTTAAACTCATTCTAGGATATTAATATTCCCATCTTTAATGAATTACTCATTTTAGGGTGTTACTAACCCTATCTCTAACAGTTTACCCCACCAAGGCCGATGCATTCGCTCAACCTAAGCTTCGATACTACCTGTGATGAATGGCCTTTTCGACCCTTAGAAATCAACACTAATACATCCACGGTATTCATATATTGAATATCCAACTGCTGAAAAGACAGATTGTCGGGATGAAAAAAAGAAATAACATAATCTCCCATCGTGACGAGATAAATATATAATATACATAAGATCTTTACAAAAAGAAATCATTTTATATATACATTCATAACACAAATCAAAGCACACTAACCTATGTCAGTCAGGATAGTTATAACAACCTGTCCTTACACTTGCCGATGAATGCATACAGAAATCAATACAATAAAAAAACAGAAAGTAATTGATACATGGCATTGTCTTGGAGAATCCAGCTTGTCTTCTGAAAGCTCCAAAGCATCCAGCTAAATATGGAAAATACGCTTGGGCTGACCCCGAGCATTATAGAAAACAACGCCCGGGTCAGTTTGGTAAAACCAACATAAGAAACTCAAATCACAAGGATTTAATTTGTTATAACTTGTAAAATCCTTTAAAACTAAAGATATCTTGTAAGACCACGCCACACATAAACACGGACGAGTTTTTACCTATTGATAACCAAAACATTTATATCAGAAAATCCAATGATACTATAATCCAAGGGTGAAAATATAATAACCAGGTAGTTATGAGGCTTGTGAGTGTACATCACAATAATAATAGGTATATAATCAAAAAATGCTAAGGCGCGTTAATTAATTATGTAGGATTCCACGGAGGTGATTTCGGTACTTTGAGAAATGGTCTCTTACACAAGGATCAGAGATATCCTTCCGAAGCAACATACATCCCTGGTGATGTATCATAGGAAAAATATAGTTGATCTCGCTAATACCGAGTGCATCACTTCATGCATGCATACAACCATACGAAATGCCTAGATGGAGCCGACTGCACCATATGGGTTTGCCAACCCTATTGGTCATTCCTCTTATCTCATGTTTCGGTCATTATCGTTGGTGAGGCTATCTTCGACATTCCAGCTCACACACCGCCAACAAAATAGATCATGGAATTCCACATGGATTCTCATACCCAAATGGGTCTCGGAATCACATATGGATTCCAATATCCAAAATAGATCACATAATCACACACAGATCCCCGTACCCCAACGGGTGTCGGAATCACACATAGATCCAAACATCTTATTATATCACGAAAACTCTTCTATAGAGCCATGTATGGTGTTTGGAGTGGTTATGGTACGAGCCATCTCTTATAAGTACACTTCCCCACTTACAGGGCGCCTCAAAAACCAATCGTCGATTTTTCGGAATGCTAAATACCGGTTCTTTAGGAAATAATCATACAATGCATAAGAGCAGGGATAACCCCAACTCATTTATGTGGACGGATCTCCTCATCATTTGTACTAAGAGAAGAAAACAAGTTTATGCATACAACATAACACTATTGACGGTAATTGTACCATACAATCATCCTCATGTTTCTCCCAGATATTTCTAGAGATAAAATCTTCCGATGCCAAGTAGGCAATATTTCCGTAGCACCAAAATTAAGAAGGAGTATAATTTAGGCCAAGATTTAATAGTCGGCTATTAACTATTAAACAAACAAACATTCAGATCGAAGATTACATTTCCCACGAAAACCACCAAGCCTCTTAAATTAATCTTTCCTTAATTTAAAATAACATTTCAAATATTTATTAAAATATTCATGTACTGATCTCATCGAGATAAGAATACTCACAAACCATTCCTTTCAAAACTTCGAAGAACTTTTTCACATACTTATAAAATAGTATTAGTATATTCACCAACATTTAAAGAGATTTTCTATTTCAAAATCAAATTAAAATGACCATACCCAAATGTCATTAAAACAGAGACATAACACCATTCATAAATCTCCTTCTTCAAATCATTTAAAAACCAAAATCCTTTTTCCGATTCCAA